>OY997592.1:67237657-68437657 GCA_963921825.1 Erodium maritimum | reverse complement strand
GCCGTCCACCTCATCCCGATCTCAAGTCCAGACTTCGGAGGCCGATCGCGAGTAGTTTCGTGTTCGTCGTTGTTGTTTATTTTATTTACTGTTTATTTGGTTTTTGTTGGTCCTTCCTATCGGAATCTCAGATATCTGACAGGTGTAGCTGTTGTTTCTAGTGGCGGGTCCGGTCAGGATTCTTTGTCGGTCGATCTTTCCGAAAAGCTGATATGAAGACCGACCTAATAGTAGTTTTTATGTAGACACTACGTCGTCCGTCTCTTGTATGGTTTGATTTGAGTTTGGTTTGTAAAGTTTGTTTGAAGTGATTAACGAATCTTTTTGTTCAAAAAAAAGATGACGTACGTGATTCACAATCACTATATTGAATACTTGAGAGAGCACAGCTATTACAAATGTCAATTTGTTGGGGGACATTTTAGTCAATTCCTCACCGAAAGCGAGAAACGCTGAAACCCAGACTTTTCCCAAGGGCATAGATCTCGTCTCGTCTCGGTAGTTGTAAATAAATTAACATTATAGATGCAAGTATATTCAGCTCAAAACACGAAACGGTCCACATCAACATCATTTTACCATTATACCCCTCTCCGCGTTCCTCCCAAAACGATGGCACTTGGATAAAAATATACCCAAAACGACTCCGTATATATATATATAGAGCAATATCTCAACGCTTCACCGAATCGATCCAAGTATTGGTTCCTTCATTCCCTCTGTTGAGAGTCGATCCTAATAAAGTCAAACCCGTTGACTTTCGTAAATGTCGATAAGCTGCACTCTCCCGGCGCGTACACTCCACCCGTTCCAGGCCAGGCGTGACGGCTTCAAGTACCAGCCGTCTCCGTTGAGCCCATTATCGAAGCCCAAGTCATCCTCGCCTCAGTATCTGAAACTCGTCACCTCGCCCGAGTCGAATCGGATTCACCTCTCGAACCTCGAGAAGCTTCTACACAAGGAGCCCGAGGCCATATCTGTCGACACGAAGCCGGTTCAGAAAGCGAATAAGAACCTTCTAGAGAATCTCAACCTGTCCAGGCTTTGGCCGGAGTCGAAGGCGGCGGAGGACATGTCGCCGGGTCACCTGACCCGGCTCAAGCGGGTCCTCTCCGTCACCGCCGAGTATTCGCCCAGGAACAACCTCGCGACCCGGTGGCGCGAGTACCACGGGTCGGGTGACTGGTCCGGGTTGCTCGACCCGCTCGACGAGAATCTCCGGCGAGAGGTCGTGAGGTACGGCGAGTTCGTCCAATCGGCGTACCACGCCTTCCACTCCGACCCCGCCATGTCCTCCGTCGAGCCGCCGCTTCCCCGCCGCGTGGCGCTCCCGGATAAATCGTACCGGGTCACGAAAAGCCTCTACGCCACGTCATCCGTCGGGTTGCCGAAATGGGTCGATGACGTGGCGCCCGATCTGGGCTGGATGACTCAGCGGTCCAGCTGGATCGGGTACGTGGCGGTTTGCGACGATAAGCGGGAGATCCAACGGATGGGACGGAGAGACGTCATCATCGCGCTGCGCGGGACGTCCACGTGTCTCGAGTGGGCCGAGAACGTCAGGGCCCAGCTCGTCCCAATGCCGGCCCAAAACGACCAGCACTCCCAGGCCCAGGCCCAGGCCGAGTGCGGGTTCTTAAGCTTGTACAAGACACGTGGAGCTCACGTGCCGAGCCTCTCCGAATCAGTAGTATCAGAGATTCGTAGGCTCATGGAGGTTTACAAAGGCGAGACCCTAAGCATAACCGTCACCGGACACAGCCTCGGCGCCGCCTTGGCGTTACTAGTCGGCGACGAGTTAAGCACGTGCTCCCCTCACGTGCCGCCGGTGGCGGTGTTCTCGTTTGGAGGCCCACGCGCCGGGAACAAGGGATTCGCGGACAGGATAACCAAAAACAACGTGAAAGTACTTAGAATCGTGAACTCTCAAGACGTGATCACCAAGGTACCGGCGAACCTCGTGAGCGAGGCCTACGCGCACGTGGGGACGGAGCTGCGCGTGGATACCAAAACGTCGCCGTATCTGAAACCGAACGCTGACGTGGCGTGCTGTCATGACCTGGAGGCGTACTTGCACTTGGTGGACGGGTTCATGGGGACGAACTGTCCGTTTAGAGAGAATGCGAAGAGAAGCTTATTGAGATTAGTGCATGAGCAAGGATCTAATGTGAAGAAATTGTATATGAGCAAAGCTAAGAAGTTGAGTAGTTTGGATGTCCGAAGGGGAATACACGTGTCGGCTAGCTGTCTACCTAGCCCTTCTTGATATAAATGAATCATATATCATTGGTATGGATATTGTAATGTCTTAAAGACAATAGTTAAGGATGTCCAGATCCGTCCGACCATATAACACGTATTTGTAAGTGAAAGGTTGGATTTCGGATCGATATATAATCGATGGATTGAGTAATTGATCCAATGACAAAATCGTTGAACATCTGATCAGATTGAAATCGTCTCATTTTCAATGCAATCTTATTGGTAGATCATGCTTGATATTGATTTTAAATAGTCTGTGCAGTCATCCGCCCAAACAAGTGTTTTCCACATTTGAATGGAAGATCGTTAATGTGTTGGTGAGTCAGTCATGATTAATTTTAAGCCGGTTATAGTTTCTAAAGTCAAAGTGCTATGATGACTGAGTTTGTTGAAGTTGAACATATATCGAGAAAATGCAAAAATAAAAAGATATTTATAAAGACTGGGGTTACACATAATTAAAAAGATTGACATTTCAATTATGAAAGTCCAACCCCGTATAAGTAACCCGTTTTAAAATAAACTAGTCTTGTTATAGTTTCAAAGTATCTAGGTTTAAGATCAATAACACGGCGTTGGTTTAAAATTCACAAGATTGTCTTCTCAGGTTGGTTTCAAGTTTAGATTAGTCTTGTTTATTGGGTTATTTACATCTCACTACCCTAACTATGTGGTTTTTTTCATCTCACTACCATAACTATATTTTGTGGCACCTCACTACCCTAGAATTCTAGAATGCCTTTTTTGTGGCACCACACTACCCTCGAATGTATTTTTGAGACATTAAAAACTGATTCTTTAAAGAAAATTTGAAAACCAATAACATGATTTTGAAAGTTTGATTGTTAATGAGGGGGTATTATGGACTTTTTAAGTGTTTTCATCCAAAAAATGGATGGCAAATTGACGGCGGGTATGAAAGTGGAAAAAAATGCATTCTAGAATAGTAAGGTGCCACAAAAAATATACTTAGGGGAGTGAGATGAAAAAGACCAAATAGTTAGGATAGTGAGATGAAAATAACCCTTATTTATTTCATATTCATTTCATTTGCGTTTTAAGCTTTGATAAGTTTTGTTTAGATGTCACACATAAAACATATTCGATATCGTCTATTATTTTCTAGAAAATAGATTTTTATTCAGATTTAGTAGTTCGATCTGTCAATCTACATCCAACCGAACATGTCTATTTCCAATATTCAATCCGATGGACGATTCGAGCAGCAAATGAACATAACGTTCGATTACGTGGGCATCCCTACGTATAGTAAGCATCATGAGTACGTGAAGCATTATAATAATCGAACTTGAAAGTCAAAGGTTTTGGTACGATTAGAACAAGGTCTAAAGGCGTGTTCCTGATGAGACAACACGGTTGGAGGATCAACTTTAATTGGCTAATCCAAGTTTGCACATTAAAAATAGTAGCCGATTATTTATTTAATCAGGATGACCTAGACAAAAAGAATCTATCTTTAGGCGTTGAGATCATTTGTTTATTTACACTTGAGACTAAACAAAACTTCGAAGCAAGTCGCATCTATATTCAAGGATTCCTTATTCCTCAATTTCGATTCAGTACCCAAATTAATTTTGTTGCGCCGACTAAATTTTACTTGCACCACTTCTAAGAGCATGTGCAGCGTGCGCGTCATGTTTACGATTCGCGATTCGTAACTTAATAAATCGTGAATCGCACGTTGTGGAATATATTGTATGCGAATCGCGACTTGTGGCATTAAATCGCAAGTCGCGACTAACCAACTAAAACACGTCATGTTGTCTTTGATAATTCGATATTATGTAAATGATGTCTAAAGTTTACAAATTTATAGTTATTAAGTTCGTATTGTTCTAAATAATTTATTTAATGTTTTTATCCCAAAGGAAACATGGTCTTACACTTCGAATAAAAAAACGAACAAAAACTCATTATCCATTCAACTCATGAGTCATATACATGAGTCTCACACGTGGAACACGACTCAATTTAAGAGGCTCACATCAAAATTCAGTACAGTCATCACATGAGTACCAACACATGACTCTCATATGTGAGTCCTTCACTGTACATGCTCCGGTGGTTTCTCTACAATTTTGGATTTTTAAAGGTTTGGTCCAAAAGAGATGGTCAAGCTTTGTCGGATGGCTTGTGGATCTGATCTCGGCTCTCGTCATTACGGATGGTAAGGATAACGTTTCATCGTTTGTTGTATCTGTTGTTTGTGGATTTCTGCTCATACCTTAGTTTTAGACTCGTTTGATTTCCTCTGTTTCCCCGCCCTTTATGGCGGGTGCCCATTGGTTAGTTAGGTGTTGGCCTCTAACTGGTGGTTTTTGGTCTATGGACCATTGTTGGAAATCGACTGAGTTCTTTTTCTTTGGTTGTTGAGTATCGGAGATTTAATCTCTAGTCTACCGTCGTATTGCAGTGTTGACTGTCGGCGTGTCGGTGGCCTTCAATCCTCTGAGTTGGGTCCCTGATGAGATATGATGATTTCTTCAAGCTCAGGTAGCGTTTGGGATCACCTGTGTGGGAGGCGGTTGTTTTTACTTGGGCTTCATGGTGGGAAAATCAGGGTTTCAGACCTATTTTCATGAGCTTCATGGTTGCAAAATTCGGGTTGTAGACCCTCTTTTATGTTTTTTGTTATGTGCTTAATAGTTGTAATATCGGAGTTTTAGGCCTTTTTTGTTTTGGTTCGGTTTCTGTTTTGAGGCTGAGCTTTCATGCCAACGCTCGGGTTTGTATCAGTATTTGATTGTTTTTCTGGTTTGGACGAGGTGTGTCTCGGTCCTCTTTCTGGCTTGAGATTGTGCTTTGAATGTCAGTGCTCTTATTTATTCTGTTGGATTTCCGTAGGTAGAGCTCACTCTGTCCTTCCTTTATAATCTTTGTAAGAGGACATATTTATAATACTGCTTTACTGATTAAAAAAAAACTTTGAGCGGAACAAATAGGAGTATCAGTTTGGGTGATCATCTAAAAGAATGGCCCAAGTTCGGATGAAAGTCCATTGGTTCTATCATGCTCGGTTAATGATCAAACCATAAATGCCTTATTTTTTTGAAGAAACACTCTAACGTAAGTTAATTGAAAAAATGTCTATAAAAAATATATACCCTTAATTATTAAGTTATTGAAACGGAGGGCGGCGGCTAGGGTTGCGATTTCGCCGCCGTCTCCCATTGATTCTCTTTGATTGATCAGTGATGGAGTGGTATTGTGCTATGATCTTGCATGTGTGGGGCTTGAGTGGTGAAGGTGCACAGGTGGGGAGCATTGAGGTGGAGCAGGTGCAAAGGTGGGTGCTGCTGGGTTTGATCGGCAATGGGAGCAATGGAGGATGGGGATTCTGGCACTTTCGGATCGGCGTGCGTGACGGCTTGAGCACAGCGGGGGAAGCGACGATGGTGGGGCCTCTTCCTCTTGTGGACGTCGACGATGTCAGGGTAAGTCGTTGGAGACTTTCTCTTGGTTCTCGATTGTTTAGGGTCAGATTTTTCTCGATCGATAGCGGGTCTCGTACTCCAGAAGCGATCAAAGGACATCTGTGCTGCCCCACGCTCAATCGGTGGATTGGTGTGGTAGGTTGGATTGCTGACTGTGGGTACAGTCTGGGGGTGGCGCTCACGCCGGCAATCACGGCGTGAGAGCAGGAGGCACGTGAACCGTGGCCACCGCCGGTGATGGCGCCGTTGGTGGTGTGTGCGCTGTCTGAGGCCGGAGGACGGGTGGAGACGAAGGTGGCGCTGCCGGGAATGGAAGCACGGGAGGCTAGGGTTCCGAGAGACTTATCTTGGGCCGAGATGGGTGGATCGGGACCCAGTTGGGTCGGGTCTGGACAAGGCCGAGTCGCAGGCAACCTGATCGGCCAGCGGTAGGGTCCCGGGTCGGGTTTCAGGGCGAATTCGGGGACCGGGAAATGGAGGAACACCACAAACGGCGAGGGGTGGAATGCTCCTTCGCCTAGATCAATGAGTCCTTCGTGGTCCAGTGGGGGGTTTGCCGGTAATACCGCCTCACTGGACGTATGGTGGCATCGATTCCACCAAATACCGGCGCGACATTCTTCAATCAGATCAGGAACCAGCAATTATACGTTTTTAAAGGCCCTCATTATCATCCGAGGGGGGACGACGTCTGCTGATTTCTCGGGAGAATGCAAAGTCCATCTGAGCCATTTCAGTTCTTGGTTACAGGACTGTCCGGGACGTCACTCTAAGGATTCAGTACTCTACTGGAGCGCACCTCAGCGTCGATTTATGTCCAATCGGAATCCCTTTTCACTCGGCTTGCTCGCCCAGTGCCATTTGGTAGAAGTATGTTGTATCGGTATTCATGGCTTCCCTGGATGCTACCGCAGATTTCCCCTTCAACCGCCCCTATGCATCGAGCAACTTTTAGATTTCTGTTATTGCTTTATGTTCTTTAGTTGGATTCTATCTTGTACGATGAGTACAGTTATGTGCTCATCATTCTTTTTCCTTTTCCAGTAATAATATTATCTGTTCTTCTCAAAAAAAAATGTCTATAAAATCATACCATTTACTCTTTAATTTTACATTGTTAATAGTCCAACTTCAAAATTATTATCTCAAAAAGTTTCGTATCCATGACTTTGGACCACCGACAACGAAGAATTACAAAACACGCCGTTAAATATATGCCCTGTTACGGAGAAGTGTCATAAATCCCTTGTTTGAAGGGGAGGCTTGTCACACAGACGCAACACAATAAATCGAACACATATAGAAAGAGGTCGTAAAGAAGAAGATGCACGCCTCATGACTGACTACTTCTCAACCCCAACAGTGTACAACAATTCACTCTATTTTGAATGAAGAATGAACCGTTTCTTTGCTAAATGTTGTGTTTGGTGGAGCACGAAAAAGTTCCTAATGTCTTAGGCGAGTCTGATTTCTTTCCCCACCAAAAAAAAACACACGACTTCTCTTCACGCTTTGGTGTTTTTTATGTAGGTATTCGTCACCAATGTGTTTTCTTCCACTTAACTACGAAGGATAAACGAGGGGATGTTTGCAACATATTATGTGTCAATGCAGAATGTGGCTTCCCCAACATGTTAGGGAGTCTATTGTATGCATCAAGAATGGAAAATTTGTATCGAGGTGTGTAAATGGAAAACCAATATGCGGATCATTCCAGACTCACTATCAACCTTGAGCTCGTTGCATCACAAGATATTTGGGTACGACAAGTGTTTTTCGGAGTTGCGCTTTATGGTATTATGGTTGCGGTATTGTTGTTAGCCACTCATAATATCTTATCAACGTCAATCAACATTCTTCACAGAAGCAAACGGACAATCCAAGCAAGTCAATCAACATTACCATTGTTACGCTTGTAAGCTTAATTGAAGGAATTTGGAACACAAATGGAGTTGTATAGCAATGTTGAGAACGATTATAAAGAGGAGAAGAAGCTACGCTAAGATTATAGATAATGAAACTTTAGGTAATCGATATTGAACTCTAGACATCCTACAAGATTATATAATAGCCTTTTCTGCCAGTGAATAAGCAGGTAAGAGAGATTCCAATAATTCTCAAGTTTTTTATGATCATCACCACCAAAGAGCAGAGGCTTAAAACTCAAAATTGATTTCAAAAAACTATAAAATTACAATCCCCTATTAAAATGTTGGAAAGAGAACCCTAAATAAGAGAGCAAATACCAATTAAAACAGTCTAAGATCCCACATTTTAACAAGTAAATATCCTGCTCACTTAATAATACTCAAGACAAAGGTGCAATAGAGATTGCAAAAAGCAAGTGCTTCACTTGCCACCCAAAGACGGGAACAGCTGAGGGTCCTGAATGGATGGTGCTGGTGCTGCTGCCCTGGGTGCTTCATAGCCTCCTCCTTGGTTGAACCCACCCCTAGACCCACGTCCACGTCCTCTGCCCCGACCACCATAAGACCTCTCTCCTTCTGCAGGCTTCAGGAACTCAGTAATGCTCACAGACTGCAAGAAACAGCCAAAACACATTCGTCAAATTAATCGAACCCAGCGTATTGAATCTAAAAGGCCCAATTTGAAGTCGATGTGAATTTGTTAAACATCAATCGACCCACAAACAACCAAAAATCTAACTGGTAGACATTCATAAACATACGTACATACCATATCTGTAGCTAACACAGACATTGTCCATCATTTCTACATTAGCCAATTGTCATAACAATTTGCCTAATTTTAGCATAATGTAAGAATTTGCATAGACAACTCAAATCAGATAATACATGTGGGGTTATATATTACAAGGGGAAAGTTATCAAGAACCGCTCGAAGTCCTTCAATTTGCAAAAAACACACTGTATAAGATAAGGCCACGTCAAAAACCCCTGTGCTAATATGTGAACTTATGGGCAAAAAAATTACTGAAATTAACAGAACAGTTAAAAAATGAATGAAGTATGATAATATGTATTTATGAGAAAGGTGACAGTTTCTGGTACGACAACACCTTACAGTGTGTTTTTGAAATTGAAAGGTTGTGGAGGGCGTGTTAGTACCATTACCCCTATATTTTATCATCCAAAGGATTGTGAAAATATATATCATATAGATCCATCAGAACATGTTGCAAAACCAACATTTGGACTTGCCAGGTAAACATGGAAACGAAACCGTGGCCCAAAGAAGAACAAAAAGGCAAGAAAATTTCAAAACTGAAAAACAGAGTATTACCTTCTTGGTTTTCTCTTCTTTGTCAGCTGCTTCTTTTCGCTTGTCCTTCTCAGAACCCTGACAGACAAGTGCCATTATAATACTGACAAACAAGTGAGAATCACCAGTCATTGCAAGTTAATGAATCTCACCAGCTTGATGAAGATTTCATCACCACCAGCCTTCTTGTTCGACAGCTGCTGCATGGACTCGAATTCTTTGTCCACATTAACTTTCCTCTCCTCAGTTTTCAGTGCTTGCAGAGCTTTCCTCTTCTCTTCAAGTACCTTCTCGTACTCTTCCAATGTCATCTCCTGTAATAAAATGATTGTCAAGTCAACATCAGTAATTTATAAAAGAGATAATATGAACAGGGAAAAGTTATCCAACAATCATTAATATCCTATTTTAACAGGGTAGCAATCTGTTGCGTATAACGATTCAATTAGAGAACCTATTCACAATTGATGAACATTCAAGTTTGAAGAATATCATCCCATCACAGATGGATTGCCCAACAGGATGGCCAAAAGAATTATAAATCCTAATTCAGTAGGTTTATGCGAATGACACTTAAATTCATCTTATAAGGTATCTAATAAGAAACCGGGTAAAGATTTTTTTACAATAATCAAGAACAAAATGATGTAGACACCACAGAAGTACCTTCTCCTCTGGCTCTTTCTCCTCAGATTCAGTTGCAGGAGCCTCTTTAACATCCACAGCATCTTCCTCACCTAGCTGCTTCTCAACAACCACAGTCTTCTCAATTTCAGTGACAGCTTCTCCAGCATCCCTAAATTTTCAAAAGAAGAAGCAGCACAAATGAACATGAATCTAAATTCTAAAGTATGATGTATAACTGAGAATCAAGGAAGGATTGATACTCACTGGACAAGTTCATCTTCAGGAGTTCCCCAGTTCCCACGACCAGCACCTTCACGCTTTACCTCATATCTGGAGAACCAGAGAACCAATACATGAAACATCCAAATATGACAGACAATCTGTAATCAGATGGAAAATAAAGATTTTAGAATACTGACCCACGCCCAGTTCCACTGCGACGTTCATATGCCCTACGTGGCCTTTCGCCTTCCCCACCTTCAGAATCACCATAGCCTCCACGGCGACCACCACGGGAACCACCAACAATACGAGATGCACCATATCCAGCCCTACTCTCAGTGTTTTTTCCTTCATTCTCCATAGAGGGTGGTTTGTACACACCAGATAAATGAATATTGCCAGAGTCTCGGTTAAACCCACCACCACGTCCACCTCCATACCCTCCGCGACCACCACGACCAGCATCACTCCTAGCCTCTTTCACTGATTAGAGGCAGATAATAAATTAGTGTGAATGTATATGAAGATAACAAATAGTACACATAACAAACTAAAACCAACAAGACTAGAATTGCACAAGCAAACCTTACAACAGTCAAAGCATCAGAAATGCACCACCAAAAAAACAAAAATCATAACCATGAAACATCGATGTCATTAAAACTACAATAAAGCAGATTACTTTCCATCCAAATTCATGTATGCATGAAATACAATTCCAATTCAAATAACATTTCATCATTTCATACTGATGGGCTTTAGATAACCAAACAACACCAAACTTCATCACTTGACCTTACTGTATACATTTCAAAAAAACATGGAAATGCTAGCATGCATGTTGTATACTAATCAGATAAACACACATCAATATCAACTAGAAAACATGTATTACATCAAAAGCAAACCCACATAACCCACAAATCACATAAAAATGAGATCAAGCAGTACAAATTAAAAGCAGTTTCATCACAAACAACCATGATTAAAAACACATAATTGACACTAACCCAATTACACAAAAACTGAAAGTAATCGAGGCATACCAGCTTGAGCAGGAGGGAGCGGCTTGGAGGGGAACTTGGCGGCGGATTTGGCCTGAGCTGCAACCGGGGCCTGAGCTCCGGCGGGGGCCTTCTTGGTCTTCTCGACCTTGAGGGAAGCAGCGACGAGTTGGGTCGGGTCCTCGGCGTCATCGCCGCCCAACAGCTCGAAGAGGTTCATGGTTGCCATTCTCAGTGCTCGAATACAGAAACAAAAAAACCCCAAACCACAACAAAACTAAGAACAGCAACCACGAACTATTGCTGATCCAGAGCCATGATTGAGCCGATAATCGATGTAGAGGTGCGTTGATTTGGGGACGAAATGGGAGAGAAGAAATGGAGAGACAAGCGAGAGTGAGATGAATATATGGAGCTCCGAAAACCCTAGCCGATGCGGCAGATAATCGACAGGATCGCGAGACCTAATCTTAAAAACCCTAGTGAGCTGTGATCGGGTGTGGCTGAGGTTACGGTGTGATCTCAGAGTGGAAGTTCCTTAGCCGTTGGATGCTGCGAGAAATGGGATTTGTAGATAGATGAAAGGTTACGCTCGACCAGTTTTAAATCAATGAAGATGAAATACACATGAAAAGAAAAAAAATCATCAATTTTTGGAAATATCTGAATTGGGAGATTGTGTATTTTGCTGTCAACTTATTCTTTGTTAGTAAAATGGTATAATAAAATTACCATCGTGCAGGTTGATGTATCCAGAAAAACAAATGGCAAGAGTGAGTAATGGTTGATTTTTTACCATTTTAAAATCTAAAGTAATTTTTCTGATAAAGAAAACAGGTCGAGTATCGAAGCAAGTTTCAATACACCGATGAAAGAACAATAAAAAACAGTAACGTATACAATGTGATTTAAGTAAGTTATAAAGAAATTGAGTAATAACGTTGAACTTCATTAAAAATAAACGGGTTAATATCAAAGGAAGTTTACCTGGTGAGGACATGATTTAATCAAATTTTTCAAATTGAAGCCGACTTAAATGAGGTAACGGTATTATTTGTGATCGGAAAACAAACAACTTTTTCTATTTTTGAGTTTTAGATTGATGAGTTTGTACAATGCAATATTGTTTTTTGCTCACCCCTTATAAACCAATTAAAGTCGTTGATATCAATTCTTTGATAATAAGTTATGTAGAGTTACCTACAAAATGACAATCTTGCAAGTATTTGTAAGATTATCTAATTACTAATCGAGGGTAACTTTTTTTTTTTTTGAAAAGTATGAAAACTTGTTTTATTGAAATAAAATAAAGGTGTTTCCCATTTGCCCATACATGAAGTAGAACTAAACTGATGTCCAGTTTAAGGGTGATCTAGAAAAAACAATATTGCAGATCTTCAAAAGTCAGATGTAAAACACTAAGAACAAGTAGACCATAATAAACAAAACGATGTAACGTCTAGAAAAACAACTATTATTCCTACTACAGATTAGACATGGACTTTACAACCATGCTTGTCGATGAGGACTATAACCTAAGCAGATTTGGTCGTAGAGGATGCAACAGGAAGACCCTATATCCAGGTTGGGTGGGGGTAGGGGTGCGCACAACCGGAGACCATTCCAATCACCAGAATAGGGATCTCCGATTGCACCTACGACTCCACTGGAGTCGACATTGGGAACGAGGAGGTAGGACAAAATCCGACCAGATTATATCACCGTCCGGGTGGGTTTTTAATCAGCACCAGAACTATTGGGCCTTATAAATTTGGGCCCAAATTAAGCCCACATTGACCATGCATGCCAAATCCAGTCTGTAAGGTCTTAGAGAGAGAGGTACATTTTTTGGACTGTATTCATTTCACTCAGGCATAATAAGCAGCAATGAGGAAGACAAAAGGAAAAGGCCTGGACTAAGCCCAACAAAAGGCCCATTTACAACGAAACAAGACATAATTTAAGGCCTAAGGGTCCATTACACAAAAGGGCCACCATATCATTCTCCCACTCGATTACTTGTGTACCAAGTCTCTAACAGAGCTCCGTTCAAAAACGGAGTTCGAGTCCTCTCAACTTGTAGAAGGAAAGCCACTAACATACTCACCCAGAACAAAGCGAGCGAGTTAAGGTATGAACAGAGGAGGTGTCGGTGTCGTCTTCACACCCATCACCAAAATCAATCCGTCTTTGATCTTCAGACTCATCATCATAATCATTCCGTCTTTCATCTTCATACTCATCATCATAATCAATCCATCTTTCGTCTTCATACTCATCACCAAAATCAACCCGTCTTTGGTCTAATTCTGCTCGTAAGATCGCAACCTGTTCAAGTATTCAAACCAGCAAGAGCCGCTCTAGCAATAAAACCCTTGTAATTTGAATTCCCTCTAGCAATTAAAGCCTTCGAATTTGAATTCCCACACTGTTTGTGGCCCGAACCCAAGTTAGCTGACTGAGAATCAGCCTTTTCAGCCTCGGGACTACGAAAGGTTTGAGGGACGACAATTTGATCCACCTGAGAGACTGAGATTGTGAAAATCTCCTTGCCCAATTTGAAATTGATATCTTTGACGATAGGGACGAGGGAAGTTGAATGAATCAGGACATAGGCTGTATCCAACTTGAACCCTTGTTTCGATTCTGGGTGAACCATGATCACTGTGCCACATTGAGCAGCTAAAACTCTGATATTATTCTCACACCACCCGTGAGAAGGGATTCCTCGGATTGCCACCCATCTGAAGTAGCCTCCTTTCAGACACAAGGACCGGAACTCTTTCATGATTATGAAACAATTTTGCAGACAATCCCAATTTCTCACTGCTAATTTATTCCGAAGCTGTTCATCAGGGCAGCTAATTAGAAACACTCTGTTCCCCAGCTCCCTTACCTCAACACCCCGAATTCTTGCGCTGCCTATTTCTTCTTGAATTGTAGCTGCACTCTTGATGAGACGAGAAACCCCAATGACTCCGAAATCTACTCGTCTTTCAAAAGAGGCACTTCTTGGCCAATCACAACCTCAGCCGAAAGGGAATTCTCTTCCTTTGGAATGCCATAACTCCCACCATCCTCAGAGGGTCTATACCCACCGGAAAATCCATTATTGCCATAGGCATTTTCATTGTTGACAGGGTCTCGGTTAAACCCACCACCATGTCCACCTCCATACCCACCACTAGTGCTAGACTCTCGGTTAAACCCAACACCATAGGCATTCGCATTGTTGCCAGAGTCTCGGTTAGACTCACCACGGCGTCCACCTCCATACCCACCACTAGTGTTGCCAGACTCTCGGTTAAACCCACCACCATAGGCATTCACATTGTTGCCAGAGACTCGGTTAAGCCCACCTCCATACCCACCACTAGTGTTGTCAGACTCTCGGTTAAACCTACCACCATAAGCGTTCACATTGTTGCCAGAGACTCGGTTAAACCCACCACCACGTCCGCCTCCATACCCACGAAGAGTGTTCCCAGAGTCTTTGTTAAACCCACCACCACAGGCATTCTCATTGTTGCCAGAGTCACGGTTAAACCCACCACAACGTCCGCCTCCATACCCACGGCTACAAACATATCCACGACCAGTGTTGACAGAGTTTCGGTTCAACCCACCACCATAGGCTTTCTCAGAGTCTCGGTTAAACCAACTACTACGTCCACCTCCATACCCACTACCAGTGTCACTCCTAGCCTCTTTCACTGATTAGAGGAAATCAGTGTGAATGTATATAAAGATGATAAATACAGTAAGTAGCACATAACAAACTACAAATTGCACAAGCATTAAAAAGTCGATTGTTCTGGCAATGACCGGTGCACCATTCTCTTTATTAGCCGTAGCCGGTCCAATCTCGTAGATCCGGTTACCCCAGTCAATGAGTACTCTTACGCAGTGTTTTAAAATTCCAGACTAGACGTCGCCTAGGCGTCTGTCTAGTTCTTATTTTGTGTCTAATTGATTCGATTAGGCCCTTAAACGTCTAGAACAATTTTTTATATTATAGGGACTACATTAAAATGATTAGATGATTGTCCAGAATTGTTTGGTGTTGTTGATATTAAGAGTTGTGCGGGAAGAGGAGCCAGAAGAATCAGAAGGGTCGACGGCGTCAGATGAGGCGTCATATGTAGCAGCGGCGGGGGCCACAAGCACCCCGCCTCCAGGAATGAGTCTCTGGAATTCCAGGGAGGGGTTGGTCGGCTGTATCACCTCCCTGGCGGATCGATGGCGCTGGTTCCATCAACAGTCGACAAGATTCTCCCCTACCAGTCCGGGGTCAGCATTCCCCTGTTCAGGAGCCCTACACGTATCACTCAAGGGAGGACGACACACGATGACCTGCCGGGGGAGATGTCGGTCACCACTGTTAACTTATCACTTGGTCTGCTCGATCAGTGCCATTTGGTTGGAGCATGCTGTATCGGTGTCTTCGGATGCTACCGCAGATTTCCCCATTCGACTGCCCTTATGCCCAGAGCAACATTTACTTTTCTGTTATCGTATTACATTATCTATTTGGTTTCTTGGTTGTATGATGAGAGCAGCAATGTGATCATCGATCTATTTTATTTTCCTTAATAATATTATCATTCATCCTATAAAAAAAGTTGTGCTTCTAAGTTGTTTGATGTTATTTTTTAGGTATTTTAAATATTTGTTACCATTCTTAGTATAAGAAAGTTCATATTTTGTTCATATATATACTAATGTATTTATTAAAAAAATAGAAAAATATAAATTCGATTAGTCCCCGATTAATCTCCGTCTAGTCCCCGATTAATCTTTGAAGGCCTAACGCCGACTAGCGCCTAAGGACTTTTAGAACTTTGCTCTTACACCGTACGACTAATTAATTAAATACAAACTATCTATAGTGAAATTCATTTTTATTTATATAAAAGCCTTAGCGCCTTGTTTTTTTTTACATGGCGGATAGGGTTTGTTGCTACCATGAGTTTGGCGACGGCTTGAGCAATAACAAAAAGGTCTAATCTTCAGGCCATGGCGATGTGGAGGACTTCAACACCACGACTAAAGGGGTTTCTTTTCTCGATGATTGCTAATGTGGTTGTGATTGTCTTCTTGTCGTTGTGATGTCATGTTTTTGTTACCATGGTAGTGCATCTCTTAATTGTCACAATAATGAGGTTCCTTATGACTGAGGTGATGTGGTTCTTTGAGGTAGTGCATGAACGGTTTACACTAACCATAGTGGAGGCGGAAGGGGTCCTGAAGAACCTTCGTCTTTGTAGTAGAGGTACGACCGGTCGTTGAAGAGGCGGAGAAACATGTATTCTGCTGGCGATACTAAAGAACAATCTGGTCGACACTAGAGATGGTGTTTAGGTTTTGGATGTCCTTCTTGGTTTCCGCAGTAGTAGTGCAGATAGAGGATACCATGGAATATATGGTGGTTGCGAGTGCTAACTCTAACGATGTGGTTTCTAGCTTTTTATGAGGCGACTCGTGATTGCAAGAGATCCAACAATCATCGATACGAGGGGCATACTCGGGTCACGGAGATAAGGGCTACTGATTACCCAGTGGAGTGGTGGCTGATATTGGCTCCAAAGACGTGGTCTATAAAAACGTCGTAAGGACTTTGGAACCGCCACCTATTATGGTGGTGGTTATGCTCACTAATCACCGATGGAATAAGATTGGGATTAATAGGATCACATCTGGTGATGTATTGGTGGAAGGCGGATGACACCTTCAAGATTGGCGATAGTATCAAATCATGCGTTTTAGAAAGAAACCCGAGCTCCTAAACTTGAGTTTAGAAGATCCACAAAAGGTCTGGGGGAAATAATAACAGTAACAATTGTAAAGACCGGGAAAATTTTAACATTTAAATTATTAAATATTAACGTCGAGGTTGGGAACGAGTTTGATTGCTGAATCGAAATAAAAAAAAGGAGGGAGAAGAAAGAAAAAAAAAATATTAGAGCTGGACCAGGTCAAGTCAGCCCTTTGGGCCGAGCCTACCATGGCCCAACTCGCACCTGAAGCCCACGAAGACCGGCCCAATGCTTCAGAAACCCTACACGCGCGCAATATACCTTCAGCGCCGCTTCGTTCTTCACTTCATCGCACGAAACCATTTACACCGTCTCCCTCGCCTCAACTTCCTCTCGCGTTCCCTCTCTCCGTCGAACCGTCGCCATCCTCAGCTCCGAACTCCCTCACCTCCTCCTTCTTTCCCCTTACGCACACGATTTCCCTCGACGTAAACCACCACCAGAAAACCCCCTGTCCTTCTTCTCTGTCCTCGATTCGCAGCGACCAACGCCATCGTCTTCACCCAAACTTCGTCGTACCGTTAACGGTCGACATCAACGAAGGTGAGTCATTGCCCGATCTCGTTTCACCTCCTCCTTCCTCCCTTCTCTGAAAATCAACCCTGGGTAGGCTCGATTGGGTTCGGGCTTGGCCGGAGGGGACTCGGCCGGAGCCTTAAGCTTCAGATCTGGGCTTCATCGCCGGCGAGCCCCTCACAACGTCATTTCTGGCCGGGAAGGCTCGAACCTCGCCTTGACGCCCTTCCCTCGCCCTCTCAATGCCCTGACGCCGTCTACCACTGTCATGAACCCTAGCTCGCCTCTGCCGCCGCCTTCCTCCGAGCAACACTAGCATCGCCGCCGCCGGCGACGGGACCTCACCCAAACCTTAGTCCGTGCTTGGGCTTCAGGCCTGACGCTGAAGTGGGCCGGACAGGGACACATGGGCCTTGGGGCCAGAATTGATCAGTTGGGCCCTGATCCCAGGAAGGACTCGGGACGAACCAGGCCTCGGGCCAGGCCGGTTCTTGGACCGGATCCAGATCTGGTTCGGGTTCGGGTCTGGGTCGGGTCTGACCAGATTAAATAAATAATTAATTAATTAAATGTTGGACCTAAATCAGATAAATACCTGGATTTTCGGACAACTATCGGACTTCTAAAGAACGTTTGTACAAAATAAATTATTGGACTTAACTATTAAAATTTGTGAACCGTTACGGGTTGGACCGGGACTGATACGTCCCTTTTTTTGTAAACCATGCCATTACCCCGAGCACGGAGAAGGCCGGTGGGGCTAGGACGTCAGCAGCTATGAGACGCAGCTGCGGTTCTTCAAGAGGTAGGGAATTCCTCAAACCCGCTTTAATTCGATCGTACTAGAATGCATATAGGGAAACCTAATAACCGGTAAACAACTAGTATGCATGTAGGATGAGAACAACTAGCGTAGCCGATTGAACTGTGAACATTTACGTTTCTGTTTTGGGAATTGCCGTGCTGGTAGAATCGGGCCATATCGTGCCCGTAGGATTGATTGCTGATTGTTGGATTTGTGTTGTGCTGTCTGAATCGGTTAATAAACAATAAGCATGTAAACGAGTAGAATTGGCTAGAGAACGCATGATTCCGTGTATTGAGTGATTTTCTCTGCTTTATCTGATATGTTGGATTGGGAATGTCTAGGGATACCGCTTAAGCCGGTGGGGTAACCACATGGAGAGTGGTATCGTTAAGTGATGTTGAGTACGGAACAGTTGTGAGTGTGATTTAAGGGTCAAAGCATATTATATTCGGTTTAACATGTCGTTGCTATGAGTGGGCAAGTGTTCCGTGATTGTTCTGATGTGAATCATTGTTTGTAATATGGTCGGGTGAGTGATAGACTGACGTGATCGTGATTGTGGTGATGGTACAGTGGGTACTTGTGGTTGTGATCCTGTTTGTGAGTGTGTTTGCGATTGTTTTGATGCGCGGCCGGTAAAGAGTGAGAGAAGTACTTCCGTCAGGTGTATCGTACCTTCCGGCGTGTAATCGGTAAAGTGTTGTGTTTGTGGTACTTTGGTTACATGAGAAAGGTGGTTTCCCTACCTTCCGACCGTGAGTCGGTAAAACGCTGTGTCCCGCGAAGAGGTGATTTCCCTACCTTCCGACTAGCACTCGGTAAAACGCTGTGTTGAGCACCGCGAGAGATGAGGCCGCGAAGAAGCGATTTCCCTGCCTTCCGTCGATCGGTAAAACGCTGCGTCCGCGATGAGGTCGACCGCCTATCCTGACTTTGTGTTAGGGAAGTTGCGTGCGGTTACGCCGGGCCGAGAGGGTTGCTCCCTAGACCGTGCGATGGTTACGAGTTGTGTGTTTGAGATTGCTTTGAATTGAATGAGTATTGTTGTGTTGTGATTATGGATGTTTTCCTTGGTTATGAGTGTGTGTGTTTAAGAACGCTTTGCTTGGATTGTCTATGATTGTACTTGTGAGTGTCGTTGACTACGTATTGGGGAAATTGTGTTTGGGTTGTTCTGTGGTGTGGCCTCGGGGTAGACGTTGTGTGGAATCGGTGATGGTATAGTTGGACATTGAGTATCCGAGTTTAAAGAGGTGTCTTGGCTTTTATTTGGTTTAAATGTCGTATTGTGTTAAAACCTTTATTATATTTTAAATTAGGGAAAAGCGTTTTGGTAAGTTCGAGATAAAGAGGTTTTGATGATTTTCCCTACTGAGCGTCAAGCTCACCCCCTTATTTTACTGTGTTTTCTACAGGTAGTGGTCATGACTTGGAGTAGAGGACATCGCGGAGCAGGGGGCTAGCGAGGGTCCGGGTTATGTTATTTTATGTTTCGTAGTAACGTAACGAATATTTGGATTTATGTATTTTACTGAGCGTAGGACTCAGAAACTCTAATTCTTTTTATGCTATTTTCATCTTTATCAGTTATTGTTTATCTTAAATTATCTTTATTTAAATTTCACTAAGTCGCGTCTCGGATCCGGCCAATACCGGATTCGGGGCGTGACAACAATGTAATAGACGAGGGGTGGGAAACACCCTCGCTTATCCAAATGACAACTTTAGAAACGGTGATTGGGTTAATACCTCCCAAGTACCATGTCACAAGTGGCACTGATACCATTTGGTATTCATTCAACTCTCGTCAGGTCGATCAGTTTACAACACATGACTAAGCTACGAGACCCTTACACATTTCTAAGGGGTGTTAGGTCCTAATGAATCAATCTAGAGGAGTGAATAGATTGATTACAAAAAATAGCAATTTTAAAATAAATTCGAAAATTAAACAACAAGCAAAGATAGCAAGATAGTCATACAACGATATATGTGGTTAACAACTCTCTTTATAGTTGCTACGTTCACACTAAAAAACTCACTTAGTGTTCGGTCTTTTACTGACTTATAGTAAATGTTAAGAGTCTAACAAGAATTAATCTTGCAAGTTACAGCACCAAATGAGACACAGAAACGAATATTGCAACCAACTACAACACTTAGTTTCTAGCCTACAAGGCCAAATACAATAAAAATATACTGAGGTTAACTCACTCAGAGTAATAATACAATGTGTTTAATCTCATATAAAATAAACACAATGTCTCAATTACAATCAAAATATAAAGATGAATTACAAGCAAGCTATATATGATTTTGAGATATGTAAAGTTTAGCTCAAAATGATTAAAAGAAAAGATGGTTGCAAAATAAGGAGAGCATTAGTTCATGACTCTGAAAATAATTTCTAGAAACGATTTTTCAAACATACCTCAAACACAACTAAAGTAACTGTCTTGAATTTTTTTTTGAGAATCACAAGTATCAAAAATATAAGAACTCTTATAAAAACTAGTTTTGTTTAGGAAAATAAACATATGAAAGATTTACTTGATCTTGAATAATTGTGTGACTATTTGTTATCATCAAAACACATAAATTAAAATGTTGACACAAGGTCACAACAAGAGTTGACGTATTAAGTTTAGACAAAAGAAAAGTCCAATTGGACCACACCAGCTCAGTAAGGGCAGGTCAACCAAACCTCCAACCCGATCTTTTAGCGAATATCCCTAAAATGGTTGTCACTCACCCGGTACCTTTTGTGACACGTGAGATCTATGATTTTTCATTGGCAAACGTCCATTTTTTTTATGTTTATGTCTATCTAACATTTAATTTTAGTACTTGATATCAGATTCAATTTGTAACTTACGGAGCGTGAGTTTATAACTTTCTTTTAGTGTTCTTTAATTTAATGTAATATTTCCCTTTCAATTGTTTTTTTTAATTGGATACAAATTTAAAACATTAATCATAATCATTTTAATTAACTCATATATTACCATTTGCTCAAAAAAAAATTGCATACTATCGTTGGATAACAATTAAACATTATACAAGAAACGGTTGAGGTTATGGCGTTATAATATGTGGGTTCTTCGACAGTTAGGGAATTAGTGTATTTCTTTGTGTGTTTCGCAACAATTAAGGTTTTGGTGCTCTGCTCGTGGATTACGTGCTGGCTAAAGTTATGGTGTTGTACTATGAGGGTTTTACGATGACTAGGGAATTGGTGTTTTGTTCTGTGTGTTTCACGACAATTAGAGTTTTTGGTACTCTATTCGTGGATTACGTGGTGCCTAGGGTTATATTGCTCTGCTCCGTGGTTTTCGTGGCAACTAGGCTTTTGGTGCTTTACTCATTGGGTTTCCGCAATGTTAATGGGGCAACCCGTTTTTACAGAGGTACGAAGGATTGGTATCTACCGTGTAAGGTTTGCAATGCATCTTCACCGGGATTTATGACACACGTATAACCAAAATGTCTTGTTTTTAGGGAGGACTCATTCTGTTAACATTGATTGGATCCCGCTCTAATTGACTCCTCAATGTCTCGTTCACATCAAGATTAACTTATATTAGACGTCCAAGGTTGCAGAAATCCATGATATTGGATAATTACATCTGGTTTGATTTTGTCTTTAGTTTATAAGGGGTATCCGCAATTGGTCCCTGGCACCTACAAAGAGAAGTAGCAAAATCGGGTTGAAGATTTTCTTAGTATCAAAAAATGTGTATGAGTTTAGGAAAAACAAGCGACATATGGTCGGGTTAGATATGTTTTTGAGTTTGATGAACTCGAGGGTTTAAGTCAACCAACGAGCAAGTCTACTAAAGAACACGCGAAGGGGACTTTTTTTATCAGAAAAAATTAATGCATTAAGGTGTGGGTTCCGGAAAAGAAACCACAAAACCAACAACAAAAACAAGAACAAAAAGTCCAACATTCCAGAAATAGCCGAAAAACAATGAGACAAAGAGGCATACTCACCGTTTAAAAAAGGGAGAAACACTCCGAACTGAGAGGAGGGAGAAGAGATCAAACATGCTGAAAAAGAGTATCAGTTGGCGATACCATTCAACAACTAGGAGACAAAGCTTGCCCTCCCCTAGATGACGTCCATGTTGGTGTTCAGCTCGTAGTGAGCTGAGTCTTGCTATCTGTTTTATCCAACTCACTTACATCTTATGGCTCTTCATCTCCATCATGACTACAAATTAGAATTCGCTGCTGGCATTTCTACTTCCATTTCCCTCTGGTCATCTTTTGACACTGTGAAGGAATAGGGTTGGGGTGAAGCTCTTTTAGAGGGGAGCGGAGACCATTCTGCTCCGGTATTGCAATAAAACCTTATATCGCAATCCATTTCAATGGGCAATTGAAACCCGGACCATCCATTCATCCATTGTCCTAATGATCCAAACTAATTTTTAATTTTTATTTCAAGGTTAAAATTACACCTAATTTTGTGCCAAGGATCATATAGAAAGAGTAAATTAAGGCAAATGCAGCCATTGTCCAATACCCATGATTTGTACAAAATGAGAAAGAATAGCAAGTGTTTACATAGTGCTAAATATATGATAACAGTTCCGGATCACAACACACTGTTTTGTTTTGTTAATACCAAATCAGAAAAGAGAAGAGACTAGTTTTACAAGTCAAGGGCATCCCAACCTAACCCATGCCATGAACCACAATTACAATTGTACCCTTTCAATTAAGACGAGCAGCATCCAGACTTCTGGTTCACCGGCTGTCCTCGGATCTGCACTGTTGGTGGCCTGGCATTGTTGGCAGCGGGTTGACTTGCCATCCTGCACATTCATAACAAAGGAACATCACAATCCATGTCATTTATATTACAGGATTGGAGATTACAAATGCTGATTATATAGTTCAAGTAAATACCACACAACCAACAGAAAACGGTGAAATGTTTATGTGGACATAAGAACAAGATGAAAATTAGGTAAAATTGTAAAAAAGAGGCACCCTTTACTGTCTGACTGTTTACAGAACAAGATGAAAATTAGGTAAAATTGTAAAAAAAAAAAAGGCACCCTTTACTGTTGTCCGACTGTTTACAGATAGGTAGCTATCGAGGCCAAGATCTTGTATGTTGTTGCACTTTGTTTGAGTTTATTTAAAAATTGACGATTTCCCCTTTAAAATTTTCAGGTTCACTAATTGATTCAAAGTTGGTTAGTAGAATGAATTGTTTTGATTATAATAGTAAAATGATAACCGATAATCTTGATTGTGCTACAAAAATCATTGATAGGCAACCAACTAGTTCAACACCCTTAAATATAGAGAGGAAGGAAAGGACATGAAGATTCTGGATTTTTTATTTGTTACTTTCATTTTTTAAACTGTAAGGGCAAATTTGTTACTTTAGTATAGATTGAAAAAAATGCGACAAAATACAAGTTCAGGGCCACAAGGTACAACAGTTTGAAGATAAAGGTACCAACTTGTAAAAAGTCAATGGTAGAGGGTACTTTTTTACTATCATCCATAAATAATAAAAACCACTTAGTAATGCATACCTGTTCTTGATGTCAGCACACATGGCCATGAATGCATGTTCGACATTGGTGGCATTTTTGGCACTAGTTTCCATGAAGGGGATTCCAATTTCATCTGCAAAGGCCTGAGCAAAAAGAAGTGTTTATAAGAACCGTGGTTTTGTACCTCCTGTGTGAATAATAATTAAAAATAAATTTCGAGGGAAGAAGAAAATGTTAGCATTTGTTATCACCTTGGCAGTTTCATACATCACAACCCTGTTTGTCGTGAGATCACACTTGTTTCCGACTAGAAGCTTGTTGACATTTTCACTGGCATAACGGTCAATTTCACTCAACCATTGCTTAACGTTGTTGAAGCTCTCTTGGTCTGTGACATCATAAACAACCTACCAAAACAAGGCACGCCAGCTTGAGATTTATTCACCACTCATAGACAGGCATGGGAAAGGGAAATGTAGAGTATAAGAAAGGAATGCTCACAATAATGCCATGCGCCCCTCGGTAGTAGCTGCTAGTGATTGTTCTGAAACGTTCTTGACCAGCAGTGTCCCACTTCATGTTCAAAGAAAGGTTATCAGCAACATTTAGGGGAATTACCAAATTATGCAAGGACAAATTATAACTCAATTAGACCGAAGTGTATGGAGGGCCATCAAACACAAGATTCTCAATCTATAGATGATGGTAGAAACATTTAAGCTTTTGAAAAATGTAAAGTTTCTCACTCAATTAGACCAGAACCTTGTGAACAATTTTATACTTACTCCAACCCCAAAGTTTAAGCTAATGGGTGGAGAGCCCAACTAGAATATCAAGTGGTCACTAATCCACATTATTACAACGTGGGACACTTCAACAAGGACCAAAGAATGCCATTTATTATCCATTAGCAATGTAAAATACTTGAAAATCCTTGTGACAAGCTCAATCAGAACTTAATTCTGCCCAACACACCATTGGAATATAAAGACAAAGACCTTGCCAAAACAATCAAGATACCACAAAGAAAGTACAACACTTACGATTTGGAGTTTAATGGTTTTCCCGTCCTGCTCAACAGTTCGGATTTTCTACAATCATAAAAATAATAAAGATGATTAGAATATTAAGCTGTGTAAGTATTATACCAGCTAACAAAAATATTAGCTGAAATTAAGTATTGCTTACAAAGTCAACTCCAATGGTGCTGATGTAGCTATCCAGATAAGAATCATCCTGGTAAAAAGAACAAAAAGAATATTCAGGAAGTAGTGCCACCAAATATCAGTAAACCCACATGGTTCCTATTTTGCAACATTAAAAAACCAATGAATTATGTGTCAATGATTTGCAACATTAAAAAACCAATGAATTATGTGTCAATGATTTGCAACATTAAAAAACAAATGAATTACGTGTCAATGCTTTGCAACATTAAAAAACCAATCAATTATGTGTCAAATAATTTGCAACATCAAAACATTGTCATTCGATATTCTCTGTCAACAGGCAGCAAACTTCCAAAATATGCAAGAGAGATAATCAACTTATGCGGGGTATTGCATTTAATCAAGAAGACAAAAGACACCAAAGAAACTATACAAAAACATAAAAGGGTATAAAACTTTGGTATGAATGACTTACAGCAAACCTCAGGAGAAGACATGATTTGCCAACACCAGAATCACCAATGAGCAAAAGCTTAAACAAATAATCACTGCAGACAACAGAACATAGTTAAGTACCAAGAACGATAATATACGGTTACATATCCAGAAACAAGGAGAACATGAATCACACACAGCCCTCATTTCGTTCCCCTGATATCACATAATCACAACTCGAGAATCGATTACCATTACAAAATGCCCTAAGCAATCAACAGCACTGACAAAATCACAACTAATCATATCCCTGAAAACTACCATGATCATCAAGGGAACATACAATAGCAATAAACATAAGGATCCAACAGCCCTTTCCAATCATTTCCATAACAGACACCACCAAAAAAAATTCCATTGATTTCACCGAAATTCCTGGCTCAATCATTTCAATTCAAGACTGAGCTAAACAAATCAATAGGAACAAACGAGAAACATGTGAATTTCTTCAATTGATGTTTCCTAGGTTTACAATGAATTCCCGGGAAATTTCTCACCTAATTACCCACCAAACCAACTCAAACACCTATGAGGGATCTGAAACTTCTCAATCCATATGCTAGATCAAAATCAAAATCCAAAATCACCAGGAAATAATATCTCCCTCAGCTCAGCGGATAAAAACAAACCAAAATAAGACAACATAATTCGCAAACTCCATAATTTCCAGAAACAGCCACAGATCCAAACAATCAACAATCAAACCATCCACAATTTAACCGAAAACAGAAAAAGAGAAACAAATAAAATCCGTTCGGAGACGAAGCAATTAGAGACGTACTACTCAGGATTCATGGCTGTACAGAGCAACGACCGGTCGAGCCGCGGCGACGAAGCTGGAGGCGTATGAGGTTTCCGGCGAGAGTCCGAGAGGCAAAAAGAGATCGTCGCCGGAGAGAAGAGGAGAGGAAAAATTCTTGTAGTACAAGGAGCCTATTATGTTGGAATTGTGCATCTGAAATAGCAGTTTTATATTTAAGAGGAACAGGTGACGTAAGATACAACCCCGAGCTCTCGCCATTTGTTCTCTTTGATTTTACCAAACAGCCCCTCACCCGGGTCCCAAACCCGTCTCCACGACTCGGGTAATATGGTCATTTGACATTCGCACCATTCCCACGCGCGTCGGTTGCTTCACGTACGCGCAGAGAGCCCACGCACGCAACGCGAAACCCGTCCAATCGGAACGCGACGCGTGTCGAAATGAACACGTAACAATACTCTTCTTCCTTAACGGAAGCCCAGGTCAACAACGACGGTGGATCTTAACGTGCGGCTACGATGACTTCGACTTTTGGGAGCGAAATGACGATTCTACCCACCTCGCAATCAATTAATCATATCTGACAACTATTAATTACTGTCTAATTATTCTTTAACGAATATTAAAAATTATATATATATAAATAAATAAATAAGTGAATAATAGAGTCGGAGAGGAGAAAGCTCTGTTTGTCTTCTCCTTCAGGTCGACAATCCCGAGACGACGAAGAGGAAGAAATGTTCAGATCGTCGAGTAGCTCGCGGGTCTCGGAGGAGTTCTTCGTCAATACGTCGTCGTCTTCTCCGCCGCCGAGCTCGAGAGCGAGCGGAGGGTCGTCGGAGGAGGACCAGCTGCCGACGTACGATCCACTCTCCCACGTCGCCCGGAAAGAGCGCTCCCGCCTCAGATCCGCCGAGAATGCTATCCATCTCATCCCTCTCCTCCTCGTCTTCTGCGTCGTCGTCCTCTGGTTCTTCTCTTATCCTGGTGCGTTACCCAGAATTTCTGTTTCCGCTTAATTGCTGTGCGTTTGGTTTTTGATTGTGTTGCGTATTGGTTTCTGATTGAATCGTGAAGGACTTAGGGGGTTTTGTTAGATTCAGATTGTTACTTGTTGTTGTGTGTGCTTCGTAATAGGATTTGTTGATTTTGTGTGCTGGGTTTCGTAGTCTCTGTGGCTGATGAACAGTTTATGATTTTTGTTGAAGTGTGGTGATTGCAGTTTTTGCGATTCATGGGTCTGTGTCTGATTCGTGTCCATAGAACTTGATAACCACATGTTCTCATTGACTCTGTATTGTTACTGGGTTTGGGTTTCTATCACAATGACAGAAATGGATGTTCTGGGCATTTCCAACCCAATACACCATTTTGGTGTAGATTTTGCAGCAAAATAGTGCAGTTTTGGTGTTTCATTCCAGCCCATACACCAAAACTTTATTTTCATTTTTTTAATAGTAAAATGATCGATAAAAATTGAAAAGTAGTTTTTCAACCAATCACAACTTGTGGTGTATTTGTAGTGGGAATCACTTCAAATTTGAAGATGCAGATAGGGAGGGTTGAAGTTGAGATTGCCAGATTTTTGACATTAGTTACAATGTTAGAAATGGGTTTAGGGTTTTGTATGAAAATTGAAGTTTGGTGTTGTTAGAAATGGGTTTATATGAAAATTGAAGTTTGGTGTTGGATTGAGTTATTTAGATATTGGAAATACCTGTTAAGATTGTGATCTCTTTTGATTTAGGACTGTGAGAAAGTTTGCTAATAGA
Organism: Erodium maritimum; assembly: GCA_963921825.1. Taxonomy (NCBI): domain Eukaryota; kingdom Viridiplantae; phylum Streptophyta; class Magnoliopsida; order Geraniales; family Geraniaceae; genus Erodium; species Erodium maritimum. Next base: position 68,409,989 of record OY997592.1, on the reverse strand, counting down.
TGATATAGTTTTGTTTTTTTGCTCAAATTGATAAATGATTTTCTAATGTTGATGTTGATGGTGTAGCTTGACACCAAATGTTGATGTTAAGTATGAGGAAATGATTGCATGTAGATAGTTAAATCCATGCTCTTCCCTTAATTGCTTAAAAAGCCATAGCTCAATCGTATAGTATTGGAGATAGACATTACAAGAAACCCTTATTCAGTAGTACTCTAATCTCAACTGCTTGTTTCCTATCCTTCTGCCATGAATGATATGGAAGACTTTGTGTTAATGAGTCCAGTAGGGGGTGGCAATCAGATTCACTATTGGCATTCTCAATTTCCTTTTTGCATTACTATTATTATTTAGTTGGAATGATCATGGATAATTATTTATTAGTTATCTTTAGATACTTAGTTATTGTGATCATGGAACGCATGATCCCGGAAATTAATAAGATGATTTCAAGAATTATTAAACAACAAACCAAAACCAAAAGGTTTTTATTGAGATCTGGTGTTCTCTCTAACAAATGCTACACGAGATCTTGCGTTCTCTCCAACTAATGTTGCAATACCTATCCCATAACTCGATCCAAGTTCGGGACTGTAACACTTTGTTGCTTCAATTATCTGAGACTAAATTGCAAAGCAAATGAAATTTGCGCGTCTTAGCTTGTTTTTGAGTCCACTTGGTTTTGTTCTTAAAAGGGTTGCAAATGTTTGGTTCTTAGCAGAAGCAGGTGCTGAATATTGACATTCAGGAGCTGGTACAAGAGCTACTTTCCACTAAAACTCAACCTAGAGCCATTCAATCCTACAAAACAAATCTGTGCATCACAAGTTCTTCATCATCTACACAGGACAGCAGAGGAGTTCTATTTGATCCTCCATTTTTTTAGTTTAGGAACAAGTTTTATTACCATTTTATTCAAGGAAAGAGAATGTATGTGTTCTGTGAATCTGTTGTGTAAAATTCATTCTGTGTTAGATTGATGATTTTGTCCAATAATTTTATCAGCAAAAATGACTTTCCATTAATGTGGTTCAACAAATTGTCTTTTGCATGCTCATAGATTTAGCAACAAGCTCAAATGTTCTGCCCGAGTCTGTATAATTTACTTCACTATTATGCACTTTAAAGTACTATCTTTTGTACTTGTATCGGTGAATTTTATTTTTGTTTCGGTTGATCTTAATTTGAGTTTTAATGATGAAAATGCCTTACATAAAATTATTAAAAATTCATAAAAGATGAAAGCAATGGTTTTCTTGATACAAATTTCAATTTTTTAGATTATTTTGTTTTTACACAAGAAACACTTTAGCCATTCAAATTCAAATTATTATTTTTTGAAACGGGAAAGAAGTAGTATTACGATATCATCGTGCTTACAATGGGGGACCTAACAGTCCCGGACACCAGCTTTTGTCCCGATCGGCCGTGGCCCATCGGGCGCACATGGTTCCATACAAATAGTGTGCTTTGTTTCGCAGATCCAAACTCAAGAGTTCATCGATCCACTGTTTCAAAAAATACATAACTAACGGAATAAAAACTACCTAGCCAAAGTCTTATTTGTCCTAAAACAATCAACCTGAGAATAGAGAAGACCTTTGTTGCGGATTCCCCGAGACTTCCCGGCTTTAGACGTCCCGGGTCTGTGGGTATAGAACAAGGTGGCTTGGGTATTCGGGGCTTGGAAAGGGTGAATAACAGTTTGTTGGCCAAGTGGTTTTGGCGCTTCGCCTCTGAGAAGGATTCTCAGTGGAAGCAGGTTTTGTGTGCTAAGTTCGGCTGGGATCTGAGCGAGTGGGATCTCACTGCGTTAGACAAGCCGGGTTCCTCCTTCCTTTTTAGCCACATAATGGCTTTGTCTGAGGATCAGTCTTTCAGGAATCTCTTTGGGAATCAGAGTCTACATTGGAGGCTTGGGAGGGGTGATCGCATACGTTTTGGCAAGACGTGTGGGTCGGCCATGTGGCCCTTCGCTACCGTTTCCCTCGGTTATATCTTATTTGTACCGGGAAATGGTTGCGTATTGATGAGCTATAGATTGATGATACTTAGCATTTGGTTTATCGTCGTTATTTTCTATTCTCATATGAATGGGAGGACTCGGCATCGCCCATGGAGCTCTTGAGTACTGTCACAGTACGGATTGATACCCCTGACTTGGTGGTCTGGTCGCAAAGGGAAGCAGGTTTTTCCTCAGCTACAGCTTACCTTTCGCTTTCAGACTCTAACCCATCTCCTATTCCTTGGGCTGGCATTTTATGGATCAAAAACCTCCCGCCCAAGTACAGCTCTCTGGTCTGGTTGCTTGCTCACAATGTCGTTCCCACTAAGGTTTTTCTGGAGGAAAGGGGTTTACTGGTCTCGATTAATGACATGTTCTGCAGCCTCTGCACTGGGTTTTTTGAGGACGCCCCTTCCCTGTTCCTCCACTGTAAGTTCTATTGGAGGCTATAGTCAAAGGTTTTTTCTTAGTGGTTGGTTGTTTGGACAATGCTAGGGATTGTGTCACCTGTTTATTTGCTTGGAGGGGATTTGGTCGCAAAAGCTGGTGGCAGTCTTGGGTCAAAGTGGTTTATCTATGTTTCTGGCACATTTGGCTGCAGAGGAACTCTGCTGTTTTCAGGCAGCAGATTGAGACTATAGATGTGGTGTTCTACAAGCTCCAGCTCCATAGCTTCAGCATCTGTAAGATGGTTGGGGCTTTGGTGGAGGGTTCAAGTCTTTCTCTTTGACTGAATTCTCCCTCTCTTTGTCTTACTTGTTCTCGCATGAGCTGATTATCTTTTTTGGTTATTTTATTTCTTTTGGAGGTTATTTGGGGATCTCTCCCCTAGCTTTGTAAACCCTTTATTATTTATAAAAAATAAAAAAAAATTAAGGACTCTTATTGAATGTTGTAAACTTTAAGATATTAAATATGTGTTCTTTATTCTAAAAGATACAAAAAGTAATTAATCGTTAAAACAAAAACAAAGATTATCGGATACGATTTAATTTTCTATAACATTTACTTCACTTTCTAAGGGAAAACGATGTCGTTTTGAAAATAATCCTAATTTGTGACTTACTTCCAATCGTTTTAGGTTCCCTCTTCGTCACGTCCTCGGTATATATAAAACAAAAACCTTGATTGCAGACAAATCAACTTCCATGGAAGATTCTCACCATTCTCCTCCTAGACGGAAAGGCGGTTTGTTCTCTGGTTCCGAATTCAAAGAAGAGATCGCTAGAACCAAACAGAAAGAGTGGACCAGGTTTCAATTCATCGACCCTCGTACGACCGGACGAGGAGCCGAGCCCGTCTACCGAGACACCAAAGATCGACGAATATCAAAAATTGACTACCTCAGAGCTCGAGGGAAGGTCAAGGAAGAGCCAAAGAAGAAGAAGGAGCTGGAATGGGCCAAGGGTCTGGTTCAGAAGCGCCGATATCGAGCCGATTGCAATGAATTGAAGCTCGAGAAGAAAAACCCAAACCCGTTTGCGAGAACCAGAGACGATCCGGAATTGGAGAAGATGCTGAGGGAGAGGGTTCGATGGGGCGATCCGATGATGAAGAGGGAGAGTTTGGAGAATGTTTTTGTGGATTTGGGGGAAATTGAGAAGATGAAAGCTTCTGGGTTTGTGGTTCCTCAGGAAGTGCCGGGTCGGAGCTGGGTCCGGAGAGGTGTGGAGGCGGCGCCGAATAGGTATGGGATCAGGCCTGGAAGGCACTGGGACGGAGTGGATCGGAGCATCAATGGTGGGTTCGGTCCAATTTTGTGATGTTTGGTGTAAAAATCTCAACTTTATGTTCTTTATAGACGATAGATCACAGAGTTTGAGTTTTTGGGTATTGTTTTCTGGATATCGTGTTTTTTTTTTTTTTTTTTGCTGTGGAGTATGGACTACAAATAAGACTGTGTCGTGAAACCTGAAAATGTGCTGAATCCTGTGTGCCAAATCAGGGCTCATAACCATTTTTCTCTTTTTCATCAATAAAACATTACAAATTTTTTTGTTGGGGTTAATTTCATTAATATTCCCTTTTTTTTATTATAGTTTTACAATCACACCCCCTAAAAGTTATTCATTATCAATGACACATGGCTAGCTTTTGTTATTCATCACAACCTCGAAACTCTAATTCACTCTTTTTATTAGAGATAAAATGTCTAATTTACTCTTTTTTTTATTTATCGAATTTTCAAATGAAACCATACGATTGTCTCACCAAATCACACGAACAGTTTATTAAGAATTTGATAGGCAAAGAAGTCGACCGTAATGAGTGCAATCCCTTGTTGGACAAGTTTGCTTAGAGCATCCACAATGGGCTGGCTGAGAGCCGGTTGGAAACAAAAACGAGGAGAGAGTTCAAAAAAGAAGAGAGAGAAATTAATTTAAAATTGTTGGATGGTAGCTCACCGTCAGCCCTTATCGCTGGCTAGGAGCAAAAATATGAAGGAAATGGTTATCATAAAATCAACCAAAAGGGCTACCATTGTAGGGTGCTGCTTGGGAGAGCTGACTGTAAGCCAAAAAAATGATTTTTTATTGTCCCCGCCAACAACGAGCTATATGGTTGTGGATGCTCTTAGAACTAAACCTGTGGGCTAATTTCCTTTCAAGGTTTCTGCAAAGGTAGAGCAGTAGAGGCATAAGCATGATTTCACATATAGTGTTAACTTCATCGGAAACTAATAACTTACAAGACAGTCGAGGACCGTTGAGATGGAATATCAGGTGCCCAACCAGTCAATTCGTTAAAATCCCTGAAAACAAAATCTTATTTGTAACAGTTGTGATGGTTGATAAAAGCATCCTATGACGATAGTAGTCTTCGGTCATGGTCGTCGTCGATGGAGGCATCCTTTATCCCTACTTTTTCTTTCCTCTCCGTTCCTCATCCTACCATTTCTTTTCCTCTCATCGGTCTTTTATAGATCCGACTGACTCGCTTATTTTTCGGTCATTTCGCCTCGCACTTTGTTAGTCCCGGATCTTGGCCTTCTTCTCCTGGCCTTTGCGGTGCTAGATCTGGGAACCACTTCCGGTTCGAACTTTTCCACTAGTTCTTCGATACTCTGAGCTCTACTCGTGTTGAGGTGTTGTTTCGATGGTCATGGACTGTTCGTTCTTAGAACGCTTGGTGGCTCCTATAGTAGGACTTTCTTCGATGGTTGTTGGTAGTTCCTTTACTACAATAGCCGTCAAGGTCTAGTCCGCTCTATTAGATCTGGTCTTTATGACATTATTCGACGATCAAGTATGATGAACTTGGATAGTATCATGGGTCATAGAACAAGGATACAACGATCCAGTACGGTTTTCCTCCAATTAAGTCACATGTTCCGAGATCGAGATGTTCATCATCGTCTCCACGATGACCTCGTCGATCATATTTGGACTAAATTTGGAGATGACGACAACAATTAGAGTAATATAATATACTTTATATTTGGTATAAATAAAAATAATAGTTTAATTTGGGTTTGTTTTGAAATTAGTAAAAAGTGCAAAAACTACCAAACAACTAGCTCATTAGAGTATCTCTAGTCCTTAACAAGGTTGTTGGCTGATGGAAACAACTAATATGTTAAAATAATCCTATCAATTGACTAAAACAAAAAAGATTTCTAGTCACATGGCTGACATGAAGGGGTTGAAAGCAACAAAACAAGTCATTTTCTTCACAATATTGTAACAACCGACGAATCGCGCTGTTGGTGAGCTTACCGTCAGCAGAATGCGTTGTCGATTGATAGATTTTCTCTCTCTCTCTTACTTTTGTTTCCATCCACCAACTATCTACCCATAGACTGAAAATGCTCTTAGAGCATCTACAATGCTAGACTGTTGGTGCTGACTATTCGATTAAAAAATATATATTTCAGCCATTTCTCAACCAACAGTCAGCAACCTCCAACACTATTTTTACTACTGGTTGTTCGTTGTTGACTGTTTGAATAAATTAATATTAAACATAACATTTTTATTAAAAATAATAATTAATGATTAATCAAAACAGACCAATAAATTTATTTAAAATAAAATAATAAGGGATTTAAGATTTAAAATTAATATTATAAATATTTTAGAAATATAATTATATATTAAAAGAAATATTTTTGTATAAAATTAAAATTTAATATAATTTATGTTAAATGAATTAAAATAATAAATGAAAAGATGCCAAAAAATACATATAATGAATTGAAAATAATAAAAAAGTATAAAAACTAGGATGACTAATGAATTGAAAGGAATAAGAAAATATAAAAAATAAACGAAAAAGAGAGAATAAAAAAAGTGTTTTCCGTCGGTATTTGGTGTTGATGGTTGCGTCAGTGTTGGCAGTCTCCGCCAACGATGAAACGCCAGCAAAACGCCGACGTTTCCTCTCCGCCAGCTAACCGAAGTGTTGGAAATGCTCTTAGCCTACTAATTATTTATTAATACAGAGGTAGTCGTTTTGAGAGAGTAAATCAAAATGTGCTTCTACAGACACTCCAAAAAACTATAGACTATAAACGAAATAAAGACAAGATAAAACTCAGACAACCGGAATCTATGGATGACGGAGAAGAAACGAGATCTACATCAACCATGAAAAGTCGCGATAATCCAACATGGGTGGTCTTATTTCCACAGTGATAAAAAGTCATATTCGAAGCTATAAATTGACAATTAAATGCATTCATGTATATCAACATTTTCATTAATTCCAAAGTCGTGCTCGATCATGGAAATAAATGAAAAGAGAGAGAAATGAATGAGTGATTTATTTTAATATCTTAAAAGTATAAGATGGGTATTTTTGTTTCTGTAAACGGAAAAATAAATTAATAACAAACGAAAGTTGGATTCATTGGAATGAAATGAGACAAAGTGGATAATTTTTCCGTTGTTTTTTTTCCCTGATCTAATCGGTTTTGACCAAACTAGCCATCACCCATTACTAAAACGTAAAAAATCTCACTCATTAGTCTAGAGCAAAATCTGGGAGATATGTGCTTTTGTATCGCTGTCATTTTTGTACACCAATCGTGTGCTATTCTTGAGGAAGAGTTTAACCTTGTCATGAAGTCTCTATTGTCTACCCATATTGTCCCCTACCCATCTACCCTGTCCTATAGCTGTATGCGTTGATGCCTGCACCACCGCCTGGACGCTCACACACTATGATGATGGGTGTCCCACTTCCATGCCCTTCACAGATTAGTGTTAGTTCTTTAAAGGGGCTTCGAAAAAAATTAATCCAAAACCCTATTACAAACGGCGACGACTAAGGACTCACCGCTGCAACCGCTGCCGACCGAGAATCCTCCACTGCTGCAACTAATACTGTCTATGGTTTTCGTGCCGTTTGTGCCGGGATCGGATACCCTTACCTCGTTACGTCTAAAGCCGAGGAGAGGAAGGCCGCCAAAAACCTTAATCACATATATAGTTCCCCAATCTCATGTCGCTGATACAGTGATCTGTGAGGGGGCATTCTCGGCGCTGTCCACCTGGCCGTGCCTGCATGTAGAGGGGTCTGAATCTCCGAGGAGTGGAGGCCAAGATGCTTTGCGTGTGCAGAAAGCAACACCACCGTTTCCTCTACCGAATGTAGATCGGATTATAATCCTCTCATCCCTCCCAACCATCCCGGGGTACATGCTGCAACAGGAAGGGAGGAGCCCGTCGCCTCAAGCCTCCCCTGCATTCTTTGTTCTACCAGAGCCGAAGATACCTTCGTTCCCTATGGTGTCTCTTCAGGAGAGCCTGTTAGGGTGCTAATAAGGAGAGGAGGAGGATATGAAGGTGATCATCATCGACGCAGCCGTGGATCCAAGGGCATTAGCCCGTCAACAGTTTGGTATGATTGGTCGCCTCCTAGCCCCACGCCCCCCGAAAGAATATTGTACTACGAATCAACACCAATGCATGGAGCCACTCAGCGGTGGGTCTACTGATCAAGGACATTCGTGGACATGAACCATGGTGCTTCGATGGTCATCCCTTGCTCCTTGGGGAAATTGACCCGTTTGATAGAGTCTACCCGTCTTTAGATCGGCTTCAATTGTGGGTTCACGCTCATGACCTCCCGCCGTGTGTTCGAACCAAGACAACTAGGGAGAAGATCAGAGCCGCTCTTGGGATCATGGTGGAGGTCTTGTGTGACGACTATGTTCAATGTTGGGGAGGGACAATCAAAGTGCGTTATTGGCACTCACAAGACCAACCTCTTCGTCGAAATCTACTGTTACAATTCTTGGAATTTCAGGCACCGATCCGCTGCTCTCTCACCTACACAAAGTTACCCACTTTTTGTGGAATTGTGGGCAGATTGGTCATACCCAATCAGCGTGTGACCTAAAGATGCCGTTTTGACAAGTATCTATTGGAATATAAAAAGGAGCAGAAGAGCAAGTTGTATGCAACTAACTGGACAAAGCCTCTCCGTCCGTCATCGGGCTTTGACCCTCTGATCCAAAACACCGCACCTAAGCCTACCCCACCTCGGGGCTGGGGCCCGATCGTAACCCAAAACATGACACTTAACGAGCATGTATATGGGGTCGATCTTTCTAGACTGGAAAAACTTAGAAGATGGTCAGTCCCCGGTCAGTGGGGTAGAGGCACCCTCGATGAGGGTGTCCGAAATAAAGAGGGATTCAGTTGGGGAACCCCGGGAATATCAGGCGAGGGCTGGGAAGCAGCCTCGCAAGGGAAATGAGTCCAACCAAGGTCTTCAAGGACGATTGCTGGAAGGGATCCTTGATACAAGTCAGTCCTTCCTTCACCACTGACAAACATAAATTCGATTTTCAACCAGACGAAACGAGTCCTCACCAAGGGACCAAGCGGCGCTTCGGTCACACTTTGAGCAGAGTTCCTCAATATCTTTTAGTTACAATTTTAAATTGTGTTCAAGACCGTCATAGATGTTCTATGGTTGTTGAGTTATTGTTCGGCCCATCAAAGAGATCAAACTTGTAATAGATCTTTTTCGAAATAACGAAAGTTGTCCCTTTTATCTTAAAAAATGAGACAAAGTAAAATTAGAAGTTGTGATATTTTTTTTTTATATTATACAACGTAGTTATCTAATAAATATGGTGATTTGGGCCGGGTTTTTTTTATCAGTAATTTTTTTATTTTATTAAGTCCAAGCCTTTGAGAAAAAAGGCAAGGATAAGGGCAAAACCCTCTATTGCAACCAAGCACCAAACCAACAAACCTTACAATCCAAACACAAGGGAAGAAACAACCAGATGGTCTCAAAACCTAGTTTTACCAACATTAAGAAACCAAAGCCAACAAGGGCTAGAACAAGACAACACTACAAGGCCACAACCGCCTAAATTTCACCAACATGAAGAACAAACTAAAGCCTCGGGCTAGAGAACGAGACTAACACTAAAAGATAAAAAAGAAAACAAAAGAAAAAACCAACACCATACCACACAGCTAAACGAGATCCGGACTGGCAGCGAATCAACTCAGCAAACAGAGCCACTGAGGTAAGACCGAAGCACTTCGATCTTCATGGTTTCCCCTTAATTTGTTAAGGGGCTCGTCGGTTATTAGGTGTTGGCCTTCAATGAGTTTTTATAGGTATTTGGTCTTTTTTTTGAAGTCGAATTGTTTATGAAGCTTTGGCTATTGGAGTTCCGTTGACATATGACATTGGTCCATCTCTACCGATTACAGTGTTGGTGGTCGGCGTGTCGGAGTCATCTGACTCTTTGTATTGGTGGCTTGGACGAGTTTGGGGTGTTTTATATTTGTCCGATTTTTGTGGTATACCAGAAGTGGTGGGGTTGTTACTGTGTGTTGTTGTTAGAGCTTCTTGGTTGTCAGATCTAGTTAGATCTTTTGTTTTTTCGAGCTTCAAAATTGTATTCTAGTTTCGTTTTAGTTCGTTGTTGGGTTGTGTTTCTTGACCGTTGGATTTATTGTTGCTTAATGGCTGTAATATTTGGTATTAAGACCATTTCACTAGTTTAATCCGTTTGTTAAGATTGTTATGAGACTGAGTTTTATACCAGTGCTCTTATTTGTTCGAGAGGCTTTCGTCCTTTTTCTCTTAAGTTTATTTGAATTTTGAGATATTATTAATATATTTATTTTCCGAAGAAAAAAAAACACTCATCCGCTGACAAGATACCGTGTCCTCTTTCCCTACTTCAGACTATTCTAAATTGGCCATGTTGGCCCTGGGAATACTTTAAAATCACTGTCAGGTCTATATTAATGTTGGCCAAACAAGTGGGATAATTGGTCACAGATACATCATACATATATCTTTAGGCATGGTAAAGGGAGCATCCGAGAGAGAATTAAATGTGTAGGATTTGTAGGGAAAACATATTTTTTTTACAATCTTCAAAATCTAAAAAGGTAGTTATATTTTTCAAAAAATAATGTCACATGGCTAATGGCCCTATGTTATTACTTATTAGTCAGGCCAGTAACCGCCCGACTTCTTTTCCCTTTACTCGTCGATATTCAGGCCGACTCACCCTCGTTAAGCAACACATTGCACCGGTCTCGTGATCCATTCAAGACCAATCGATTCTAACGGGAGGACACTATTATACATGCTCTAACAATATCGACCAGCTTTTTCCCCTCGCTCCACCTCCGACTCGCCCTCAATTCCAAAGACACAAATGCATGCTCTTACAATACTTTAGACTTTTAGGTGGCCCTCAAATTCAAGAACAAGGTTTATGAATTATGAACACGCAACACGAGCACGTAATGTTTAATGTAGACGTTTAATATTCGATCCAGTGATGATCATAATGTACATTTATTATTAGCTTCGGTGTTTCAGAAATTTTGTGTGGACGAAAAACAAGTTTTATTTCGTTCCATTTATTGGGCAACCAAGAATTGGTTGGCCGGTCACCTTCCATCATTAATAAGTTTCGCCATCCCACGGATGGGTCATGTTGTGTTCGGATCCTATTGACAACGTTGGAGTTTAAATTTATGATATAGATGTTAATCATGTGATCATGTTAGTCACTTCCTTGAGAACAGATGCTGAATATTAAATCAAATAAGGTAGAGATTAATGTGAAAAAAGAAATAGGGATAATCTTGTTTCCTAACTTTTACAAACGTTTCATTATCAGATCCTAACTCAGGCCACGTTTGGTGTCAATTCCTAACATAATAGGTTTGGGATTTCTCAGAAACTATAAAAAGCCGTCCAAACTCACGATTCCGTCAACTCATCCAAGCGTTGTCGTTGTTGGCGTACATTACCCATGGTGCATTCCTCGACGTTGAACTTATCCTCGTTCTCAAGCAACCGAACCCAATGCTCGACGAGTTGACGGAATCATGAGTTTGGACGGCTTTTTATAGTTTCTGAGAAATTCGAAACCTATTATGTAGTTAGGAATTGAGACCAAACGTTGGTCTAGGTTAGGATCTGATAATAAACGTTTGTAAAGGTTAGGAAACAGAGTTTTCCCAAAAAAGAAATAAGGTAAGGGTTGAGAACTCTCTTAACCCTAATTGCACCTTGATGATGTCGCCAAACAAATATTTACCGGCACATAAGATCTTCATCACTAAAAATGATATTTGTAAAAAGGGCGAAGACCGGCAACATCATTAGGTAAGTTGTCATGATTTTCGTCCTCCTCTACTACACTATTGATATTCTGTATTCTATTTGTATCCGCCTCCCTCTTTGATGGAGTGTGTAGAGTTTCGTCGTCCGACCGCTTCTTTGATGAAGTGCCTAAGGTTTAGTCAATCTCTCTCTTTCATGGAGGAGCTAAGGCTTAGCACTACTGCACATGACATGTTCCCCGAATTTCTTGCGAGATTCGTTACACTACCTCACTGGAGAAGCGGGACGTCAGAGAGGAGGACTATATCCTGCCCCCCTGAAGGTTGGCCCACGTCGACCATTCTCCTCCATCAATACCTATATGTGTTGCTTTTACTTGGATAACTAGTGTACTCATCTCAACACCTTATGACTCTTTTGTACGAGACCGACATGCATTAAGACAATCTAGCAAGTATCGATTTGAGACATGGGTTGTTATATTTGGATTTACTCTGTTTTTTCACATATTTTAGTGGTAGTCCATCTTGAGGATCCCAATGTATATGTTCCTACTATCGAGCTGGACACTGGTACTCAGACATTAACCCGACTCATTTATTTCTATTTCAATTATGTATGATTCCTCAAGAACGTTCGTTTTATGCCCATCTTTTTGCGGTCCGGGGAGTTACCATCGGATGCACTATAATGTATTATTGCCTCTGATAATAAATAAAAATCTCACTTATGCTAAAAAAATGTGAAAAAAACCAACAAAAAGGTCATGATAACTTATATTTGAGAAATTTCAATGATATACCCTCGAACGATTTTTTCCGACCTAAACATGTTGTATATACTTTTCTTTTCAAATATGTATTTATAACTTTTGTTTATTATTAGAAAACGGAAGTTTCAGTTGATTTTCAAAAAAGAAAAAAATCCGTTCGTTTGGATGAAAAGGCTAGAGAAAATTGATAAATACCTAAAGTATCCCTACTTTGATCCCTCAAAAAAACCTCTCGGACTCCAAAATCTGAACCCTAAACCCCTAACTCACTTATCTTGTTCTCCATTTGAGTCTATTTTGGAGTTTTAGGATTCGAGAATGTTTTTTTAGAGTTTGGGGTAGAGACAGGAGTATTTTAGGGATTTCTGAATGTTCAGTAGATTTTTCACCCAAATTAACACACTTATGAGAATTAATGGAAACTTCGTTTTATGATGATAAACGAAAGGCACAACATCTTTAAAAAAAATATGAGGACAATATGTTTATGTTAAAATATGATCGCTTGAGGACATATATACTTTTCATCTTGGAAGACACTAAAATAAGTAGTGTCTCTTAAGTTCTAACTACAAAAACACTACAAAGTGTAGTGTCTCCCAAGTTTTAACTTAAGAGACACTACTTTAAAAGTAGTGTCACTCAAGATGCATTTTGCAGTAGTGATAGTATGATTCTCTCTTTTATATTTCATATTTTATTATCGATTACAAATTTACTATTCTATTTAAGTAAGCCCTTTAGATTGCTTAAAAGAAGAATTAGTGGACACATATATGTATTAGGAGGACAAATATAATATAACCTATTTTATATTAAAAACGGTGAGAACTCATTCTAGCAACACATTCTTAGAGCACCTCCAATGGTAAACCATTGCGCAGTAGTTTGGATATATTTTGACTTTCTCTCTACTCCAAACCTACCACAACACCTCCAATGAAAAACCACTAGTAGTTGTTTGAAGTAGTGGTTTGCACTTTCAATATTTTAAAAATCACCCCAAAAATAACTACTTAATTAAAAAAAAGTAGTGTGTTTTTGTAATCAACAAGTCAATAATTAAATTGTATTTCATTCATATATTTATGAAATAAATGGCTTGAATGAGTTTTTGTTTAAATATGGTTTTCTATTTGATCTCTTCTGTATGTAATCAATGGCGGATTCATTAAGCAATCGAGGGGCACGTGCCCCCCTCAAATTTCAGAATATCTATTATATTATCTTAATTTTTTAACATCCTTTTTCTATAAAATATTATATTCTTTTAAATTTTCCCCTCCTCAAATAAATAGAAAAGATACTCCATGTCCAGTTTCTTTTTATTTTTTATAAAATTATTTTTATTTACCTATATTTTTTAAATTTCTGTTTTTTATTATATTAATTTTTATTTTAAAATTTGTTTTATATTTTATATTATTTAAGTTTCTTAATTTTTACATAAATTTAATTTAAATCATCATTTTAAAATTAAAGACCATTAATGATTTGAGTTTTGTTATAGTTTAAGATTTGATAATCTCCGTTTCAATTTTTTTTTGATAATTTCAAACCTTAAAAATCTTACTACTAAAAATCTTAAAATTATAATTTAAGTCATCATTTTATAGTCATTGAAAGATATTTCAAAAAAAAAAATCTAACTTCGAAATATATGATAAGAAGAAGAAATCGATTAAATGTCAATGAATATCGTATACGTCGAGAAATATTTTTTTTATTGTGTTCACGATGAATTTTTTTATAAAATTTGAACATTATATTCTGTAATGAATATTAATTATTATCTTTTATACGGTACTCAATGTTATTTTATGTTGTTCTTAGTTAATTTTTCCCGTACAAAAAAAATCGGTGCCCCCTCGTAATAAAAAAAAAAACTAGATCTGCCACGGTATATAATTAGATCACCAAATTATGGTCTTACAGAGATCTAACAATAATTTTAGGTGATGAGCAACCCAAATTAACCAATCAATAGAGGTAAGATGTAAAGTTAATCTTTACTAATTCTTTGCAAATAATTAAGACATTCTTTTGGACCACCAATGTGATCTTGCATAACACGCAAAAAATAGTTCTTAAGAAAACACCGGTAAACCACCTAATTTACTCAACTACTTATGAACCCTAATTAATCATATAGACTCTCTAACAGATTACGATTTATTTTCTTAAATATGTGATTTTATTATTTAATCCTTACCATTGGTATATGATGGGTGAGTTCCAAGTTGATACTACATAATAAAATAATTGAGAATGAATCTCACTAATATTTTGTATTTTAGTTATTCAAAATCCATAGGGATAATTCCACCTTAGTGCCCTAAATCTTTCATATTTCATTTAGAATACTCTAAAAAATTTTTGTCACCTCAGTATCCTAAACTTTCATTAATTCATTTAGAGTATCCTAACTCTTTTTTGTGTCACCCCGGTACCCTAAACTTTCATTAATTCCATTTTAGTACCCACCGTTAACTTTATATATGATTTTTCATCCAAAACACGGAAAATGACCATACTACCCCTCACCAACAGTCAAAATTATGGTAAAGTTAACGGTGGGTACTAAAATGAAATTAATGAAAGTTTAGGGTACTAAAATGGAATGAATAAAAGTTTAGGGTACTGAGGTGACAAAAAGAAGATTTAGGGTACTCTAAATGAAATATGAAAGATTTAGGGTACTGAGATGACACAAAAAAGATTTAGAATACTTTAAATAAAATATGAAAAATTTAAGGTACTGAGACGGAATTAACCCAAAACTATATTAACACAATATTGATATCGTAGATATTATAGTTTTATGACGTTCACTACTCATACCTTAATATGATATTTAAAATAATTAGTACTTGACAGTTGACAGTTGACACTTGAGTTGTCCGTTTGGGTTTAAACAATGCACTAATATCCCATGACTTCTTGTACATACCTGGTGGATGTGGGATGTAGATAAAGTGGCTAAAATGTGACGTTTATGATGTTGATGAAATTGTCTAAACACAAATTTGATACACTTTCTCTGTCTTTATCTTCACCATTTTTTTATTTCAATATATGAAGATACGGTTGCAAATCGACTAGTCGAATCCGACACTATTGTAAGACAACCACGAAGCATCTCTAGATCGTGTCCTACACAACCCTACTTAATCCGACCCCAATATCTAAATCATGCATTAACCTAATCCAACGGTTCATACGAGTTTTTAATTTATAATAGGGTTAATTGCCTTTTGTACGTCTTTTCTATTGGTGGTAACATACATTTTGTATCCATACATTTTGTAACGTTTAACAACAGTCCATTCGTTTTGGTAACTATATTATTTAATAGCTTTTATGAATTGGTCACAGATCATTTAATACTCTTTATGTATTGATAACAAAACATTTTATATCCCTTATGAATTTATTATAGATCATTAAAATGATGTAAACTTGATCAAAATTTTATTCAAAACGTCACCAACATATCATATCACAATACTAAAAAGTGTTGCCAATATATTTATATTGGGTTAGATAGAAGTAATTATTTGAAGAAGAGAAAGGCTATAAGAGCATCCACAGTCGTTGGTGAGATGCCGCTGGCGAGAAGAAAACGCCGGCGAGGAGGAGGCGGGGAGCTGGCGAGGAGTGCTGGCTGGGAGATTATGGCCGGCACTTATCGCTGGCGGGGAGCAAAACTGTGAGTAAAAAGGGTTGTTATAGCCAGCAAAAAGACTCTACCACTGTGGGTTGTTGGCTGGGAGTGCTGGCTATAAGCAAAAAAAAAATAGTTTTTTAGTCATCTAGCCAGCTGTGCTCTAAATAAATTACTATAAAACATTGATGATATCGTCTCTTTGCGTTTCACATTCACAACATGGGATCGCACAAATTGCACATACAAGCCGTGCAGACCATCGTCCCGTCCGAGGTCACCGACCCGCGGCTGACCCGGAAGGTCTCGGTCGCCGGCGGGACCGAGAATCTCGGAGGTTGCCTCCACGTGGTCCTCTACTACGCCAAGTCGCCTGAGGCGGCGGAGTCGGGCTGGTCCGTCGCCGGCTTCATCAAGGACTCGCTGGGGAGGGCCTTGACGGAGCAGCCTCTTCTGGCCGGACGGCTTCGGAGACTCGACGACGGGGACGGAGAGTTCGAGGTTGTCTCCAATGACGGCGGAGTTAGGCTCGTGGAGGCGAGAATGGATGCGAGTTTGTCGGAGGTTCTTGTCCTGAAAGGGGACGAGAGGGAAGGTGCTGAGGCCGAGCTTGTGTTTTGGAAAGAGATTGACGAGCGTTATCCACAGTTCTCTCCTCTTTTTTACGTTCAGGTCAGTAAAAAAATAGTTTGTGTTATTTACCGTACTTTTGTCTGATGGTGAAGAGATCGCTTTTATTTTCTTCAGACAAGAGAATCTATAGTGGGGCCTATGTGGGCTAATTTGGTGGATCGATTTGGAATAGAATCATAATGTGTCACACGAAGAGAGAGGAAAATATGTACATTCCGAATATGCAAAGGCCGACAATTTTATCGATCTAATGTGAGAGGGATAGAGAAAAGAAAATACCCTCTTTTGATCGAATTTAATTTGAATTAAGTTAGTAATCAGGGCTTCGTGCATACTTAATGATGCGAAGCTTGAGTTTGTATTTATGGATTCAAGTGAATATTTGTCTAACTTGAGGTAAGGATGATAGCGGGACGAGTTTCGCGAAATCTGATTCTCGTACCTAGCACCCGAACATTACTTGTATTTGACCATGACTAGTCTCGCCCGTTCATAACGTCCTATAGTCTTCTTAGATTATAGTTAACATTTGCTCAACCATATAAAACAAGTTATTTGTACCATTGACATAAAATAGTAGTAGTGTATGTGATATAATGTTGGGATTATTTTATAATTAATTACAAACATATAATAGTATTATATTAGATTATTTTTCATATTTTATTTTACTACGGGGTTTCGGGTGGCACCAAATCAACATGTCCCGTACCCGACACACATACCCAATCAATGCACGACCTGGTTACGGAATACCCGACCCAATCAAGAACATCGGGCTATGTTGAGTTCGTGTTATTTTGTCGTACATAACTTGAGCTAAGATTAAATTAGTAGTCAGGGTTAATTCCACCTCAGTACTTTGAATCTTTCACATTTCATTGAGAGTACCCTAAATATTTT
Source organism: Erodium maritimum (assembly GCA_963921825.1). Classification (NCBI taxonomy): domain Eukaryota; kingdom Viridiplantae; phylum Streptophyta; class Magnoliopsida; order Geraniales; family Geraniaceae; genus Erodium; species Erodium maritimum. The sequence continues at coordinate 68,392,451 of OY997592.1, read as the reverse complement.
TTTGTGTCACTTTAATACCCTAAACTTTCATTAATTCATTTAAAGTACTCTAAATCTTTTTTGTGTCACCTCAGTACCCTAAACTTTCATTAATTTCATTTTAGTACCCACTGTTAACTTTACCCTGAATTTGGTTGTCAGTGAGGGGTATTATGGTCATTTGACCTATTTTGGATGGAAAATCAGATAAAAAATTGACAATGGGTACTAAAATGGAATCATGAAAGTTTAGGGTAACGAGATGACAAACAAAAAAGAATATTCTAAATGAATTGATGGAAGTTTAGGGTACTAAAATGACGAAAAAATTAAGATACTCTAAATAAAATATAAAATATTTATAATACTGAGGTGGAAATTTATTGTTTCATGTATCACTTGCTTCAAAATAACCCCCCTACTGTACATACTCTAGTCTAACCGTTTAAAATAAAATTTACATTTACCAACCACATATATGTTGTTACTTTCTTAGAAAATCTAAATCAAACAAACCAAACGATCAAGTTATGTTTGTCATGAGATCAAATATAAACCCCTTAAAAATAAGTTTGTATTATATATTTCAACTAAGTTTGTATTATATATTTCAACTTTACCCTCATCACGATGTCTTGTGACCGTAGGTGACGAACTTCAAGTGTGGAGGCTATTCGGTCGCCATAAGCTGCAGCCTCCTTCTAGTAGACAACGTTGTCATGACCAAATTCCTCAGCAACTGGGCCGACAAGCACGAAACCATGATGTCCCAAACCAATCTCCCAACCCTACCCATCTTCTACGCCCCCAACCAGAAGAGAACCACCTCCTCTCCCACCATTCCCGTGAGCTCAGCGAGCTCGTCCCGAACCCGAGGCCGGTCAATGAAGTTCAAGGCCGCGTTGGGACAAGACGAGGCCTCGGAACATGATTACAAAGCTCTCGCATTGCTCTGCTTGGAGGAGGCGGAGCGCAACCTCGGACAGAACGTGGGTTCGGACAATATCACTTTCTTCGTCAAAGGAATGGAAGAGACCGTTAAGGTCGAGAGTTGTCGGGACGGGCACAGGCTGGTCGAGTTGGTCTCGAGGGTCGGGAGTGGGGTCGAGGAAGCGGATTGGGAGAGTTTGGAGGGTAAGGGTGTTGCTTTTATTAAGGGGAGTGATCCTACTAGTGTTTCGTATTGGGTCGGGTCGGTTGTGGGTCGGATTTTGATGGCTGTTCCATCCGGAGAAATGGGATCGCCGGAGTGTTTGGATGTTATTGTTACACTCGTTGATGATCGTAAGAAGGTGGTTGAATTTTGAGTGGATAATGTTCTCGTGCTAATTGTCTGTTTGTTTATTGTTCGATGGTATTACGTGTGTTTTGTAAAATTTTATGGTGTAATATTTTATTTCTGTAAATCAGTTGTTTTCGACACAATTTAATCATATGATAGTCACATGACATATAACTGTTTTTTGAAATGAGTGTGCTTCATTATTGGTAACCTTCATCTATATAATTTTTGTAATTTAAAATCTTTATATATGCATTTTTGTAAGGATATTTTTGACTCTTTACGAAAAAAATTAATCCTGTTAATCACTTGATTTGTAGGCAGAGAATAGTTCGCTGTTAGTTTTTGTGACGAAAAATTATTTACCATAATTTTTTGTAAAATACATATAATTCACGATTTTTTTTCACGATTATCCCTATATTAATTAATATACTTTAAGCATCCAAAGTTACTCTTATCATTTGCATGGCACCATCATGCAAAATAGACGAAATTCACTAATGTTTTTAATCACGTGACTGTTACATTATATACGTAATTTTCATAATATACTTAATTCTGGTTATCTTTATAACATCGATATGATTTTCTTAAGTTCGTAGGGATAGGCAATTCGTTGGGTATTTTTGCCTTCTAATCTTCCTAACGGAATGTCAAGTGGAGAATCATGAAAATGATCATTTATCCCCAAAATTTCAAATTACAATCATAAGTCATAACCATGTGTTTACAATCAGTTCAAATGTGGTACCAAATCATTTTTCACATCGGTCAAAACCCAAGTACCGTTAAGGCCCAGGCCCAAAACATCAACCGTATTTCTTTTTAAGCCCATGGCCCAAACTCTACCAATCTACCGGTTTCAGGGTCTGCCCCAAGTTGACGTCTCGTTAGCAACTAACTTAATTAGGTACACCAATCCGAGTTCGCGTTTAGATTCCCCAAAACGACGCCGCTGCAACATATTAGTAAATACAGCCTTAAACCACTAACGTGGCTAATTAATAAACTGACATCTGTCCAGTTGTACAGAGTTTACCTGTTCTGGTTAACAGGCTACCACTTACCTACCGATGTCCTCCATTTTTTCCTCTGCGAGCTTCGAGCAGAGAGGTCTTCGTTCTCCTTCAATCGGTCGCAGAGAGGAAGAGTTACAGAGAAGAAGAAGTAAAGGTTATGGTTTTTCTGGAAGAGAGAGAAGCAACTCCATTTTAGAGAGAGAGAGAGAGAGTGTGTGGTTTGTTGAAGAATGGAGAGAAGTAGCAGTAGCAGCAATGGCGGTGTGATATTGACCCGGGAGAGAAAGGGTTTCGAGAGTCCGTTTACTCTCAAAGTGGGTCAAGTATTCACCGGATTCGGAATCGGTTGTGGAGTTGGTATCGGCGTTGGTCGCCCCATAAACCTCAGTACAGTCGTCTTCAACCTTTTACCTTATCTCTGTTTTTTTCCTGCAATTGTCTCTCTTTCTGGGTCTTTGTTGTTCTGAAATTTGAATTTGGTGGCTCATTAGACTCATAGCTGGTGAAACCCACCAGCAACCAGTTGATGAAAGAGCCAATTACCCTCTTTTTTTTTTCTTTTTTTTTTCTCTTTTGTGTTTGGCTGCTGTGAAAATGTTGAATTAGGGTTCTTCAATTTTTATTTTGTTTGGTAATTTGGGTGATGTTGGTAGAAAATTAGAAATGAATTTAGTTATGCGGGTATTGATTAAGTTTGATGGTGCTTCAGTGGATAATTCATATCAGGTTATGTTTCAAAATGGGGATTATGAGAAGATTGCATGGCTATATGCCTATATCATTGTTAACCTCAATGCGTTGTTCTGTACATTCATTCGTAGTTTTGAATTTTGAATATCCTAGTTGATCCCAAAACTTGAATCAATGTCACAGGTGCTGTACCAATGGTGGGCCAAATGATGAGTTCTGCAAGAGGGGCCACAGATGCATTGTCAGGGGTTACTAGACATGTAAACAATGCTGTAAGTCAAAAACCACCCTTATCTTAATCTATTGTTATTGTTATTGTTATGATATTGTGCTTAATCTCTTAGTTCTCGTATCTCAGTTAAGAAAGGTTGGGGCTAACAATGTTCAAGCGGGCATTGGATGCGGAGTTGGATTTGGCCATGGTTTTGGAGTTGGTATGTCAAGATAAATCAAATTGGTCTTATTGATGTATGATGTTTGGCTGTAATATGCTGCATATGTTCACTTTATTGAAGACCCGTCTCTTATTTTGTTGGTATATGCAAATTATCAAAATCTTTTCATAGCGTGCCTTCAATGACAAGTTAGATGTGGAAGCTGAAAGTTTGATACTTACATGACAGGTCTTGCTGTGAAGCCCGGGGTTGTGCATAAAATCCAATCATGTCTTGTGGTATGTCTCCTTCGTTCGCTTTACATATGTTAGCTTTTTAAGTTCTTGCTTCTTGCACCTGAAACTTAATCCTCAAATTTTCTAGCAAATGACGATGAAATTGATGACGAAGCTTGGGATCTCCCCCAATTTACCCATTGCTCAAGGTGCTCTTCCAGCATCTTTACAGAGTAGCTTGGGCATGATGAGCGATCCCTCAAATCAAAATTCACCAGGAAGTATTATGCAAATGCCAATGCAATTACCAGACCACACAACTCAAGGCCTGTCTGGATTAGGGAACATGGGTCTTGGTTCTCTTGGAAACATGGGCCCTGGTCCACTTGGAAACATAGGCCCTGGTCCACTGGGAAACATAGGTCCTGGCCCTCTTGGAAACATGGGTTCTGGCCCTCTTGGAAACATGAGTCCAGGTTCTAGTTATGGAAGTATTTCATCTAAAACTACAGTAGACACAGCTTTTGGAAGTCAAACAGAAAAGGTTCTCAGCAGTTTTCTGCAGAATCCATTGCTGAAAGACAAGGATGCTGAACTCAATCAAGTGGTATGTGAAGTTTCAATTTTAGTATCTTCCAATGTGGTTGCGTAGTAGTTTCCAATAGTATAAACTATACGTTTTTTTAGCCTCAATCCCGTGAACTTTTGTGTGTGAACTGACAAAAATACCCTCACGAAAAAGGAAAAGGTCAAGGGTATTTTTGTCATTTCAGAACCCAAGAGTTGACAGAATTGGGGTAAAATCTGACTGAATTTTTTTGGTGGTTTAAAAACTTTTTAAATTTAGGGGTAGTTGAGTGAGACTTTCCCTAAACTATAGTTCTTAGTGAGTTGTATCCTCAAAGTTATCTTAATGCTGCAATTCCACTGGATTGAATTATGTTCAATAGCAAAAGCTTGTCGTAAACTTGTTTGTAGTGTGCCAGATATGGGTTTAATGGAGTCCACTTGTATGCAATTCTAATTCTTGGATTTTACTTTGTAGGCTCAACATTTGCGGTCAGAAAACAACATGCTCCAAATGGTAATGCTTCAAATTATATTCGTTCGCGCACCTTCTGATAACTTCCTTTATTTCAACTGCTAAATACATCGACTTTCACATGTATGCAGGTTTTGAAACACCAGCAAGTTATCGAGAATTTGATGGAGGAGAATGATAAGTTGAGGAGAATTCTGTTGGAAGACCTGAAAGTTCCACCAAGCAAGCTCCAAGTGAGCTACTCAAGTACAAGTAAGTCTCCTTGTTCTGATTGTTTTGAGTGCCGGAGAAAACAAAGGAGAAAATAGGTGAAAGCCAACACATCAATTTTGTTAGATGCCACATTCTATATGTCATGTACTGAAAGACCTTAGCTGATTACTTGTTCAACCTGAGGCTTTGACATATTGTTCAGCTTTCATGGCCCAAAGAAACGAACCAAGGCCGCTTGAGTAGGATATAGATCTCCAAACAGAATCTTTTGGAGAAGTGATGAAATACTCTGAGAATTTTGAAGACTTATTATTATGAACGATAATTCTTTTGTATTATGATTTCGTTCATTATATCAAGTTAAGATGGCTTGTTCTGATTATTGTGTTCCCATTTGTATTGAGTTTCTTAAACATTAACTTTGTAGTCTCAATCGACTATTAAGCATGTTGTTTTGCATACATGCAGTTTTTTAAAGGGAGAATTGTAAAAACATACAGTGGGACTTACACTTTTTGTGAGTAGAACTAATTCATCTTCTAAATACCATTGCAAGTACCAGTGAACAGTACTTTTGAACTTACTTTTGAAAATACCAAATTTACCCTTAGATAAAAAATTACAGAAAAAATGTCATCTTACGATCTGGACAATACAGAAACTTTTCTTGAATTAAAAAAATAGAAAATAAATTTATTTATAAAAAAAATGATTTTTATTTATTTGAAGAGATTTTTTCACCCTATGATTTTGAAAATGCCAATTCTCAGGAATGAAAAGAATTATAAAACGAATTTTAACTTACCCTCCAGAATTTTTTCTTGAATTAAAGAAATTATTTCTAAAATAATGACTATTATCTCTTTCTTTTTAAAAAAAGAGAGAGCATGACATCCATTGATGGTTGCTTGTTGGTCAAGTCAGGTTACAAGGTGAAAACACAGACCCTATAAATTCAAAGTTTCTTCACATATAAGTCAGAAGTTTAAATATGAAACTCAGGTCATTCCCACCTCAGAATACTAACCTCCTTAATATAACAAACGCAGGCTATAGTGACATAATACAACAAGCTATAGCCTCAGCCATCCAGATTTCACCACTACACATAAATCTTTTCTTCTGGTTTCAGTTCATCAACATCTTCAAGATTGTGAACCTGCTCGTTACTGTCTTTGTCCGCTCAACAGAGGCCGAGTTGCAGCACCTGCATGGCACGATAAAATCAAGCAAGAGTAAATTATAACGAATGATTAGTTTCAACTATACATCGAAAAGCTAACATTTCGAAAATGCATTTGGTGAAATTACCTTCAGCTGGCTTCCTTATCTTCTCCATGATTTCACCAACAACAAGCCTTGACAGCAAAAGACTTGCAAAAAGAGCCCCAATGGACAACATCCAGAAGACCTGATCCCACCCCTCCTCTGACAGAAACCCGGTCAGGAGAGGCCCAAGGGCCGCTCCAGCCGAACCAGTACCATCAATAATGGCAGTAACCGTGGCCAGAGCTCGGGAGTCCCCTTTCAGAGAGCTGTGGGTCCCAAGATCCGCAGAGACCGCGGTTGTGATGAGCGCGTAGGGCCCGTTGACAAACAGGCCGGTCATCATCATGAGCAGTATGTTGGCGGTTCTTGAAACGCCCCCGTACGTGCGGTACAAGTACATTGATGGTATAGCGGCGGACATGAAGCTCGCGGCCGTGAAAGCTCGGGCGTTGAGTTTATCGGATATGTAGCCAGTGAGTATTCCGCCGACAATGCCTCCCACGTCAAATAAGGTTGAGAGGTTTCCGGCAGATTTCACTGACATATATTCTCCGCCGATTTCTGCAATATTTAATTGGGAAATGCAATGCAAAAGATTAAACTGAACTCGACCAGTAAAAATAATGAACCTAAAATGTAAAAAACGAGAAGACTGTTTTCACGCATCACATTGATTTATTTTTGGATAATGTCATAAAAGTACCCTTATCTTGTCACCTTTTTTGTTTAACTGTACTGACTTCAAAATTTTAGGACCCAACCACACCGAACTTTCAGAATTCTCACTTGGCTCTATTATGGTAATAGATGACAAAAATACCCCTTTGATAATTTAACGAACCCGAGCAAAAATTATTGTAGTAGTGATATTTTTCGGAAATTGCTGAAGGGTAACTTTGTCGTTTATCATCAAAATAGAGCACAACGGAATTTTTTTGAAACTTTAGTGTAGTTGACTGAGAAATGTGACAATGCTAGTGTATTCTCGTGAGATGACCCCATTTATTTTCGTTAAATTGAACAAGTGAATATTTAGTTCAGTCCCTAAAGACACCCAAGAACTGGAAACCTGTGACATTTCAACATATATCTATTGCTAGTCATTTTGTTCATAAAACCAATTAGAAAACACACATGGTGAATAACAAATGGTCTTAACAAGTGTCAGATGTCAATGACTTCTAAGTTGATTCCCTAAATTGGGATTGACAAATTGTAAGTCCAACATTTATCAAATCAGATAGCGACCATATCTAACCAAAGTTTACTTGTCCAACCGGTCAATTACTTGAGTTTGGGACCAGAGCTCAAGTCCCGCGGCGATGTACACTCCTGTCTTTCTCAAGATGGGAGGTCTTGCGGCAATATTATAGCTCTTAACTAGTTCAAAGGATTTCTCGAGCCCACGATACATCAATCTTAGAAAGATAAGAATCAAAAGTTTGGTGCACATAACTTTTACATAAACATGTGAGCCCAAATCATTCTTGATATGGAAGATCTCCCAACTTCTGGGCCTCTTTTTTAAGATGGGAGGTCTTGTGATAATATTATATCTCTTTTTCTAGTTTATATTACACATTGCCGATAAAAAGAAATACTCTTCATTGCCAAAAGAAGCCCAAGAAGTCAAAACATGTGATATTTCAACTTTCCTCTATTGCTAGTCATCATCAAAGCACAACATATTGTTCGTATAATCAATCAGAAAACACTTTCTAAATGCTGCAAGGAAATAAATGTCAAGTAAGGGATTCACCAAATCAAAACTAGCACCTAATCTAATCTTCAATTTTATCAATACACCAAGAACTCATGGGTAATCAATATGCATAAGAAATAACAATGTAAAGCAACACATTAGTTATATCAGCTATATTCTTCAGTTAACCTATATGCATAAGAAATGTAAACGTAAAGCAACACATTAGTTATATCAGCAATACTCTTCAGTCTTGAATCATCAAATCGCGCTTAACCGATATGCATAAGAAACATAAACATACCTGTTTGGCTCAGATAAAACGGTAACCAGTAGAGAAACGTATAAGCCACGAGCTTTGCAAAGAAGAGGCACAATGCAAAGGGAATAACTCCAGGTATGAAACAAGCATCAATAAGGCCAACACCATTCTTATTAACAGAACCCTCCCCTGTCTTCACCTCCACAGCTACAGCCTTCCCCTCCACAGGCTCGCTATTCGGGCAAGGAAACCCGAGATCCTCGGGGTAAGGAGGCAAGAACAAGTAAACCAAAATGCCTCCACCAAAGATAAACAAGCCAGGAACAACAAAAGACCATCCCCATCCATAATACAAAACACTAGCAGCAAGGAGAGACCCACTAATGTTCCCTATAGAGGTATGAGCATTCCAAATCCCCATTATCAAGCCTCTCTTCCTCTTCCCAAACCAATTCACCACCACAGCCACCACAGAGGGCCACCCAGTTGCCTGAAACAACCCAGCCACCATTTGCATAGCTAGGTAGAACCAAAACTTGTGCACATTCAAAAAATACCCAATTCCAAACAGACCCACAAACACTCCACTACCAATCATCCCCGTCGTCAAGAACAATCTCAGATCCAGAGTATCCCCCAAATGCCCAGCTACATACATACCCAATGAATAGCAAGCGAGGAAGGCCACGTCGATTTCCCCCAATTTCGATGTCCCGTCCGTTCCGTTGAACGGAGCCCAGCCCTCGTATTTCGTTTTTTTCCCCAATTCGCCGCCGGGCTCCTTGTTGATGAAAACCTCCCCGATCGGCCATGGAAACACCACATCCTCACCGGCGCCGACGCCGACGTTTTTGGGTCGAGAGACGGGGTCGGGATCGAGGACATTCTTCACTATGCTACTGGGTTTCCGAGACGCGTGGTAACAAGCGTAAGCTACGAATGTAACCAGCAGAACCACGTATCGATACCCATCTAAGCTCCAATCTCTGCCTCTGGCCCTCCTAATCGCCGCAATCCCAGGTGGGATCCCTCTCCCAGACATGATTTCGTTGATGGATTTCGAATTTTGAAATTTGAATTCGAATCGGACCCAGAAACAGCGAAGCCGAAGTTTGTTTTTTTACGATGAAATTGCTCTCAGATGAACGCCATCGTCGTCGTGATCATCGTGGCTTCGGGGATTGTGGGGGTATAAAGCGTATATGGAATCAAAAATAGGTATGGTGGAAACGAAAACTGTGTGGAGGTCGAGAGAGGGAATGATTTACAGAGAGAGAAAGAGGAACGGGAGGGAGGCCGAAGTTGGCGGGAGGAAGGAGGAGGAGGAGGAGACTGAGCGACGTGGAGAGATCTGGGACGTCGGATTTGGATTTGGAGTTTTGTTGGATCTGAGCGCTTGGGAGCCACGCACGCCTTCCGAGAGTCGGTTTTGTCATTGTCTTGCCACGTGGAATTATAGGAGGGTACTGTATGTGCATGAGTCATATACCGAAGTTACGTACATGGATTTGGATGTGCTTTCTCGTCTCTGGATGTAATTACGAATATGCCACCATCGATCCCATGCTTCGGCAACTTTGTAGCCTTCTGGTTACGCTCGAGCTTGTGTTGGGCCTATACTCGGCCCATTTTTATGTGGGCCTTTGGAGACGCAGGCTCGTAATAAAAAATCAAAGCCCAGCTCATGATATGGATTTGGATGTGCTTTCTCGTCTCAGGATATATTTACGAATGTGCCACCATCCGTCCAGTGCTTCGGTAACTTTGTAGCTTTTAGTTCCGCTCGAGCTGTGTTGGGCCTGTACTTAGCCCATTTTTATGTGGACCTTCGGATAGACCAGGCCTTTATAAATAAAAATCAATCCAAGCCCAGCCCATGACTTTGAAACGGATAGGAAATGAGACCGGTTTCTTCTACTTGGAGATAGATAAGGCACAGAAGGTCTGTGCACAGTTCTTCATGACCTCTCCTCCTTAATCCTCTCTCGCTCTTTCTCTGCTGTTTCTCCAATTTCTTCAGAGCCTTGTTTGCTCTTGCTCTGACTATGGCCTCTAGTGTTGTTTCTCAGGTACGTCCTCGTCTCATCAATGAGGATTCACTCGTACGCGTGTTTGATTTTTCGTTGCTTATGTTGTGTGTGATGCTTAACTGTGTGAATTTGCTTCGGAAATGGAATGTGGATGATGGTGATGACGATTCAGGCGTTAGTTACGGTACCGTGGAGCGCTAGTCGGTGTCCTCCGGCGAAATTGGGGGTTTCCGCCGCTGTGTCCGGACTTTCCTCTTTGCTTAGTTCCGGCTGCCGAATTTCGACCTCTAGGGTTTCTTTTTGCCCTGTAGTTGCTGCTCCGGTGAGGAGACGGTCTTTCGTTGTTAGAGCTGAGGAGGACGCGGCGGAGAGTGTTGGTGATGCTGCGGCTGAGGAAGTTCCGGAGGTGGAGGGGGAAGTGGAAGTGGAAGAAGCGGAATCTGGAGCTGTAGCTGTGGCTGTCGAAGAAAAGCCTCCAAGGCAGACTCGTGTTAAGCTTGGTGATGTTATGGGGGTAAGTGAATCATGGAGTCTAAGGGCTTCTCCCTAACACTTAATCTCAGTAGCTTTAGTCTTTCTCTTTCATGATGTTAGATGTAGTGTTTAAAATTGGTGAACTTAACATAGTCCACTTTAGCAATTTTACTGACTGGTTGAGTGTATCTTTTCATTTTAAGTCTTGTTTATTTGGTTGCGGAGAAAATGTTGGGATATGATTACATACAAAAGCTCCTATATTGAGTTCACAGTTAGTATTAACTATTAAGGAAAGTTGAAATTTCACATTATTTAAAGGTAAAAAAAATATTCTGTTTATCTCAGTTACTGCTCGTGTAGGAAACCATAGCAGTTCAGAATGGAAAAATAGTACTGGGAAATTTCATATTGAGCCAAAGATGTTTTACTGCTAAAAGAATTGTAACAATGCCTCTTGTCATTTTCATCGGAAATTATGTTCTTGTAATTCGGAGCTGCATTGAATTCTGATAACATTGTATTGTCTTTTGAGTAGATACTGAATAAAAGAGCAGTTGAGGCAGCGGTGCTTGCAAGACCAACCCCAGACATTAGACCCGGAGATGTTGTACAACTTAGAATGGTAGTTTTTCTTATTCATGTGGCCTAGATTTTTTGTATCCTTTTTATTGAAGCTATGGGTAATTTTGTTTATGTTATTGCCTTGCAGAAAGTCCCTCATAATACGCGTAGGTTGGCAAGATACAGAGGAATTGTCATATCAAGACAAAATGCTGGCTTTCACACCACAATTAGAATACGGAGGATTATTGCCGGTATAGGAGTTGAGATGACATTCCCATTGTAAGTACTTCTGATCCAACTGTGTATGTGGTAGTTAGATAAAGTTTCCATGTTCTGGCCGGAGGAACAATTTTGCATGTGTTTATGTATCTCTATAGCATGAACTGATTGGCCTTTCGCCATTACTTTTCTTTTCCTATAGACTAGTTTGAGTTCCTCAATGCCAGTTGCTCATCATTAAAATTCACATAGTAATGGCGAAAAAGACAAAAAGAAAATCTGATGATTTGTAATTAGCACTGAAACATGCCACAAATGAAGGTTCTTGTCCAATGCGTGCTTCTTTTTGGTAGAAATGGTTTTGCTATGTCAATTCTGATGCCCCCCTGTAGGGTATGTTTTGAGTGTTAACTGGCAGTGACAGGTCAAAGGGCAAAGATGATGAGTTTAAGATGTTGAAATAAGTTAAATGACTATTATTATTATTATCCTGAAGTGAAATAAATAAGTTGAATGACTATTAGTATCCTGAAGAGAAATAAATAAGTTGAATGACTATTAGTATCCTGAGGTGAAATATATGACGGGACAAAGGATGTGATATGTATGGATGCAGATGCTAGAATGATACTTGACTTGTAGACAGGACAACTTAAGTTTGTAGATAAATATGGTTGTGAATGGGTTTAGTAAAACCTGGACATGTTATTGTGAAGAAGTAAAACCATTCATTTTGTGGGATGTTATTGTGAAGGTTTTTTAGCCTATTTTTTCTCTGACTAGAAACTGTATGTTGTACATAGTGAGTAGTACTTTAAGACTAAATGTATAGAGACTGAAGGGCAATATTGTGTAGTTGTTTTAAGATACTTGAAATATTATGTAGTACATTCTCTAGTATCTCCCAGCATATGAATACATCACACGTCATATTTTAGGAAAAGGAGGGAATATGTAGGATTTCACAATGCTTAGGAAACAAGAGGAACAATAAGGTGGTACTAGATTCTGAACATTGGAGATGTAACACCCCGCCGTCCCACACAGGGCCCCACGCGCGGCGATGTTAGGTCTGCAGCCCAATACACCCCAATCCCTCTGGTGTATTGTCCACAGACAAATACCAACCTAGGTTGTTGGTGAGACTTGAACCCAAGACCTCACCTTTTATAACATTTCCTTGAGTGATGCTATCACCAATTGAGCTGCAGCTCAATTGGTGATAGGCTGATAGCATCACTCAAGGAAATGCTATAAAGGGTGAGGTCTTGGGTTCAAGTCTCACCAACAACCTAGGTTGGTATTTGTCTGTGGACAGTACACCAGAGGGGTTGGGGTGTATTGGGTTGTAGACCTAACATCGCCGCGCGTGGGGCTCTGTGTGAGGCACGGCGGGGTGTTATAGGAGATAAATGAGAAAAAGGAAAAAAAGTTCCCACTAGGTTATGTTGATTCCTAGAACTCGCCTTCACATGTGTTACAAACATTTATAATGCAGCTGATTCAAATAGATCCTTGTTGTCAGAGTTTTTCATATTTCTTGATGTATAGAGTTATACGAGAAATATATGGGTATTACGAGTTGACCTGTAGTATAGAGAGGGAAACAAATTAGGACTTATAGATACAAGAATAAGGGATACTAAGATTAGGAAGCACTTCCTATAAGTAAAAAGAATAAGATCTACCAACAGATATTCTTTAATACACGCATAAGCTTTGTTCCCCAAGGACTACCCGTTATTTATTCGGATGTTTATTCCCATGCATGTCTATTTGTTATGGGGATCCAATCTGATCTATGTTCTTTTTTCCTTGTGACCCTGATTATAGATACTCGCCGAACCTGAAAGAGATAACAGTGTTCCAGCACAAGAAGGTTAGAAGGGCAAAGTTGTACTATCTCAAAGACAAGCTTCCCAGGTTCTCCACTTTCAAATTCAAATGAGATAAGCTCGTGCATCTGCTTTGTCCTTGTTTCGCCTTCATAGTAGGTTTTTGAACTGTTTGATATTGTAAGAACTAAATGCTCACGAACTCTTATCTTTTTCCCGCTTCATGTTTATTAAATTTGGCATAGCTTCATCTCTTTCGGTTTAATGGAAAATGTTTGTGCATGTACCTTATTTGTAATGAAAATAAAATTCTATCAATAACTCTCCACCATGTACCTATTAGATGTTTAAACTTTTGTGTCCATTGAGTTGTGAAACTCATAACTAGCTTGTGCATTCATATATTCAAGTATGTTGTTTCATCAATTATTAGATTATCTAAAGATTTCTAACAGCTTCTGATTTTGACGTATATTCTTGGAATAACTACAAAAAAAGTACCCGAACTTGTCTTTTTGTTGCACTTTATGTAATTTCTTTCATAGTTTTCACCTCTTAATTTTGGCCCCTTTGTACATCCGAAGAGCAAGAAAATTAAGACAGGTGAAAATGCTGGATCTTTCGATTACTTATTATTTTTTTAATTTAAAACTTTAAGGGTAAAATCGTCAGCTTGTACGCAGTGCAACAAAAGGGCAGGTTCACGGCATTTTTTTTACAATCATCAAAAAAGAGGGTTATAACTTGTAAAAGATGAGTATATCGGGGTACTTTTTTTGCAATTATACCTATATTCTTTGCCTTTGAAGAATGTCCAAACTCGATGCTTTAGAATATGAATCCAACTTTAGAGGTATACCTAACTCATTGGCTGAAGTACGTAATTGCTATTCCCTGATAGTGAGCATTTCATTGTAGTTTCCAGATAAAGATTTGTATTGCTCTTGAAGCAGAGAATATTGAGATATTGTGCAATAGGGTAACATCAGAAACTAACTATTTTAAATATATACCGTTCAAAAACTAACTATAAACTAGTTAGTCGATCAAATTAACACAGTAGAATTAAGGTAATTGTTAGAAAGTAATATTTTCTGTAAGAAATGACAGATGTCGTTAAAAAAAACTCTTAGTTATAACTGCCATATGACTATTTTAACTCAAAAACTAACGGTAGACTTGTTACTTTTTTGTTTTTTTTTAACGTTTTCCGTCATTTCTAACGGAAAATGCTAGTTTGCATAACTACCTTAAGTGTCCCGTATGAATTTGCTAATCAAATTTGTCTATAGATAGTTTTTGATTTCAATAGTCAAATAACCGTCTATTCAATTTTCTGCTGTTCTGTTGTGCCCCAATAATCTTCCCTGTTTGTTGCATGTCCCATTTAAGTTTTGTTTTGGTTGCTTGTGTTGTTTACAGATTATTTTAATTTATTTTCCATCACCATCAAAGAGTTTTCGTTTATTGATTGACTTGAAAGGTTAGGTTTGTTTGGTGTTTATTGTTTATAAGATGAGGTCATGTGTGGCTGACTTCTCTTCAGAATTTCTTGGGAGATGTCTGAGAATGATTCCTCTATATTTTATGTTCTGATTTAGTTTCTTGACTAAATATAAAACACTGGGGATAGTTGTAAAAAACAATACCTCGAGGTATTTATTTTTTGTAATTTGTAGTGTTCTTTGAAAAAATTATAAATGTGTATTTTCGTTATAATTTGTGTGAGTTTATCATCCTTTGCAAGTAATTAAACAAAAAAAATGAGAATTTTGATCTCCGTTTTTTTCTTCTGGTGGCATGTAGAAAGAGGGTGAACGTTTAGGGAAGAGTTTTTATTTTGCACTTCAAAATAAATTTATATACAGGGCAACAAAAAGGTGAGCTTATGGTGTTCTTGTGTAATAATAAGAAGATGATAGGACCCCAAACTAACAAACAATTTTAGATTATAGGTCTAGCAATCCCTAGCCGCATGATCTCCTCCCTCGTAGGGTTGGGCAAATATCCGTCCATCACCGAAAACCGAACGCATCCGATCGTCCCTATCACCGGAATCATCGTGACCGGTGTCACCGACGACAGTCACGGGTACAAAACTACCGAACCGGTGGCTTTCGGGTTGGGTACGGTTTTTTATCTTCAAAACCGAGAAAAAACCGACCGACCGGTTGTTTATTTCATAAGCCCTGATTTTTTTTAATTCCCACGGGTTGGCCCCTTGTTTTATTAGTTTTATTGAGCTCATTTGTTTAGTAGCTCATGTCGTAAAGCCCAAATAATTTTAGCTGACCATTCCTTTTGAACCTAACATATCCCACATGCCCTCTAAATGCTAACTCATCATCTAACTTAGTAACCCACACCACATCACACCAATTCGAAAACTTTTTTGAAGACCTTTAATGAATTTTTTGTTGTAATAAGTTGATAGCAGTTTAGTCAAACTCAATTTATTGTTCTTGAATTGTTTGTGTTATAAACTTTAAAAATGGTATCTGAAGTCGTCTATTGTAAGACGATGAATAATGTGAGGTATTAGTTATAGGGATTTTTGTGTTTGAATTGTTGAAAATGGACAGATTTGTGAAGTTTAGTTGTAGGTTTGTAAAAATGTGTTTGAAAAATGTTGTATTTTGGGTTATATTGTGAAGGCCCAAATAAAGCTCATTGGGCCTTATAGGCCGGTTATAACTGTCACCGCCTGATAGGTAGCCTGGCCGGTTATCAAATTCCCCACTAGTGACCGGTGATGGGGACATGTACGGTATTTAGATAACCGGGAATCACGGTTTGGGTAGTGGGTATGAGTTTTTGGGCGGGTACCGGCCAATGCCCACCCCTACTCCCTGGTGTTGCGCAAAGCCATGCCATTACGCACAATGTTCATCGAGCGTGCTCTTCTTTCTTGTGTCTTTAGGTCTCAACGATGTTATATTCGAAAGACGGGACATCGTTGTTACTTGGTGCGATGGTTCTCTCTTCCATGCTTTCAAATCGCAATTTTGTTATATTTGAAGGATGAGACATCTCCATAGGCAATCCACTAGTACCTGTTGCGGTGGTTTTCTCCACGCTGTATTCGAAGGTTGGGACGTCTCCAAAGGTGGTCTCAGGTCTGCGTCTACCTGATGTGGCGCCTCTCTTCTCGATCAGGCTAGTTTCATGCGCCATCATGGTTGTAGCCATAGCTAAACCACAGATTCTTATCGTCGAGGATGATCGAGGTTCAGTATCAGTGCCTTTGTTGGCTCAAAAAATCAAACGAAGTTTGCTACACAACCTTGTCAAACGAAATAAGGCATCATCAGGGAAGCGAGACGTCGGGGACTAGAAGCTTCCCACCCTCATCACTATTGGTTGCAGTTGGTCATCCTCTTCCACCAGTTTCAGAGCTCTTTTTCCACACCACGCGTTTTATCTAGACTTTTAGTGAGGCTCATGGGAGGTTTTAGCTGCTTTTAGGTACCTTTGATTGACTGCAGGTCGTGTTGGTATTGATTTTGCTGATTTTTTTACAAGTTCTACCTTTACATTGACGTTTAGCAGTTTAAATATAATCCATTATGTCTCGATTATATTTAGAGGATTAGGTGTCGAGTCATCTTCAAATGATTCACTATCCTAATACTCTTCTCCTTGTTAGGATTAAAGTTTCATAAAACTGATCTCTCCCACTCAAAAAGAAAAAAAATTACATCAACCAAATATTTTTGGTTCTTTTATAATTACTCGTAAGCATGACCGCAAAGGCAAAGTTGGAACGGCATATATATAATTACTCGTAAGTATAACTATTCAAATAACACCCATAGTCATACTATCAATGTCAGGGTTTGGTTTTTCCAATGAAAAAAGATATCAATCGTTTTCCGTATAATACATGGCGCAGACCATTAAATTATAAATAAGAAAATTTTCAAGTATTATTTTTAATTTAATATCCTAACTTTTTTTCTTTAATGTTACCCTGACATACTTTTATTTTTAATTTCATACATGTCGTTATTTTTGTATCTAATTTGGGACGAAAAATAGTCATATATTTCGCACACGACCCTCCTTTTTCCCGAAGTACCAACCCTAATTGCATACCTCCCACCTTCTCTTTTACAACCTACTCTAGCCTCTCCTTATCGTCCTTCCTAGTTCTCATTGCTGCTCCAACCATCCACTCTTATAGTCCCCTTCCTCAATCTAGGGCACCCTTTTAGTCTCTCCACCACTTCTTTGGTCAGACAATCTAGTATCGTGGATGCTATCGGTTTTACCGTATTATTATCGGTATTAGTAAACTAAGTGTTCATCTCTCAGCAAAATGATGGACGATTCATTCATTTGATGGTAGTCGTTTTTTTTAATGTAGTTTCTAGTCTATTTCTTTGGTCATTGAATTTTGGTCTATATGTCTAGTCGGTTTGGGTTAAATTTTTCGTTATAAATTTTGATCATGTCGTTTTGACATGATTTTTCTTTTATGGTTTATCTTGATCAATGCAGAATCTATAAAACATCGTCGATAAAAAAAACACAGAGGACATAGCTATATCTTATAGGCTGTCTTAAAGTGCCCCACAAAGACATGCATGTGGTAGATTAGAGGAGGTCCCGACATTAATGATTGTGGTCGAATGTTAGAGAGAGAACCCATAACTAATTAATTAGTCGCAACCTCAAAGCTTTGTATTTTTCTATTGTAGAGCTCATAATGCCTACAGCTCATACAAACAAAACCATAACCATACAATCATCTTCATATCTTTTCTCCATCATTATTTTAATAAATAACATACTAAACAATGATAAAATGCCTCCACCCATTGTTTCTCTTTCTAATGTTTCGAGACTGGATTTGTGAATTAATTACTAATGTTAAAGGTCCCAACTCCCAAGATAGCTTTTGACATGATGATATGATTGATAAATGTTTTTTTTTCTTTGAGAATGATTGATAAATGTTTATCTAGTATAGTGTATAAATTTATATATTTTTATTTGTGATAAAGTAATAAATTGTAGCTCTGAGGTAAATCAAGATTTTATTTAGGATTAAATATTGAAACTTACTTTTAAATATTGGTCACGAACACTACATTACTCAACATTTCAAAATGACAAATACATTATCTTAAGTATTGAGTACGCGATTTTATTATTAAAAATAGACGGAATATTTCATTTCGTTTGTCATACGACCTCAAGTGTCATATAATAGATGGTAAAATGACTTTTTTTCTTTAAGTATTTGACCTCTATATATCTTATAAGGAACAATAACGAAAATAATAAAGATAATAAAAATTTCCCAAATAATTATGAAATTCATCCTTTACATAGTTTCATATGAAAATTACGTTCCAATTTTAATGTCTTTATGTATGAAAAATATTTTTAAAATGATGTGGCAGAGGAAGTTAAATGGGTTTGGGATCGACAAATTAATTATAACAACAAAAATGCTCTCTTATGGTTGTCGACTTTAATGCGCTCATGAGAGTCTGAGCATCGATTGCTCTCGTTTTGGAAGTTTTAGCCGGTTTCGTGCACCAATAGTGGCGTCGTTACTCGCTTCCATCACTGTTGTCGTGCAACCTACCATCGATGGTGTCCGATCCTGTCTCTCCCAGGCTTCGTCTTGTCTCCCCGTTCATATGGGCATGTCTCCTCTCTAACGTCGTTCCCAACGCTGCCACTAGCGTCACAATCCTCCCCCACCATCGATCACGACCTAACTTCACCACCACAACGGTTGTCGTCGTCACCTCTGCCACCAGAGCCACCACCGTACTCACCTCTTGTGCTACCAGAACCGCCACAACCATCGACTCCTCTACCACCAGAGTCGCCTCGTGCGCTGTCTCCGTAGTATGCCTGTTTATTTTCCCCATGATATGAATCGATTAAGATGGTGCACCCGATCATTCGGGAATCCATGCAACGGTGCGCCATCCTCATCCGCTGGATCGGAACCCTGACACCCCCGCTCGAAGTCAAGGAGAATAGAAACAGCAGTTGTTCCTGTCGGCAACAACTTGTAGAAACTCGACGCTTTAACCCCATCCGATGGATCGAGTTTCTAATACCCCCGAGTTGTGTATGTGGACGAACACTTCGCCCTACAAAGGTCGGTGCAAACCCGACATCCTGGTTCCCCCGTTATCTAGGGTTCTCTCGAATGCCCGTTATCCCCTCGAACACGTCATATCATTCACAACGAGTATTTTCAAGTCGAGTCAGATGATGATCCTTTTGTACTACAACTGAGTAGCCACCAAAATAGAGTCACTCCATCATTAAATTATTCCTGAAATAACCAAATATTTAGTTATAAGATTAACGTCTGACACCTGCAAATCAAAACTTAATCTCATCTATTTTTTCGGGGTTTTTTTTAATATAATAATCCATATATGTTATGTGGAATGAGAAGCAACTATCAGAACAGAACATCAAAATGGGAGGACAAGAGGGGTAAAGATGAAGCAAACAGTTAACGGAGGGGCTAAACCGTGAAAAGTTAGGTACGAAAATGGTTGATTAGTAACTGAGCAAAGAGACACGTCATCGGGTCCCACCTCAGAGTTAGTTCCTCCTTTTGAACTTCGGCGTCACTTTTCTTCTCTTTTACAGACGCGTGTTCATTTCAATTCCTCTCTCTCTCTCTCTCCGCTACCATCGCCGGAGGAGATTGCTCCGGCTAATCAACCCCTCTCTCTCCTCAACCACCTTCTCTCTCCTCACGAAGGCCAACACCGACCCTGGTTCATCTCCGACGACGAAGCTCGATCCGAACCGCTCAACTGTGGATTCTGGACAGAGCGATCTCTACCACGCTCCTCGCTCTCCGTTACCGCTCGTTGTTTCTCGGTTGATTCTCTCTCTCTCTATCTATTTCTCGCTGATTGTGTTTTTGAATCACTCATAGACACACACGCACTCTTTTGTCTCTTGAAATCTCCGTCTCGAACTCGAATCTCATTGTTGCTGATTTTGGAGCCCGGAATCGAATCCTGACCTAGGTTTTTCTGTTTTTTTTTTCTGTTCGTTTTTGTTTTGCTCCGTTTAGTGTGATTGGATGAGGATTGCGAGTTTTGATTGATTGTTGATCGATCGATTGACCTCCGGTGGGGCCTGCAGTCATGAGTTCTACCGGTGTTTCTGGCCAGCTCGTCACTGTTCATCCCAATGAGCTCAAGTTCTTATGTAATCTCTCTCCCCCTCTCGTGTACTCTATTTTTCTTTGCATTAGAAATGCATGCATGATTTGATTTTTTTGCTATATTGGTGGAAGTTATTTGAAATCTACTGGAATTAGGATTGGGAAAGTAGTGGAACATTTTGGTTCTTTACTCCAAATTCGGTTTTGTTAACATGAATTAGAAAAGCCTGCATAAAGGCAAGTATTTCAGTGGCCAATAATTAGTAAAAAGTGCCAAATATTTTCAATCTTAGTGTTGGAGGATGTAGGGAAGATCTTCAGGGAGCAGAGAGAATGTCGGGTTGATTTTGGAATTTATGCAGGTGGAAAAAGGGGAAGTGGATCTGGAGATAGAAGATGGTCTGGGGTGTAACTTTGCCGGCTAAAGATTTGTAGGATTGAAGTCCGAATTGGACGGGTTATAGCAATTGTTCATAGAAATGTCTAATTCCTAGCACTATTGTTAATGAGTGATAGTATATCCTTTGTCTAATTTTTCTAGGAAGGTACTAGGTTTCGTATTGTATTCCTAGAATCCTGATTCCATGATGACATCTATCTGCCATAGTTTGTTGGTAAAATCTGCGTTGTGGAAATTGTCGTTTGACTCGTGGTAATGAAATTCTGTGATCAGTTGAGCTGGAAAAGCAAAGTTACTGTGATCTCAAAGTTGTAAACACCACTGAGAAACATGTTGCTTTCAAGGTACTAATTCGGTTGTTTTCTTTCCTGGTGTTCTTGATTCATTTTGAGTTCCATTTGATTTTGTTGGACTTAAAGTGTTTTCCTTTTTCATTTTTATTAGGTTAAAACTACTTCCCCTAAGAAGTACTTTGTCCGGCCAAACACTGGTGTACTACAACCTTGGGACTCATGTATCATTAGAGGTGAAATTTGCTACTTTGTTTTTCATATTTTACATTTGTAAGAATTGAAATCTGTTGATTGGGCATTATTCTAATAAGCAGCTTGAAAACGGGCTTGCTTTTGTAAAAGCAGTAAGTACTGTATTGATATCAGTAAAGATTCGTAAACATCAGTTACGTCATTACAAATCTTTAGTTGCCCATATGATAATGGTTGGCATATGTTCCAATAAATCTTCTTTGTCTACAGTATTATTTTATTTTATTAATGTTACTGGTTTTATACTTCTGTTGATTGGAGGACAGTCACCCTCCAAGCACAACGGGAATATCCTCCAGATATGCAATGCAAAGATAAATTCCTCCTACAGAGTACTACTGTCCCTCCTCATTCAGATGTTGACGAGCTTCCGGCTGAAACTGTAAGGATATTTAGTTGTTGACTAGTGTCTTGAATTCATTGACTTGGTTTTCATAGTTTTGAAATAGAACTAATTATTTTATCTTCCTCTGGGAAAATGATACTTCTATTGTCCAGTTCACTAAGGAAAGCGGCAAAATTCTTGAGGAATGCAAGCTCAAGGTGTTGTACCTCCCTCCTGGATCTAATGAAAACTCAGACGAAGGAGTCAGAGGTTTCGGAGGTGGTCCTGATAATAACTCCGTGAGTACCTTTTGAAGTTTGTAATTTCCTGTTGGTATCAGTAGAAAACTTTGTAGCCCAACTTTGTTGGAGCAGAATTGGCTGCATCCAAATATTTATCCTGAAACAAGTTTTTCATGTTCTTGGGTTTTATTAGTTGACTTAGTAGAATTGCTCCTTTGCCACTCACTATAACTTTTATGGGTAGGATTAATAGTGTGATATATGGTCAGGTCCCTGTATTCCTTGGAAACTGGGAATTTTGGTTTTACCTTTCTCCAAAAACATTGACCTCATAGAAATGGAATAAGACGGATGCTTGGATAAATTTCAGGAGGAAAAAAGGCTCTCTTTCTTCACATCAACTTATCCTCCAATTTAGCTGTGCACAATTTGTTGGGTCAATTCTTGGATAGAATTTGTACTTTTAACAGCTAAAATGTAAAATAGTAGATGACAGAGCATTTAACCGCTCCATTGATCCATGTAGACATGTAGTGGAGCAGCTGGTTGAGGTTGCCACTTTATAGCAGACTTATTGGGCTAATGGTTTTTTGTCCATACCCCATCTTGTATATTTCATCATTGTAATATCACTTCCATTTTTACTGCATGTAGACTGTGCAACAACTGAAGAAAGAACGGGATTCAGCTGTTCGTCAAACACTGCAACTGCACCAGGAACTGGTAAGCATGTGCTTTATTGTTTTGTATTTGGATTGATGATCTATCTTTCAATACTCAGAATTCATTTATTCTTCACAGCTATCACTGTTATAGTTGACCAAATTTACCAGATTATGAATGTTCTTCGTAGTAATCATTGATACATTAAGCGGCTATTAAAGAATCGCAACAATATGTAGGAACACTTTTATAAAATCTGAGAAAATTTCACGTATTTGAGTTCTAGAAATTCCCCATTCACTGTGCTACAAGTGAGATTTCCCATTGATACTACAAGAAGGAGAATGAATCAGGATTAAAGGTGCAGACTACTGGGAATATTTGATGATGCCAGAATATAACCAAGGAGGGATATGTTTTTTTCTAGGTTGATATGTACATGGGCACATTTAACTTCAATCGGGCACTTGTGTGATCTGATTTTGGTTATATATTGTTGATAGTTATTACTATCTTTTCTTGGTCGACTAGATGAGGTGTGTCAAAGCTATTGGGCTCAAGACCTTACTTATGTAGAAGTAAGGGAGCACTAAAGATCTTTTGATTCTTAGAGAACTTTTTAAGGTCGATGTATCAAGAAATCGGCTCAAGACCTCTCTTTGGGCATCTGTAGTGGGGGGCTATTCCCGGGACAATTCAGCAGAAAAGTGGGGGGAAAGTAGTTATTTCAGTCGTTTCTCTCTCCTCTCTCCTCGGGGAGATAGTTTCATCTCCCCGGCCTCTCCTTCAAATCGCCCCAGAATCCTCTCTCCTCCGCAACTATGATGGCGACACCTGGCGATTCGTCCCTGTTGAGGCGATTTCCACTATGGGAAGCCCAAAATAGCCTACAACCCTCCCCACCGAAATAACCTCCCTCTGTGGATGCTCTTATGTTGGAGGAAATTCTAATTTTGCCACTTGGCTCAAAGGGCTGAATAGAGAGAGACCCAACAGAAGTTGGGAGGTGGATAGAAAAAGGTGTGCGGTACAACTGATGAGTTCAAGTGTTTGACTAGTTGGACAATCTGATAAACTAGTTATTACCATCTAACAGCTTTCTTTATTTACCTTTGGTTAACTTTGCACTGCTTTGAATTTGATATATGCATTATTTTACCTTTATACAGGACATGCTGAAGAGACGGAGATATCAAAAGAAAGCCGGAGGCTTCTCCTTGAAATTTGCACTGATTGTGGCTTTCATCGGAATCATGGTCGGTTTCTTGTTAAACAATCTTTCCACTTCTTCACCATCTGCCCCAGCTGCACCGGTTGAACCTTAATGGAATGATTCTTAATTCTCTCTCACGGCTTTGGAAGTCATTTTGGGGGTGTATAATTTCAATTGTGACGTCGAATAGAGAGAAAAAGTTCCTCTTCATTCTTCCCTTCTTTTCTGTAAATTGATCATTGCAAAACTGTCTAAATTACCAAAAAAAAAATGTGTGTTTTGCTATCAGTGTCACCATAAATAGTTTTTCATCAAAGTTCGGAAGTTAAGTCCTTTTTTTGCTTGGATTGCAAGTGTTCTATTTTTCATGCTCATAAAACCCGTTTTTGCATGATATGAAGTAGAATTATCCTTGTCTTTACTAAGGATGAAAAAAGTTCCCGCCCGAAAAATCCAATTGTTTTTTGTTCGCATCTCGGTTGGATCATAAGAGCATCTGCAGCGGAGGTGCCAAAGCGATGCTCGAACCTCCAATGCCATTGACGATGCCTGCCCGCCTGATGCTCGGACCTCTAAAGCCATTGACGATGCCCGCCAGCCTGATGCTCGGACCTTTAAAGTCGTTGACGATGCCTGTCCGGAGACAGACGATACCAAGGGCACCCACATTGTGCACACTAAGGTAAAACCGATGGGCAACCATCGATGCGGGAAATGAATGCACGTAAGTGTTAGTCGATAGACCGAGCAAGAGGAATAAAGAATAGGGGAGGGGAGGGAGTCGTAAGACTTTGTTTCGTTATATTTTTATAAAAATAAAAATGTGACACTATTTTTCCTTATGCTTGACAACAATCTCATTGTTCTTATGACAGACACCAAACTAAAAGATGTTTATTGTTTCAGTTATGGATAAACATTTATTATTTCAGTTCCGAACTCTTATCAGGAGGCAAAAATGAATTTAATCTATGAGAAAACTAAGTTAAGGAGGTGGACATTTACGTAATATTAGGCAATCTAAGGGCCTATTATCGTCATTACAATCAAGTTGACTCGACCACCTCAAAATGGCGGGAACTTCTCTGTCACGCGTGCCAATTCCAAAATTACACACGTGCGAGACTCGCGCCATTTTTGATTCCAATCTCTGGAAATCTCCCAAATCCATTTCCTACAACCCTAATCTCTCTCCCTCACTCTCTCAGATCTGCTCCGACTCGCCATGGTGACTCACTTCCCCGACCTCGAACTCAGCATCCTCCCTCACTCCGACTCACCGGAAACCACCGAGTCGCTCAAAGCGTGGCACTTTCTGTCTCTCCTCCTCTCCATCCGCCGCCCGGCCACCACCGCCGAGCTCGCTTTCCGATGCACGCTCTTCCCGGCGACGCCCGATCTGGTCGAGTATCTCTGCTCGATTCGTAACTCGCCTATCTTCTTAACCGCCGATCTCCTCGTCACGCCGTCTCCATTTTCCCTGATGGCTATTGGGGAATTGATTTCCAATTCGAATCTGATTAGCGTCCTCAGTCCTCGTGTTGGTTATGGGGGTTCGAGGCCGATACGGCTGTGGGAGGGTGTGCTTATGTGTTCCAGGAAGCGGGGGCGAATAGTCTCCGATGATGATGATGATGAATTTACTCCGGTGGCAAAACGGAGGATATTTTTCGAGTCCGGGAATGGTGAGAAGTGTGAATGTTTCTTATTCTGTTCTTCATTTTTTTGGATTTTTAGTTCGTTTTTTGTTTGGTATTTGACACTGCATATGTGTTGCAGAGGGTGAAGCTGTGGATAGAGTTGGGAGAGTTTGTCCTTTGCCAAGAACAATCCCGAATGATTCAGTAGAGGTACAGTCTTCATTGCAATTTCCCTCCTGATTTATTGACATTATTTGTATTTTGATTCTGGGCTTTCCGGGAGAGTTGTTTTTAGTTGGGTAGTTTTGATTCTGGGCCCTGATAGTGAAATGAAATGCTTATCCAGGCATGTTTTTTTTATGCATATAGATTAGCTGTAAAAATTTCTTTAAATAATGTAAAAGAGTGGACTTGGAAGTAAGTAACAAAAATATTAAGGAATTTTGGACATTTGTTTTTTGGGATAAGCTAATTAACCTTAATTACCATATACATTATATGAGCTTATCACAAAGATAAGCTTTTAAGTCCTTATATTTAGTTACTAGCCTTTATTTTGGAAATGTTGCTCTACTTGCTATAACATTAGAAGTGTGCTATGCATTCTCATGTAGAACATTTTTTTTCTTCGTGTTACTTGTTTATGATAGTTTTTATCTGCTTGAATGATACTTTCTTGATTCTGGTCTGATTGGCATTGTTATTCAATAATATGTTTCATAACATATCAAACTTTGTTACAGACAATTCCTGAATTGTATTAATCATGCAGGTATTGTTTCGTCTTCCCCATGATATAATTAAAGGCATCAACGAACAGCATTATAACACATCTAGTACTGAATCTGACCCGAGGAATTTTAATAAAGCGACGGTCATGCCATCCTTGCTCGGCAGTTCCAGCTCTCAACAGTTGACTTGTAAATTTAAGAATGTTGAACAATTGGAAGGCTGTTCGAGTAAGAATTTAGCTTTGTATGAGAAGGTGCAAGAATGTGTACATATTTCGGAATGTCAGCATAATTCTCGTCATATAAATTCGGTTCCTAATATACCCAGACAGATAACAGCAGATAGTGTAACGGCATGTGAACCCAATCAGAGACCAAATTTTCCAACCATGATATTGGGTGATCCAATCGCCCTTGAAGAAGCTAATGACAATGCAGCAAGTCCGACAGGTAGACCAGGTTTCAGCAACATGCATTGTCTCGAAGAAGTTGAAGAGAACAATGCAGCATCAGTAGTGATTGGGAATGTCAATAATGGTCGTGAATCTACAAATGACAGATTAGTTGAAGGTGAAAGAATAACAACCGGCAAAGAGGTTGAAATACTTGATAGTTCTGGTTGTCATACAGGAGAATATGAAAAATCTCCCCCAGAATCTAGTATCAATCTTTTCAATGTGCCACCTAAAAATGACCATGAAACTATGAACACGACTAACTGTATGATACAGTCCATGGAGAAAGAGCAGAGAATTACATGTGCTGAGAGACAGTTAACCCTTTCAGGAAAATCCCATGCAAAGATGAAGCCTTCCACGACTCCCCTAATGCAAGCTCTCTGCAAATCTGTAGAGCATAGCAATGCTGCTGGGACTTCTAAAGAGAAGCATGACTATAAGAGAAACCAGATGTCAGTCAGCATGAAGCAGAAACTGAAGCAGAACCAGAATGATGCTCATAATAAAGAAAGAAAGGAAAAGTCTACATCTGTTTCTGTCAAGGTTTGTTCACTCCCCAAATATGATAGTGATAAATTTTCATGTCTTAGCATATCTATATAGATCTGTGATAGAGAGAACTTTTTTGCCGTGATTTTTTCAATGAACTGGATTTGAGTTAAGCTGTACCGTATGCAACTATCTTCTTTCATATTAATAAAGTTATGGTAATATTATCGGTAGGATCAAATGGAGCCAAAAGCACAGCCGAAGTTTGAATCTTTTATTGTAGAAGAGGAAGAAGGATCAGGTATTGCTGTATCTTAAACTATCTGTTAGCTTTCCGTAACACCTATCACTTGCTACTAGATGTGGTTTACTGATTACCTTCTCTAAAACTAAATTGGTAGGTGGTTATGGTACTGTTTATAGAGCACGGAGGAAGAGTGATGGAATTACAGTTGCTATTAAATGTAAGTGAACCATTTGGTAGATTCATACTTTCAGCTATTTTGATCTTAAGACTACTCTCTACACGTGCAAATATTATTTTACGTGAAATAAAGTTTCTTCGCCAGAACTAGTATAAAAAGTCAAAAATAGTTTCCTCACATGTTGCCTTATTGTCATTGGTCAGATCCTCATGCTAAAGCTCATAAACACCATGTAACCAATGAGTTGAAGATGCTGGAAAGATTTGGGTAAGGCTACTATAAGCTCACCTTAATAAAGAAATTGACTGTGTTTTGAAGTTGATGGTAATGATCTTTATGCACCTTAATGCTTCTAATTCAGGGGTAAACACTTTGTAATAAAATATGAGGGCTGTTTCAAGAGTAACGATTCTGACTGTTTTGTTCTGGAGCATGTCGAGCATGACAGACCGGAGGTAAATTTCTGATGGCTTCAAATGCATTTTACAATTATTTTTAGTTTTTCTTTATCACCCAATGACGGTTTAATTGATATTCAGGTCTTGAAGAAGGATATAGATGTTTATCAACTCCAATGGTATGGCTATTGCATGTTCAAAGCACTTGCAAGTTTACATAAGCAGGTAAACAGTTATAGTGAACTGCATTTTGTATTCCAAGTCTCGTGCTTTTCCTGTGTTCTTGGATCTCAATACTCTTCTGTGCTTGCAGGGAGTAGTTCATAGGGATGTTAAACCAGGCAACTTTCTTTTTTCTCGTAAGAGCACCAAGGGGTATCTCATTGATTTCAACCTAGCTATGGTTAGTGATGCTACTTTCGCCTTTGATGCTTCTTTGCCTCGCAATTGGTTTTCTATTTGATTGGATTATAATTAGACTGTTCCTTTTTCTGTTGTTACTCTATATTGACAGGATCTGCACCAGAAGTATGGAACCGCCCGTAAGCTTTCTTTCTTAATCTTGTATGTCTGCAGTATATACAATTGTTAGGTTAGATTAAAGAACATCCAGGCAAAAATGGGCCACTGTTTTCTGGAAATCCATACTAGATACACATTACATAATACACTCAAGAAGTAATAAAATAAAATAAGAAACTTCATGAATTGACAATTGCTTGTGAGATTTTCCTCTGCTTTTCTAAACTTCATTTGCTTTAACTTCCAAACTTGCAAGGGAAAGAAGTTCCTAGGGTTGATTAGTAATTTATTAGGTTCTTGCTGTGAATGGTATGCACAATTTGCTAAAAAAAATGGGGGTATAACTTATAAGGACTAAAATCAATATTGCTGTTTTGCATATTATCTACAGGCAAAGCAAATACAAATTATGATGTAAACTCTGGTCATTCTTCACTCCCAAGTTCCAAATCTATGTCACCAAGAAAGTTCCCGATAGCTAGATCCGCAGCAATAGGTAAGGAATCAAGAAGAAGCTACAAGTCAAATTTAGAGAAGGACCTGAAAAAGAAGGTCGTAGAACAGAAGAAGCCGTATAATGCATTAGGTGGTTGGAATAAAACCAGAGGCCAAGGTGCAGATGGTTCAGGAATGACGTCTACAAGGGATGTGACATCTACTCGGACTCCTTCAGCAGAAAGGAGGAGAGAACCTTTACCAAGCCAAGGTAGAAAAGAGCTTCTCAACCTGTTGCATGAAGCAATGCAAACCCCAAGTAATGAAGTATCACATGTCCCTGCTCCTCTAAGAAAGAGGATTGCTGCGACTCCCAGACAGCCCGATAATACACTTTTTCATCTTTCCCCTATGCCTTTGCATTCAACTAGCCTTGCTGTTGCAGGTGCTGGCTTGATGAAGAACAAAGGTTTGTCATTGTCACAAAATATGGACTTTTTGATTTCATGAAATAATTTGTTTATCTTCTGTTGCTGATGTTTATATGTTTTTAGGGGATGGGAAGCTAAAACAAGAAGGCCCTTGTGTTGGAACCAAAGGCTTTCGGGCTCCAGAGGTAAAATACATATCAATACACTATATGTGGAAACATGTCAGAATATCTCCATTTTGATCTTAACCTAAGGGTCTTTGAAGTTTTTAGAGCATGATCGAACCAAGAAAGAAAGCGAGATGCTAAGAAATACATATCAATACACTATATGTGGAAACATGTCAGAATATACCTTCATTTTTATCTTAACATGAGGGTTTTTGGAGTTTTTAGAGCATGATCAAACCGAGAAAGAAAGTGAGATGCTAACAAAGATTGCAAGTTTTATGCATCAGGAGAATTATCCTTACAAATATTTGTCAGAAATTGTATAAATTATATATCAATACACTCGATTATGTGGAAACATGTTAGAAGTCTTCATTTTGATCCTAATTTGTAATTTGAGGCTCTATGAAATTTTTGGAGTATAATCAAACCGGGAAAGAGTAAAGATGCTAACAAGGATTGCAAGTGTTATATATCAGGAGAATTACCCAGATAATTATTTGTCTGAAATTTTGTATATTGAATTTTAATTAAAGCCCTTGCACTCTGTTCATTATTCTTTGTCCAATGAATGTAATGTTGGGTGGTACTTGCAGGTCCTTTTGAGATCTCTCCATCAAGGCCCTAAGGTTGATGTCTGGTCTGCTGGGGTCACCTTACTCTACTATATGACTGGAAGGACTCCCTTTCATGGCGATCCAGAACAGTAAGGATCCTTGCTCTTATACATATACAGCATTACGTTTTACTACCCTGAACTATACACATTTTGCAGTTTACTACCCTTACTTTTAAGTGTGCCAGTTTACTACCCTGTTATTTGAATTTGTTACACTTTCACCTAAATTGTATAAAATTCATTAAATTCAAGGTTTAGAGAATATGAAATTGTTTCTTCCCGTGCACAGCCACCTCATGTGAAAGCGTAATATTGGCATTTCATATTCTTGAAACCTTATAATTAGCAAATTTTAGACAGCTTATTAGATACTGCAACAAGTTCAGTGTGTAAGGTAGTAAACTGGCATATTTAAAAGTTGAGGGTAGTAAATTGACACACTTCAGAGTTCAAGGTAGTAAATTGAAAATTGTGTATAACACAGGGTAGTAAAACGTAGTTCCCCTGTATTTAATATATTATTGCTTCTCTATGCTCATGTCTATGACTGGCAGGAACATCAAAGAAATAGCACAGTTACGGGGCAGTGAAGATCTATGGGAAGTGGCCAAGCTACATAACAGGGAAGCCTCATTCCCAATGGTACAACCATTTACTATTCTAAACTTCCAATCCTTAACGACCACTTGAATCAAACTCACAAGACATTATTACTTCATCACAGGAACTCTATGATGTAAAATTCTTATCATCTCTGAAACTGAGGGACTGGTGCGAAGCAAACACGAAGAGACCCGACTTGTTCAAGGTAATGCCAAGATCACTCTTCGATTTGGTGGACAAGTGCTTGACAGTGAACCCAAGAAGGAGAATCAGTGCAGAGGAAGCTCTGAGACACGACTTCTTTGCTCCCTGCCAGGAAGTAATGAAGAGGCAGAAGCACACCAGGCTAGGCCTCAGCTTGGACTCTGGAGCCACTTGTTCTTCGTCAGGCCACAGACCTCCCACTCCCAAGGCTAAGGTTGGTGATGAACAAGCTTTTACATGATACAGATCATTCCAAGGCCATTTTTTGTAAAAATAGAAAAGCCATATTGGTCAGAGTATTTTTTGTATCTCTTGTATAAATCCAAAATGTAATTTTATGAATCATATTAATGCTAATTGGTGTTAGAAATATGTTTTGATTCAGTACTAAGTTTCGATTAACTGTTTATCTAAGGTTGGTTCTAACGGAGGGCGAATTGGGCGGTTGAATTGCATTGGAATGATATCAATGTGAAAAATTGGATCGTTCGATAAAATCACTATTCTCTTATATGGATTGTTCGGATCATTGGGGATATTCTTAACATGATTTCAAATATTAAAACTCCTAGAATAAAAATGTAGTAGAAGACTAAATTGAAGGGAACCCAAAATTTATGATTAAATTTAAAAATGTATGTATTACTATATTCTTTTTGAGTTGCTTTAGGTCACAGATTACATCATCTCTTGTGGACCGTAGGATGTATTTCTCATAGAGAGACGACAAATATAATAATTCAAAGGCTAGACTTCAAATTTTCTTTCTTTGTGCTATAACTAGACTTCAATTATTATTTTAAATAATAATAATAACTATTATAATAATAAAGATTTGTTTGGTTTTTTTTTAGTGAGGTGCAAAATTTTTATTGTAAATCAGAGATAACGATACATTGGAGTGCATCAGGCACTGGACCTGACCACGGAAGAACATGCATAGAATGTGCCTCTTTTGCTAGCCAGTGAGAGGCTTTGTTCGCTGTTCTTGTAACAAATTGAAGGGTAGTCCCTTGTTGTTGTGAAAAAAGTTCTCGGATGTCTCGAATAAATGTGTCAATGGGGGAGACTGGAGTATCACCATGCGAAATCACGTTGAGGAGTACCTGAGCGTCAGACTGCACAATAACGCTGGGCCCAAGGAACGGTGCATTCTTCAGTGCCGTTGGCAGAGCACATGCCTCAACCATAAGGGGACTAGGGAGTCCTAATACCCGGTAAGAGTCTGTTCGCCGCTAAGCAGACTGATCCCCAGGAGTCCCGCGCGATCACACTCCAAACAGATTGCCGAGTATTCTGAAATATAGCCCAATTCATATTAATAGCAATGGTATCTAAAGACGGATGAATCCATTTAGCAGTGGGTTTTGTTTGGCTACTTTTAGTTTTCTTAAACAGTTGTTTATCATAACTAAAATACAATGACCAATGACGTGGCGGTTTCTAATTGGTTGCATGATGTGTTGCCCTCAAATCCATCATCTAAACTAGGAGACCATTTGGATAATAATTAGATATTTTGCTTAGCTGCAAAGACTCTTTGTGTTCTGTTACAATCAAGAGATGACGTCATACTTGCGATCATCGAACCGAGTCAACCGACCTATAGCCTAATTAATCGCGAAGTTTCCAGAATGACCCTTTCGACCTTCCCTAAAATGCCCCTGCAATCCTCCACGTGACCATCTGCCTATACGGGTCGGGCCGGGTAAAAAAACACTCGGGCCTGGCAGGCACATAAGTAATATAAGATGTAAGGTTGTAAAAAGTGTTAGGCGCTAATCGGACGGAAATAAGTTCTAGACGTTAAGCGATGATTAATAGGGGATTCATCGGATTATTATTTTATTATTTTTATTATATATTATCAAAATTTATATTATACTACATAAAAAATATTAATGATATCGAACATAACAAATATTAAAAACATAAATATTCTATTAAACTAAACGTATCATACAATTATTAAAAGAATATTAATAAGTATGATTATCAACTAGCATAATTTTATTGTTTCACTTGACTTGTAGAAGGGTAGAAATTGTTTTTTTAACTATAAATCCGACTTGACGCCTGACCAACCCGCTCAATTAATCGGTCAGACGATGATTAATCGGCCGAATCGAAGACTAATCGGTCACATTCCGCCTAAATGGCCTTGAGCACCCTAAGAGAATAAATCGGATCGACAGAGCCTATTTCAGCACCTAGGCGAGACCTAGATTCCTCCGGGCGGGGATGTTTACAACAGTGATAAGATGTAACCACTAACCGGGTGAACCACCCGCCCCATGTATCCACGGGTTGAAGTGAGGACACATTCGTAAAACTGGAGGCTACGAGAGGATATTTTGGTCATTTACTAACAGCCTGGAAACTTCGTCGCAACGGACCTCCACGGTTATTAATGCTATAAATATTGTTTCTGGAAATCTACAGAACTCTTCAAAGGTCATTTTTCTCGAATTGTCTCAGCTATTTTCTCGCGAATTTTCTGTCTCTTTCTCGGCCATGGATGCGTTTTCGTCCTTCTTCGATTCCCAGAAGCACCTCAACTTCAGGAAGATCTCTCCGGTCGTCCAGACTCATCTCAAACAGGTAGTGATTTTTCTCGGAAATTTTCCGTTTACGTGGTATTTTCTGGAGAAATTTTGTAGGTGTGATTGATTTTCTAGGTTGACTTTTCAATTTTATCCGTTTTTGGGTGTGAAATTGTTGAAATGAGATGGAGATTTTGGATCTGTTGATGTTTTTTTTTGTAAAATTTGTGATAAGAGAGAAAATTGTTGTGCATTAGGTTATAATGATGATTTCAACGAATGTGAGATCTCGGTTTAATGGATCATTTGAATTGATCTATCTGATTTTGTCCGTTGAGATATCGGTTTGATGGATCATTTGAATTGATTTTGTACATATTTCAAGGTAGATGTTCTTTGGTTGATTGAATTTCTGAAATCGTGCACCGTTTTTGTATGTGGTTCATGGATTGCAGCTAGAGATTACCCTTGTGATGTCTTGTAATGTATTGCTGTGCAGGTTTATCTTTCACTATGTTGTGCTCTGATTGCTTCTGCTGCTGGGGTTTACTTGCATCTCCTGTGGAACATTGGTGGCCTCCTGACCACGTTTGCTTGCATTGGGTGCATGGCTTGGTTGTCAGCTACCCCTTCCTATAAAGAGGTGCTTTTCCTTGTTCTCTTGTGGTTACCTTTTTTTTAATGGGGGTTATCTCAAAAAGATACATTAAACTAGTCACATTTGCCATTGAATTACAGACTTTAAAATTTACTCAACTTTCAATTGCTTCAAAAATACCATGTAATAATAAATCTTGACTTGATTTTACATTCTATCTCGAGGTTCTCATCTAGAAATTAACCCGTAATAATATTCTTCATGGTAATAAATATGCTCTCCTCGGTCGGAATAGGACCAGGTGGTTCAATTCCTTCCCTTAGAGCCGTACTTGAGGGTTTCCTACCTCATACGGCTCCGCAATCAATTCTTTTGACTTTTCGTTTTTTTTTTGTTCATAAATATCAGGATCCCTGTTCTAGTTGTTGGCTTCTCTATATTAAATTTTTGTTCGAGTTCTCCAAATTGTTGTAGGGTATTTGTCATTTATCATCGAAACATGGTGAAGTGAGTAAGAATGAATGTTGGGCGGGGTTAAGTGAGAAGTGTGAGAAGGTTTATTACCATAATAGCTGATTTACAATTATTACCTTACGGCTTACACTCACATTTCAATTCTGCTTGTTTCCTTCACTGACATGCAGCAAAAAAGGGTCTCTCTCCTGATGGCCTCTGCCCTTTTTGAAGGTGCTTCTATAGGTCCTCTTGTTGAGTACGCCATTGATTTCGACCCAAGGTATTAGTTTGCTTCTATCTGTACACTAATTGGACTCTAATTGGACTCTTGGAGGTTGAAGGTGCATTCTTTTCTTGTGTGGCCAAATCTTTAACTGCAATGATCTTATGTGGTGCAGCATTTTGATCAGCGCATTTGTGGGATCAGCTCTTGCATTTGGGTGTTTCTCTGTGGCAGCTATGGTAGCCAGGAGGAGGGAGTACCTTTACCTTGGTGGGTTGCTTTCTTCTGGTCTATCGGTGCTCCTATGGTTGAACTTTGCTTCCTCCATCTTTGGAGGCTCCGCTGCCATCTTTAAGTTCGAGGTATGTAGTAGATTGACTCTTACAAACGATGCTCCAATTTGCTGTCTAGTTAAACAAAAAGGAAGTTCGATTTATCTTCGTTCTCTCTGTTGGATGCAGTTGTATTTTGGACTCCTGATCTTCATGGGATACATGGTTGTGGACACACAAGAAATAATTGAGAGGGCACACCTTGGGGACCTGGACTACGTGAAACATGCACTGACCCTCTTCACTGATTTCATTGCTGTGTTTGTTCGTGTCCTTGTGATCATGGTGAGATTATTGCTTTGATACTGACATTGCAGAAGGGGCTTGCAGTTGTGTTACTGCTTGGATGTGAATGTGATGTGTGTTCTGTATTTTGTGCAGCTAAAGAATTCCTCGGAGAAGAATGAAGGGAAGAAGAAGAAGAGAAGAGAGTGATCTTCAGGGATGGAAGCTCTCTGTAACATTACATAACCGTAAGACTCCAAGAGTGAAGTAATAGATGGTCTTGAGTGTGAATGTGATGTATGTTTCACTTTCTGCTGAACGAAGTGAATGTTGATAGGTTTTACATGCATGGACGGATGGCTTGTCATGTATTGTTGTCTGAAGGAAGTCTATAAATAGTAAATCGTTTGCTTAACAGGTATATTTGTGAGTAGTAGGGTTTTGGTTTGGTTAACCGGCATATCCGTGAGTTAAACACTTCGTTCCCTTTCCATTCTAACTGTGATTTTACTGAAGAACTTGGGAGTGTCGTGGACGGGTATCATGATATTTGTGAGCACGACCTTTCCATGATAAATGACCATTTAGTATATTTGAACATTTTGTATATCTCATCCGTTAATATGCGGGTGGATGGGGACATACGGATGGATTATGTCTATCCGTATGTCCTATAAATTATCTATCCGTATGTCCTATACATTATATACCAAAACGTAAGATGGAAATTATAAATAAAAAATCAACACTATTTCAATTAGTTTCTGGCTTCAAACAATTTTTGGACACCTGGTTATGTTACAGAGTCCGACACAGTTTTATTACAAAAGTATTAATCTCACACGTACGGTATGGTCGATTGGTATGGATTTTGTGGCATAGTTGGTTGGACTTTATGTGTTAAATGAACTTGGTATTATGTGCGGGGTAGGTTATCCACATATCTATTTATCGTAATCTACAATCCGTTCTTATTATTACAGTCAATAAACATGACTCATTATCCATCTACTTATATGCGGATGAATAACATATGGATTACCGACCATACATATTAACAGACGAAACGGATCACCGAATGTTATTTTAACACCCCTATAAGCACTTATATTTACTCAGTTTTCTCAATTCATTTTCACGTTGTTATCTTAACTCATCTTCACCCTCTCTTTTGTTTTTATTGAGGAAGGCTCAACATCGTGTTTGTCGGTATTTGTATTCTCGTTTAGATTAGGGGCTTCTTGGCATTATCGAACTTACAAGTTCGTTGGTATTTGTCCTCGTTGGTATTCTCGTTTAGATTAGGGGCTTCTTGGCATTACCGACCTCACGTGCTTGTCATTTTTCATCTTTTTCTTTCGGATGCAAGTTTTATCGGTGAAAACCAGATACTGAATGACGAAAATCGTGAGGAAATATCCTCGGGACTGATCAAGGTTAGACTTTCATTGCTTCAATTCAATAACAACCAGATGGGGCACCTTTTAGAACACATGCGAACAATCCAACAACTACCTCTATCTTATCTTCGTATGCTATTCTCTTCCCAACCCAACCGTCCTCAGTAGGTTGAACTATCTATGCTGGAAGCTCTTTTGTGCTACCTTCCCGTTTAGCCCTAATCCTGACGAAAATTGATGCCTATAATTGACGACTGCTTTTAGATCTTTGAATGACTCAGTCTTAGGACGCTTCTTCCACGGAAATGTAATGCAGGTACTAGCGCATCCCTAAACCCTAGAAGGAAAGAGAGCTCACCCTTGACTTGTTTCATAGAATATATCTTTCAATAACTCAATCCCATGCTTCACTTAGAAGGTTGTGGCTAGGCTTACTCTTGCTAACGAGTCTTTTTAGGATTTAAGAAAGGGGGTTTAGTTAGAGTTTACGGAAAAGTTATCTGACATTATTCTCCAAAGTCAACCAATGTACCCCTCTTATAATAATAATAATAATAAAACTTTAATCCAGTAGTACAATTTTTTTTTGAGGATACGAAATAGCTTCATTAATAATGGAGGAGAATTATTACAACGGTCATTGTCCTCAAAAGGACCTTGATCCAATAGTTCTCAGATACGAACCGCTTCAAAACGGATCGGGTTATAGCAATCAGGACGTTGCAGAAAATAAAACTAAAACAGAAATTAAAACCAAAGCTAAAACAGAATTTTAAACCAAAGGGTGCCATCTTCCAGGAACAACTCAAGGTGGGCCTAAACGCTGCTTGGTCCCTTCTCTCCAAGGACTCGTCTGATCGACCCAACGGTTGATTGAGCCACCGAACTTGGACCCGACAATATGGCTGGGAGTGACAGTGTGATTCAGGGATCCCTCCCGGTAAAAATCCCTGAATCTTTGCTTACTCACTGGGCTTGGCGAGGTTGCATAGCAGTTCTCGCCTGATTCGTCTAATTTAGTCCAACTATATCGCCGGTCGTGTCCCTGCTCGATACGTGGGCGTAACACAGAGAGTACGAGCATCACCACAACAGGGAGTCGTGGCTCGTCGCAGATGCACCATCCTTCCACTACAACAACGCCGGATTGCAGATGCGCAGAGGAGAACACTACTGCAACATAGAGTCGTGATCTGTCGTCGATACGCTATTCTTCCGATACAGTATCGTTGAATTGGGTATGCGTAGATGAGAGCACTACCAGAAATAGAGAGAAAAGAAAACTCACGATTGATATCGTAGTGATTGGAGACGAACACGGAGACGATTCCTTGGTGATGGCTACGGCGGTTAGGGTTGAGAGTTCTCAACCCTAATAGAGAAAAGAAGGATTTAGGTACAACATATTTCTAAACATACAACAAAGAAAAACATTATATATTATGAAAACTAAAAGTTCCTTGGAACATTTTATTACTTAAGGATAGTTTAAAACCATCCTTAAAGTTAAAGCATGTATCATATAATGACTTATACCACTTGGTGTAGACGGTAACCATAGCATCAAACACAAAACATCACCTTTAGCACCAAGCATTTACCATTAATTGGTGTAATACTTGATTCGAGATAGACTCACTATATCTCTTCACCAATCAAATTATTGTTTTTTCTCTCCTCATAACTATCCCGTACATTAAGCTTGCGTCGAGTGCTTGGTGTAATAGCCTGACACAACACATTAAGTCAATTATTTTTTTTAATCAAAAAATATTTTATTAGGATCCTTATCCGTCGAAGTAAAGGAAGAGGACAAGGGTCTAACCCTCACCGAACAAATGAGCACAACAAATAGAACCCAACAAGGAGTTAACAAAGGTCTTACACCCAAATCTATCGACCTTGAAACAACCTAACTATACCTTATAAGGGGTAACCTGAACAAAACAAACAAACCCAATACTTGGTGAACTGGTCTAGAACCAAAATGTTACAAACATGAAGTACAACTGAAACAAAAAAATACAGATATAGAAAACTTGAAGTCCAAGACCAAAAATGGCCAAGAAACAGACCTAAAAACGAAGCTAAACCTAACCCTAAATCTACAAAAGCAAACAATGACCATCGTCCCTCTCGAGCAACCACCAAACCAAAACCGATGAGAACCATACCTCCCAAACTTAAGCCGACTGATCCAGAACGATCCCAAAGTAGGACCAACCAAACCACTACGGTGGCCAACACACACCTAGTGGCCCCGACCACCACCGGCCAGGGAAACAGAGGAGAGCCGGTAAAAATGAGGGGGGGGGGGGGGGGGGGGGGGGGGCTCACTAGAGAACCTATGTGAAGACCACCTCGGTGAAATTAATTAAAATATTAATTTTATTCGATTGGATCGCCGCGGTCGGAAAGCGGGTTAAAATTTTGGAGCAAACGCAATCGGAAAAGAAAAGAGAGAGAAAAAAAAGGGGGATTTGAGCGGTGCGGGCTGCAGTTAGATCAGACAAAAATCTGGTCTTGGGCCCTGGCCTTCGAGCCAGGCCCAGTTTTGGGTCAAGCCCACCTGGAGCCGAGTTTAAAAACAAGAGATAGGGTTTTGGCCTCAGTGTTGTCTTGAGCGCAATTCTTTCCTCCTCACATCACCGAACCCTTTTCCCCCCTCACCTCTCGTCTCCGACGCCCACCCCCTTTCTCTTCTCAGTTCCGGCCACTTCATCGCTGATCCCCCCTTCCTCTCTCATCCCCTCCGTTCAACACCCACCAGCCGTCATCTTCCCCGTCCAAACACAGCCAGCCTGTCACGCCCCAAATCCGTTTTGACCGGACTCGAGACGTGACCTGAGTTGAAATAAAAAGAAATCATAAACGATAGATAAAAGTTCCAAAATCTCATACGAACTCGGTCAAAATCGACACATAAATAAATAGTTTAAAAACATCGTGAGTCACAGCTCAACATAGATGGTCAAATAAAGGATGTTCAATACGTGAGACCAACATAACTCTAGTAAAAACCCAAAGAAGTCCAAAAGCTCCCGAGCCTTGACTTCCCTCAACAACCGGTACTCCTGTAAAACAGTTAGAAACCAAAGGGGATGAGCTTACGCTCAGTAGGAAAGACCTTAATAACTCAACCCTTACGTTAAAGATGAACTGCTTACAAATGTAAACCGAACAACAGAACAATATAATAAATAAGGAAGTGATAAAGAATCAGAAATAATTACAACAACGTCATAGTATCCAAGTAACAGTGACATAAATAAGTTTATAATAATTACCTTAAAGGGACAATAAAAGTAAATTGGGAATTATCAGTATCTTGCCAACCACTTGCTTTCTCAAGCCTCCAATCCGTGGATACATTCTGGGATCACTTCGGTTCCCATAATCCGATCCACCAGAGTATCCACATCACATCAGATTTTCCCTCGGTCCAGAGGAGGTACATACATCGAGGCACCGAAACTAATTCGGAAATGCCACCTAAGGACCATATGTCATGGGGGACCAAGTAGTGCACCCACTGGGATGCAGTTCCTTGGGGTGAAACCATAAGTAATCCTTTCCCCGCAGGGTAAACTGTCCAATTGCCCGCAGGCCCAATAACCAATGCCCCGCAGGGTCCAATAACCAAATGCCCGCAGGCCCAATAACCAATGAATATCCCGCAGGATCTGTCAATACTCAACTATCATAATATCCAGTAACCAATGAATATCCCGCAGGATCTGCCAATACTCAACTCTTATAATATCCAGTAACCAATACCCTCAGGCTCTAAACTCAGTCATTAACTCACTGTATCTGTCCAACTCCAACCACCTCATCGGCACCGGATTACCCCCCCCCCCCCCCCCCCCCCCCCGGGTGTAGTACCAAACCAAGCAACCGAACAGACAAACTGATAAACGAACATACATTCAAGAATAAGAATAGAGGAACAAGCATTTCATTCATCTGTCAAGCAACACACGTCTGAACACACTTTCATCACAACCAACACAACCAACACCATTTCATACTTACCGTACACTTACTTGTTACCAACCATCGGTACATCGATCACCTGATTGCACCCCTTTGGCACAACCAGTCATACTCGATCATCCGTTCAACCAACAATTATATCAACATAAACACTCAATTAACCAAGCATGCATTTAACCAATCAATCATCATGTGAACGAACAAATAGTCATTCAATAAGAGAAGCTAATCTAGTTTCATTAGACTCTTAAGTTAACCTAATAACTATCAATCAAGCATGTGATCCTAGCACACAACTAATCCGAGAGCTCTTCACAGCCTCTCTACCAGTAAATCAATTTCCCAAGTATTGAAAGCACACTTCACTAATTGTCATCGTCCTAAACATGCATACTAGACTCATCCA
The DNA here is from genome assembly GCA_963921825.1 of Erodium maritimum. Taxonomy (NCBI): domain Eukaryota; kingdom Viridiplantae; phylum Streptophyta; class Magnoliopsida; order Geraniales; family Geraniaceae; genus Erodium; species Erodium maritimum. The sequence goes on along the minus strand of OY997592.1, from coordinate 68,351,404 downwards.
TTTATTAGTAATTGAAAGACGATTATTCTAGTTATTCGCATCCTATATGCAATTCTAGGACCTTTCCGATTTTATTATCCTAATCATGCATAATAAGCGTTAATTAAACAATTAAGATTTTCCCTACCTTGCGGTCTTCCTCTAATAAAACTCTGATGAAAAGCTCGAGTGATCACAACTCCGTTCTTCACACGGGTTCCGGCGTGATCTTCGTTCTTCTAGCTCGGTCCAGGCCCTTGTGCTCGGGCGAAGTCCCGTCTAGGTTTGACAAATAAAACGTCTAATCAAAACCGGTAGTTGTCCAAAATTGTCCAAATTAAATTAATTAAACAATTAATTAACCTGATTTTAAAATAATTTTTCTTTAAATCCGGTTCGACCCGGATCCGACCCGGACGCGTGAACCAGACCCGGACCTGACTGACCCGGACCTGAGCCAGACCCGGCCCGAACCCGAGTCCAGACCCGGACCTGGGATCTGGGCCTGGCCCAAGGCCCGTCAGTACACGGCCCGTGTCACTTGTCCTGGCCCAGTAGGCTCCGACCCAACACTCAACCTAGCCCAAGACCTGCTCGGGCTCGTGACTGTACCAGCGATGTTCTCCGGCGAGCCAGAGTAGCTCCGACCGCCGTCCACGGCGTTAGGGGCTCTGGGAAGTGAAGAAGCGAGGGCGGCGAAGGGCGTGGAGCCTCTGTCGACCCCGTGGTCGTGCCGTGGATGCCCGGAAATGCGGCCCCAAGACTTCCCCGAAGCAGATCTGTCGAAGACGAACTCGCCGGCGACGTCCCGGCCAGAATAGCTCGAAACGAGCTCGGGGACTCACGATTTCAGTCGCGACGAGGTCGGGAGAAGAGGAAGAGGGTGTAAGGGGCTCGAGCCGTGCGTCTACGTTGATGACGAGCTCGATTTTGGTTCGGAGAGCACCACCGAGGGAAGATCGTCTCCGGAGAGCTCCCTTGTTTCCGGTTGCAAGGTTTCTGAACGAGCTCGCCAAGAAGATGAGGGAAATGGTGGGGGTCGGTTGAGCGAGTAAGAGAGAGGGAGGAGGTCGAGAGTTGAGAGAGAGATAGAAAGGTGAGCTTTCAGATCTGAAACAGAGAGTGTGAGCGGCGCAATGAGGAAGGAGCGTGAACAGGCACCCTTAGGGTTGGGCTTCTCCTCTCGTGGGCCGGCGCGCAAGGTAGTGAACTGGGCTCAAGGTTTGGCCCAGCTCCAGCCAGCCCCAAAAGACCCCTTTTACTCTTTTTTTCTTTGAAAATTTCTCTTCAAATAGAACTTGTTGCAAAGTTCTACCCCACGTTTTGATTTCACAAAATTACCCCTTTGAAAAATAAATGGGGTTTTACACAGCCGCCTCCCTCTCACCCTCTCTCCGACCTACTCCCGTACTCGACTTCGGCCACAGATCCTCGCCGTCCTCGCGCTGCGCCGGAAGCAAGCGCGCCGGCGCCGCCACACCACCGGAAAGACCTGAAGAGCCATGAGCACCGCAGCTCCGTCGAGATCCCCGCCGTCGCCCTTCTTTTCCTGCGGTGAGCGTCACTGTGAGGTTCGAATGCTACTGCCACGCCGGTAGCCGGCCAGACTCAAACCCGAAAGCCCTCTTTCCTCTTCCCTTGTTTTTCTTTCGTGCGAATCTGGATCTGTGTAGTGCGGAAGCAAGTTTTTGGGTGGTTCTGAGCGTTGTTGAAATTGGTTGTTTTGTTTTGGTTTTGAATCTGTAACTTTGTGGAACAAAAGGAATTGAAATGAAACCTAATCCGAGATTTGAAATTAAAAAGGAAATTTATTTTGAAATAAAAACGGTTTGATTTGAAGAAGAATGGGTATTTGGAACTGTGAGCAGACCTGTTGAAGTTTTGGGAACCGTGGAACGTTTTTTTGTTAACGAGTTGGAACCGAACGATTAAATTGAACGTTTAAATCAGATTTAGAACGGGACTGAAAACGGGAATGCCCAATCGGACACCTCGTGATCCGTGCCCCGGAACCCGTGCCTCGGGATTCGTGTTCGGGGCTTGGGTGCTCGAACCCGACTCGTTAGTTAATCCCGCTTTTGAACCGTTCAAGTTTAAAGGGAAACGTATTGAATTTTACTTTGGACCGTACTTGACCTGATTGTAAGTTTGAACTGTTGTAAACCCATACTGGACTTCGCTCGAGAACTGGGACTTCGCCGAGAAGACGAAGATCACGTCGGAACCCGTGTGAAGAACGGAGTAGAAACTACCGAGCTTGACAACAGAGTATTAGAGGAAGACCACAAGGTAGGGAAAGTCCTAACAACTCGAGTAATTCATTACTAGTATGCATGTTAGGATAATAAAATCGGAAAGGTCCTAGAATGGCATATAGGATGCGAATAACTAGAATTATCGTCTTTCAATTATTAATAACCGGAAGTGTCTAGAATGCATGCTTAGGATGAGAATAACTAGTGTAACTCGCTTTAAATAATTGGGAATTGATTTACTGGTAGAGAGGTCGTGATGAGCCCTCGGATTAGTTGTTGTGTTAGGATCACATGTTTGATTGTTTAATTTGAATAAGTTAAGAGTCTAACGAAACTAGCTAAATCGTATGCTTGATTGATTGATTGAACGTTTACATGATTTGGTTGGTTGATTGAATGTTGAATTATCGAATGCTTGAACGGATGATCGAGTATGACTGATTGTGCCGAACGGTACGATCAGGTGATCGATGGACCGATGTTTTGTGACAGGTGAGTATGACAGTAAGCGTAAGTGTGGATATGAATTCCGTGTGGTGTGTATTGATGAACGTGTGTACTTCCAGGATTGATGATTAAGTGAATGTCTTTGATGTGTTGTGGTGAAAGTGTGATTCGATAAGCGTTGGTTGGTTGATGTGCTGTATTGTGTTTTCCTTATTCTTATTCTTGAAATGCTTGGTTGTTCGGTTTGGTACTACACCGGGGGGGGGGGGGGGGGGGGTAATCAGGTGCCGTTGTGGTGGTTGGAGTTTGATAGATACTCTGAAATATTGGTTGAGTATTGGAGCCTGAGGGCACTGTTTATGAGATATTATGAGAATTGATTATTGGAGCATGAGAACATTGGTTACTAGATATTATGAGGATTGATTATTGGAGTCTGAGGGCATTGGTTATTGGACCCTACGGGGCAGCTGGATGGATTACTTCGTGAGAGATGGTTACTATGGTTTCACCCAAGTGTATGCGTCCTACATGAGAACTACCTTGGTTCCCTATGACATATGGTCCTTTGGAGGCATTTCCGAGAATTCCGATGATAAGCGCCCATTTGGAATTGTTTCCGGTGCCCCGACGCATGTGCCTCCTCTGGACCGAGGGAAATCTGATATGATATGGGTACTTTGGTGGATCGGAATATGGGAACCGGTGTGATTCCAGAATCTATCCATGGATCGGAGGCTTGAGAAAGCGAGTGGTTGGCGTGATATTAATTGCTCCCATTTTAATAAGTTTGATTCGTTATAGTATTTTCTCGTGGGATCTTTTAAGTTACTGTTATCGTCGAAAAAGCGATACTATTTCATTATACTGATTCCATAGCATTTCTTAGATTAATAGTGTTTACTCGTTCCCAGTTGTGATGGTTTCCTACTTTATTATAATGTTCTCTACTTGTTCTCTGGGAAGTTATCGTTATCCTTGAGAATGCGCTATTGTTCTCGTTGCTTTTTGTTTGTTTATTATATCTTTTGGTCTAAGGGTTTTAAGTACTTTTGTGACATCGAACTAAAGCAGTTTTAATATTAAACTTGGAGACTAAAGTTGTTTACGATTTTCCCTACTGAGCGTAAGCTCACCCTTATTTGTTTATTTATTGTGTGTACATGTGTACTTGAGATCTGGGAATTCGAGGCTCAGGAGCTTCCGGATGTCTTGAGGGTTGTATTAGAGATGGGTTGGTCCACATTGTTGAACTTTATGTACCTTATGTTACTTGTCAAGTTTTGACACTATATTCGAAATTTTGGATTAATTTATTGAGAAATATTTTGGACTCATTTTCGGCTTTAAAAGAGTTTATTATAGTTTTACTACTTTTATCTCAATTGTTTCAGGTCTCGTCCCGAGTCCGGCCAAAACCGGATTTGGGGCGTGACAACCTACCGAGCCAAAAGCGTCGGAGAGACCGATGCACAATCTCAGCTAACCCTGAGGCCAACTCCACCAGGTAGAGACGGATGAGGAAGATATGTTCTCAGCACCATAATGACGAGAGGCAGATCCTAACTCCACATGCAACAGAGGCTCGCGACAGAGAAGGGGGTAAGAAAGCCGAGACCACCAGATCCAAAGGAGACGAGCTCCACGCACTACTCATCCACAGAGTAACCCACTAGAGCCAACACCCATGGCGATCCTTGACAGAGACTTTGATCTCGAGCCTCTCAGATATCGATCGGCAGAGAAAAGAGCGGACAACAAGTCAAAAAGAGGGACGCCCTAAGGAGGTGGAGGAAGCGACCTGAAGAGGGAAATTGATGGAAAGGAATGATATATCTAAGGGTTAGGAGGCTAGAGAAGAAAGATCAGTATCGAGAAAAGGGGAAGGGGTAGGAGGCTAGAGAAGATTGATTAGTAGATCTGACGGTTACTACACCAAATGCTTCAAAAGGTTGTACATTTTTTTCTTGCCCACAAAATGCTTTAGACAAGTACTATAAGTCGATGCATTGCATCGTTGTTATAGCTTGGTGTAGTCATGAAACATCAAACACTAAACATCAAGTTCTAACACAAAACACTTCCATTGTGTAGATGAAACAATTCACTGATGATGACCCACTATACTTTTCAACCAATCGAATCTTTGAGTTTTTCTCTCTCTCCTCTTAACCATCCCATTTTACTAGTGCAATAGTTTGATGCATCACTAAACACATAGAAACAAACACTACAAAAGACAATGCAAAACCCACCTATTACCGAGTTTGAAAGACCAATAGTCTGTTTGACAAGTTAGAGATATTGGATAAACATGCCAATTGCATTTAGTTTAGGAGATTGTGAAAGTCAGTCCCGTGACCATTAACCGGCTTTTCAAAATGGGCATAAACCGTCACCTAAAATCCCACGAAGTGATTGGCCTCATTTCATCTCTACCCCTCTAGTGCTTCCTTCTTCAGCTGATTTCTTAGTTACGGAAGGAGCGAGTCAACACTAGCTCTTCCTCCTTCCTATAATCGTCTCTTCCTCCTTCCTACTTGTTTCCCAAATATGGTTCACTTGACAATTTGAAATGCAATGACTTGAAGATGGCAATAAGCTAGTAAATAGCTAGCAAATTTGGAGAGTAGCTTTCATATCTTTTAGTGGGTGACATCATTGAATATATTATGTTAGTTCTAAGTTTAGACCTGGTTCATCGTCTATTTTTCTCTGACTCTTATTTTCCCTCTTACACTATTTATGTGTCTATGTATCGTAAAGATATTAATTGAAGTACACCCCAAACAAAGACAACAGTAGGGAAACAAACAAAAGGTTCGGGTAGTTTTCATACCAGCATACTCGGGGGCTAGTTAGCCGAACGTCCCAGCCACTCGCGTCTCAAGAGAACCACTACAATTAGGTGCGTTCCTAAGCAGACCAAAATCTTCAACTTTAGCGCGCGTATTATCACCAAGAAGGATATTGGATGACTTTAAGTCTCTGTGGATGAAGTTGGACTACGCCAGGTTGTGAATATATTCAATTCCTCGAGCAACATCCAATGCGATGTACGACCTTTACTTCCATGTGAGAGTCCCACGCCGACCAAACAAATGCTGAGTCAAAGTTCCTTGTGACATATACTCATAAATGAGAATCCTTTGAGCTTCGTCTACGCAGTACCCCAACTTGGCAACCAAATGACGATACTAATCTTGGTGAGGACTGATATCTCTACCTCAAATTCGCTGTTTCCTCTGCCGCTGATAACTCTGGGCGTCATTCTCTTCACAACAATTGTAGCCCCATTATAGAATTCTCCTTTGTAAACCACACCAAATCCTCCCCTACCAAGAATGTTATCCTCGTTAAAATCACATGTTATCTACCTCAGGACTTGGATTGGAAGGGAAACATTGCCATCTTTAAAGACAGGAAGATCACAACTGTTCCTCGCCAGTGGAGCTCCACTATCTCCATCTACATACAAATTCTGGGCGGCCAATTGAACACCTCCACCTTCACCCAGGGGTGGATTGAGAGGGGTATAGGTTATTCCATGACATACCCTTATCCAAAAAAAAATTATATACAATCGTATACTTTTCAGTTGCCTTCGATTTGATATCATACGGGTCTAAATCGGAGTTCGTATGAAAAAGTTATAGTCATTTTAAGATCTTTCTTGCACGTAGATTGCACGTATTTTACATATGAATGGCATTTCCATTTATTTTGTACCGCATTTAGTAATGATCGATAATATACCCTAAATTATATTCCTAGATCCGCCTCTGCCTTCCCCTCCACCTCCACCATCATTCAAACTCAAATAACCGAAAACTGAAATCAATATCATGCATGTAGCCACCGCAAAACCGATAAGTGAACTTTCTTTGAATGATTTCATAAAAGTGGATGAGGATTATGGGACAAGAAAGGCATTATAATCCAGGACAATCGAATCGGTCGGATGGGAATGGAAATGAGGAATCGGCCCAGAAAAATTGTTGTGGGACAAATTAAGAGACACTAGATCAGGGAGGGCAGCAAGGGTGTGAGGTATGTCACCATTAAGGTGATTGTAGGAGAAATCGATCGCCTTAGGTTGGGAAATAACCGAAATCATTTGGTAGGTAGCCCAGAAGTTGGCATTGGCCACATAGAGGCTAAAGAGGCTCCGACAATCACCGAGCTTCATGAGAAGCGACGAGAGAGCCATGTTTGGGGTTATCACTCAAGCCAATGTATATGCTCTTAATAGCCTTTTCATCCACATAAACAATCACCATAAAAGACAATGCAAGACCTACTTGTTACCGAGTTCAAAAGACCAATAGTCTGTTTGACACGTTAGGAATATTGAATAATCAGGCCAAACGCGTTTAGCTTAGGAGATTGAAAAGTCAGGCCCAAGACCATTAACCGGCTTTTTAAAATGGGCCTAAACCATCATCTGAAAGCCAACAAAGTAGTGACTGGTCTCATTTCATCTCTACCCTTTGGTGCTCCCTTCTTCAGCTAGTTTCTTAGTTACAGAAGGAGCAAGTCAATACCAGCGAAAACACTCAGACGGAACTGCGGGTCCATAGCATGTCTCGATTGAGACGACACATCGATTTTAAGCCTAGAGATTGGGAGAGCCTTCGAACTGTGAGAGGACCCTTTTCGACGATTCTCGCAAAAGATCGAATTTTTCCAGGTATTGTTCGTCTCAACAGACACAACTTAGTGTATCCGTTTCATGCATCATTTTGGTTCAACCGGATTTCAATTGATATATGTTCAGCGTTTGCCTAATCGAATTAGGGTTTAATTTGGGCGTCAAAATGTTAATTTGTTACTGTATCGTCTCGGTTTGAGCTGTAAATGTAAATATCGGCTCCATAAAGACAATATACTGATTTGTGCGTTATAGGTTTTCTTTGTTGTTGATATTTTTCATACATGACCTATAAAAAGAGAGGCTCTTCATCAAAATTCAAGTTGATTTTTTTATTAGAGTTTTTTTGGGGTCTAACATTGTTTCATTCATTTGTGTATTTGAGTTTCTCTGAAACCTTGAAATTCTAATTTTTCTAGTCAACAAGAATCATTTGGTTGGCTAATTAACTTAATTGATGTGTTTGTATGAGTTCAGCGGATATGTGTTGATGTGTTTAGGGGAGGAACTAAGTGGGTAAAGAGAACACCCTAAGTACGTGAGAACCTAACGTGATGGTATAAGGCTAATGAATGTTTACATGAGAATGTGTGTTGTGTTGGATTTCCATCGGAACACCCTGAATTTTAATTTTTTTTATATCTGGTTTGTCTCAAGTTTGGGCTTGGCCCAATCCGTTTATCCTTGTGTGTGACAAGTTCAACAACAAGGCTTGGCCCAGCCCAATCCGTTTACAATCACTCCCCTTGGCCTCTTGCGCGAAACACAAAATTCCCTTCCCCATTTTTTTCTGCGCGATAGGCTTCGAACAAGCAGAAAAGCAAGTCTTCTTCATCACGATTCACGGCAACTCAATTACTCAAGGTAAGCTCTTAATTCTCAATCACTATTTTTGTTGATTTTTCTTGAATTGAAATTCAGACCTAAAATTTACAAACCTAAATTAGTTGGATGGTAACAAGTGAAGATTAAGGGTTTGTTTGAAGATTAAGGGTCCCGTTTAGGAGGAGGAGTGCTGTAGTTCGGGGCTGGTTTTTTTGGTGATTCAGAGTTGAAGTTGTTGATGGCCTTTTAGTAGTGTTGAGTTGTTATTTTGTTGTGTTTGTTGCTGATTGAATTTGTGTTGTCATTGCTTGTGGATGCTGAATTTTAGGGCTCATGATTTGTAAGGGTTTGCAAAATATTACATTGTGGTATTTATAAATTTTTTGCTTTGTTGATTAAAAAAGGTAGTCAAATTAAGACCATGGAGGTAAAGAGGGGTAAATTAAGGTTCTGAGAATATGAATTAGTATGAGGCCATAAACATTATAATTTCATTTATATCAATGTGTTCTAATATAACTTTTTAATATATCTTTTATGTTGATTTTTGCAATGTCATATTCATTGTTTTTAATATGTCATGGAATGCTTATACGAGTTAATGTGTAAAGTTCTATTTTTACTTTATCAAGTTTAAAGTAATATATTTAATAGGAACTTCTTAAATTTAATTAAGTTTATTTAAATTGTAGGATGCGAAAGTTTTTTCCGTCTATACCAAGATTCATGGAACCAAATGCTTCTATTCTTGACTCAATTTCAACAATTCAAGTAGCCTATATTTTAGAATCGTTGTTTTTTTTATTAATTATCGATGGCTACCCCTAAAAAAATTCCTGGTTCCGCCCCTGGATGTGTTTGCTGCTTGCAGGTAAGTGTTGGGAGTTGGTAAGAATGAAAAAGATAATAGAATTTGGAAAGCAGGTTATGTTCTATGTGAGAGTCCTCTCTGGGTATGAGGAGCGAAGAATCCGATCCTACAGATTGAAGCTTGATGAACGCCTCCGTAAGGTTTTGTTAAAATCTGCTACATGACTTTAACTTTTAATCATGATATCAAGTAATGTGTTTTTAAGGTTTTGGTTTCCCTACTCTAATGTCTTTATATCATCTTTTGTTATTCCCTAAATTTTGGTGATTGTGTCACCTCACCTGTATGGATTTTACTTAGGAAATAGGGATAATTGCAAAAAAGTACCCTGAGGTATTCATTTATGCAACTTGTAGCTCTCTTATTTGTTAATTACAAAAAAAAAAACTCTGAACTGGTTTATTTTTTTGCAATTTGTATAAAAATGATGATTTTACCCTTACAATTTAGATTTTTAAAGTAAGAAATTTAAGGAATATGAAATTTTGGAATTTTTGTTCGTTCATTATTATTTTAAAATTTTAAAATTTCAAGGGTAAAATCATCACTTTGAAACAAAAGACAAGTTCATGGAACTTTTTTGCAATCATCAAAGAAGAGGGCTACAAGTTGCAAAAAGTGGATACCTCAGGGTACTTTTTTGCAGTTATTCCCATTAAATATTGTTGTAGAATAAATATTTATGGTGAATGATCAATCATGGAAATGGTGAAGCTTTTACTGTGCATATAAACATCTGAGAATTATGTTTTATTAACTATTAAGAAGCGCTAACCATACAGCAAAAATCGCTTTGTGAGTACATTAAGGTTGTCATATCCTGTGTTTTTATCAGTCATTTCTGTTGCACCAGACTCATGAAAATCTGAACTATTTTCTCTGCTTTCATTGCTACTTTTCACATATATATGTTCTTTTTATCCCCAGGCTGAAGAAAAGAAAGCAGCCATAGAAAGGCTCCCTGATGAGATTATCCTAGGAGAGGTTCGCAATATGGTCCAGGAGATGCAGAATTTAAACAAGCATCTAGAGGAGACGGTAATTTTTTTAGTGGGATAGAAAATATTTACAAAGCTGAAATCTAATTCGACTTTTGTCCTTGTACTAATCATTTTCAATCTTCAGTGTTTTAATCCTCATGATTTAAGATATCTCTACAAACCCTGAACCACATCATGCATACAGGCTACAGCTAAGTCAAAACTTAGCCTCAGAATTGAATGTCGGAAATTCCTTTGCTGTGACTAAATCAGGTGTAACAAAGCATTTGGTCCAATGCCTTACTTATGTAGAAGCAAGGGAGCACCAAACATTTTTTTATGTTTCTCAAAGAACTTTTTAAGAGAACACTAAATTTGTGTGACCTCCAGTCGAGAGAGTCCCTACAAGGGCTGAATAGAGAGGCCCTATAGACGTTGCAAATAAATGAATAAGGAATGAGGTACCGCCTGTCGGGACTTGAACCCAGTTCCCAAGACCTAAGTTCAAGTGTCTGACAAGTTGGACAAGCAAGCTTCGGTCGCTGTTGCCGATACTTGAGTGTCTTGTTTTGTACTTTTGATATCGTGGTCTACTTGTAATCTTTTGTCACCCAAGGGTAACAAATTCTACTTAATTTACAGGACGCTGCCATTCAAGAGTACCTCAAACCACTTGAGGGCAAAGCTCAAGCCATAGTTGATTTGCAGCTTAAAGAAGAGGAGAAGTCGATGAAGACAATGCTGGAAGTAATGAAGCAGCAGGCCTTCCAAGAACAAGCAGAAGCAGAGAAAACAGCAAAAACACAACACTCAGATGAGCAATCTCTCAAGGATATATTGAAAGCCTTGAGAGAACAGGCATTACCCGAAAAACCAGAAGCAGCAAAAACTCCAAATACAAGTCAGGAAGCGGAAAAATAAATAACAACCATGCAAACCCTCAGAGAAGTAGGTTTCTCGAAGCTATCCATTTACTATGAACCCCTTGTTTAACAGTCTCTTTGTGTCACAATTGTGTGGGATCTGCTAGAGACTTTTCATAAGGGAAACATTATTAATATCTCCTCGTCGACCTTTGATTTCCGAAAACGCACTGCACTGGTGTTGACTTATCAGAACACAGTGCAACCTTTCTCCTAAATGCAAAAATCCCCGGAATTGTTATTTTTGTTGTAATAAAGCATTCCTTCATCTTTGTTGCTTTAATAAAGCTTTTTCTCTTGGCTGCATTGAACCAAGTCTTTTTGCTTTTTTCAAGCTTCAACAATGTGGTCAATTTTGACATGATTAAGCTTTCTTCTTGCTTTGGTGGCAAATCAGTTGACTTATTGATCACCTCAAAACAACACGAGCTTAGTATTTTGCACAAAGATAGTATATTTACTTGATTAGGGCCATTGATCCCATAAAATGTAATATACGTGTTAGAATTGGGTTTTCAACTATCAGTTAGTTCTCTAATATGGTATCAGAGCTTGAAATCTCATAGACACGGGCTCAAATCTCACTCTCTGCAAAAAAAATATAATTTTTTCTGTATTTATCAAATAGGGCAGTTTTTATAACTCTTCTTAATGAGCTAATCTCCTCTTCTAAATAATACACTTCTAGACTTGTTAACGGTTTTTCCGTCCTAAAACATGGATACAAACACTTTACTATATGTCATTGCTTGTGAAAATCAAAGTTATTGGTATCAATTTCTTATGAAGAGATTTGCAATCTTAATATATTTTTGGGATAATTCCACTTCAGTACCTTAAATGTTTCATATTTCGTTTAGAGTACTCTAAATCTTTTTTGTGTCATCTCAGTACCCTAAATCTTTCATATTTTATTTATAGTACCCTAAATCCTTTTTGTGTCACCTCAGTACCCTAAACTTTTATTAATTCCATTTTAGTACCCTAAACTTTCATTAATTTCATTTTAGTACCCACCGTTAACGTCACCATAAGTTTGGTTGTTGGTGAGGGGTAGTATGGTCATTTTACCTATTTTGAATGGAAAATCATATGTAAAGTTAACGGTGGGTCTAAAATGGAATTAATGAAAGTTTAGGTTACCAAGGTGACACAAAAAAGATTTAGAGTACTCTAAATGAATTAATGAAAGTTTAGGGTACTGAGGTGATACATAAAAGATTTAGGGTACTCTAAATGAAATATGAAACATTTAAGGTACTGAAGTGGAATTATCCCTATATTTTTATAGGCTATTGAGAAGTTGGAGAGAGAGATCAGAGGCTGAGAGAGGGAACAATTAAGTTCAATGCCAGCTAGTTGTCACTTTCAATATTAGATGTTAAAAGTTTTTTTTTTTTGAAACGTTAGATGTTAAAAGTTAATTTCGGTTGCTTATCAAAAAAAGAAGTTAATTTCTGTTTATTTTAATGGTACTATTTATTACGTGACAAATAGTGAAATAACGCTAATACGGAGACAATTTTAAGTTCAAACGATGACATGATGTGGGTGTGAAAAACAAGTCTGTGTGTGCAAATGATATAATATAGTCTTAACCTAAAAGGATAGGTAGATCACCAAAAGATTGTATACAATACAAACCATTTTATCGTGCAAACTAGAAACCAATATTAATAACATGATGCAGCCCAAGATAACATTATAGAGCGCACTAAATGCCTACACTTGCATGTGTCTTTGACCGCACAGTAGCACGTGTTAACCATACGTGTAGCGCACAAGGCATCAACAACCGTGTACAGTGATGGATACAGCTTTTCTATCAAGGGGGGCACCTATCTTTTTATTTATAATAATAACTAACGTCAAAATAATAGAAAGTAACATTTAAAATATTAGTATTTGCATATAAAGTGACAAATGACTAATTATTATAAGACGCGACGTCGGAAATTTATATTTTGAAAATATCTTAAAATATTTATGTTGTCAATACATATGATTATACTAACCATAAGTCTTTGGTGTCTTCTTGCATCCGCCCCTGTCCGTGTACGTCAAATATCAACAGCCGTGTATAGAAAGTATCAATACCATTACATGTACGATGTCAATATTATTTTTGCATGTAAATATCAACATCGTGTATGTTGGTATCAACAACTTGTCATATAAGATATAAACAGCGCGCATCTGCAGATGAGCGCCACGTGTCAGCATCTTGCACGTTTTGATAACGTCAACGCGCATATCATGTTACTTAGATTGGTTCATAGTTTACACAATAAGGTGTAATATATATATAAATATATATATGAGTGTCACGTGTTAGCATCTTACGCGTTTTGATAATGTCAATACACACATCTTATGACTCAGGTTGATTTGTATTTTGCACAATAAGATGTAACTTTTATTTGATACCAAATACCAACAATTATTATGTTAATATTATTTGAGTCTACACAACTCAAACTTATCATTGATTATTACTCTTTCCCATAAATGAATGATCGCTTTCGACCTCTTACAAAATTGGTTACCTGCCGTCGAACCGTTATCGGGCGGTGCGGTGTCCTGTTTCCCGGTGACTATGATTTTTGTTAGTTTTTAGGGTTAATATCACAAAGCACCACACATGTTTACGTCATTTGCAAATAACACACTAAGTTACGATTTTTTCATTAAGTTACGATTTTTTCATTTGGCACACCTATGTATCACAAAATTATCATCGTTAGAGTTTATGTTAATTTTTTGTTAAAAAGACACAAATGCCCCTCACTATTCAAACAAACTACAACAATATCATTATTAAATTAAAAAAATAATAAATCAGAATTTAATTATAAAAATTAAAAAAATAATTAAATAAATCAAATTCTAGTCATTTCCCAAAATAAAATTCAATTCTTTCTCTCCCAAAAACCGTAACGAGACCATTGTCCTTTGGTGCCGCTGTTTTTCGGCCGGAGCTCGGGAGGAGAGGGTGTGTCGCCGCTGTTCGGCCAGAGCTCGGGAAGTGAGGGAGGAGAGGGTGCGTCGCCGCTGTTCGGCCGGAGCTCAGGCGAGGGGAGAGAGGGCGTTTTCGGAATTTGAAAAAAAATTAATAAAAAAAGTCAACTATGAAATTAAGAGGAAAAATAAGATATGAAATTAGGGTTTAAGAAGCGAGGGCGTTTTCGTAATTTCAAAATTTTTTTTTGAAAAAGGACCAAAATTCCGACGATGATAATTTTGTGATACATAGATATGCTAGATAAAAAAGTCGTAACTTAGTGTGTTATTTGTATAATTTTGTGATATATAAGTATGTCAGATGAAAAAAATCGTATCTTAGTGAGTTATTTGGAAGTGACGTATACGTGTGTGTTGCTTTATGATATTAACCCTAGTTTTTAAGTTTTATTTTTATTGCAATAATAGGAAAACAATAAAAGTATTTCGGCGTGGAAAGCAGACGGCAAACCCTAGACCCTCACTCTCGTACTCTTCTGGTATCGAATGGCTGCGGTTCCCCGATCCGTCCGCCATATAGCAGCTCGCGTTCCTCCCGACTCTCTCCGGTCGGTTCGCCATGTCTCTGGTTCACGTGTCTCCGACCGATCAGGTCGCAGGTTCACGTTTCTCCGTCAACGACCCTCTTTTCGGTCTTACCCGTCACACGCCCCACCCTCTGCGCGGTCACGCGCCTCTCCGGTCACCAGGTTCGCCGGATGTCAAACCTGCGCCGCCGAAGGTATTCATATTATTTTTTATCCGAACGTTTTCATTGTTAGGATATGTTTTATTGTTGGAATGTCTTATTTTTCATAAGAATCTTTTGATGGTTGTAATATGTTTAAGAAATCTTGTGCTGTTTTTTCCAAGATGATAATGGGAAACCCTAACGGGAGGGAAAGAATTCCCCTTCGTGTTCCAAACCAAGGAGAGTCATTCTTTTGTGTTCTGTCTTCACCAAAAACAGGGCCGGCCCAATGATATTTGGGGCCTTAAGCGAGAATTTGATCGATGTCTTTTTTTCTTATGAAAATTATAATATGTAAATTTGTTCATAGAAGTATTATACTATATCATATTGAGAAAATAAGCATCAACGTCTATTTATAACACTAAAAAATCTAAAATAGGTGACAAAGATTAATTTCTAACAAGACACCCTCGATGGATAGGATTTAATGTCTAGAATTCTATATATAAAAGGGTAATTTTCACCTCAATACCCTAACTATTTTTAATGGCACCTCAATACCCTAGAATGCATTTTTTTTTTCATCTCAATATCCTAACTATTTTTTGTGGCACCTCACTACCCTAAAATGCATTTTTGTGGCACCTCACTACCCTAAAACACATTTTTTGTGGCACCTCACTACCCTAGAATGCATTTTTGTGACATTAAAAACTGATTTTTTTAAAGAAATTTTGAAAACTAATGACATGCTTTTAAAATTTTGATTGTTAGTGAGTGGTATTATGGAATTTTAAGTATTTTCATCCAAAAATGGATGACAAATTGACGGCGGGTATCAAAATGAAAAAAAATGCATTCTAGGGTAGTGAGGTGCCACAAAAAATGTATTCTAGGGTAGTGAGGTGCCACAAAAATGCATTCTAGAGGAGTGAGGTGCCCAATCTTTAAATCCAACGAGACTCATGCTTCTATTCTATTAGTTCCATAGATTATTCTTCGATAAATGATCTTATTTTTTTACTAAACATTTTAGTATGTAAAGACCGGCTAAACCAAAAGAATTAGATATAAGTTTCATCGTCTTGCAATGTCATGGGTGGAAATCGAGTGGAAAATTGGATCGACTTCAAAAGAAAAAGAAAAGACAAAGAAATCAACAAAAGGGGAATGAGGGAGAGGGTTTGGAGTTGGATCAGATCAGACCTACTCCTTGGGCCAGGGGTAGACCAGGCCCGTTTCACTCGCGAGCCCGCACGCACCTCACCCAGCCCAAAAAAAAATCAGAAGCTAACCCTAAATGCCCTTCTTCTTCAGTTGCGCGCACAACTCCCGATGCACGCCGCCTTTGCCTCTTCTCTCTCTCGCCAGATCTCTCAGCTTCCGTTCTCTTCTCTATCACTCGCACCCGACTCCACCACCTCACCTTCTTCGCTCCCGTTACAAACCAGACCACGGCGACCTCAGAAATAGCACGCCAACGCCGTGAGCTCCTCCCCGTGACTCTTCTCTTCCGGTTTCCTTACACGTCGCGCCGGCAACGGAGACGACGGCTCGGCTCGTACCCTCCTCGCCCCGATCTTCTCCTGCAACGACCACCATCGGGAACCTTTCCCCTTGTCGACGCCGTGGTGAGCTCGGGCTGGGGCGATGTTGGCCGGAAGCCCCCACGCCGGCGACAACTCTTCCCTCGCCAGATCTGAGCCAGAGAGGGGTTAGAGCGCGCGTATGTCGCCACCGTCACCATCATGGGCACTCCAGGGTCCTAACGACCCTCCCTACCGGTTCTATGTGTCCTCCGGCCTTCTCCGACGTCGTCCGCCGTCGCGTCTCACCGGAGCTCTCATCGGACTCGAGCCAGTCCGACTGGGCCACGAAGGACAGTGGACCAAGGTTGGTCTTGGGCCGAGCAGGTCCTGGGCCTTGTCACACACCTTGGGCCAGGTCCAAAATGAATGTTCAGGTTCTGACTCGGGTCTGGTCCGTGGGTCCGGGTCTGGCTTGGATCCGGGTCTGGACCGGGTTTGGGCTCGGATCCGGGTCAAGCCGGTTTCAAAGAAAAATATTTTTAAATCAAATTTAATTAACTGATTTAATTAATTCAAGGTGAGAATTTTAAAGGACAATTTTGGATAAATCAGTGAACTTTGGACAATTACTGGTTTTGATTGGACTTTTCTTTGTCAAACCTAGACGGGACTTCGCCCGAGCACAAGGGCTTTGACCCGAGCTAGAAGAACGAAGATCACGCCAGAACCCGTGTGAAGAACGGAGTTGTGACTACCGAGCTTGACAACAGAGTATTAGAGGAAGACCACAAGGTAGGGAAAGTCTAACTACTCGAGTATTTCAATACTAGTATGCCTATTAGGTTAATAAAATCGGAAAGGTCCTAGAATTGCATATAGGATGCGAATAACTAGAATAATCGTTATTCAATTACTAATAATCGGACGTGTCTAGAATGCATGCTTAGGATGAGAATAACTAGTGTAACTCGCTTTCAATACTTGGGAATTGTTTTACTGGTAGAGAGGTCGTGATGAGCCCTCGGATTAGTTGTTGTGTTAGGTTCACATGCTTGTTTGCCTAGTTCAGGATAAACTAAGAGTCTAATGAAACTAGTTAGCTTGTATGATTGAATGCTTAATTGATTGTTTGGGTGATTGAATGTGGATTAATTGACTGATTGAACGGATGATCGAGTATGACTGGTTGTGCCAAACGGTGCAATCAGGTGATCGATGTACCGATGGTTCGTGACAGGTAAGTATGACGGTAAGGGTAATTGCGGGTATGAATCTCGTGTGGTGTGTATTGATGAACGTGTGTATTTCTAAGATTGAGGATTAAGTGAATGTCTTTGTGTGTTGTGGAGAAAGTGTGATTCGATAAGTGTTGATTGGTGATAAGTTATGATGTGTTTCCCTTATTTATGTTCTTGAGATGTTTGATTGTTCGGTTCGGTACTACACCGGGGGGGGGGGGGGGGGGGGTAATCCGGTGGTGTTGTGGTGGTTGGAGTTTGACAGATTCTTCGTGATAATGGTTGAGTGTTGGAGTTTGACAGATTCTTCGTGATAATGGTTGAGTATTGGAGCCTGAGGGCATTGGTTATTGGACCCTACGGGGCAGTTGGATGAGTTACTCTGCTAGAAATGGTTACTGTGGTTTCACCCAAGTGTATGCGTCCTACGGGAGCACTACCTTGGTTACCTATGACATATGGTCCTTTAGGGGCATTTCCGAGAATCCCGACGATGAGCGTCCCTATGGGATGGTTTTCGGTTCCCCGATGTATGTGCCTCCTCTGGACCGAGGGAAAATCTGATATGATATGGGTACTCTGGTGGATCGGAATATGGGAACCGATGTGATCCTAGAATCTATCCATGGATCGGAGGCTTGAGAAAGCGAGTGGTTGGCGTGATACTAATTGCTCCCATTTTAATAAGTTACGATTCGTTATAGTATTTCCATGGAATCTTTTAAGTTACTGTTATCTTTGGAAAAGCGATACTATTTTACTACACTGATTCATAACATTTCATTGATTAATAGTATCTACTCGTTCCCATTTGTGATGGTTTTCTATTTTATTTTAATGTTCTCTATTTATTCTCTGGGAAGTTATCGTTATCCTTGTGAATGCACTGTTGTTGTCGTTGCTTTTATTTGTTTATTATGTCTTATGGTCTAAGGGTTTTAAACACTTTTGCGACATCGAACTAAAGCAGTTTTATTATTAAACTTGGAGGCTAAAGTTGTTTACGATTTTCCCTACTGAGCGTAAGCTCACCCCTATTTGTCTATTTATCGTGTGTACAGGTGTACTTGAGATTGGGGGAATTCGAGGCTCGGGAGCTTCCGGATGTCTTGAGTGTTGTATTAGAGATGGGTTGGTTCACATTGTTGAACTTTATTTACCTTATGTTACTTGTCAAGTTTTGACACTATATTTGAAATTTTGGATTAAATTATTGAGAAATATTTTGGACTCGCTTTCAGCTTTAAAAGAGTTTATTACAGTTTTACTACTTTTATCTCAATTGTTTCAGGTCACGTCTCGAGTCCGGCCAAAACCGGATTTGGGGCGTGACAATTTGGTATCAGAGTCTGGTTTCATTTGAAACAGGTTAAATTTTGAACTTGTTTTCAAAACCTCGGACCAACGTCAATTAGTTGGGTAGAGTTAGGAGGTCTAAGTCGTGTGCTCAGTGACGCAAGTGAAAATATTTGATGCGTAGAGTGGGAACGACACAAATCTTGATTAAATTATTAAGAAATATTTTGGACTCGTTTTCAGCTTTAAAAGACAAATGTCGAAAAACAATAGAGAAAAATATGGAGATGCAACCGTAGAGGTGGCAACTTTGAACAAGAGAAGATAATATTCTACAACTTTTTGAATGTTTGTAAAGTGTGGACTTGAGCTAATGTGGATATTCTGGAGTGTTTGCTGTTGAATCAATGACTGTCTGATCGTTTAATTTCATCAGCATTAATGACTCAGTTTTGCTTTTGCATTTTCTAGTACGGATTGGCTGATGAAACTTAAGCGTTGATGATCAGTCCATGTGTCTCCTCTCTCCTCTACACTATTTGTTTGCCTTTAGTTCTCTCCACATATTACATTTGCTTGAATTAGATTCTTGTCAACTGTTGAATGGAAATCTGTTTGTCTGATTCTAACTTGGTATTGTTTGCACAAGATTCTAACTTGGTACGCTTATAAAATCAAGACTTTTGTAGGTTTATTTTTCTGAAGCGGGTGTTAGGATGCCATATCTCCATGTCCTATGAAAGAAATTCTCTCTCAAACACAGTATTGTTGGTGCTACTTTTGTGGGACGAAGTTTGAAGAAGTTCAGCATTTGCTAATTCAGTGTGATTTTGTTTGGCGGGTGTGGTCGGCTATCATTAGATGGTGGGATCTTTGTTGGGTTATACCCCCTACTGTTCAGGAAGTATTGATTTCTTGGCCTTTTCTGGTGCCCGGTAAAGTCAAGAAGGTGTGGGTACCCTTATGTGGGCTTGTTATTTGGGAGATTTGGTTGGCGAGAAATGGTCTGAAGTTCAGGGGTGAGGTGCCTTCGGTTGAGCAGGTGGTCTCCAAGGTCCATGTTGTTTCGTTTGGTTTGATTATGGCATCCTTCCCACTTTTCTCCTCCGTCTCTTTCGTGGAATGACGCAGGTACCCCTTAGTGAGCTGCAAGAGCTCCCTTCGTTCCAAAGTTTCTATTGTTTGAGTTTGTAGTGTGTGAAAGTGTGATTGGTTTATTTTCGGGCTTGTTTTTTTACCCGAACGTTGCTTTTGGTTTGGTTTTTTGTTGAGAATTGTGTTCTCATAGTTGTAGTCTGTTTACAGACGAGTTATAGCCGTTTTCAGGCTACTTGCCTATCCGGCAGGGATAAATAAAACATCACCGATAAAAAAAAAACATCTTCATGACTAATTATCGGTAATTTCATTCCAAAAGGCCATTCATTTCATTTCACCAATTTCTTTATGTATCCAATCTACAGGAGAGAAAGATCCAGGAGCTGAATTCAAAACTAGAAAATGTGAGTAATATGTCCATCTCTTGTACTGCCAACTATATACTACATTATCATGTTTAATGTCTAATTTCTGTTTCATAGTGATATTCAGTTTATAATAGATGTTTTTACAATATAGCATTGGCTTCCCATTTCCCTCACTAATATTTCAGTGATTGTAATTCTGTGTATTAATTTAGAAAGCCCTAAACAACAAGGTTTCTGAAATGCAAGGCATCATGCCCTGTTTCATTTTTGGAAATATTTAGCTGGTTGAATTCTATTTAATAGTAGTTCCATAAAATGAAAATGAAGCTTAGAATTGGAAGAATAATATTCTATCGCAGTGAAATGTTAGCTATGAGAATCTTGTTTTCAATTTGGATTTTTGTTTGGATGATCTCATTGATTTTCTTCTTATTTCAATGTTCTGATCTTGGGTAGTTGAGGGAGCTGTGAATAGAAAGGTGGAAGTTAATAAAGGTCACATTTTCATTGTTCAATGTGAGTGCTTTAGTATGGAGATCAATGATGATGATCTGTTCATTTATTTTTCATCAGAGCTTTGTAAACTTGGATCATCAAAGGAAATTAGTTTAATACTGGCAATGGGGGTTTTGGCTTTTTATTTACAGGGAGAATAGATTGTTGGAGATTTTTTTTTTTTTTTGGAATTGATAGATATATTGGTTTTGGCCAAAGTTGTTTATTTGGATTCAATTGCTGTGTAGTTTCTACTGTTAGTGTGCACATGCTTTATAATTATTTGAGGAGATAAGAAATCGTTTTAGAACTCATTTTGTTATTAGTTACTAGGGAAAACGCTGGTTCCCAACCTTTGTAAACGTTTCGTTTTCACGTCCTAACCCGGGCCAACGTATCGAGTCACTTCCATACATAAAACGTTTCGTTTTTTGCAGAAAGTATACAAAGCCGTCCAACTTAACGATTTTGTTAACTTCGGAATCGAAAAGTCTAAAATACCCCCCACATCGCGATAATGAAACGTTGATCTGGGTTAGGACGTGATAATGAAACGTTCAGAAAGGTTTGGAACCAACATTTTCAGACCCAAAGGTTTGGAACACGTGACCCTCACGTGTCGACAAGTTAACGAAATCGTTAAGTTTGACGGCTTTTTATACTTTCTGCAAAAAACCAAACGTTTTATGTATGGAAGTGACTCGATACGTTGGCCCGGGTTAGGACGTGAAAACGAAACGTTTATAAAGGTTTGGAACCAGCGTTATCCCTTAGTTACTATGACCATACTTTTTGTCTCTTGGTCTAGTTTTCATAATTCTTTGGTGATGATACTGTTCAACTATTTCAAAGGCTTGTCATGTTTAAATAATTTGTATCTTTTCTTCATTTTAGAAAAGGAAGCATGATCGGGATGGAGATGTAAATGATATACACATGCACAAGAAGAGTAAGGTAATCCGGAGAAATAAGAATCAAGTTATAGTATATAATTTGTCACAATATTTTCCTATCTCTTTTGGTTTGGCAATGTCTTCATCTTTTGATACGTTTTGGAGAAAAATAATAATAATTTCAGGCTAGGTATGCGTTTCTATGATCCGATGAAATAGAATATGTTTGCCTACGTTAAAAGTGAAACCTTTGTTTCTGGTTTCAACCTGCAAACAATTCAGATTTCTATGGTTACTTTGTGTTTTAGATTTTACTACTTGCGCAAGTTTCTTTGCTCGGTTTGATATGTAGGGCAAATGCTTAAGAAACCTGGTGAAAATGAATTAAAGCTCCATTTACTTATGTTCCTATTTTATTTTACTTGTTTGTTTAGATGTATATTCAGATATCTCCTGCCTTTGCCTAATTTGTATGTTCTAACTATAGTCGACCTTTTGTTGCATAAATTATCAAAAACTTATGCATTCACGAGTGTATTTTAGAGGTTGTGGTACTCAAACAAACGCATCAGTGAAATCAGACATATTACATCAACTTTACGCTAGGTTTTACAATTTTTCTAGAAGTCACGATTAGGAATAGGCATAAAAGATTAAGCACATGTAGAATACAAAAACGGGTTAGGTAACATAATCTCCCTTAATGTTACTCTAATGAAGAGTATCTTCAATCGAAGGTTGAGACAAATGATTTATTATTAAAGACGGTAGCTTACTCCACGCTCTCGTGTGCTTTAGTTATCATAGCCATCACTTGCCAGTGTCGACTTTCTCTGTAACTTCAATTGTCCTGCTGTCGATTTCTTCACCAATGGAGGTCGCCACCCTCACTTCCTCCTATGTGCTGGTTGTCTACCCAACTCCCTTAATCATGCCCCAACGACCCTCCAACGACCCTAAAGTCTCTTCCTCGATGAGCCTTTCGTCCATGGAGGGCTCGGCTTTGGTGGTCTTTTTCTCGGGCCATGCATCGTCGGAATTTGTACTGGTCAAACCCAAGCGAGGACGCCATGCCAAGGTGTCTTCCCACACGCCACCGCCCGTCTCACCATCGACCAAGGATGGACCTGATTCCTTGGTCTCAGAGACGTCTAGGGTCGATGGCTCCTTTTCCTCGCCACCTCTTCGGGACGTTCTGTCTTCGATGGTGACACGATGGCGCAACAAGGGGCTCTGGCCGACAAAGGTCATGGTCCGACGAGGAAGTGGAATCCGGGGACAACCCTCGTCCTCGACGTGTGATGCAGGCGGTATTGATCTCCTCTACGACAAAGGCGATCCGTCGAGATTCCGACATATAGTCCTCCTAAACATCGATCTCGAGAGAGGGTGAAATTTTTCCGGCTCAGTGGATTTCGGGAGACGTGGTTGGGGCTGGACGAGGGACGAAGGATTGAGAGGCGGAGGCTTATTTTGAGTCTGAGGACAACTAGTTCTTACGGCCGGTGACTCATCCATTAAGAAGGATGCGGCGCGACAATTTGATCGATCTAGTAAGCAGTACCGAAGGAGTTGGCTTTGGCTCTCGGGCGGTTCGATACGGGAAGAGTAACGACTAAGGGTCAATGGTATTACTGACACCATTGTTCTTCCTCGGCAAGTGCAAAAATTGACAACGACTAGGGTAGAGGGACAATCACCGGCGACTAAGAGTCCTCCTGGTGGTATAGAATATCTCGGTAATAGACTTGGCGGTTTGTCCATCCAAGAGGTCGTGGTCTCGCCGATGGAGATGTGGGGGAGATGGTTGAACTTCTCCTACGTGTTGGCGTCACGGGTCCTCTCGCCCTAGACTTTTTTCTAGCAGTCCCCAACGGACTAGCTAACGGAATTGTGGAGACTCTGAGAAGTAGTTGCACGACTTTGGAGAACTACAACGGTGTTTCGAAAAAACAGGCGGGAGGGTGGCAAACACCCCTATCTTTCCCAATGAGTGTCATAAGGACCAGGGAGATAGCAACTGATACCTCATCCTTACTAGCTATTAGATGACAGAGGTTTCATCAAGTGTCGTCAGAAGTTTCCCTCACCATCTCGGGAGCCAATATATACGTGTTTATAGGGTCCTCATTTATTATTCGAGGGATGACGACGTCCGATGGATTCACGAGGGAATCTTTTATCCATTTATGCATCAGTAATTACTTCAGTATTTGGTAGACCAAGTCTTAGCTCATCGTCCTCAGCAACTGTTTTCAGTCGTTCTGTCCGCTATTACAGCAACACCCCGAACACTAATACGTTCCTTTCAACTATCTAGGTTGAGAACAAATAGTTTATTTTATATAAATTTCATAATGTTTTAAGACATTATACTATATTTTCTACATACACTTTTTTTTTGAATGAGTATTTTGTTTTGGTGGCTTTTGTGTGGCAAGTGCCTTCGGGAGATTTAATTAATTTATTATTCCACCTTACAAAAACAATTGCTCAAACAATATTATTATGACATTTTTCTCATATATTCAATTTAGATTTTTTTTTTTTATGCTAAACAATAACAGTCTCTTCAAGTATCCAATCCGACTAAATCAGAATTTTAAGTTTTTTTTTTGATCGGCTATCAGAATTTTAAGTTGTTATGTCATTTCTCAAAACAAAAAATGTTGTTATATATGGGCAATGGATAACCTGACCTTAAATTATGAAGTTATGTTTTTTAATTGATTAATCTTATATATATTCTTAGTATAAGTCGCATTTAATTTATGTAATTACCAAAATCAACCAACGTTATATACCTTCCACTATAGACAACTGGCCTTCTCTTACTCTTCCCTGTGTCTCGAGACTTAACATACATCAACAGTTTTAAGAGCATCTCTTGTCGTGGGCGCTTTGTTGGTGGAGACGCTGTCGAAAAGGAACAAAACGTCGACAGATTGGTGCTGGCGGTAAGCTTATCTACGATGCGATCCGCCGGTTGATATGAGGTTGTGAGCAAAAAGGCTTGATATTGTTTCCATCAACCAACTATCAGCCCCTGTGATTGAAGGAGTGTCGTTGTTCCAGTGATTGAAGGAGTGTCGTTGTTTCAGTCGGCTGGTAAGATTATTTTAATATATTAATTGTTTCCATCCGTCAACAATCTTATTAATGACGAGAGATGCTCTAGTATCAAAGGTTTCACTATACATGCTCTCTTATTTAAATCAGACTAAACGTAAACAAAAAATATATCCAAATCTTTAACATGATTTTATGATTTTTTTAGAAAATATATATTATCATCTAAATTCATATTTACTGATTAATTTCATAGAATATGTTGTATGATGGTTAAGTTTAGTTTTACCAAGTAATTATTTGTTGGTTCTACAATGTTCACATAAGATAACAAAAACCATGAGTTGTTTAATTTGTTTAACATATCCATATGACCTAAATTACCTGTCCTGTGTTGCAATTACTCTATAAACAAGAGAATCAATAATTTTATACTTAAAAATAATAATAATAATGGAGAGAGATAGAGTTTGAAAATTGGATAGGGTGCAATATTGGGTAGGTGTGGGGAAGCATGACCCATGATGCATCCAAAGAAGAGCCATCAGATGCAATATGTGGTCAGCATTAGTGGGTGAATTTACACATGTTCTCATTTTATTGGCCTTCCATAAATTAATTTGGGTGGTGTTATTTTAATTTGGCTCTATTAATTGGACCTTGAATAAAGCTAGCATACCCTATAGGCTATAGTGCCATCTATGTCAATGGTCTCTCTCTATTGTGACTCAGTCACCTACTTGATTACAAAGAGAATAAATTCAAATAATTTTTTTAGACTTAATTACCTTTGGTACTTTTTGTGTCTATTGATAACATTTTTTAGTAATATGCTGTATTAGTAATATTTTGGACAAAATTTTAGTCAAGTTTTCGTGATCAATTTATAAGGGTTATTAAATGTTTTGTTATCAATACATAAGAGGTATTAAATGATCTGTGACCAATTTATAAATGATATTAAATGACAGTTATCAAAACGAGAGAACTGTTATTGAACGTTACAAAACACAGGGATACAAAAGGTATGTTACCAATAAAAAAATGGGTGTAAATGTAATTAACCCTTTTTTTTTATAAATATCATAACGTTCTTACTTACTAAAGTAAATTATGACAATATTTATATTTCAGTGTTTTTTTTGGGGGGGTGGGGGATGATTTTTAAGTACGAGTAATATTTGATATTTTTATATTAAATGATAACTACAAATACATCACGTACCGAAGGGATCACAAAACAATCCTATTTTGATAGAATCAATGTTTTCGTTCCAATCAGAACAAGTATTTTTAGTGTTCGAGAATCGAGACCGGGCTACGTGACAGGCACTCTTCACCCTGATAGGATTAATGATGTAAAGATATAAATGTTACATTAGTTTTTTTTATTCTAGCTCTAATATCTAAATCGACCCCCATTAGATTAAGAAACATTTCTCGTTTTGTTGTATAAGATGGGCTTATGACTAAATATTAGGCGTTCACCCTTTATTTCATTCGTCTTATGTTTTTGTACTTGTGATCAAATATTAGATGGTGTGTTTGTGTTTATGTTTATGTTTTCATGTTCCATACACTTGAAGGGTTGATTCCATTCTTATAATTGAACAATGAATTGTAGGAAGGGTTTGTTCTTGAAGGGTTCGGAGAACCTCCGTCCTCTACAAGACATGGATAAAAAAAAGACGAGACATGGGTTGGAAAACACGACGGGACTGGGTATTATGAACCCAACCTCATACTCGTCTTTTTTTTTATCAGCGAAAGCATATTGAAATTACCTTTTGAGGAAAAAGATACAAAGCAGTAAAACCCAAACCAGCTACAGTTCGAGAAATAAAGCCAGACAAAAAACAACATAAAGTGGAAACCTAAGCACAAGCTGCTCAACCCCAAAACCAAAGTATAATGAAATGAAACCTTGAGTGAAAATCCCTGAGCGGTATGAGAGTATGCAAGTGGATGGGGATAGAACTGAATTCCCCTGAAAGGCCTGAGTATGCTGTGAATGGGAATGTACGGAATTCTCCTGAGAGGCCTGTGAGTATGCAACCCTGTGAATGCATGTGAAGCTTGTGAATGGAGTGTAAGAGGATGAGAGTGTGTTTAAAAATCCACGGAAAAAGCAGGGCAGTAATGTTAGTCTTAGTGCCCGTAGTTCAATCCAAAATGTCCAAATGTATATATCATCGTTACCAATAAAATTAAAGCGGCTTTATATTACTTATGTGTTGGAGTAATATATCGATGTGTGCTTTGATCTATGCCCACAATGCTAATAGAACCATAGATCGAGATAGATCACACTCGATGGGTCCCTAGTCAACAAAGCTTCACTAGAAGCGACTAGTATGAAAGATGACTCTTTATGGCTTACGTTCTGTTAGTCATTGGAATGGGATTCCAGAGTCTGATCATAGATATCATGTGGGACATGATATTGGACGACCCGACATGAATATGTGTCATAGATCAAGTCATGAACATATTCATTGTCGTAGTTTGTCATGTATCCTTAGACCAAGGAGTCTTTGTGATCGCTATGCAGTAAACAATTGAGTTTGACCTGGGTCTAACGTTGTCCGTAGCAGGGCTTCCATAACGGTCAGGATTGGCTTGGGGACGAACTGCATGAGTGACACGAAAGACGGCTAAGGGATTTATCCCTCATACTACAGTATGGGAAAGATATTGGTTCTCGGCCGCTTGATCGAGAGTGACTGAAAGAATAGCACGGCCATGCACATGATATTGGGTATCATATATTCAGTCATCTCACATATCAAGGAACAGTGATTGAGAATAATAAGGATGACGGCTCTATGCCTTATCTCAATCAGGATATCGGAGATAAAAGGATAATGACATGGACGACGGAAAGGTTAGAATCGACAGGGTCGATTCGTTATGCAGTGTCAGGCAATACTAAAGTCTCGTTAGTTGCCACTTAAATAGGATCAAGTAAAATGGGATTTTACGTTGATCTATTGACATGCATAAACCTAAGGGTCACACTGGAGGGTGAAACTCATTGACATATTTATGGAGAATGGACAAAAGGGAGTTGTCTCGGGACATGACCAAAACTTTGTTTTGAGTCATGTGCCCGTAAGTGAATAAGACTTTACGGATCGAGACAAGGCTTGGAGTCTTGGGATTGATCGCATCGGATAATGTTGGACATTTCCAGTATGGAAGGCTTGGAGGAGATGAGCGAATCACGGGACCTCGTTGGAAATGGCCACGGGCCATGTTCCAAGAGGACCATGAAAGGCTCATGCAACCAAGGCCCATGGAACTAATTAATCAAGTCTTGATTAATTAGTACTAAGTAAGCAAAACAAGGATTAAGGTGTTGGTGATTCACCACCTAACCCAATCTTGTCTTGCCATACTTTGTCCTATTTACACCTTACTTGTCACCATGCTTGTCCCATGCCTTTTGTTGGACAAGTATGAGGTTTGTTATGTTCAAGTCATCTTTTTTCAACATAACAAACACAAGACAAGAATAGAAAACACAACTTCTCCATCCTCTCCATGGCAATTTCGGGTTTGACTAGTTCCCACCTCCATTTTTGTGTTCCTGAGTCAAAGAGAAGAACTACGTGGCTTTGATTCCCATGTGGATACGTAGGCGTCTTGGAGACTCGAGCCAATCATTCGTTACCCGATGTTCTTGTTTTGGTAAGAACTAGTGCTGAAATTTTCTCTTGTGAATCCATTCTTTGTTAGTTGTTTCATGGTTTTAATCGTCTCTTGGTTTTCATTGATTTTCCACTGCGAGTTGGTTCATCTCCAACCCTACCTCGAGACCCAACAAGTAAAACCGGAAAGTCAACCAAAGAGCCTGGAGCAAAACAGGTCTGAATATCCAAGTTTACCAACCTTGAAGCCCAGAGAAAAAACAAGTCTGAATACCCAGATTTTCCAGCCTTGAAGCACAGTAGAAAACAACAGCTACCTACAACCATTCTTCCCTAACTAAGAAAGGAATGACATCAACTCCCTTGTCCACAAAAACTCTGATAACCCTGAGAGGTTGGGAGATCTTGATGATGCCGGTGGCCAGGACCACAACATGGCAAGGACAAAAACCGATCCCAATAACTAATCAATCAAAAATTCCAGGGACAAAGTCTCATGCTATCCCTGGAGGCCAACCCCAAGCCGGTAATTCCGCCCACAGAAGTGGACGGGGCACAGGAAGATCAATTGAATAGCCAAGAGAACGGAAGGGAGAAGAAAACCTAACTTAGACAGAGAGGAGAGAAGAAGATATACCTGAACAAAGGAGTCCCGAAGAGAAACCAAAGGAGAAGACCGACCCATCAACGAAGACGGAGACTCAGAGCCACGACGATCCTTGGAAAGGAAACGCGTCCCACGACCAGCACCAGAAGTCAAAGCCAGAAACTGAAGAGAAGGTCCTCCTTCAAGAAACCAAGAGAGCCACTGAGCCTAAAGTATCAACTAGCCACCAACACAAGACGAACCCCCCACCGCACCTCCTCAAAGGTAAAACAACGGAGTCGGATAATCCGGAGGCCAACACCCAAACCGGGCCGACATCCTTGTAGTTGCTGAATAGCCAAAAAAAATCCGGCAAACAACTCCGGCGAGGAGGAGAAGGGGCAAAACCGGGTCTTCCAGCAAGACCCGACCCGAGCCTACCAAACCGGCCCAGAAACCTTACCCGAATCAGGGTCCGGATCCACCCAGACCAGAAACTGGCCCAGAGCCAGACCCGACCCACAATTGCTTCCGGCCCACTGACACGCCCGGCCCACTGTCGCTCCCGGCCCACTTACGCACATGCACCAGCCCAACACGCCAGCAGTTCCAACACTACCCGACCTAGCAGCCGCCAAACCAACAAGACCTTCAACCGGATTTGCGAGACCGCCGGCGGCGAAGCCGAGACCAACGAGGATCCAACAGCAACGCAAGCAACAAGTGGAGTCCAAGGCCAAGGAGAAAACCGGCGTGGTGAAACCGACGAGTCGGGCAGATCTGGAGAAAGAGCGGCCTCCAGATAATCCAAGGAAGAGTCCGAGCTCCGAGCACCGACGAAGCAACAAGAACTCCCGGCCGGATCTCACAGGTTCTCCACAGCAGCCACGCCAACACAAGAGAAGAACGACCAAAAAACCCGATGTCCAGTCGAGATCCAGGACGACAAAGGCTGAAAGTAGAGAGGAGAGGGTTAGGTAAGATGGTGACCTCCATGACCGAGGGCCACAGAGTCCACCGGAGGAGGGTACTGAAGAGGGGCGGCTGAGGTAGGAGGCTTTGGTGTTGTTTGAGAGAGAGGTCCCAAATTTGATAATCCTTACAAACCCTACACATGTTTGTTCCTCATACTCAGTCTTATTGTCATCCTTTTATAAAATTCCTAAAACCCATATGGTAATTAAAAATAAATAAAATGATCATCTTCTATAATTATAAATTTGATAAGATTTAAGTTTTTGTAGACAAATCATAGTAGTATAAGTTCTAATATGATATTTTTTTTTCTATAAAAATTTCAGTTCATATCGTTGATTAACCTCTTGTCACCTTTTATTATTAACTGATTGAATTGAAAAAAAAAATGGGCATTTTAATTTTTGACCATGAGATGGAGGAGCATCTTTGTAAAAGTAATGAAATATGTAAAACATGATAATTAATACCTATTCCATTTCCACTCGATCCTTGTATATTTTTAATCAGTGACATGATTGTTCTCATCTTTTGTGGTGTAATCCATGTACTTATCTGATAAATTATTCTGCTTTTTTTTTTATTGATTATTCTGCTTATGTTTATGCCAAACAAGGAGACAATAAGAAATGGACAGCACATACTCTTATCTCCTCTAGGGCACGTACAGTCTTGGCAAAATCGGGGAGCCGGACGGATTCGTAGGTCGGATTTTTGTGTCGTTGGAGCCGAAACGAGTGAGGAGAGCCATGGGCTTCAGCGTCCCACGTGCGAAGCTAAACTCAAACGCACGGTCGGGCCAGAACGAGAGAAGAGAGCCACGGGCTTCAACGTCCCACGTGCGGAGCTGAACTCAGACGCACGGTCGGGTGATGAACCCGAACCCGCTGCTCGTGGCCCAATCCGTGGCTGCATCGTGGCCAACAATTCAAAAAAAATATTTACCGTTAGATAACAACGATAATATTATCATTTATTATTTTTCATAGAAATCAATAAAATAAAATATTTTTTTCCACCTAAATATAGCACATAACACCCTCTTCTTTTGTTCACCAAATTACAAGTTCTTTTTCGGTCTCTTTCAAGTTTACTTACGAATTTCTTACGGTTAACAAATGTCGAACGATGATAAAGGATATGATTTGGCCTCGAACTTTTTCAGTGCACTAACGAAGGGTTTCAGCAAATGTTTCCTGATGAACATATTTACTCACAAGGTACGTACATTGCTCTGCCTAATTAATATGACTATGTACCTGCTTCGCACCCTTCCATTTTTTCAATAGCGAGGTCCGGCCAATCCTCGAGAGGACCCATACCATGGGCGACAAAGAAGATAGCCCGACCATGAATGCCGATGAAAGATCTCTAGATAATCTCATGTTGGTTGTACACGTCCAAAGACGCGATCAAAGAAACGACAGGCCGAGATCCACTGACTGGAACACAACCGCAGATGAGTACAACAAAGGGTCCACCTATGAAGCTCGGAAGGGTCTACATATGAAGAATCACTGGAATAAAATATTCCCTCGGGTGTAAAGATTTGATGGCTGTATTGGCGAAGTCAAGCATACAAACAGTAACGGATATAGCAAGGATACATATGAAGAATCACTGGAATAAAATATTCCCTCGGGTGTAAAGATTTGATGGCTGTATTGGCGAAGTCAAGCATACAAACAGTAACGGATATAGCAAGGATATGCATATGAATATGGTAATATAGACATACACTCATGATGCACGAGAAGGTTGTTGATGTGAACGTAAAATGCATATATTCTAGATGTTTTAGCCACATTTCTAAGCTTTTCAGTACCGGAATTATGTGATTTAATGTATTTATTTCTCTATTTATGTAATTGGTCTCTTTTCAGAGGTATTTATGAGTTTGATGTGAAATAAAGAGTTTTAGACTTAAATAGAGCAAAAACCAGCTTAAAGAATTTTGGAGTCTAGCTGATCTTGTGAAGGGCATAACTTTCACATACGAACTCCGATTTTCATCCGTTACATATCAAATCGAAGGGAATTCAAAGATATACAAATTTTATGAAGAATTTGATGTTGAAAAATTCACCGGTTATTTGCATGGAGTGCATCTAACCGTGCATACGGGATAGAGGCGCCAGAATTTTGCACCGGTTATTTGCACCCCGTACAAGCGACAGTGCGAACGTCAGAAACGCGTTTTCCAATTGTGTTTCCTTTTTGTATTTATTAGTTTAGGCTCTCAATATAAAAGGGATATTAGGTCATTACAGACGGGATCACAAAATTATGGAGAAAAACACACTTTGGAGCTTGGAGAATTTGGAGAGAAGATCCAAAGCAAGAGATAAGAACATCAAAGGTTTTGTGTAGATTGAATTCAAAACTTGATATTTGTATTACTCTTATTGTTTACTATGAATTTCATTGGTTTATTCATCTCCTTTTGTTCTTATTCTTATACTATGAACTAAACCCATATTTATCTAGGGCTAGAGGAACGATGTGATGGATTGAGTTAACATGTTCGTGTGTACATTCGTCAAACTAGTATCTATAAAGTGTTTATTTAATTCCGTTCATAATGCTACATGACCCTGATCACGTATATGTATGATTTAATCTTGTTAACCAACAATTGAGAAATGAGGTTAAGAAGAGGAAAAAAGAATTAGATAGCTCGGGTTTTAATATATACTAGAATATGGTTAGACTGACACGAGTGCAATAATTATAGGAGTAAAACCCGAAAGTTAGAGGAAATCATAGATTGTAATGTTATATACCGCTCTACACCTATGTTAGATATAATTAGGTGGACTGAGTATATTAGGGTCCTAATACGATGGAGAGATGGTTATGACTACATTGAGAGAATTATCGTTTCTCTTAGAATACTACTAGTTGTGAATGTATACCGAGCCCCGTTAAATTGTTCATCACACTCAAACCTTGTTAATGTTTTAGATTACCTTTTATCTCTGATTTACAACCCATCTATATTTTGTGCTATGTTTTCGGATCATTTATATTCTCAGTACTTGTATCAAATTACATTTTACAAAACCAAACCAATCATCATTATAGGAATAGCTTGACCATCGAATTAATTAACTAAAGTGTTTTCTTAATTGGTCCATTGGGTACGATATCTCGGACTAAACCCCGAATACTACTTGACGATCGGTACGCTTGTCGTGCCATTCTAAGAGTTAATTCTCAGAGTGTCTAGTTAATAGTGAACCATCTACCTTCGCTTCCTGGTGTTTCCGTAAAGCACTGTGTCATGAGCTTAAATTTCAAGCGGAAGAGGACGTCATGGGGGGAAACAAATAAGATTAAAACATAGCAGGTACCTAGAGTTTGTCTCTAGCAACCGGTTCTGAACCAAAATTCAGTCAAACCTGAATCAAAAGATATAGTTCGTACAAGCCCAAAAAGATCAGTTGGATGTTGAGTATCACAACCTCATGGTCATGAAAAGGATGACATTGATGTTTACCATCTTATACTTTAGAATATTATAAAGGGTTACTCCATGTCCGGACGCCCACTTTTCGTTTATTGCTAAATCCTAACTAAGCAAATGTAAATTGTCATGTAGTAATGTTGACCATCAACTATTGCATTTTTTGTCCGAAAGTATAACAGTCGTTAAGTGGGTAATGGGAAAAGTTGATAATTCATGGTTATGATTTGATAATAAATGAAAAGTTAAAGTTTCCATTTTAGAAAAGTTTTAGAGCACGTGACAAGCATGTGACTGGTCTTTCACGACGTTAGTCACACTTAACAAATTTTAATACATTTTGAGATTAATAAATTAAAATCTGTTACTATCCGTTATGTTTCATATATGCAAGTTATGATTTAATGTTTGACTTTAGTACAATGAAATGACATGGAGTTCTATATATTATAAATTAATTATTAAAACGTGTTAATTCATCTTAATTAAGAAAATTGTTTCGGTTTATCACAATTTGAGTTTTAAGGATGAAAACTCTCCTCATATGAAACATAAAAATAAAACTTAAAAAAAGAAAAAAGAAAAAAAAATTAAATCAAGGTTATTATTGTATTAATATTTTATAAATTGTTGGTTTTACAATAATTTTATTTATTTATATATGAATAACGTTTTTGTTATTAGATTTTAAACCCTAATAAATTAAAACACATCTAGAAAAATGAATATAATTTAAAATGTATGATAGTGAAATGTAATTTCTCAAATTTTAATGATAATAATTAATTAACAGAGAATATGAAATCATTGGTTAAGAAGGCAAGGTGCTTCTCGTGTCTCTCGTCACATGACTCCAATCATGTACCCTAACAATCTCAGCTGTACAGCTCAGCACGCCCCTCTAAAATCCCGGACC
Organism: Erodium maritimum; assembly: GCA_963921825.1. Taxonomy (NCBI): domain Eukaryota; kingdom Viridiplantae; phylum Streptophyta; class Magnoliopsida; order Geraniales; family Geraniaceae; genus Erodium; species Erodium maritimum. The sequence goes on along the minus strand of OY997592.1, from coordinate 68,317,200 downwards.
TGGGACCCACCTGACGCCACACAAGAAGCCACATCGAATTCTGGACCCCACGTCGGATTTACCCATGATAGAGGGTACTGGAGAAGGTGCTGTTCTCCGTGTGGTTACACTGTATCGTCCCCAGCGAGGCTTTATAAAAAAGAAGCCTAGTGTAGAGGGAACAAGGTCGATTGAGAAACAGCGGGTTTGAGTTCTTCTCTGGCCCCACTAATTACATTTTTGCCTTTAATTATTTTTTTGACAACTTCTTAATTCTTAGGCTATTTACAACGACGTCGAAACAGTGAGGTTGTTGGTCGTCAAATCTTACGTATCGATGGAAACGGTCGTCGAATCTGCGGTACAGAGTCTGGTCTATGCCGAGTCTGCGAAAACACAGATTCGATGTCGAAGATTTTATAGACTTAACGAGCCATCGAATCTAAAACGCTACACACGACTTACGATTCACTAAAATAGTGAATCGCGAATCGTCGCGCCACATTGTTCGCGACTTGCTACTCACTATTTTAGTGAATCCTAAGAGCATCTCCAATGGTTAGACACTAGGTAGTGTCAATGAGCAGTGTCACGAAGTGTTTTTTTTTTGCTTCATGACACTGCTCCTCCAATGGTCAGTGTCAAAGAGTCATGGTATGAAGTATTTTTGGAACAAAATGGCTTCCTAACACGACTTGGCGTCGTTGTTGGAATCAGAGACGACCGACAGGCACGCCCCCCTTGGCACGACCGACAAACACGACGAGCCGTGTCAGCGAGTCGTCTCAGAGCCGCCTCAACACCTGGCACAACCCCCAGCCACGACGCGTTGGAGATGCTCTAAGTTGCGCGTAGCGTTGTAAATATTCTAATCTGGTCGAGGTCGATCAACATATATGAAATGCATTCTTAATCTCACCGTGTGAAAAACTTGTAAATTGGAGGGCCAATATTAGTGCTCAACAAAACGAACGGCCAAGATGCAAAGATCACTTTCAACAATTAATAAAAAATCGTTTGTGATTTGTACTAAAAGCATATCACAAATGCACATTAATGTGCATAAAATAATGAGAAGTACATGCTACTCTCCATGACTTTTAGCAATTTGACACATCCTCGCTTAGCCACAAAGAAAAAGAAAAAAACAATAACAATTGTCAATCATTAACCGTCTGATTTGAACAAGATCTCATCAAAATCATAGCCCAATCTCCACCGTCGATCACAATGACTTTCTAGGTAGCCAAAAACAAGAACTCTGCCTGGTGTCGACATGAAGGTCAATTTCATGGGATGCCCACTATGAATCATCGGTTTCTGATTTTTATTTCTTTCAGTTTAAGAAAAAAAAATTTAAAAAATAAAAACCTAATTTGATTATTGGCTGATGCTTTGATTATTTGATCCTAAACCGTCCCCTTTTGACTTGATCATTCACGAGAACAAAGGCTTGATCAAATTTAGCCGGTGCCACGTGTAATTATTTAGACCAAAATCAACGGTGGGTGACGGTTACGAATTGTCACAGGCAGTGGCTCTAACACTGATCTTCCACTTTATAACAAGATCCATTATTATTTATTAAACATCATGCCATCACCTAATAATATATTTCCTCATTAACAAGAAAGAACCTAATTTAAAATTAAATTTTCCAACCCATTTTCTTAATTTCCTAAATTGGATTCACATTTTTTTATTTCCTTGGAATTAAACCACCTATCTACAAGGCATTGGAAAATAAAATAAAATAAAAAAAAAATAATTACCATATTACTTTTTGAAATATAACAAATGTACCATTCAATTTCTAGTAACTTGTACTTTAAATATAAGAAATATTATTTTGAGCATTATACTAATAGCAAATAGATGGTATTTTGATTCATTATAATCACAAAATTATTTAAAAAAATTATATAAACATGTGAGAGAATGTTTATAGTCAAGATATGGGTTTGAGTCTTCCATCCATAAGAAGCATCACAGGCTGAAAAAAGAATAATTCTATATTCATTTTTAGTTGTCATAAATAAATAAATATAAATACAATTTGTGTTTTTTTAGATATTTAGAATAAAATGAAAATGTATCAATAAAAACAAAAAAGAAAAGAAGAAAATAAAAGCTGAACATTTACTTGTCATATACAAAACAATAAGAGGTCATACACACAAAAAAAAACCTCTCTCCCTCATTTCCTCTCCATTTCACCTTCCCCTTTTTTTCACACCCCATTTATAAGATTCCTCCAATGTCTTTTCTCTTCCATTGGATTGTACAGATTCTCAGCTAAATTACCCATTTCAATCCCTTAATTTCTGTTTGATTTTTTGCTATTTTCTGTGGATTTTTCTGCAAAGACCATATAGACTCTTCTGGGTTGTTGCTTTCTTCTGCATATCAGAAACTTGATGGGTTTTTGTTGCAGAAAGGGAAGAGCTTTATGAACCCAGTAAGCTTATATGTGCAATAAACTGGTTTGAAGAGGAACAATCAAATTATTCACAAAAATTAAATATTTTTTTTTAACTTTCCCCTTTGTTCCTTGTTTTTTCAACCCAAATTGCTCTTCAATTTAATCTCTATTTACTTCAAAAAAAAAGGGAAGAGAGAGACATGGGCAAGCAAGGTCCTTGCTATCACTGTGGAGTTACAAGTGAGTTCTTGTTCTCCATTTCCGTGTTTTTTGTTGATTCCAAGCAAAAATAATTGGGCTCTTCAGTTTTTTTTCTTTGCTTCCTTGTAAATGATGGAAATGTTTGTTTTTTCCTTCCTTGAATTGATAATTCTCAATGCCCATATGCAAATAGAAGAGATTGACTGTACTGAGATTGATGAAATTGAACTTGGGCTGTTTCTGTGAGTGATTTGTGATTGCATATGTATTAGAGCATCCAAGTGTCCTTGTTCCTATGCAATTTGTACTGGGTTGCTTTTGTTCCTTGAATTTGACTGTTCCAATTTTGATATGCATGTTACAGTAGGGTTTTTTCCTCCTTTGACTCTACTTGGAGTTTCAACATTTGTGATAACTGGAAATTGTTTCGAGGACTCTTTTGAGTACTGGGTTGGTGCTCTTGAGGTCATTTGTGAATCTGTAATTCTGGGTACCCAGTCAAACCTCGCTCCTGTTTGTGCCTTCACTCGAGTTTCTGATGATTCAATTGGAAAAAATAAACTTTTTATTCACCCACTTCCTGTTTTCCTATTGACTCAATCTTTTGTAAGTTTTCATGGTTGTAGTATTCATGATTGAAGTGTATAGTCCAATCCCAAGTTGTTGCCAAGCAATTCCTCATTTCCTCAATGTTTGTCGAATGAGATTTTCATTTCAAGTGGCTTCTCTTTTTTATTTATATCATAGCTCAAAACATTTTCTCAATCACTACCACTCAGAAGGTCCGGGCTTTAAGTGAATTTCTTCTTTAGAGCTACCCTTATGCATTCACGCTCTTCCCAATGACGTGTTTTAATCTAAATTACATCTCATTTTGATATTGTTTTAGGGTCTCATGCTTCGGCTTTTTGTCATGCACTCGATGTTCTAAACATTGTGATTATCATAATCATTGTCTTGCCATTGTTGCCAATATTTCACACCTCAACTTTTGTTGCTTATCATGGTTCTATGACAATGTGAATTCAATTACTTTGAAGCTTAATAGCATCTATTTTGTAAATTTCAAGTCTTTATAGTTTCTTTCTCTTGCATTGTAATAGGCACGCCGCTTTGGCGCAATGGGCCTCCAGAGAAACCCGTATTGTGCAATGCATGTGGATCCAGATGGAGGACAAAGGGAACACTTGCAAACTACACCCCTCTACACGCTCGGGCCGAGCCTGATGACTACGAGGAGCACAAGGTAAGAGTGAGGAGCATATCGATCAACAAAAACAAAGAACTCAAAAGAAAGCAGTATCACGATAATGCCATTAGCGGGGTTGATCCTGATTACAACCAAACTTTCCGGAAGGTTCTAGATGAAGATACAAGCAACAGATCAAGTTCGGGCTCAGCTGTATCGAACTCCGAGAGCTGTGCACAATTCGGCAATGTGGATGCAAGTGATTTTTCGGGCCCATCACAATCTGTTGTGTGGGACTCGATGGTGCCTTCTAGGAAGAGGACATGTGTGAACCGTCCTAAGGTTTCTTCAGTTGAGAAGCTTACAAAAGATTTGTATACAATTCTACATGAGCAACAATCTTCATGCATATCTGTATCTTCTGAGGAGGATTTGCTTTTTGAGAGTGAAACTCCAATGGTGTCTGTTGAGATAGGACATGGAAGTGTTCTCATCAGACATCCGAGCTCAATGGCTAGAGATGAGGAGTCCGAGGCCAGCTCTCTTTCGGTTGATAACAAACTGTGCCCTATAAATGAGGCTTATTCACATTCTGCTGCTCTTCCTGTACATAATGGAGGAAAGGGTGTCAGTTTTCAGAGTCCTGTTATTGAAAAGTATAAGAACATGCAACAATATCCACTCAAAAGGTAAGATCATGGAAATGGGCTTTCAAATACACATGAATTGAAACCTATGATGATGTAATTGATGTTCTTGTGTTTTGGTTAATAGGGACAGATCACAGCATGACAAGCTACAACTCCTGGTGAATCATAATTCACCTCTGCAATATGTAGATCTTGAGGTAAGTTTCTCTTTAACATGTTTTATTGCTGTAACTGAAGTGAATTTCTCTGAAATTGTATCTGACAATTGTGGTAAATGATGAGTTCTTTGTGTTCCATGTAAAATCATCCTAAATCGTGCCTCATATTTTGTAAAGGATTAATTGCACATAACTACCTCTATGAATTGCTCACAAGCACATGATCCCATAGTAAACTTTCCACAGAGACACAACTATCCTTATGAATGTCCACGCGTCACCATTGCACAAAATAGACGGAAATCGTAAAAAATTTCTATTTTTATTGTCACGTGACCTGCATCATTCCCATTAATCTTCTGACTTCAATATGATTCCGTGGAGGATTTGAGAATGGAATCAAATTGAAATTGGAAGAGTCAAGCGTGAAAGTGAGTAGTTTTTTGGATATTTAAATATAAAACGAATTGTTTGATGGTTTCTGTGAAAATTCTTAAGGGTAATCATGTGTTTGATTGAAATTTACTATGGGGTTATGTGCTTGTGGACAATTCCTAAAGGTAGTTATGTGCAATGTACCCTTTTGTAAAACATGTGTAATCTGAATCATTGCTTATGATTGCAGAAGTGATGAATTATACATGAACACTCGAAATAGGGCCTTATTAACTAATGGGTAATTATTGTGATTGCTTTAGGATGTTCTTAACTTGGAGGAGTTCTCTATCCAGCTGACAAACGAAGAACGGCAGCAATTACTGAAGTATCTACCCCAAGTTGATACCATCAACCTTCCTAATAGGTTTGTTAATCATGCTTTATTTGGGTGGTTAGTTGGATACAATGATGATTCCTTATGCTTTTGTACGCCATTAATACTTCCAATACCTTATGTTAAGGAGTTGGCAAAGGTCGGTCCAATGATCATGATAGTTTGAATTTATATGCTTGCAGCCTTGAATGCATGTTCGATAGCCCGCAATTTAAGGAGAACATATCTTCATTCAAGCAACTGCTTGGAGAAGGTGTCTTTGATGCTACTTTCTCGGGGGTAAAAACAGAAGACTGCAAAACTCTGAAGAGGTTCACATTATCGAATTTGACGAAATCTCAGTGGGTGGAGCGTTATAATCTACTCAAGGTTTGGACAATTATCTTAAGAACAAGATATGGTCAATTGAGTTTTACTTTCGAGTGTTCTTGAAAACAAATCCGGTGGTACAATAGCTGATCTGCGTCTATTTGGCTGCAGAAATGTAAACAAACTGTTGCAGGAGGACAAAATGTCAATGCAGCTAATTATTTGGGTAATGGCAAAAGATCCGGTGATGGCCAGCATCAGAAGTTTTCAGGTCAGCCAAAAGTTCTTTGGAGGATTCATTATCTGTATTGAGTTTGTTTTTATCTACTGTCCATAGAAGCTAGATGCATATTATCATTATTATTGCATATATGTAATAATTTATATTGTATTATCTTTACGTAGAAATAAAATAAAGGGAAAATCTGACTGAGCTACCCTTAAGTCTAAAAAGTTATTGACAATTCCTTAACCTTTTCTATTCTCATTTTACCCCAGTTCCGTCAAATTGCGGATGTGAAATGACAAAAATATCATTGTGTTTTTTTCACACCAAAAAGTTAACGAAATTGGGGTAAAATGAGACAAAAAAACTTAAAGAGGGTTGTCAAAACATTCCAAAGTTAAGGGTAGTTGATTAGGAAAGGCGTGTAACTTAAGGGTAGCTGAGTGAGATTATCCTGGAACAAAATGTACTGGCTTGTTATTTACATGATGTATGCTTGCATTTTCAGAAGCGAGGACTATAATGAAGAGCTCAAAGAAGGTGACCATGAAGGCGAGCTATGAAAGCAAGGAACCCGTGGACAATGACGGTTCTTGCTTCAGTCCTAGAAGCCTCTTTGCCTTGCCTACCGATGGTAGCTCCCTTATGCTTGATTCATTCCAGTTTGTCGGTGAAAGTTCGGATCAAGACTTGCTGCTAGATGTCCCATCCAACAACTCGTTCCCACAAGCAGAGCTCCTCCATCTGGCAAGCACTAGTAGTAGCACAATGTACCAACACTTCGCTCGTCCCTGATTTCGAATCTCAAAACTATGTTATTTCCCTAGGGCTACAATATAGGTATGCCTCTGACCCGAACCGGTTACTGGGTCTACATAATTTGCATGCCAAACACAGTCTGTGAATGAGGTTTGATGGTTGGTGGTTCTTGTTTTTTTTGAACATGGTAAGTTAAGGAACGAGTTTGGGCGGGCCTTTTTTGTATAGGGTTGATGACGACAAGTTGTATTATATAGTTTCCAAATGCAAGAGTCGATACGATTTCCAGAGTTTGTTTGGAATTTTAGTTTCTTTGAAAGAAAAATAAAGGCTACACAGAAAACTTAGGTGAGCAAGGCAATTTGTTGGATGCTTGTGGATGAAGGAAATGGACAGGTATTGTGTTGTTTCTATGTGGTTTTGTAGATACATACAATGCATTGGTTTGAATTTTCTTGGCAGCATCTAATAGATAAGATTTCTGTCCAAGCAACCAAGCAAAGGATAAGGGGAATATCTATAGAATTGAAACATGGCATTGGCCTAACCTTTGGACTAGTGTTAGTCCTCAGTGACTTGATGATCATGAGTTCGAGTCATGACTGTAGTATAAATCTTGAGCACACGGGGCGATCATCATAGGCGAATCCACCCGATTCATCTAGATTCGCCCACCTGCCTCCCTATAGTGGTATTCGTTCAACGCAGGGTGAATAGCAACGTGTCGCATGATAATTGGTTAAGGTTGACGAATTTAGTTCGAAGGACTCATCTTTTTGAAGTTAGTGAAGATACACATCTCCCAAAACCTTGCTTCTTTGATGCACAAATGCAAATGTGAATGCTTTGGAGCTAAGATTGTGCATCTACTTTGAGCATATAAAGAAAAGAAAAGATAAGTGTAGGTTGTCTCTTTAAGTCTATGAATTGTAGCACCTTTTAATGAGTAAAGATTTTTCATCCAACCCAAAAGTCACACCATGAAAAGATCATGATGTTTCACTTTTTCTTTCTTCTGTAATGGAATAGATGACAAGGATCAAGATAAGATAAGCCTTATTTGACTCACAATTTCATATACAAAGTGTGAATTTTAGTGACTCATGGATCTTCCTAAATTGCTGAACATGTCAAAAAGATTCACCATACTTGAGAGATTGAAGTATTTGCTAGCCCTCTTGAGCAAAAATGCCACAGCTACAAGATCAACCATTTAAGATAATAACTAATCTTCTTCTCCCCACCAGCTAGGCCTGGGGAAAGTGACACAGCGATGCTTTGCAATTTCCAGAATGCTAAGATTTTCAAACCCGGGATTGGAATGTGTTCTTGGAAGTTTTCTCAAAGCAGAAGAAAGCAAATCCATGGATGGGTTCTTGCTAGAATCTCCTTCCTTATCCTGCATTGTAATGGGCAGGACCCGAGCTGATTCGGGTCTTTGGCTGGAGTTAGAACCACTTGGTGCATCTATATCTTCTACGTTCTTCAAACCTCCCATTCCTTCACCTTTGTGCATCAATATCTCAGTTGTTCCAGTATTTGGAGCTTTATCTACTTCCTCAGCTCCATGGTTCAGTGCTGGACTCTTCTCGGCAAGGCCTGTACTTGAGACCAGACCCTCATCTTCCACAACTTCAGTAAGATCATTTGATTCCAAACCATGCTTGGCAATGGCTTCATCTGTAACCAGACCTTCATCATCAGAATACATGGCAATTTCTTCAGTGGAATCATCCCGTGCCGAACCCAGGTTTGCAGTGTCTTCATCTGAAACCAGATCATTATGTTCAGGATCCAACATGACTACTTGGGTCTTGGCAATGCCTTGATCTGAGACCAGACCCTTCTCTCCAGAACCTAACCCTACATCTTCAGTACAGTCCTTCAAGTCCAAACCATTCTTGGCCATTACTGCTTCTGAAACTAACCTTACAGCTTCACTACCATCATTCGATTCAAAACCCCTCTTCCTCTTCACCAGCACTGCTGAATCCAAGCTCACAACCTGAGTACATTTATTCGATTTGATCAACATTTGATCCTTCATTTGCAGACCTTCGGGAGACTCCAATCTAGGAATCACAGAACAAGACCTCAAATCCTTCATAGGCTTGACCATGTTGTCTCTGCTTTTCTCTTCCACGGTTCCAATACCAGCACCAGTTCTACTAGCTCCATGAGGATCAAAACTTGAACTTTTCTCCAGAACCAACTGCTTCGCCGGCCGTTCATCGAACAATTTCTCCCTGAAAGCTAATTTTCTCTTCCAGTTCATGAACTCCATCAATTCACTCTCCGGTAACTCAACCTGAACCAATTCACATCCTCCAATCGCACCACCGGACTCCAATTCAGCGACCGTTTGCTGGGTCATTTCCGTCTCCGAAAACCCTAATTCCGTGTCCCTATCTAGCTCCACCGTCTTCCCGTCGCCCCCAGGCCCAGCTCCGACGAAAGAGGTCTCTCCGTCGCAACCGACCCACTTCTCTCCAGAGGGAGCTCCGTCAGTCTCCTCCGGGGACTCGGGAGGGGACACCAGGAAGATTCCGGTGGGTTCGACCCGAAGACTTCCGGAACTCTCCGATTCCTGAGAACCTTCGCCGCAGAATGGAACGAATGAGTCGAAGGGATCGCCCATTTTCGCTGAGGGGAAGATTTGAACTGCTTGGAAATTTAGGGTTTTTCTTTCTGGTTCAGAGAGGCAATGAAGGTGAAGAAGATGAAAGTCATATTTGACGGTCAGCTTCCCGCCAATCTTCACCCCGAACGACGACGTATTTGCTTCGGAGTTCTTTTTTCTCCTTCGTTTCTTCATATTCAATTATTTTAAAGAGGATTTACATATTCGTATGAATTTTAAAATAATTTCATATTGATGACATGAATTTGTTTTGAACGAAAGATGCAATTTTATTACTTCAACTTGATTACATTATCGTGCAACGAAGAACACACTCCCCGACCACCAGAAAATCAGTATTAACGAACAATAGTTCACTGATCCTTTTAATATCGTCTGGGGACCCCTCCCAGAGCCACTCCCCGATGCTTAAGCCGTACATCATTCCTCCCGGCGGGGTATCTTCCCCGCCCGTAGCTTGTCGCCCCACATAGGAACTGACGCCATCCTTTGCAGCATTCCCTCAACTGCGCTCCCATGGGTCACGGGCGATGCCGGAACCCTAGCAATTGCGTCGCCCGGGGTAGGATGGGTTAGAGCAAGGTCTTGGCAAACCCTAGAAACCGCGTCGCCCGGGGGAGGAAGGGCCAAAGCGAGGTCTTGGCAAACCTTAGAAACCGCGCCGCCTGGGGGAGGGGGGCAGAGCAAGGTCTTGACCAAGCAGTTGGGTCGACGGAATAGGGTTTGTAGGGGGAAGCCGAGGAGGACGGAGCGTGAGAAGGACGTCGTAAGGGCCGCCCTCTTCTCGGCGGGGATGAAGCAGTTGCTCCCATGGAGAAGAAGGCCACGTCCACTGATACACCTGGGCAAGGGAGTGGGAGGACCGGCAACACCGACGTAGAGGAAGACAAAGCCGGAACCGAGGGTTTAGCTTTTTTCCGTCGACGACTCTTATCCCCAACACCGGGAACGGTCTGCGATAGGCATGAAGGTTGAAGAGGGGCATCACCAGCTGGGACAACAACAGTAACGACCGGAGGAACCACGGCAGAGGATAACTCGATGGTGGGAGCAAGAGAGAACACCATAACTAAGGGCTACGGTCAGAACTTAGGAGAGAACTCCCAAGGGAGAGAGTTTTGACATGGAATTTATTTAAAATACTAAATAAAATGTGTATCAGTCAAATAAAAATAAAATATCAATTGTTTTTAGAGAATACTAGCATTCTAAACTTTATTTCTAAATAATTTAACCAATTAGACCTTCACTTTCTATATTTTTAGTCAATCGAACTCTCTTATACAAAATTTGGTTCGTATGAGAATAAGTGGTATGTAAAATTTAATTCTTATATTAATTCTTGAGTGTTCCCTCTCGGTCCTCATCATCTGCGCGCACCAACACAGCCCACTCGGGCCTAGCCCGAGGCCTTTGCCAAACAAAGTCATCAACCAGGCCCGGCCCCGAGCAGATACACGTTCAGCCAAAACGCGCCCGCGCCAGACCCTCGCGCGTCCTCCCTCGGTCCTCCACCTGTGCGCGCATCCACAAGGCTCGTCCAGGTCCGGCCCGTGACCGAGGCACTCAAGGCCCTTGCCGAGCCAAGCAACCAGCCAGGCCCGGTCCCAACCAGAAGCACGCCCAGCCAAGCCAGGCCCGCGCCCAAGACCATGCGCGCGTTCCAGCCACCCTTGCGTGCGATTCCACTCGGCCAGCTCTCCAAACGCAGCCAAGCTTTCCTAGCCAAACTAGGAAAGTCCTTCAAAGCCAACTCATCATCACAAGGTTTCCTAAATTGACTAGGAAACCCTTGCCAACCTTGGCCAGGTCCTATTCCTTTCCAAATTGGATTCTACTTCAGCGAATAACCAAGGAAAGGAGGATTTGGATCATCCCTTGGTCCAAACCAAGCCCAAGTAGGATTAGAAGCCATAATCCTCTTGCTTAGCCGAATTCCTATCCCCTTTTAGGCTAGGATTTCGTCCACCCAAACCCCTATATATAGATGACCCTCTCTATTGTATAGGTTACCTTTCATTCTCTCATAATTCACCATCACCCATGGGTGCATCCACCAAACATGCATCCTTTATATTCTATGTCTTTCATTAAATCATAATAAAACGTAGTTTACATAACCTTTGTGTTCTACCTTCGGAGTCGTATGACCTTAGGACGGGAGTGTGTCTCCTTGAACGTTCTAAGTAAGCCATTGATAAAGCAACTAGAATCGAGAGAGAAGACAATAGATACATTTTATTGATGTATGAAATGTTAAAAGCACCTTAAAATATATCCTACTTTTATGAGGAAAATTTATACCATTCATTTCTTTGTTGATTTTAAACATGTTGACTACATATAAACTTTTTTTGTGACAACCGTAAGGTATTACCTTTAAATTTCAATTATTAAACTTCAACTATAAGTTAGATGTCCAAATGTGAAATAGTATATTAAAAAGTCGTTAAATTCATGTTCTTTTAATATGATATTATTAAAAACCGATAACTGTATTGTTTGTTCACGTCAAAATCTGTGTATATAAAATCTTGATATAATATTAGAATAATTGGAAAAAAATACCTTGAGATATTCATTTTTAGCAACTTTTTAACATTTTTTTTATAATTGCGAAAAACAAAAATGTTCTAAACTTTTTTTTTTGCCCTTTATATGAATTTGTTTTGAAATAATTATTTCACCATTGAAAATTTAGATTTGAAAACAATAGTTAAAACAACACAATATCCAAATTTTCACATCCCTTAAGTTTCTTACTCTTTGTACACCTCAAGGTATATATATTTTTTTTTTGCAATTATCCCCTTGTTAATAACCAAAACCTATACACAAGATCATGATTCAGTACTTAAGCATAAAAAAAAAAAACAGAACAGTCAAATTGGAGCAAACATGCAATACAAATGACATAAAAAAACATAATTGCTCTAAGCTGTAGTATAAGTTAGGATTATTTCGTGGGTTAATTACCTTTTGTACCCTTTTTCTATTGGTAACATGCTTTTTGTATCCTTACGTTTTGTAACGTTTAATAACAGTCTTTCCGTTTTGGTAACTATCATTTATTACCCTTTATGAATTGGTCACATATCATTTAATACTCTTTATGTATTGATAACAGAAAGTTTAATACTCCTTATGAATTGGTCAGAGATCATCAAAATGGCGTAAACTTGACCAAAATTTTGTCCAAAGTGTTACCAATACATCAGGTTATTAAAAGAGTATTACCAATAGAAAAGGGGTACCAAAAGTAATTAACCCTTATTTCATTTCAGTAACAATGTAACAAACACAGAACTAAACACAGATTGATGAAGATATATTCACTATTAGCATCATTGCATTTCAGTGTCAACAGAGAGTATGAACATCAAAACTAGCTTCTAATTCTCAGTTATCTATCAGAAACTATAGACACAATGATATGCAACACAACCTACCCAACAAACTTACTCCTAAACCACGAAAAGCGATATGCAAAGTTTCGGATTTTCAATGCACAACAAGATGTACAAGATCAAAAGAGAGAAAAAACAAGTACCAGATTGTTTATGCAGCAACCTTTTCCATCTGAAACTTGAAGATCTTTTTATCGTGTATCCCAAGTTCAGACCAGTACTTCGTGACCAAGTAGAGCCCATCGTAGACATACATTTCTTCTGCAGTTCTCCGATGCAAGGAGCTGGAGAGCATGGGTTGTTTACGAGTGACCCTCACGAAGTTCTTGCTCGATATGCTGTTCTTAAGAGCTAGATTTCCCCTCTCGAGCTTCTGATCCTCAGCTGGCTTCTTGCTATGAGTCGTGTTTCCTCCTTGGCCTACATATACCAGCACACCAGAGCCACTTGCATAGTTGCCATACCCTCCTGAGTCTACTACACTTGTGGCTATCACTTGTCCTCCACGGTGAGTGTAGTCGATGCCACTCTGGTTTTGGTTGTGAAGGCCAATGATTGAAAGCTCCATCCTGTAATGAAACTTGTCCCCAACTTCAACTCCGGGGATTGCCCCGACTATCTTGGCAGCCTTGTTGATCCATTTGTTCATCTTCTTGAGCCTGTCTGCTGCCAAAAGGTCGACCCTCTTGACATCTCCTTGCCGTGATATCTCATTGAATGTCTCTCGGAACAGCCTCAGTGTATCCAACACTTTCTCCCTATCACTTACCATCCGAGGTCTTCTAATCCCATCAATTACAGCTCTAGGTTTGGGTGAAATTTGATTAGAACCCTTTTCGGTTGTCCACGTTGGGAGAGGTTCATGAACCCCAGTCTTATCGCGTGATGAGAACTTTCTCTTCCAACCCCGGTTGGAGCTATCCTTGCCTCCTCCAAAAGCCCTGGGCTTGTTCTCAGGCAGGGGCGGGCGGCGCTGAGCATAATGAGCACCAGAAACAGCATTGGTCTCTCCTCGAACATCCATGACTTTGCCTTTCTCTTCCACTGCCCTGAACCTGTTCTCAGCCAGGAATGGGCGGCGCTGAGCACTATCTCTTCCAAAGGCCAGATTTTCCATCCTCACGCTCTTGTTGGCAATTGATCGAACAGGTTGTGGCCCTCTAACACCCACTTTGTAATCATGAGCCTCTCCTCCCAAATCAACTCCATCTCCCTCACCATTCATCTCCTCTGCTTCAATATCATCATCTTCTTCAACCCCAACCCCTCTACAACCACCATTGACACTCACCCCAGCTCTCTCGGTCCTGTCATGTTCATCTTCTCTCCAAACTCTCGGACATTGTTCCAGGCGAGGACAGTTAGTCCCACAGAACGGAGGAAAGTCCCGAACCGCCCGAACCACAGACCGGTAAGCGAGCTTCACAGAACACCCATCACCAACATCACCACCATTCCCGGAATCTGAACCGCCATCTTCAGCGGGTGCACACCAATTCACAGTCGCAGTGTAGCTCGAAAAATCCCCTCTCCGCTGCTCCGTGACGGCCACTTTCGCCGGGTAAGTTCGCACAACTGATAAAGGCCTCCTCCGATCGAACTTCAACCCATTTCCGTCCAATCTCGAACCAGACGGATTCATGACTTCCCTGAAAAATCAAAGAACACGAAGTCAGAATCTGAAGACAAAACACTTACCCAAGTACACAGAATCAAAAACCCATTTCAGAGAGAAGAAGGAGAAATCAAAACTTGCACACCAACATGCAACAATGTCGATCCAGTACTCACCCAAACCAAACGCAACCCATATCATATCAGAATCATCACAATCGCTATAGAAATCAAATCAATTTACGCAAGAACAGACCTGAGATTCTGAAGACAAAATGAATAATCGATAAATGGGTCCTCTTCAATTTACGCAAGCTCAGGAGATTCACCAAACCCCACACTCACTCTGCAATGGTCCTCTTCATTTTAAACTGAGAAGCTCGACGGAACGGGAGGAAACTAAACGGAACGGGGACGAAAGTCACGAAACCGTTGTGGAGGTGGTGGGCCCTACTCATCGTGGCCCAGTAGGCAAGTATATCTGATAATAGCAATCTAATTTGTTTGTCTTATTAACATTACTTTCTTTAAATGGCTAAACGACAGCGTATCAGTCTAAAGTCACTTTCGTTCTATTTGCAAATGATACTTTATTGGGTTCAACTTTTTACGGTTGAGATGACTTCATATAAAATTGAAATGTTTCTTTTTTACCTATTGAATGTTTAAAACTTAATCACAATTGTTAACTCATAATCAGGTGTTGAACTGTTTCAAACGGATAAGACGTGTTAGTGTTAACCTATGGAACGGGAATCCTGACTTTTGTTTTCATCACCGGTCGTCCACTACCACCATCGATTGGTTTCGATCGGTTTTGTTCGATACCAATTGTATTTTCCCACCCTTATCAACAATCACGAAATTCCATATCATCTTATTATTCCGATTTATTTATTTACATAAGAGATATCAAAAAGCTCTTATATGCTTTTTATTTTTGTATAACGGGTAGTTTTCTTTTTTGATAATTTTAGGAAAATATCATATACTCGTCATTTAGTTGGAATGTGTATAAAAATTAATTACCTTGACTAATTATATTTAAAAATCCAAATTTTCATATCTCTTGATTTTTCTTCTCTTTGTACCATGCACATAATTTTTTGTCTTTAATTATTATTTTTATTTTAGATTAATTTTTTAAGGATAAATAATGACTTTCAAACAAATTTATCTAAAGTGTAACAAAAAAAGACAAATTCAGCGGTACCACCAAGAATCGGCATGGTACTTCCCTACCAGCTCGGAGATCAGCAATCTTGCGTTTTGGAGCCCTACCATTATCATTCAAGGGAGGACGATGCACGCTGACAACCTGGGGGATTTCTTTGTCCACCACTTTTCGTTAACGGTAGGGGGCCTGCTTTTTCCTAGCTTCCGCCAGTCTGGATTCGCTGTATCGGTGTCAATAGATGCTACCGCAATATCACCTTCCAAGCGCCTTCAAAGGTAGCTGATGACTTGAACGTTTTAGTTTTCAGCCTGAGTATCGTCCATTGCGAGAACTCATTTTATTTATGTTATTTAGTTTCCAGTGTTTTATTGTTTCTACTTTGTAAACACTTTTTTATTAATTATAATACCAACCGTTGATTCTAGAAAATATATATATTTTTACAAATATGAAAGAAAATGAGTACATATTCCTTAAATAGCCAAAGATACTTCAAAAAAATTAATTTCCTTAAATGTCTAAATGTTACCAAATTAAGTTAAAGTCACTTATTCCTTGAGTGTGAACATTGACTTTAACCATTCCGACTTGCAAGTTTGGGATATCACCAAAATTACTAATTAAGATTTAAAAAAATTGTAAATTTCCTAGAAACAGCACAAGAGCTTCTGGATCACTCATTTCGTGAGTTTAGTAGTAATAATTGTACCCATTCTAATTCCCGCCATTACCAAACACACAATTTTCCCGAGAACCAAACAGAAAAAAGAAAGAAGTATGTACCTTCTTTCAGGGGAAACAAACAAGGACGCCAAAAGAAAGAAAAGAACCCAAACTACGGATAAAATCGTTACCTTCACGAGCGGTATGTTCTTAAATCAAAGTTGCATCGACCGATTCAGAAACAATTTTCGAGAGCATTTATCCGTGATTCAAATCGCCGCCGTGCTACTAAATATTCAAACATTTACTAGTGTTGGATAAGAGCATCCACAACCATATAGCTGGTTGCTGGCGGGGAGGTGCTGGCGGGGAGAATATAAAATTATTTTTGTTGGCTTATAGTCAGCTCTTTCAGCCAGTACCCTACCATGGTAAGCCTTTTGTTGGCTTATAGTGACCCTTTGTTCACATTTTTGCTCCCAGCCGGCGATGAATGTCAGCCTTAAGCTCCCAGCCAGCATTCCCCGCCAGCGACCTCCCAGTCAACTCCCCGTCAGCTCCTCGTCGGCGTTTTCTCTCCGCCAACACCTCCCCGCCCATGACTGTGGATGCTCTAAAAGGGGTTTAAGAGTACTTTTGTCCCTTAGTGTTTCATTCTCATGAAGAGGGAGTGGAAGCATGAGTTTATGATGAATAGATATGTAGCATATCTTTAAAATCAATGAAGGGATATTTTGTACAAAACACATCTCTTGTTCATGACTTTATAATGAATATATGAGTAGTTTATAATGAATTCCCCTGTAATAGCCAAAGGGGTAGCATTCAAGACACATGTCCTTCATTTTTGTTCATGTGTTTGTAATGAATAAAGTAGTTCCTAATTATTCTTTTGCTCATGAGTTTATAATTTTTTTTGAATAAAATGCGGGTTGTATTAAATCAAATCAACCGAAAAGACGTATAATAAAACATTTGGAATGACTGAATCAACTGAATTAACAGAATCCAACACATAAGCGTTTATAGTTAAGATGTACGCTACTTTATTTGATGAACGAGTTATAATTAATAAAAAAAAATTTTTTAATAGTTTCTCCTTCAACAAACAAAGGGGTAGTTTGGTCAAAACACCTATCTTCCACTTTTGTTCACTAGTATTTAGTAAATAAAAAAATAGTTTGTATTTCCTCTTTTGTTCATAATGAATAAAGGAGTAGTTCATAAAGGAGTCTCCTTTTATGAACAAAAGGGTGGTTTATAAAGAAGTCTCTTATAATAAACAGAGAGTGCTGTAAAACATATGTTGATTGGGTGGCCACCACCCTTGTATGGGACACATATGGCAAATGACTCGTTAAGTCTTAATAGTATATATATACATATACAAGACATGAAATGAAAGAGAAGTTTAAGGCTTAATCAAAACTTTGGTTCTTGTTATTTATTTGATCTTATTTTCATCGAGTAAATTATAATACATTATCAGTACGATTCCGTTTCGTTTAATCGTTAAGTTTTCTCAACTCGTTATTCAGTACGAACGCTCTAATCTACTGTTCAGGTATCAGATTTCCATATCATCGTTAATTTGTTTATACCTGATTCATGCTCATTTATATAAGTTTATTTACGGTTTCGAATAAGTATGCTCTGTTACTGCCAATATATATTGGATCTTTCACATCAGAAATTTAATATTTACCGTATACTTGTATTTTATCGTTAATACTTGAATTTAAGATTCGTTGAAACCGAAACGTTTGGACCGAAAGTTCCAAATACATAATACCAACGACCCGATATGTGTTGGACCAGAAGTTCCAAATACATAATACCAACGACCCGATATGTGTTGGACCAGAAGTTCCAAAATAAAATACCAACGACCTGAAGTCGAGTATGATCCTGACATGCAATTATTTTGATCAATGTTCAGGATGGATAACTTGACAAAGCTTAATTACGCACCCCTTAAACTAGACGGGAAGAAATATTATGAATGGGCGCTAGACACGACTCTCCACTTGAGATCTCAGAATCTTGGAGACGTCATAAAAGAGGGGAATAACGAATTAGTTAAAAACAAAGCCACAACCACAATATTAATCCGTCATCACATGCATAGAGACCTACGACTTGAATATATAATTGACGAAGACTCCCTTAGTTTATGGGTTCAGCTCAAGGAGAGATTTGAGCATATGAAAGCAATAGCTCTCCCTCGTGTCCTATATGATTGGTCTAACACCAGGTTACAGGACTTTAAGTCTATAAATGAGTACAATTCGACCATGTTTAAAATTGTTTCAAAGCTTCGCAGTTGTGGTGAAAAGATAACTGATGAATCTATGCTTGAGAAAATATTCTCCACGTTCCATCCCTCGAATATGCTCCTGCAGCAGCAATATCGAGAGAAAAAGTTTCAGAATTTACAGATCGGATTGCTTGTTTGCTCGTTGTAGGGAAAAACAATGAGTTATTAATGAAAAACCATCAAACTCGCCCTGTAGGCAGTGCTCCATTCCCGGAAGTGAATGTGATAGGACATGATGGTAACTCTGGACCCAGACGAGGCTGAGGACCCTTTAGAGGTCGAGGTCGAGGTCGTGGACGTGGTCGCAGTCATGACTATGGGCATAATAATTTCCAACCTAATAGAAGATATGATAAAGTGTACCACCAGAAGTGGAGCCGATATGAGAAAGGAAAAGGCCAACTGAACCAGACTCCCAAAAATGCCGAAAACATATGTTACCGATGTGGAGGGGCTGATCATTGGTCACATGTATGTCGTGTACCAAATCACTTCGTGAAGTTATACCAAGAGTCGATCAAGGGAAAAGAGAAGGTCACTGAGACAAATTTCATTGATCATGTGAGCCCTGAAGATGCTCCGATCAAGCTTACAGTCTCCGACTTCTTTAAAGATGATGACGGAAATGTGGACCGTGATGAAAATGTAGATTGAACTTGTGTTTTTATGTATCCCCCCTCTTTTAGTCAATGTGAAATATATATATGATGTTTTTGTAATCCTTTCCTAAGTTTACAACGTGATGTAATATTTTTTTATATGAAAAGATATGGATCCCAACTATGGGTCACATATTTGTAGAAATGGTGGCGACTTATGTATTGTTGATTGCGCGTCGACGCACACAATCTTAAGAGACAAGAAATATTTCTCTTATCTAACTTTGGTTGAAGCAAATGTTAGCACAATTATGGGTACTGAAAATTTGATAGAAGGCTCCGGAAGAGCTACCTTGATATTAGAAAATGGAACAAGGTTAAACACCCATAATGCTTTATATGCAAGTAGATCTAGAAGAAATATACTTTTCTTCAAGGATATTCGTAGCAACGGATATCATGTCGAGACCAGAAGTGAAAATGAGTCTGAGTTTCTTTATATCATTTTTAATAAGTATGGTGAAAAGCGTGTACTTGAAAAATTACAGCTTCTATCATCAGGTTTGTACTATACAACCATAAGAACCTTTGAAACCTACGAATCAATGAACCAGAAGTTCATTAATCCAAATGCTTTTATGCTTTGCCACAATCATCTTGGTCATCCGAGATCGACCATGATGCGTAAGATTGTTGAAAACTCATGTGAGCATTCATTAAAGGACCAGAAGATCCTAATGTCCAATGAAATATTATGTACAACTTGTTCACAAGGAAAATTAGTGGTCCGACCATCACAAAACCAAGATTAACATTGAAATGTCATCTTTCTTGCAGAGGATTCAAGGAGATATATGTGGCCCCATTCATCCAGCTAGCGGACCGTTCAGTTATATCATGGTCTCGATAGACGCATCCAACAGATGGTCTCATATTTTCTTATTGTCAACGCGAAATGTTGCATTCGCTAAATTGTTGGCACAAATCATTAAGCTGATGGCACATTTCCCTGATCATCCCATTAAGTCGATTCGTCTTGATAATGCTGGTGAGTTCACTTCAAGAGCATTTGATGATTATTGCATGTCTTTAGGGATTGATATTTCACATCCCGTTGCACATGTCCATATCCAAAATGGTTTAGCAGAATCGTTTATCAAACATATACAGGTAATTGTACGTACATTACTAATGCAATCACAATTACCTATTTCTGCTTGGGGACATGTTGTATTACATGCGACATCTTTAATTCGTATAAGACCAAGTGCATACCATCAATATTCTCCTGTAGAACTTGTGTGTGGGCACCAACCTAATATATCCCATTTGCGAACCTTTGGTTGCGCAGTGCAAGTGCCGATCGCACTTACTCAACGCACAAAAATGGGACCCCAACATCAACTGGGGATATATGTTGGTTTTGATTTACCGTCTATTATAAGGTATCTTGAACCTTGGACGACTGATTTGTTTACTGCAAGATTTGCAGATTGCCATTTTGATGAGACAACATTTCCACCTCTAGGTGAGAAAGATAAGCCTCTTGAAGTAAGGCTTGAACTCTTGTATAAGCCTCCTAAAGTTGGGCATGAACTTTCTTGAAAAGTGAGTTCGTTGTCTCATTTTACAGAGAATAATTTATTTGCAAAATGTTGCAAATCAAATGCCCGATGCATTTGTAGACATGTCAAAGATGACAAGGTCTTATATAGATACAATCAATGTACCAGCTAGAATTAAGGTCACTGGTGATACTGCAAAAGCAGCTATCGATTCCTATAGTGCACGCCTGAAGCGTGGGAGACCAGTTGGATCAAAAGACATTGTTCCCCGGAAGCGAAAATGTCAGACGAATATAGGGGATAAGAAAGCGGTAGTTCCAGAAGAACCAGTCGATGAGAAAGCTTCATTACCAGAAGTAGTTCCAGAAGAACTACTAGAGCCGGTTCCAGAAGAACCAACCGGTCCAGAAGTACTAGAAGACTCTAATACTCCTAAAGAGTTAAAAAATGAAAAAATTATTGTTGATGAAGTCTTTGCGTTCACGGTGGCCAACGAGATCATAAATGAGTTTGATTTTGAGCCCCAAAGCATCGACGAATGTCGTCACAAAGATGACTGACCTATGTGGGAAGAAGCAATTCAGGAAGAATTGGCCTCATTGGCGAAACGCCAAGTTTTTGGGCCCGTTTCCAAAACACCAGAAGATGTCAACCTTGTTGGTTACAAGTGGGTATTTATAAGGAAACGAAATGAGAACAATGAAGTCGCCCGATATAAGGCTAGACTTGTGGCCCAAGGATTCTCTCAACGACTAGGAGTCGATTTTGATGAAACATATTCCTCAGTAAT
Organism: Erodium maritimum; assembly: GCA_963921825.1. Classification (NCBI taxonomy): domain Eukaryota; kingdom Viridiplantae; phylum Streptophyta; class Magnoliopsida; order Geraniales; family Geraniaceae; genus Erodium; species Erodium maritimum. The sequence goes on along the minus strand of OY997592.1, from coordinate 68,295,762 downwards.
GGATATGATCATTTTCAGATATTTGATCAGCATATCAGTCTCTGAAGGACTTGATATGTGCATGATGGACGTTGTGACTGCTTACCTGTATGGTAATTTGGACATTGATATCTATATGAAACTCCCCGATGGGTGGGAGATTGCATGAAGCAATGATCGATTTCTCAAGAGATCTGTGTTCAATAAAGTTACAAAAATCTCTGTATTGACTAAAGCAATATGGTAGGATGTGGTACCATCGCCTTAGCGAATACCTTACCAGAGAAGGCTATAAGAATAATATTATATGTCCATGTATGTTCATTAAGAAAAGAACCTCCGGGTTTGTTATTATAGCAGTATATGTTGATGACATAAATCTGATTGGGACTCCAGAAGAGATCCTCAAAGCTTCTGATTATCTGAAACGAGAATTCAAAATGAAACATTTGGGAAAGACTAGACATTGTCTCGGCCTGCATCTCAAACATCTGTCTGATGGCATTTTGATCCATCAATTTGCATATGTTGAAAAGTTTTTGAAACGTTTTAGTATGGATAATGCTCACCCTCTCAGTACTCCAATGGTCGTCCGTTCTTTAGATCTCAGAAGAGATCTCAGATGAAGAGATACTTGATCCTGAAGTACCATATCTAAATGCCATTGGGAGTTTGTTATATTTGACACAATGTACGCGACCTGACATAACGTTCGCAATAAATCTACTTGCCAGGTTCAGTTCAAAACACACTCGACGACATTGGAACGATATCAAGCATGTACTTCGTTATTTGAGCGGGACAGAGATTTGGGACTTATGTATTCTAAGTCCAGTGGAGCGTCAGCCTGGTTGGATATGCAGATGCATGCTATTTATCAGATCCTCACAAAGCTCGCTCCTAGACAGGATATGTTTTCACCTGTAGTGAAACAACCATTTCCTAGTGCTCTACGAAGCAGACTTTGGTTGCGACATCCTCGAACTACTCAGATATTGTGGCGCTACATGAAGCTAACCGAGAATGTGTATTCTTGCAATCCGTTTTGAAGCATGTATTATGCTCAATCGGAATTCCTCCGCCAAGCTCTCTTTCCATCATATATGAAAACAATGCAACTTGTATAACTCAAGTCAGAGGAAGCTATATCAAAGGAGACAATTTCAAGCACATCTCTCCGAAGTTCTTTTATACTCATGAACTCCAGAAGAGTAATGAGATAGATGTCAAGCAGATTCGATCCTGCGAGAATCTTGATGATTTATTTACTAAAGCTTTGTCAATTTCTACCTTTGAGAAGCTAGTTCACAGAATCGACATGTGTCGCCTTAGCAAGCAACCAAAGTAGCCTGCCTGAAGTTAGGGGGAGACAAATTTTGTGCGCTGCATTCTTTTTCCCTTATCCAAGCTTTGTCCTACAGGGTTTTCTTGGAAATGTTTTTAACGAGGCAGCATGAAGTACGTTTTGCGCGTTGCAATATTTTCCTTACAGGTTTTGTCTCACCGAGTTTTCCTAAGTACGTTTTTTTAACGAGACAACTTAAAGCGCATTTGATGCATTCGTTAATGGTGCTGTCCAAGGGGGAGTGCTGTGAAACATGTATTGCTTGGGTGGCCACCACCCTTGCATGAGACACATATGGCAAATGACTCATCAAGTCTTAATTGTATATATACATGTACAAGACATGAAATGAAAGAGAAGTTTAAGGCTCAATTAAAACTTTGGTTCTTGTTATTAATTTGATCTCATTTCTATCAAGAAATTATAATAAAGGGTTATTTGTTTCAAAATTCCTCTATTATCCTTGAGTTTTTGCTCTTTAAAATATAACATTAGTTTAAAAGATTAAATCATAATACACTTTAGATCACACATCTATTATCACTATATAATATACCACTAACCATCTTTAACAGAATCAATTTTTAGAGGATCGAGTGTGAGCTTCAGCGATTGTTAATTAGGGGTTGCAGTTTTTGAAGGGTTGTTAGTTTGGCTTTTGGTGTAGCATTGCGCTTCTCGGTTGGCTTTGGTGCCAGTTCCGTTCGGATTCGGGTTGGATCGTGCTCGATATTATTACAGGCCTTCCCCCTTGCTTCTTCCTTAAGTGTTGGTCGGCGAGGGGTTACCGATTACGGTTTCGGAACGCTCAGCTCGAGTTCATGCCTCAGATTTTTGGAAGATTGACTTGCAACTGCCTGCTAGGAGGTCTGAGTTCGTTCTCGGTAGAAATACCGGTCCTCCCCTTAGGGGCTTTTCTTGGCGTTGTCCGGAATTGGATTTTGGAGGTCTAAGTTCGAGCTCCAGCGTCTATTAGAAGTCTTTTCTCTATAAGCTTCATATTGGTTAAATCTGGATGATTCAGATCATTTTCACTTTTAGCGCTTAATGATTATTAAATTTAGGTATTATACCTTGTTTTTAGTGATAGCTTCTTGTGTGAAGCGGTTGTTTTGTGGTGACTTCTTACGTAAAGCGACGTGTCTCTGATTTTGGTTATCCTTGTGTGTGACAAGTTCAACAACAAGGCTTGGCCCAGCCCAATCCGTTTACAATCACTCCCCTTGGCCTCTTGCGCGAAACACAAAATTCCCTTCCCCATTTTTTTTCTGCGCGATAGGCTTCGAACAAGCAGAAAAGCAAGTCTTCTTCATCACGATTCACGGCAACTCAATTACTCAAGGTAAGCTCTTAATTCTCATCACCATTTTTGTTAAAAAAATTCCTGTTTCCGCCCCTGGCACTATCAGGATGTTTGATTTTTCTCAGTTCGTGGGTCGTTCCTTTTATTGCATTTGCATGTCGTGAATTGGGGTTTTGATTCGGAATGCACAGTATACATTTTTCTAAACTCGGGGGAGAGGGATTAGGGAAGAGGGATTGATTGATGTTTTTGAGGCGATTGTTCATTGTTTGGGACCTGAAATGCACAGTATACATTCTAGCAGTTGATTGTGTTAAATATGTCTTCCGATGAGATAGGCTTGGGCTTTGATTTTGGAGTGGGCCATGACTTGTGAGTTTAGGGTTTTGATTAAGAGTGTCATTAGTATAAATACTGAAGTTGCGAACCTAGCTAGCCGCACACTTTGTAATCTTGTATCCCAAATTCTCTTCCTCTGCCGGTGAATATAGCCAGGATTGTTATTGTTAGTGGATTAAGTAATTCTTATGCTGTTCTTGTGGTTTTATTTTCGTTGTTTTCTTGATCATAATCATTATAATGTTTGAATGTGTTCAATATGTCTTGAATCAACTACTAGGGAAACCTTCCCAATGAGATAGGCTTGAGATCTGATTTTTGGAGTTTATGAACTTAGCGGTTTTGATTAAGGGTGTCAATTACTTTTTTGTAATCCTAGCTGCACCCTGCGTTAATTGATATTTCGAATTCTTCCCATCTTCTCGTGAATATAGCTAGAATCGTTGTTGGTGAATTGCGTAGTTTTTGCGGTTTTATATTCATTGTTTTCTCGAGTATAATTAAGGTTTTAAAAAGAGGGATACAAGGGCGAGATCTCGACGAAATCCAACCACTGTTTTCGATAAGTGAAATCGATAAGATACTCGGTTAACTCGATTGTTAACTCGGTCAAGTTGCGGCGAGGCGGGACAAATCCTAGTTCTGAGAGGAGAAACGGTATCATGAGACAAAAGATGGAGAAGGAGAACTAGGGTGACCTAGGAGAACAACAACGAGGTGTGGAGAGAGGGGAGGCACGATGGCGAAGCACATAGAAAGGGGTGACGACAGATAGACCAAATGAGGATCGAGGCGGAAATCTTAGGGTTTCCGTTATTATTAGGCTAGATTAGTTGGGTTAGAGTTAGGTTAATTGGACTTGGGTAATGGGCTGAGATATGGGTAGTGGGTTGAGCTTGGGTAATAGGTTATAATAACAGATATTATTCTTATATTTTAAGTTTTACATGGTTTTTAGTTTAATTAGAAAAATTTATATTTCAAAGTTATTATTATTACTATTATTATTAATTTTATATAGTAACAGTTATATATATATCAACATATGTATTACATATAGGGTTAATTGCTAAAAACTATATTATGTATTGTTCACTTATGAAAAACTACATTATGTATTGTCCACGCTTTCAAACTACATTATCTTTTGACCACGGTCATTTACTTGCAAGATTTGGAATATCCCATTAGTTTTTTTGGAATATTCCGTTAAAATTAGGCACATGCACAATACATAGTGTAGTTTTTCACACGTGGACGATACTTAAATGACCGTTAATAGTCCATAGTTTGTATTAGTAGATACCATTAATTTCCAAAACCTACCTTAAAGTATTGTCCATGGTCAAAAGAAGACTTATTTTTTGTCCACACTTTTAAGGTGCACAAAGTATTGTCCACCGTTATTTTGTGGGAAACAACGGATTATAACTTTGACAAATCATTTATGACAACACTCATCATTTTACCGTAGATGTATGGGTAATTCATAATGCATTCTGTAGTTTGTAGGCAATTCATAATCCATCCAATAGTTTGTGGGCAATTTCTTTTTTTCTAACAGACGACGGTGGGACAAAATATTCAAAAGTGTGGATGAAAGATAAGGTCTTTTTTTATGGCCGTGGACAATACTTTAAGGTAGGTCTTGGCAGTTAACCTATATATAATACGAAACATGATTTGGCGATATTGTCCTGTCAAGTTGAAATATCCTTAATCGGTACGTTACCGCATTTTGACCGTTACCGTTATTTAAAAGGGTTAGTTACTTTTAGTACCCTTATGTATTGGTAACGCATTGGACAAAATTTTGGTTAAGTTACACCATTTTGATAATCTGTGACCAATTCATAAGGCATGTTATTATTCTGTTACCAATACATGAGGGGTATTAAATGATATATGCCCAATTCATAAGGGGTATCAAAGGTGTGTTACAAAAACGTAAGGACTCTTATTGAACGTTATAAGACTTTGGGGTGCTAACGATAAGTTACCAATTCAAAGGGGTACAAAAGGTAATTGACCCAATTAAGAATCTTGAGTATAACCTCTGGAATCCGTTTTAACAAAATGCAATATGAAGGTGTCATATGTTTTTATTGTCTTCTGTTATGAAACAAACATGACTTATGATAGTAATTATGCTTTCAGAGAACTCTAGGTGTCATAAATTTTGTCAATTCTTTTCCTAGTAATTGTCTACTTTTCGTTTCGGTGATTTTGGTATGCAGACACTAGGAAGCCATCCCTGACAGTCGGCCAACAAGATGGGTAGAGTAGCATCTTCCCAGTACAAACGTATACTACGAGTTGGGTTTAGTCTTCTTGTTTGAGCTTAGTATGATATCTTATGAGTTTGGGGTTTCGACTAAGATTGAATTTAATACAAATAGTAACCAATTTTAAACACAACCGCACTAATGTAATACTGTATTCCAAATTCTTCCAATAAAACTTATCCTTGGCTTTGGTTCTTGGTCTGAGCCTATTTCGATATCTTATGGGTTTGGGCTTAATATATGGTCTTATGAGTTTAGGGTTTTGGCTATGGTTGAATTTAGCATGAATATCAGTCATTTGCAAATCTAGCCGCACTATGTGATCTTGTACTCCAAGTTTTCGTAGTAAACTTATCTTGGGTTAGGGTTTCTAGTTTGAGATCAGTATAATATTTTGTTATGGGTTTGTGTATCTTATACGTTTAGGGTTTTGACTAGGGTAGAATTTAGTATAAATACTAGTCAGTTGCAAACTCTAGCCGCACACACTGTGTGGTATTGTATTCCGGTACAATTTATCTGGTTTAGGGTTGCGACCAGGGTTGAGTTTAGCATAAATATCAATTCATTGTAAACCTAGCTGTACTATGTGTGATCTTGTATTCCAAAATATCTCTCCGTGGACGTACCCAACATCCCTTTGGTGAACCACAAACGTTTTACGTTGTTCTTGTGGTTTCATATTTATTATTTGCTTCCGTATAATCATCATTCTCGCAAACCCGTCACAACAACATTGTAATTGTAATTGATATTTTTTCTAGGTTTTGGTGTTTACGTATGCTGTGCTGCATGTAAAATAATTGAGAATGGCTTCAACAGTTAATGGTAGCATCTCCGAGGGAGAATTGGGAGTGCGTCGGACGGAAAGTGATCCTCTATCTCGTGATATTTTTCCGAAGTATAAGTGGCGGAAAGTTTCTGCAATTCGTGATTTTCCTCCTGGTTGTGGCCGGTTTGCTCCACAAATTAATTTGACCCAGAAGGCTGATGTAGCTAACGGTGATGGTGTTGCCAATTTTGTTGGTTTGGATGATACTGGTGACACATTGAGGAATGATTCCACATCCCAATCCCCTAGAGTAGCACATAGTTCTGGTCTTATAGATACTCAAGAAAAGCCTACAGTCATGTTGGATCGGGTGGATGGGCTTGAGCCAACAGTCGCGGAGCTCGTGTCACAGTTACCCGGAGCTTTGGAAGGTTCCAGTGATATAATTCTCAATGGACCTTCGAAAGTTTTAGAACTTGAAACATCTAAATTGTTGAAGTCACCCCATCAAGTTAACATCTCTGCTTTGGAACAAAACCCGGTATCAGATTCTCGTGCTTTGAAAGGTTCAAATGATACTGGGTTGAGTGTTCCTCTGAAAGTTTCAGAACTTGAAACCACTAATTTGGTGGAAGATCCACATGAAGTGCATATCCCTTCTTTTGAAGAAGAGTTGATTGATGTTTCCAAGGGGAATGATATACAGAAGGATTTTACTAAGGATTATCCTCCTCCTAGAAAAGTTTTTGCTGTCAGAGATTTTCCTCCATTTTGTGGACGAAATGCTCCGTGTCTTGAAGAGGCAGAGAAGGGCATTAAACCTCATCCTGAAAGTAATCAATACCGTAGAGACGAGACAGCGGTCGTAAAGGGCGAAGATTTGAAGAAAAACACTGAGAAGGAGATTATGGTCTACCAGAAAAAAATTCTTAAGAGAAAAGTTCCTGATAAACCAGGTTCTTCAGAGCAGTTGAGAGAAGATTCCGAGGGTTTGGAAGGTGATCCAAGAATGATTGACAAAACAGAAAAAAACATTAAACCTTCTCGTGAAAGTAATCAATACTTTAGAGATGAGACAACGTTGAAGAAAAACACTGAGAAGGAGATTGTGATGTACAAGAAAAAAATTCTTAAGAGAAAGGTTCCTGATGGTTCTTCAGAGCAATTGCGAGAAGATCGGGAGGGTTTGGAAGGTTCATCAAGAAGAATGGTTGTATTTGGTCTGTGGGCTACACCAAACAGTCCTAACAGGACTGATGTTGCTAGGAGAATGAAGGACAAATCCAAATCATCCGTGGTAAAGTCAGCGAAGATGAAGGAGATTGAACGGTATGACACTGAAGCAATGAAGAAACAAGAAGACAGCATGGATATTGAAGAATCACCAAGAAATGTGGGGAATGAGTTGGTGATTTACCCAGAGAAAAGAAGTCCCGAGGAAAAACTTTTTGAATATTGTGATGATATGGAAGTTGTGTCTGACAGGGTTGTTGTACATGCTCTACTAGCCGGAACAAACAGCGTGGGGAGGCAGAGGAAAGTATCTGCCAACAAAGGGAAGAAGCTTGCTTCGACATATTTCAATGATTCTGAACATTCAGTGAGGATGAAGCCAAAGAAGATGACATCTCCTACCATTGGTAATGATGCTCATGATTCAACAAGCCGTCAACTGATGGTTTTGAATCAGGATTTGTCTGAAGATGATGACGAAGAAATAGATGATTTTCATGTATCTGTTCGATCACGTAAATTTGATCTGTGCCTTCCTCCGTTTGGTAAAGGTGATGAACATGGTGGATGTGTTACCAGGAACAAGGTCAGAGAGACGTTACGTCTATTCCAAGCTGTGAGCAGGAAGCTCTTGCAAGAAGAAGAAACAAAGTCAAAGGAACACGGTGTTGCTCGTAAAAGAATCGATCTTGCAGCAGCTAAGATTCTCAAGTTGAAAGGGAAATATGTTAACACTGGCCCACATATTTTAGGACCTGTCCCAGGAGTTGAAGTTGGGGATGAGTTTCACTACAGGGTAGAGCTTAATATCATAGGCCTTCATCGCCAGATTCAAGGTGGAATAGACTATATGAAGCGTGATGGGGAGGTTATCGCAACTAGTATTGTAGCATCTGGAGGCTATGCCGATGAACTAGATAGCTCTGATTTCTTAATATATACAGGTCAAGGAGGAAACATGATGGGCGGGGACAAAGAGCCTGAAGATCAAAAACTTGAAAGAGGAAACTTAGCGCTGAGGACTAGTATATTGGCGAAGAATCCTGTTAGGGTGATCCGTGGATTTAAGGACACAAAGTCTGATCCAAACGATGCACGAGGAAGACCGGCTGTGGTAATGACATACATTTATGATGGGCTTTACTTGGTGGAGAAGTCATGGCAAGAAGAGGGAAGCCATGGGAAGCTAATTTTCAAGTTTCGGTTGGCTAGAGTTCCAGGTCAACCAGAGCTTGCTTGGAAGCAAGTGAAGAAGTCCGATAAATGCAGAATACGTGAAGGTTTGTGTGACAATGATATTTCTCAAGGAAAAGAGATCATCCCAATCTGCGCTGTGAATACCATAGATGATGAGAAGCCTCCACAATTTCAGTACATTACCCACATGATATATCCAGATTGGTGCCGACCCATTCCTCCCAAGGGATGTGATTGTTCCAGAAAGTGCTCTGAGTATAACAAATGTTCTTGTGCAATCCTCAATGGAGGAGAGATACCATATAACTACAACGGAGCCATCGTTGAGGCAAAGCCTCTTGTCTTTGAATGTGGCCCTTTGTGCAAGTGCCCTCCTTCTTGTCCTAACAGAGTTTCCCAACATGGTATTCGATTTCAGCTTGAGATTTTCAAAACCGAATCAAGAGGTTGGGGTGTGAGGTCTCTAAACTCCATCTCTTCAGGAAGTTTTATATGTGAGTATGCAGGAGAGCTCCTTGAGGAGAAGGAAGCTGATGCAAGAACTGGCAATGACGAGTACTTATTCGATATTGGGAATAACTACAACGACACCACTCTTTGGGGCGGGCTCTCAACTCTCATGCCTGATGCAAACTCAAATTCTTCTGGAATTGTAGAGGATGGCTTCACTATCGATGCAGCACAGTATGGAAACATTGGGAGGTTTATCAACCATAGTTGTTCTCCTAACCTTTATGCCCAAAACGTGTTATATGATCATGAAGACAAAAGGGTTCCTCACATAATGTTTTTTGCTGCTGAGAATATTCCTCCACTGCAAGAGCTGACATACCATTACAATTATACGATAGACCAGGTTCGTGATTCCAATGGCAATATCAAGAAGAAGAGTTGCTATTGTGGGGCAGCTGACTGCACTGGTAGGATGTATTGAGCCATGGCAGGGAAAGAGGTGTCAGCAGAAGCAAGCCTTTCTGGATTTCTCACTGTAAGTTTGTACTATTAGCAATCATCCCTACTGCTTCTACGCATTATATATGCATTCGTGCACCTTATGTTCATTATATATGCATTCTTGCAGCTTATGTTCATTATATATGCATTCATGCAGCTTATGTGCATTATGCACGCATCCTGTGTCTATACTTGATTATTTGTTGTTTAATGTTTGGAAAGCTAGTATGGAAACAACTCCATAGAAGCATCTCAAACTTAAAAAATGGGTTAATTACCTTTTGTACCCCTTTTTTATTGGTAACATACCTTTTGTACCCCTATGTTTGTAACGTTCAATAACAGTCCCTCCATTTTGGTAACTGTCATTTAGTTTTCTTTATGAATTGGTCACATATCATTTAATACTCCTTTTGTATTGATAACAGAACATTTAATACCCCTTATGAATTGGTCACAGATCATCAAAATGGCGTAAACTTGACAAAAAATTTGTCCAGAGCGTTACCAATACATTAGGGTACTAAAGGAGTGTTACCAATACATAGGGGTTACTAAAGGTAATTAACCCTTAAAAAATTGTAAACCAATGACTACAAATGATTTTCAGTTTTCATTGTTTTTAGGGATAACTATCATTCCCAACCCCCAACTTTACGTCAAATTCATATCCTAACCCCTCCTCACCTTTCGTTTCAAATCATAACCTCAACTTCCGTTTTTTTCAAAACCTATCATTTACTGTTGAAATTAACGGAACAGTTAATGATTATGAATTGGTAACTATGATGATGCAATGTTATGCACAAATCTGCTGCATTTGTTTCCTTAAAACTACTACTTAAGTGTAAGATTGTGAATGTGAATGGAATTAGGAGGGTATCAATGAGAAAGGGGGCATGGTAAAAATTGGAATACATTCGAAATATGGGGTCACTTACTTTGCACATGACCGGCAAATTAACCGTTCCGTTAATTTCAACAGTAAATGATAGGTTTTGAAAAAAAAACCGAAAGTTGAGGTTATGATTTGAAACGAAAGGTGAGGAGGGGTTAGGATATGAATTTGACGTAAAGTTGGGGGTTGAGAATGATAATTATCCTTTTTTTTATTTGACTGCTACTTTGCATGTAATTGCATCCTTAAAACATCTCAACAGATAAAATTTGTAATCCAATAACTATAGATGGATTCCAGTTTGCATAGTTTATATTTTATAGGGGAATCCCACTAGCACACTTCGTAACAGCCTTTGTTAAGCGAAACATGCTGCACTCAACTTTCTATTCATATATAAAAACTCACCGTCACCTTTTATTTGATATCAATAAACAATTTTGTAATTCCGTTTATGTTGCATTCAAAATGTTTAAATGGCAAATCTTCTCTTTTGGAACCCCACACCTGTACCTAAACCTTGAACCCTTGCCCTACACTTTACACGCTGCATCTAGGACCAGTGTTGTAACCCTTTTCTTTCTTACCCTATGCACGACCAGATTTGCAACTAAAAATTTGAGGGAGCTGTAGTCCGATCCACCACTATGCCGTGAGGAGCTCTCAATCTACCATCGTCGTCATAGTGATTCGGTGTAGAGGAAAGCCTTGAATGAAGACCTCATGGGCGATGACGTCGGAGGTTGTTGATGTGAGAATCGGGCCTGTAAACTCCGACCAGTACCGTCAAGATCTGAGCTTCAACCGTTGCGTCTCTAACCTCTACAACTTCAGAGGCTTCAACCGCCATGTCTGAAGCCTATACATCTCCGGCTATCAGACGACGAGATCAAAGCTTCAGTCACCCAACCTCTTCAATCGTGGTTTCCATCCACGACCGATGAAGCCGAAATCGTGGCTGCTCCAAGCGAAGACCTAACCCTGCTCGCTTGAGAAGACTGTATTTGCAAATATGCGAGGTCCGCCAATATTCAATTACGCCGAAGAAGGGGAAGGGGTAGTTTAGGCATTTCTGATATATATTACACCCTGTGCCATAAACGTGTCTCAAATATTTGGATTTTGCGTCGAAATTAACGGAAATCTTTGTTTATCGATAGTAAATAGGTGATTATTTTTGTAAAAAAAAATGAGCTACATGTCTCCCTTAACAAAGGTTGTCAAGGGATGCGATAGTGGGTTTCCCATAGTTTTCATTTGATTGCTACTCTGCATGTAACTGCATCAGTGAAAACATTTCAACAGTATAGATTGTAATCCCAATATGGTTTTCAGTTCTCATTGTTTTTATTTGATTGCTATTCTGCATGTAACTGCATAACTTGTCTTGATCTGTATACAACTCGAGAATGCATATATTTTCCTTCTACATACTTGTATGCATTGCAATAGTCTTGAGCTCACGTGCATGATGAAATGTTATCTCTTCAGTGTTGTCTTGATCTGTATACAACTCGAGAATGCATATATTTTCGTTCTACATACTTGTATGCATCGCAATAGTCTTGAGCTCATGTCCATGATGAAATGTGATCTCTTCAGTGTTGTTTCCATGAGATGATTGGAATTAATGTGACAATCAGTTATGTGATTATTGTTTGCAGGAGTTGAACTTGAACCCATTTTTGTGAGAATTTGGCGATTTGCCTGTTTGAAGGGTTTAAGGTAGCAACTTTAGCTGTTGATAATGTTCTGGTTTTCGGATTCTAGTAACTTCGGGGAAGAGGTACCTACTTGTCACCCTCCATTAGGTAAAGTAAATTTGTTTCTTGTATTATTTCATGTAATGTAATTTGGATTAGTGTATCATCTTATGCATTCGTTCCAAAACAAGTGTCCTGCAATTTATTGATATTAAATGGCCGATCATCGGTGAAATGGCCGGTTTTCCCAACCGTTAGCGGTTGCTCTGGTCTGGGCCTGACATTAATGAGCCTTTGGTTGTGTGCCTCAATTAGATCCAAAACTCATAGCCCGTAATAATTTAGTACGGAAAAAACAAATGCAACCTATAATTTTTTTTGGGGCCAAAAACATTTTTTTATTTGAAGGAAATGTAGTATTTATATTACTCATAGTTGCTAGCCAGTAACCCAGGAAGAGGTTCTGGTAGACTGTCCAAAGACCATACAAAGTTTTGACCGATCAAGGGCTCGTCGAGGTAAGCAGTTAGCTACACTATTTGCATCTCTGCGGATGTATGTGACCCTGAACCCCGATAACTCCCTAGAAGCCACTTACAAGCCTCTATAATAGCACCCAGAGGAGTTACTCCTGTCTATATTTGATATCGCTAAAGTAATGCCAATACATTCAGTTTCGATCAAGCCTCTCCTCTAGCCATTTTGCATCACCCATTGGAGCACCTTGTAGACCGTCAATGCCTCTATCATCTTAGGATCCTTGATGCCCTGATACAGGAGTGAACAGAGCTGTACGACAACTCCCCCTTTCCGGCTTGCTCCATCTGGCTGGCCCCGAGCTTCTCAATAGGCATCCGTCCCGTTTGTTCTGAGCATCATAACGGTCCTTCTAGAGTCTCCTCCCGGCATGAAATAGTGCTGTAGCCGAGATAGCCTTTCCCCTCCAGACCCGTGAGTTCCGATTTTTCCACAGCCCCCAACAAATCGTTCCGACCCATCATGCTTCTTCTCGTGAACTACTCGACCAGCACTCCTCGAGCCATTCTCTAGCCGTTTCGGTCCTGCTCATAGGCAAATGAATCACATAGCTCCACACCTCCTTTGCTACTCGACATTTGAACCCGACATGTTCAATTGTCTCAGGCTATCCACAGAAACAACAACCCACTTGTACTTGTACCTGTCGGTTCCGGAGCACTACATTCGTAGGCAACAAACCCGACACTCCTCTCCAAAGATGATGGTGTACTTTTGGAGGCATTTTCAGTGACCATAACGTCTTCCAGAAGACTCAACCCACCTGCCTTCCCACTGATTGATTTAAGAGTTTTTTTCTTCTTCTGTGAAATGTGTCAAAGTATTATTAAATGTTAAAGCAATGCCAAACAATCCAGATATAGATAGTGTTAGTGACCATGGACTCTAGATTATAGTCCGTGACTTGGTCATGAAACCGATCTATTTTGTCTTATTGACATACCGTAGACGAGGAGAAATCTAATAGAAACTCTTCTTATCCTAAAAACTGTGTGAACCAATCCTAACCACACACCATTTAGATCCAACATTCACCATAATGCCACATCATCACCCCAATTCAACCAAAACTCACGCCACTTTCTTACTTTCTCACACAAGCAAGGGCATAATTGTAATAGCATGATGCCATGTAGACAAGTGTTCATTTTTTTGTTCAACAATTCATTAATTTAATCATTCCCGCTTCGTTTCAACTCCGATTAACTTCAAACTTGCGCCAATATTTTTCTTTTTCCAAGGGCTTTAAATCAAGATCAGCCATGAATATATTTTGAAGCACGAAAATAAAAATTTATATTGGGGTGATAAAAACATTATTTAGTGTTGATAAATCTTCACTAATAATTTTTTTATATCTGGGTATCAAACTAGTGCTAAATAGTGTTTAGTGTTGATAAAACTAGTGCTTAGTGTTCATAAAAAACATGTGATGATGTGATAAAAATCATGTTCGATTTTGGAAAATGAGGTGATAAAACTAGTGTTCAGTGTTGATAAACCCAGTGTATAGTGTTGATAAACCCAGTGTATAGTGTTGATAAAAATTAACCAGACTTAACTTTTTTAAAAAATCAGCCCCGAAATAAGGGTGATAACCTAGAGTTTAGTGTTGATAAAAAAAACATGTGATGAGATGATAAAAACACATGTAATTTAATGATAAACATAGTGTTTAGTGTTGATTAAACTAGTGCTTAGTGTTCATAAAAAACATGTGATGATGTGATAAAAATCATGTTCGATTTTGGAAAATGAGGTGATAAAAATTACCCAGACTTAATTTTTTTTTTAAATCAGCCCCGAAATAAGGGTGATGACCTAGAGTTTAGTGTTGATAAAAAAAACATGTGATGGGATAGATAAAAACACATGTAATTTAATGATAAACATAGTGCTTAATGTTGATAAAACTAGTGCTTAGTGTTCATAAAAAAACATGTGATGATGTGATAAAAATCATGTTTGATTTTGAAAAATGAGGTGATAAAACTAGTGTTCAATGTTGATAAACCCAGTGTATAGTGTTGATAAACTCAGTGTATAGTGTTGATAAAAATTACCTAGACTTAACTTTTTTTAAAATCAGCCCCGAAATAAGGGTGATAACCTAGAGTTTAGTGTTGATAAAAAAAACATGTGATGGGATGATAAAAACACATGTAATTGAATGATAAACATAGTGTTTAGTGTTGATAAAACTAGTGCTTAGTGTTCATAAAAAAACATGTGATGATGTGATACAAATCATGTTCGATTTTGGAAAATGAGGTGATAAATCCAGTGTATAGTGTTGATAAATCCAGTGTATAGTGTTGATAAACCCAATGTATATTGTTGATAAAAATTACCCAGACTTAACTTTTTTTAAAAAATCAATCCCGAAAATAATTTTTTTTTTCGTGCTTCAAAATATATTCATGACTGATCTTGATAGAAAGGCCTTGAAAAAACAAAACTAATGGCGCAAGTTTGAAGCCAATCGGAGTTCAAATGAAGCGGGAAAAATTAAATTAGTGAATTGGTAAAAAAAAAAAATATAATGGTTATACTAAAAAGCTCTTACCCCTTACTAAAAAGTGCTGTTTTTTTGCAGTCAACAAGTCAACAAATCAATTGCATCTCATCCATCCATTCTTAAAATGAATGGCTTGGATTGGTTCACACAGTTTTTACGTTAAGGAGTGGTTTCTATTTGATTTTTCCTCTACCGTAGACAGTAAAACAGAAAATAAAGCCCAAAAAACAAAGAACACAAACTGTCACTAGATCGACTAGGGTATATCCTTGACCTTTTGGTATGTCTCGTGGAAGGCTGTATGGTTGTCATCTCAATCCTCGTTGGTTGGTTGTGTCTTTCGGGACAGGTGGGAGTGTACAACACGATGGGGAGGGGTTGAGACTGAGGCCCAGGATGATGTGGGACGGTACTCTATTCTACAAACCCACATCTCGTCCAAAAACTCATGGTTCTTGGCGGGGCTGTTTGGCACCCCTCGCTTGGGTAGTGTATCCCTCGTCCTCCTGAGTAATCGGCAGGGGGGGGGGGTTCCAGTCAGCTCTTCCACTCGTTTGAGTCGGCTTGTTCGAGCATGCACTTGATTGGCATTCTCCTTGGCCTTAGCCTTCCAACCCTTTACCTTCTTGGGGTCAACTCTGGGGGTTGAGCCTAAGGCTCTGTCTGCTTTCAACTCGGCATCTCTTTTGGAGGTAATGCTATCGGCGGGCCGAAAAGGGGAGCGGGGTGCTCAAGGATTGTTAATATCACTAGGTTAGGATTTAGACCCCTCCTCGGTCTTCCTCTCCTTCTATCCCAACCATCCCCGCATTTGATTTGGGATTCACTTGCTGAAAATTTGGAATCCTCTCTGAGAAGCTCCTCAGCCGTGCCACATATCTTTGATTGGGTGTACATCCCACGTAAAGGCTCCCGTGAATCTTGGTTGTGGACCTTGTAGGTGACGAGCTTGGAAAAACCAGCGGAGGACTAGGTTCCCCCACCCGCATCCTTAGATGCTCTACTCGATCCTCCCCTTTCGGCCTCCTCTCTTGAGGGGTTACCCATTCCGTCCTGAGCAGCTTGTCCTTGTCCAGTCCCATTGGAGCCTGAAGAGATGCATCGAACCTTGGCTCCGATGGCCCCATCACCGGGATGAGGGCTTGGCATTCCCCGATCAAGTGGCTCAGATGGCCACACCGAGTATAAAGCTTGGGGAACCGCTCTTACAGAAGGCCAATTTGGTCTCGCCCTGCGCTGTCCCGAAAAAATCAGTTGGACCCACCGACGGAGAGGCCCGTCCACATCCAAACTTACCCGAAGCCACATAAACTTGTTCCAGTTTTGCTAGCTTGGGCCCAATGTCGTGGTAACCTTCGATCCTAGCGGTGGACCCTGTAGGTGACTACCTAGAAGGGTGCATATGTGCGAGTGGAGCTGGACGAGAAGGAAGATGAAGCCATGGGAGGTCCATGATCCTATCTCCTGATCCGTTTCTTTTCCTCCAAGCGAAGAAAAAAAATAGGATCCATTTTTCCACATGTTTGATAACCATACCTCAGGACGTTCAAGCCGTTTCCATGACCTTACCGAGATCTCGTTGATTGTAGGGTGCGATTTGGAGCAACTTTTCAGTCAATGCATGTTCATATCGGTTTGGGAGAGGGTCAACCTTGGGTAAGGGTAACTCTACCGTGGCTTCGTCGTTGAGCCTTTCCTCCCTAAGTCTCACCTCTAGGAGACGCATCCCATCGACCATGTCGTTGCGTCTCGATGTCTTTGACACGGAAGAGGCCAGTTCGAATGAAACCCTATATCCTTTAGAACCCTAGGGCTTTAAAAGAAAGGGAAGAGTTGCGTGTATTTGACAGTTTTATTTTTATTGAGCATACTAGGAAACTTTATTGAACTTAAAGACTTACAGTCGCAAGACCCAAAAGACAACAACACAAAAGTAAAGAGCAACATACTAAATGACGTAAAAGGGTGTTACTTGAGTCGTGACCCGTAGGTGTCAGACGTTAACCCTATAACAAGATACCCGGCTAATTCAGGGACAAGCCAACAATGGATCATCTCCACACAGATCAATACTCTACTGTAGCGCATAATACTCATTATTTGAATCGACCTGAAACTGCCTATGGCGAAAGATCTGGGCCGTTTGAGGGGATACGAGGTAGTTAGGGAGAACTCTAGATAATGGGGGAATGGGTCATCGGACTTTCACCGATGTTGGTAGGGTGATTCCCGGTGACCCACTCACTGTTTTGGGCGAGGCTGTTGTGCATTCCTCGCCTAGGAGATTCTTGGATATGCCGATGCCCTATCCCTTGGCACGTGCAGGTGCCTAGAGCACACAAGAAGCTTCTCTTAGTTAGCCAGGAGATCTTGTGTTGCACCAACTTCACTTGGTTCTGTGGCCTACAAGGTATGTGACGGTGGTCACGAGTAGATGCATACATGCTTCCAGTACCACAAACGTTCTATCATGGTAGGTAGGAGATCTTGGATTGTGATCTCAGTCCTCCGTCCCAATGGGATGAGGAGCTAAAGCTTGGCCGACTAAGATATTACTCGGGAGGCCCTCAGCATTACACTCATATCTGAAGCGACCAATATTGATGGGAGTGGCATGCGACATACATTTCCGGCTTGAGACTAGATAGAGGTGTCTCTGATCCCATGGTGTCCCTCCGGTGAGACTATCGTGGAGGCTTGTGGAGTGATTCTTCGATTGCTAGTACAATGGACTGTGTAAGGTGGCCAGACCGAGTTCTTTAGTGATAGTATCATCGCCAACATGCCAAGGGCCAGGAACAACGCTTCGATACTTCCTTCCCTCTGAAATGGGTAGGTCAAGCCGTGTGCAGTTGCACCAGCAGTGGCCACGGTTGATCGAATCATTGGTGGAGGTGGTCAGATTCAGGATTGGGTGAAGGGACCCCAGCGAGAGAAGAGTATCTTACGTCCCTGCACCGGTGCTCCTTGGCGGCGATGATGGTGGGGTCACGGAAATCCACTCAATCGCACCCAACATAGGTACGATGGGGACGGTCCTGACCGTCACCGACATAGTGGATGAAGAAGCAGACAACAATGGTGTTGGTCATGGGGAGGGCGTAAGAAGAGGTGGTCAGTCTCTTCTTCTTTTTCCGAAATTCTCAAGGTGGGGCTGGCGACATGACACATGCAAAGGATGACAACACGTGGGTAGAGAATGACACAACTATTATGGTGGTAGTTTGGTAGGTATCACGACTTGTCATGGCAGGCGGGAAGCTTAGAAAAAGGGAGGGTTGGATTTCCGGTAAAGCCGACATAGGTACAACCACCGGCGACGTTGCAATAGAAGGTGGAAATGAAAGAGGAAATGGAACCCTTAAAAGCATGATTATTGAAATAAAGGGTGTTTGTTATGTATTTGAGAATGAATAAAATTGTATGTCAAAAGTGAATTTTTTTGAATGAAAGGTGCAAAATTCATTACTTTTAATATCAATCATAAAACAGGGTATTGAGAGAAGTCCCTAATCACGAAATAAAAGTCATTATACTATAAAGATTTCCAGTAAGTCTTTTTATAAAAAAACTCTGAGACAAGTAATCCGGTATAACTGGTGTTGGAAGTTCCATAAAGGCGCACTGAAAATAAAATTAAACTAGGACGAAACCAATGATTGCTGCTCAAGGTGTAGCTTTCACGCTCCATTCGTTGTATTAAACTGAACCTGCGATCATTGATTTCAAGGAGAACTGAAAATAAAACTAAACTATGACGAAACCAATAATCGCTGCTCAAGGTGTAGCATTCATAGTTCATTTCCACTTATGTACGGTCTTTACGACCTTTTATCTTTATATCAATAAAAGGTCTAGTGTGCTGGAAGAAAAACATACCGATAAAACTAAATCTGATTTTTTTAAAAGTAAAATAATATTTTAAAGATTTAAAATGAATATCACAAATATTTTAGAACTACAATTATATATTAAAAATTAGATTCTTATAAAATTTTAAATTAATATTATTTATGCAAAATAAATTAATGAAAAAATGGAAAACCAATTATGTATAATTAATTCAAATTAAATATAAAAGAACAATATGTAAAATGATTTGTAACTTAGAGATTTACTAACTGTTTTCCATCCTATTGCTTCGATCCAAGAACTTAGAGATTTGTGTATCTTAAATTTTTTACTCTTCTACTTGAACTTGTGTCTAACACATTTTTTTTTATTGGATTTGAGCCCCATGATAAGGGGCTAGTAGTTCCACTATCGTGGGTGCTAACATATATATCAACTTCTTTATTTCTTGACTTCGGATTCTAGAGCGTTTATTATGATTGAATGACCGCTTTTTTGAGCTTAATTGAATTGTTGTATAGAGAAAAAATCAAATAGAAACCACTCCTTAACGTAAAAACTGTGTGAACCAATCCAAACCATTCATTTTAAGAATGGATGGATGAGATGCAATTGATTTGTTGACTGCAAAAAAACAACACTTTTTAGTAAGGGGTAAAGACTTTTTAGTAAAACCATCATATTTTTTTTTACCAATTTACTAATTTAATTTTTCCCGCTTCGTTTGAACTCCGATTGGCTTCAAACTTGCGCCATTAGTTTTGTTTTTTCAACGACTTTCTATCAAGATCAGTCATGAATATATTTTAAAGCACGAAAAAAAAATATTTTCGGGGTTAATTTTTTTAAAAAAAGTTAAGTTTGGGCAATTTTTATTAACACTATACACTGGGTTTATCAAGACTATACACTGAATTTATCAACACTATACACTGGATTTATCACCTCATTTTCCAAAATCGAACATTATTTTTATCACATAATCACATGTTTTTTATGAACACTAAGCACTGGCTTTATCAACACTAAACACTATGTTTATCATTCAATTACATGTGTTTTTATCATCCCATCACATGTTTTTTTTATCAACACTAAACTTTAGGTCATCACCCTTATTTCGGGGTTAATTTAATTTTTTTTTAAGTCTGGGTAATTTTTATCAATACTATACACTGAGTTTATCAACACTATACACTGGATTTATCAACACTGAACACTATTTTTATCACCTCATTTTTCAAAATCGAACATGATTTTTATCACATCATCACATGTTTTTTATGAACACTAAGCACTAGTTTTATCAACACTAAACATTATGTTTATCATTAAATTACATGTGTTTTTATCATCCCATCACATGCTTTTTTTATCAACACTAAACTCTAGGTCATCACCCTTATTTCGGGGCTGATTTTAATAAAAATATTTAAGTCTGGGTAATTTTTATCAATACTATAGACTGGGTTTATCAACACTATACACTGAGTTTATCAACACTGAACACTAGTTTTATCACCTCATTTTCCAAAATCGAACATGATTTTTATCACATCATCACATGTTTTTTATGAACACTAAGCACTAGTTTTATCAACACTAAACACTATGTTTATCATTAAATTACATGTGTTTTTATCATCCCATCACATGTTTTTTTTATCAACACTAAACTCTAGGTCATCACCCTTATTTCGGGGCTGATTTAAAAAAAAAAGGTTAAGTCTGGGTAATTTTTATCAACACTATACACTGGGTTTATCAACACTGAACACTAGTTTTATCACCTCATTTTCCAAAATCGAACATGATTTTTATCACATCATCACGTGTTTTTTATGAACACTAAGCACTATTTTTATCAACACTAAACACTATTTAGCACTAGTTTGATACCCCGATATAAAAAAATTATTAGTGAAGATTTATCAACACTAAACATTGTTTTTATCACCCCCAATATAAATTTTTATTTTCGTGCTTCAAAATATATTCATGACTGATCTTGATTTAAAGCCCTTGGAAAAAGAAAAATATTGGCGCAAGTTTGAAGCTAATCGGAGTTGAAACGAAGCGGGAATGATTAAATTAATGAATTGTTGAACAAAAAAAATGGACACTTGTCCACATGATATCATGCTATTACAATTATGCCCTTGCTTGTGTGAGAAAGTAAGAAAGTGGCGTGAGTTTTGGTTGAATTGGGGTGATGATGTGGCATTATGGTGAATGTTGGATCTACAGAGTGTGTGGTTAGGATTGGTTCACACAATTTTTAGGATAAAAGGGGTTTCTATTAGATTTCTCCTCTTGTTGTATATGTTAGTCAATTATTATGATCATAAGATACAGAGTTCTCATACTTCTGTCTTTTATTAATTCACCTAGACATCATGTATAAGAGCATCCTAAATCAATAAAACAAATAGGGGAATTGATAAGGAAGTTAGCACCCAAATTCTTTTAAGATACAACATAACCGTATAACTCTAAATAGTAACTACATAATAAAATACCCGAATTTGCTAGGAAATTGACAACTTACTAATCCAGAATACTACTTGTCGACTGTGTGCTCTTCCAGAATATACATTCCGGTTCGTTCAACAACACCCCGACCCCCGAGTTTTGGCATCGGAACCACGACTTCACGGAGTGAGAGGCTGTCCATCCATACCGGCCTTGCTGGCCGTTTTTAATTTGTGATGGAGGGAGCACTGGTCGGACCCATCGAGGGGTCGGAAACCTGACGGTGGTGAAGCCATCTCCGATGACAAGAAAGCCGTCTGCGGGGTTTGGGTTCAAGTTTACTCGAGGATGTTAAACCCAAGCTCAAAAGATAACCAGCATGACGAGCAGTATCATCTCCCCTCCCGACCGGATATCATTTTCATTTATTCTACTAGGACGGATTACAAATCTTATCATCTTTATTCGCAATAAACTAACTGCTTTGCAGATTTTTTTAAAAAAAAGTACCAAGTGATTAGGCTCGTAGGCCTCATGAATCTTGAAAGGTTAGATTCAGATTTTTAGGTTTAATAAACAATTTGGAACCGGATATTCAATGAATCGAGCTCGATTCCAAGCTCGTTTACAACTCTAGTTGAAACACCTAGTACACATACACCTCGATAGAGAACAACAAACTATTATGCCATTACATACAAAAGAACAATATCGGAACAAAAACAAAAACATCAAAAGACGATATATACAATGTTATCGATCACAAGCTAGCTGTTGCTACTTGTAACTCATCTACCACCAACGTGGTACGATCCAGAGCTCATAAGTCCAAGAGACGACGAAATCATCGAAGTAGACAAAGTATCCGTATCAGAATAAGCAAACTCGAGCGTCTCGACCCAATCGAGAGCCTCACTCCCGTCGAGATACCGAGTAATTCGTCTCATGTCAGGCCTCGCATCCGACCTCTTCTGACAACAAATGAGCCCTAAGTACAACACCAACTCCATCTCCTTCTTCGCATAAACACCCTTAAGCTTCGGGTCTGCGGCTTCACTTATACAACCCCTCGTCCAACAATCCCTCACCCAATCAAGCAATATCAAATTGCCTCCTCCCAACGGATCTCTTTCGATCGGTCTCTTCCCACAAGCCACTTCGAGTAGGAGAGCCCCGAAAGAGTAGACATCACATTGCGTCGTGGCCCTCCCTGTTTGGGACAGCTCCGGGGCCATGTACCCTAAAGTTCCCACAATGTGAGTGGTCGAGGGGTTGTCCCCGTGATCGTAGAGCCTCGAGAGCCCGAAGTCCCCGAGCCTCCCGTCCATGTTGGCGTCGAGGAGGACGTTATTGGCCTTGACGTCTCTATGCACCACAACTTGCTCCCACTCCTCATGAAGGTACACTAAACCCGAAGCTATTCCCCTCAAGATCCTGTACCTTTGATCCCAACTTAGCACTTTGTTCTCGTTTTTTTGATCGGTGAAGATGTGACCGTCGAGACTTCCGTTGGGCATGAAGTCGTAGACTAAGAGGAGGTCGTCTTTGTGTTTGCACCATCCGTTGAGATGGACTAAGTTCTTGTGCCTCATGCGTCCTAAACTCGCTATCTCGGCCACAAACTCTCTAATCCCTTGCCTGAGTTATTTTATCAGAGAGAAATAAATATAGGGTTAAATATCGAAACTTACTCTTAAGTATTAGTCACAAACACTACACTACCCACATTTTCAAAATGAACACTACACTACCTTAAGTATTGGTCATGCGATTTTGTTAGTAAAAATGGACGGAATTTTCCATTCCGTTAGTCATATGACCTCAAATGTCATAAAAAAAAACCGGAAAACCCATAAAGAACAGAGCGCAAAGCAAAAAGCAGCGATCCCTTACCTCGAGTTGTGGAGGATTTTCTTGATGGCAACGGTTTCGCTTGTTTTCGGCAAGACTCCTTTGTAGACCTGCCCGAAACCGCCGGAACCGATGACTTCACTGTCATTGAAGCCTTTTGTGGACTTATACAAGTCCTTGTAAGGGTACCTATGCGCACACTCCACTTCCCAATCTTCCAAATCATCTCTCATCTTCTCTTTCTGATATCTATAATACAAGAACCCACCAACCAAGATCGAAACCAACGCGATCGCAGCGACAGAAGAACCAGCTCCGATCCCAAGTTCTTTGATCTCCTTCTTCGAATCACTACCCGTTTTCGGTCGTTGTAGATGAGGAAGGATTGTGAGGTTAAGCGGCCAAGAAAGTCCATTGACTCTAAAACTCCACCCCAATATGTAATGAGTGCTTGAGATCTTAAGCCCTGTGGCTGAAGAGAAGCCTACATAAGAGTCAGGTTTGATAACACCAGACAAGTTGAGTTTCAAGGACATGAGAGGCTGGATCGGCTTCTTGATAGAAGAAGGAGCTATGGTCACATTGACAACCTCCATTGAAGCATCATAGTCGATCCAAGCTTGAATCGGGGTCTCTGAGCCCTCGAGCTTCATGGGTACGATTCGATTCGTGTTGTTCATGTAGTATCCTGGTGTTCTTGCCATCTCTTTCTTCACCAAACCATTGACGTGAACGGCAAGGTAACCCCCATTGACCACAGTGTTGAACTCAACCAAGAACATGTGGTTCGAGGCATTACCATCGTTTCTAGGGCTCAAGGCTCCGAGCCAAGTGTTGGGGGAAGCTCCTTGGAGATGGTTCGATGGAGCTATGAGGAAGACGAAGCCCATGGCTCCTCCCTCGGGGGTTTGAGGGAAGATTTGGAAGGCAAAGTTGGTGCTAAAGGATAGGGTTAGGGTTTGGGGATTGGAGATGTGGAAAGGGGTTGGGTAGAAGGCATGGCCAGTGATGCTGTAGGAGGTGTTGGTGAGCTTGAGAGCTCCATTTGGTGTAACCATGGAAGCACCACCGAGGGTGAGATTTGGAGAGGAGTTGGTGCTCTTGAAGCCATTGAAGATGAACCCTTGATCATGTTGAGATTGAACTAGGGTTGCACTGAGGAGGAAGAGAGAGGTGAGTAGAGGTTGGAGATGATTGTAGGAGAGAGCCATGGCTTGGTTTGGGGTTGATTGTGGATAAGATGGTTTGTGGTTGTTTGGAAATGGTGAAGACATCTTCAGACATGTATGTAACTATGTACAATGTATCAGGTAAGGTTGACTTGATTGACCCAACTTGACATCTGTATTTGTCTATGGACTGTTCATAGAAGTCACCCAGCAGATGACCCTTTTTCCAGGTAATCTATAAAGGGTCTATATTTTTTTATCAGTGATTTTTTTGTTTTATGATTTCATATACTTTTCAAGTTAGAAAATGGGAGTAAGAACTTGACAGCCAGCATTCTCAAACAACAATTAGATCTGAGTATTCTTCCGACGAAACTTCAACAATTCTAAATCAGAATCAATCAAAGAGTCAATAACAGATCTATCACCTAGATTTTATAACTATGAAGAAAACAAGACAGTAGGGTCTATATGCTTTATATTTTATTTTATAAAAATAGTATGTTTTATTTAGACCATCTGATAATTTCTAAACGGAGAATATTTTAAATAACATACTCGAATATATGATCATGATTTCTGGGGTTGTTTGTAATTGGTTAATCGGATTGTATTTTTTTGTATCTGAATCGGGTTTACCGTTTCTAGAAAAACCATCAAGAACCGGAACCGGGAACCGGATGTCACGGCTTTTGGATTGATCGGTTTCCGGTTAAAACCGGAAAATTGTGTCATATCAACAATGTCGAGTTTATGTGAAAAATCGGTAGAAATCAGGATAACTCCTGAAATCGAACAATTTACTAACTGTTTTCCATCCTATGGCTTCGATACGACCGGTTTCTATTATCGATGCAATGCATTGGTTATTTTTGTACACTCCTAATGTGTGGATACTAATAATATGAATAATTTGTCATCTAAACCATAAATCAAAATTTCAATGGCCAGAGCTATTTGTTTCTAGTGGTGCAATGAATTGCCTTGAGAGGACATAAAAAAACATGTACTGTAAGGGAGAAAATTTCAGAGGAAGAAGGTGGACCATAGAAGACTTTAAGAGAGAACTTGTCCAATTAGGTAAAGGATTTATGCAAGTTGGTTTCAACAACTAACCAATCACTCACCGACCCATTTATGATTGTTAACACCAACCTTACAATGAATTTATGGCATCAATTTTTCGAGTGCATGGAAGGATCAGATCAAACTTTTCCACGATTTGATATAGTATGTCACGAGCACAAGAGCACAGTCAACGGTCAGGTCAGCGCTTCTAGAAGACTGACGTGGACGAGGTTGTTAGGGCCACGACGACCGGTACAGAGTCTGTTAGGCCACGTGGCTAGTTTGTCACACCTAGACGCCACGTGGCCAAGGTATAAATAAGGCTAGAGCCACATACACACTTCATCTTCTTCATTGTTGACATTTCAGAGAGGTAGAGAGGTTCAGAGCTATGGCCGTGAGGATAGTTTAGCGCCTGTACTCTTGATTCCCTTCAATAAAACACATAAATAGTTCCACCAAGGTATTTTGATCATAACAATTTGGTATCAGAGCTTCCGATTCACGGCGAACGATGACCCGAGCTTCAGATATGGCGGAAACAGCTCGACGCACGGAGGAGGCAGCGAGGCGCGCCATTGACGAAGGCCTCCAACAGCTGCAAGTACCAGCACAAGGCTTGACGGAACAGGTGCAACAAATGGCTCCTCGAGTGGAATCCATCATTGACGACCGCACAGAGCGTACCGCCGGCCATTTCACTGAGATCTTGACGCTTCTCCAGCGACTGTCGGGGCGGGTGGATCACCTGGAAGATAGAGTAGAAGGACCGGAGCGTCGCGCGCCGGCAAGAGGACTGAGCGATGAGTCAAGGTGCGTGCCGACGCCGGAGCAGAGATCAGCACCGGATCCACGACCAGAATCGAGAGGGGAGTCGAGATTCAAAGGCGATCAGAGGTGACCAGAGCGGATGTACGACCCTCATCCTGACGGGGACGGAGATCAAAGAGAAGACGAACGAGTCCGTGACGCTGGGCCACGGCGGAGAGAACACCTCGCCCGCAGCTATGACGAGTATCAGAGGCGATCGCAAGAGATCGCGTTCGATGAGCGCGGGCGAGGAGGACGCCAGGATCACCGGAAGGACGATCGGCGGTACCGAGAGGGAGAGGACCGCACGGAGAAAGATCAACCTCACCAAGAACACAGAGATCCTAGGCGTAGAGACACGAGGGCGTGGCCAGGTGACACAGACCACTTCCACGAGCATTGGCAGGAGCACAGAGAGCCCATCTATTATCGGGAAACCGGGAGAGCTCCACCACGCCGTGAGGCGACTGCTTGGCCTGAAAGGGAGACGGACCATGGGAAACCATGGACGGATCCTCGACGACGCCCTGATACGGGACATATAAGTTTCAAAACACCCCAATTACAGTTCCCTTCGTTTGATGGCTCAGGTTTACAGGCGTGGATTCGTAAATGCGAGCATTATTTCTTTCTCTGTGCAGTGGACGATCACATCCGAGTCCGTTTGGCGGCGATGCACTTCACCAGCAAAGCTGAAGTATGGTTTCAGGACCATCAGCGTGGGCGTCGCGCGATTGATTGAGAGCAACTGGTTCGAGACCTGGTCCTGACGTTTGACGATGGCAAGAGGGAGGATGTGGTGGCTCAATTCAAACAGCTCAAACAAGACACCACGGTGCAGGACTACGAGGACCGCTTTGAGGCCATGAAAGGGAGGATGTTGACGAGAAATGAGACACTCGACGAAGAATTCTTCATTTCGAGCTTCATCAGTGGGCTGAAGGACAATCTCAAGACCGGCGTGTACATGCTGGAGCCGGAGAGCCTGGGAAGGGAAACGTTCCTAGCGCGAATGGAGGAACAGAGATTGGGGGAACAGAGGACAAACAACCGGTGGCAATCGGCGACGAGGTCATCGGAAACTCAGATCCAATTCGCACGACCAAGACAAGGCATGGCACAAGGGAATCAGGCCGTGATACACGAAGGAATGGGACACGAGCCTGGCCCTCCAGGTGATCGGACCCAAACCGCGGGCGCAAGTACCAGCAACAAAAGGCCTTTACCCGTCAGAACCATTGACTCGGCGTACTGTGCCGAGCGAAGAAGACAAGGCCTGTGCTATACCTGCCCGGCCCAATACTCAAGAGCCCACATGTGCCCAAACAAGCGACAGATGTTCATGCTGACATGTGGCCCGGAAGAGGAAAATGAAGAGTCAGATGAGGGAGGTGAAGAGGACTGGCTTGATCTGAGGGTATAGAGCAAAGAGGTAAGGCGAATGAACCACCAGAGTTACAAAGGTGCCTGGTTGCCTACGAGGATTTATTCAAGACTCCAACCAGCCTACCGCCGCGACGAGAGCACGACCACAAGATCCCGTTACTGCCCGGAGCCAGGCCACCGTCAGTCCGACCGTACAGGTATAGTAGTGAGCAAAAAGATACCATCGAAGGCATGGTGAAGGAAATGCTTGAGGCCGGGATCATCCAGAATAGCTCAAGCCCCTTTTCGTTTCCCGTCCTCCTAGTGAAGAAGAAAGACGGCACATGGCGTTTCTGCATCGACTATAGAGCCCTCAATGAGATCACGGTGAAGGACAAGTTCCCCATACCGACGGTGGAGGAGCTCCTAGATGAGCTCGCCGGCAGCCATGTCTTCTCCAAGATCGATCTTCAAGTTGGGTACCATCAGATCCGTATGAGCGCCGGCGACGAGCACAAAACAGCATTCCGAACGCACGCCGGCCATTACGAGTTTAAGGTCATGCCCTTCGGCTTGACCAACGCTCCATCCTCCTTCCAGAGCCTCATGAACCACGTCTTCAGAGACTACCTAAGGAACTTTGTGCTCGTCTTCTTCGACGACATACTCGTGTACAGCAAGGATATGAAGTCCCACGTCCAACACCTGCGCCTAGTGTTTGAGAAGCTATGGGAGCATTCATTGTTCGCCAAAAGGTACAAGTGCTTCTTTGGAGTGGGGTTGGTGGAGTACTAGGGGCACATAATCTCAGGCGCCGGAGTGGCCACAGATCCAGACAAGGTACGGGCGATGGTAGAGTGGTCGGAACCCAAGTCCGTGCGCGAGGTAAGAGGCTTTTTGGGTCTCACGGGGTACTATCGAAGGTTTGTGAAGGGGTATGGTCAGATAGCGAGACCCTTGACGCTCCTGCTAAAAAAGACCAGTGGATTTCAATGGGGAGAGAATGAAAAACAGAGCTTTGAGAAGCTCAAGATTGCCATGAGCACGGCGCCGGTCCTAGCGCTACCGGACTTCACCAAAACGTTCGTGGTTGAGACGGACGCCTCAGAAACGGGCATAGGGGCAGTGCTGATGCAAGAGGGGCGACCGTTAGCCTTCTTAAGCAGTGCATTGGGTCCTAGAAACGCCGGCCGGTCAACATACGAGAAGGAGATGTTAGCTATGATCTTGGCAGTTCAGAAGTGGAGGGAATACCTGCAGCAAGGGGAATTTGTGGTGCGAACGGGCCAACAGAGCTTGAAGTTTATGTTGGAACAGAGATTGGCGACCTCGTTCCAGCACAAATGGTTATCGAAAATGCTGGGGCTTTCGTACCGAATTGAGTACAAACCTGGGACATCCAACCGGGCGGCGGACGCTCTATCACGACGAGCACATCCGGAGCTCAGAACGACGACGGTGGTCGTGCCAACTTGGGTTATCGAAGTCGTAGCGAGCTACGAGGGAGATAGAGAAGCAGAAGGACTGATGCAACAACTGTGTAATTGTATTGAATTAGATGAATAATACATACAATGTACATGTGTATAAATAGTGGTGTTGCACCACTAGGGTTTCCTAAACCCGATGCTAACCCTAACGAGCCTCATGGGCTGGGCCTATACAACATATTCTAACACCCCCCTCAAACTCAAGATGGTGGTAATGAACCCAAATTGAGTTTGTCAACTAAAGGTTTGAACTTCCCTGAGATTAAAGCCTTGGTGAAGATATCTGCAATTTGATCGCCAGAGGAGACAGATCGGAGAGCGAGGGTGCCCTGATTGAGATGTTGTTGGACAAGGTGACAATCAATCTCAATATGCTTGGTTCGTTCATGGAAGACATCATTATGAGCAATCTGAATAGCACTCTGATTGTCACAATGAATGGTAGTGGCGGACTTGTGAACAACACCCATGTCATTTAGTAGCCAACGAAGCCATATGAGTTCAGAAGTAGTATCAGCAAGGGCTCGATGCTCAGCTTCCGTGCTGGAGCGGGCAATGGTTGCCTGTTTCTTACTTCTCCAAGCAATCAGAGAGTTACCCAGAAAGAAACAGTAACCTGTGGTAGATCGTCGGTCTGTGGGATCACCTGCCCAATCTGCATCTGAGTAGGCCTGTAGGACTAAAGGTGAGCCATAAGAGAAATGAAGTCCTTGTGATAAGGTGCCTCGAACATAGCGCAAGATCCGAAGAACGGCCTCATAGTGAGTAGTGCGAGGTGCGCACATGAACTGACTGACGATGTGGACAGCATATGCAATGTCAGGCCTGGTAACAGTGAGGTATACCAACCCTCCAACTAATCGGCGATATAAAGTGGGATTCTCGAGGACTTTACCATCCGATGGAAGGTACTTGACATTCGCTTCAATGGGAGTGGAACCGATCTTGCTATCGGTTATTCCCCCCTTGGATATGAGCTCGGTTGCACACTTGG
The DNA here is from genome assembly GCA_963921825.1 of Erodium maritimum. Lineage (NCBI taxonomy): Eukaryota > Viridiplantae > Streptophyta > Magnoliopsida > Geraniales > Geraniaceae > Erodium > Erodium maritimum. The sequence goes on along the minus strand of OY997592.1, from coordinate 68,265,628 downwards.
CCTGTGACAAATGATAACCAGAGGACAGAGAGGAAATCTCCAAACCAAGAAAGTAAGAGAGATGACCCAAATCCTTCATCTCGAATTGTTCGCTTAGTTGATGCTTGAGATCCAAAATCCCGATAGCATCATCACCAGTAATGATCATATCATCCACATATAGAAGTAAGAGACTATGTCCCCGAGAGGTCTGACGAACAAACAGTGAGCTGTCGTGCGGACTAGAGACAAAACCAAAGACTGCCATCGCACCACTGAACTTGGAGTACCATGCCCGCGGAGCCTGCTTGAGTCCATAAATGGATTTGCGCAAACGACAAACCATGTGTGGGGGGTGATCATAGCTTGACGGGGGCTTCATATAAACCTCCTCTGTAAGATCTCCATTGAGAAAAGCATTCTTCACGTCCATTTGAAAAACATCCCATTGTCGACCAGCAGCAACAACAAGAATGGTGCGAACAGAAGTGAGTCTCGCAACAGGAGCAAATGTCTCCTCATAATCAACCCCATGTTCCTGGGTAAATCCACGAGCCACAATACGTGCCTTGTAGCGCTCGATAGAACCATCTGTCTTGGTCTTCACCTTGTATACCCATCTAGAACCGACCATATGTTTGTCCCGAGGCAAGGGGACCAGATCCCACGTATGAGTCTTTACCATGGCCTGTAGTTTCTCAGTCATTGCTTGCTGCCACATGGGGTTAGTGCAAGCCTCCCGATAGGTGTCTGGCTCATATACAAAGGACACTATGGAAGCGACACGAGATGGGAGCGATACCTCAAAGTCTTGGAGGTGAGATGGGAGTTGCCGATGACGCTGTGGTCGAGTCAGTAGCACATGATCTTCTAGCACGGGATCCTCTGGCGGAACGTGGTCCATGGTAGGAGGTAGAGATGTCGGAGCACCTGCAGGAGTTAGCTCAATGGGAGAACCCTCATCATCATCAGAAAACAGATCAATATCGGGATTGGAAAAGAAAGGAGTAGACTCGAGAATGTGAAAAGTGGACATGGAAGAAAACATCTTATGTTCCTAGAATGTGATTTGGCGAGATATGCGGAGACGTTTGGAAACAGGGTCCCAACATCTATACCCTTTGTGTTCGATCCCATAACCAATAAAACAACAAAGACGAGAACGAGGTTCAAGTTTAGTACGTTCATGAGGTTGCAGATGAACAAAACAGACACACCCAAAGACACAAAGAAGATCATAAACTGGAGGACGACCATACAAACACTCGTAAGGAGTTTTGTTACCTATGACCGGGGATGGAACTCTGTTGATGGTGTAAACGGCTGTGAGGGCAGCCTCCCCCCAGAAACGTTCAGGACAGGCAGTTGCAATTGTGAGAGCACGGACCGTATTAAGAATATGGCGGTATTTGCGTTCTGCCCGACCATTTTGTTGCGATGTATCAGGACAGGAGCGATGGACGACAATACCGGTGGAAGCAAGTTGTGCAAGGAAGGATGACTCTTTAAATTGTGTGCGGACCATTCAATACAATTGTGTAATTGTATTGAATTAGATGAATAATACATACAATGTACATGTGTATAAATAGTGGTGTTGCACCACTAGGGTTTCCTAAACCCGATGCTAACCCTAACGAGCCTCATGGGCTGGGCCTATACAACATATTCTAACAATATCTACAAAGTCGAATATATGTGCAAAATCGGTAGAAATCGGGATAACACGTGGTCGTCGCAGGATTATCCGATTTATGCGATGAACCAATCGGTTTGCTTAATAAAAATCGTGAACTGAACCGTCCGGTCAAGGTATTAAACCCTTAATCGAACCATTTACAACTTTTTCAATCCTACGGCTATGATAGGGCCGGTTTCTACCGATTTCTATATGTTAATAATCTGAATAATTTTGGGGTAACCATGGGTCCTAACCCCCTCGAGGTTTGTTTTGGCGATCTTAACTAGCCTTGACCTTTCCTTGTACTTCCCAACTGTGACCTTTCCATTTTTTGCGCAAACTAACATTTTCCTTCTGTTTTGACGATTCAGTTAAAAAAAATGCTACTATGCACGTGACCAACATGTGTCAAAAACCTAACGGAATCCGTTAAAATAGACAGAAATTATTAGTCTTCGCAAAAATAAAATCAACGTAATTAAGAAGTGCAAGAAAAAGGTTAAACTCAGTTAGAATCGCCAAAACAAATCTTAAAAAAGACTAGGACCCATGGTTTCCCAAATAATTTTTTATGGAGACCATGAATTCAAATTCAAATGGCCAGAGCTATTTGTTTTAAGTGGTGCAAACAATTTCCCTTGAGAGGACGTAAAGAAGCATGTTTGACAAGGGAGAAAAGTGAGAGAAGAAGGTGGTCCAGAGAAGACTTTAATACTGAATTGACCAGTCACGTAAAAGATTAATGGAAGTTCTTTATGGTTTCAACAACTAACCAATCACTACATTTATGAGTTTTTATATAGTAGCAATATATCAGAAATTAGTATCCAATAATTTAGTGATAGACATAATCAAGAAGGACAAGATCCTTTTCATTTTTAAAAATAAGTCTAAAAGCATCTACAATGGTTAGACAATATGCAGTGTATCAAGGAGCAGTGTCAGGAAGTGATTTTTGGCTTCCTGACACTGCTCCTCCAATGGTAGTGTCAGGAGCAGTGTCTAAGCAGTGTCAACACAGTTTCAGTAAATTAAAAAAACACTCCACATTTAAATACTACTTTTATTTCAAACCACAAACACATTACATAATATTTTAAACGCTAGTGCATATTTAGATAATTTAAAACATAAGTATTAAAATAAGATTAAACTAATTCCTAATGGTACTAATATGTAAACGTCATCTCGCATCGTCCTTCAGCATCTCCCACACATGACGTTTTGCCCACTGCCCGTGTTTGCCTTCATAATCAGAAACGGCCGCGGCATATATTTCGTCATCCGTTGCCCCTCCCCTAGGCTCGGCCAATTTCTCCCGGTAGATTTTATCAAACCACTTGCACTTCTTGTTCATCTTCTGGAAGTGGTCCTTGACTTGCTTCTCTGTCCGTTGTGGCCATGTATCGTTCCCGATGGCAACGTAAGCCAGGTACAGACCATGCCTATACTGGCCCCCGTGCTCGTAATGGGTGAGCCAATTGACCACCAAATGTATTTCCTTCTTCTAGGGACCAAAGTGGCCCGGTTGCCCAATTCGACATATCGACTTGAGAGAAAATGAGAGACTTTGTGAGAGAGAGAGAGTTTGAGAGATGTGAGAAAATGAGGGAGTGGTGAGGGGTATTTATAGGAGGGGGAAGGGGACGGGTCGGCGCGGCTGCCACGACCCTATGGTTACTATTTCAAATAGTAACCCTAGCACGCTCACCGAGGCTCCGAGAATCCGATAAACTTTTTTTTTTATTTAAATAAAACACAAAGTACATTAAGAAAACAATTAGATTAAAACTTTTATTACATAGATTAAAAACTAAAAATAAATTGAAGCCTAGCCTAACCCAAGAACTCCAAACGCTTCCCGAGACTTTGAAGGAGAGAGGCACGGGCCGCCTTTTCATCCGCGCCCATGTTGGTGGTGTCTTGGCGAAGAACTGCGTTCAAGGTGTCCATGACCTCCTTCTACATCGTCCTTCGGATGTCTAACTGTGTCTCTTTCCTTTGGACAAGAGAGTCGAGGAACTGCATTTGGTCGGGAGGTAGCCCAGACGACGGTTAGGAGGATTGGCCTTTGTCTCGAGCCTTGGCCTTGGCTCTCTTCTGCCTGATCGGACGCTCCTCGGTGGTAAACGAGTTCAACTCGTGGTCGAACTCGTCTCCACAAGTGCGAGACTCCTCCATCCTTGTCTGCTTGCTTCCTTCACTTTCGACGTCAAGGTTGAGGTCGAGGTCGGGGATGTCACATTCTGGAACTTTTTTGGTCGAAAACTTCGGTTGCCCCCTCATGATGAGCCACATATGCTTGAATTTGAACACGTGCTTTTCCTCCTTCAAGTACGCCTCTTCAGCGGCTGCCATGACGTCTACCTCATTCCTCCCGCTTGTCACCGTGTTCTCAATGCTGGTGTACTTCTCCTGGAACTTGGTGATGAAGGCTTTAACCTTATGTCAATGGTCCTTGCAAGCCATCCACGCCCGAGGTGGGTCCTCTGCCGGTCTAACCGCCTCGTACTCGGCATGTACCTTTTTCCAGTACTGATCATTCTTCTGGTTCTTCCCGTTGATGGGGTCGAGCGAATTGTTCAGCCACGCACGTGCCAATCTTTCTTCCTCCCCGCTAGTCCACTTCGGTCGCGGAGGTGCTCTCGGGGCCGATGAAGATGCAGCCGCCTTCCCCTTCCTCCTCCTCGATTGCGTCGGAGCAGATTGACAAGGTTGAGTGGCCGGAACGAATTGGGAAGGTTGCACTTGCGACTCGGGCCATTGGGTGGGCGGGGTGTATGGAGGAAGCGGCGTTGAGTACCCCGATTGGAGGAGTTGGGAATACGAGGAGTAGTTGGCCATGAAGTCCTCTTCGGTGTGTTGAGAACTCTCGTCTTCGTCATCCAAGGACTCTACAAGGGATTGGAGGGCTCGATTCGGGTCCATAGCGAGTGTAGGAAAAAAATGGAGAGAATTTGATGAGGAATGGAAGAATGAAAGCTTGAAACAAGTGAAGAGGGGTGAAATTTGATTTGGGGTGGATCTGTATTTATACACAAATTTAGGGTTTTTTTTGGTCGGCGTCGCCACGTGTCGGGTCGTGACTGGCCAACCGACTAGCCGTTGGCGTCTGGCACGACAAGACGCGTCGTTGCCAGATCCAGCCAGAACCAGCAGCAACGGCACCGCAGAGACGACCCGCTGACACGACCAGCCGTGCCTACGCGTCGTGTCAGGGCCGTGCCAACGCCAGACACGACGCGTAGGCACGACCCGTTGGAGCTGCTCTAAAATCTATAGAGCGTGCTCTGTTAGGGTTTGCACCATGTGCTCTTGTATTTACATCCTTCTTACACGCAAGTTGTGTATTCTCCCCGAGTAAAACCTATTTACGCCGTCTGTGTTGTCCGGTCCGGTCATCTCATTGTCTTTGTCGCCGATAAAAGGTGCTGCATCGCCCCCACCAGCACGGTCTCCCATGCCTAACGTCCCTCCACCACGTCCATCGAGTGAGGTGGTTCGGCCTTTCAAGGTTCGACGGAAGCGTCAACCACGAGGCATGGAACCACCAATCTCTCCACTCTCTCTTCTTGTGTCGTCTTCAATGGAGGTGGTCGCCTACTCGCCCGGCCTCGTCTCGCCGTCACCGGCTCGCCAACCACCAAAGCGAGGACGCCCTCCTACATGTTTGATCACGACGGCAACGCCTCTAGCACCGTGTCAGGGCCCCGGTGTTCGGATGGATCGGGGACTGCTTCCGGCGGCTCTTCGTGGTCGAAGGCAGGAGGAACGTCGCTAGCCCTAAAACTTGGGGAGCACGTTCTCTCGCCTCCGGTGCCCTTACCTAATGCAGAGAGGATCCTTACATCCCCTCCCGCCTGCGATCCCGACGTATCTGCTCGGGCGTGATGGGGTGGATCCTCATCCACCAGAGGGAACCCTAATCCTTGCTTCTGCGCCGTTGCTACCGCCTCCACCTACCACTCAATTGGCGGCTTCGGAGTCGGCCAAGGGGTCCTCCTCCTCCATGGTCAGTTTGCAACAAAGCCTCTTCTCCTGCTCTGTTGATGAGGCTACTGGTCTGGTGGTTCAGACTACTGGCCGACTCGTGACCACTCAGCTCTCTGCTGATTCGATTGCGGTGATTCCATCTCCCACCTCAGGTGGGTTGGGAGGCGGAGGGCGCGAGGTCCTAGGAGTGAAGGCTGTATAAATTACAGCGCCCACTGGAAGGGCTGACGATGGACCTGAAGCACTCAAGAGGTCGACAGTTGGAGCACCTCAGGACGATCAGGCCAGGGCGGGGAAGCAGCCCCGCCAGGAGGAATGAGAGGCATGAGGAGCATCGGAGACTGGCCCTGGGAGGGGTCCCATGTAGATGTTTTACCTCCCACCATCACCGTTGTTAAGATCCTAGATTTTCGGCACTCCCTTCCCCCTCTTCGTATTCTGTCATTGCGTATATGACTTTCAAATAGCGTCTGTGACGGTTATAGTGGTAAATGGTTCAGTGAGCCATTGCTTTTTATGTCTGACCTTAGTGACCTGAGAGCATGTTCCCTGACGCACATCAACGTGCTGAGATATAAATTTAATACAATTGCACATTTCGCTCAAAAAAATCAAGAAGGCAAGGTATGGATTTGAATTAGGGGCGTGCAAAAAAAATTTAAAGCAGAATGTTCTCAAAATCCTAATTTCCGTTTATCATTTTACTTTTCGTGGACAGAAAATAATGCACTAAGTAATTGTAACAAAAAAAATACACTGATAGTATTTACAAAACTCACTGTCACGCCCCAAATCCGGTTTTGGTCGAACTCGAAACGTGACTTGAGTTAACAATAAATAATAATAAAATAATAATAAAAACACTTTAAAAACTCAAATAGTTCCAATCGATTGCTCAAATAAAATATTCCAAATTCCAAATAATGAGTCAACGCTCAACATAAAGTACGAGATAAATAAGGTTCAACATAATAGACCACCACGTCTCTAAAACAACCCTCAAAACATCCAGAAGCTCCCGAGCCTCGAATCCACTAAACATCAAGTACACCTGTACAAAAAACCAAATAAACAACAGGGGGTGAGCTTACGCTCAGTAGGGAAAATCGTAAACACTTTAACCTCTAGTTTAGTAATAAGATGCCTTAGCATGACGACATAATTTTCACGTGATGCCATTATTCAATAAAACGCTAGAGAATAAGTAAAGATAAGGGCAATGTCATTTTCTGAAGGATAACGGTAACTTTACGAGAATAAGTGAATAGCACTATAAACATTTGATAACTACTAAAATGGGAGCAAGTAACTATTCCGTCAACATCTCAAATCCTCAAACTCCGATCCATGAATAGGTTCTTGTGTCATGTCGGATCTCATACTCCGATCCACAAGAGTATTCGTATCATGTCATATTTTCCCTCGATTCAGAGGAGGCACATACATCGGGCTACCGGAAACATCCCTGAGGGACGCATATCATCGGGATTCTCGGAAATGCCCCCAAAGGATCATATGTCATCGGGATGAAACAAGATAACCATCCCTCAGCTATGATACTACACCACACCGGAATCCTCAACGGTGTGGGTACCATACCGGACCACAGTAGTCATTCCCCGCAGGGTAAACCAACCATCGGCTATGATGCTACCTCACCCGGAATCCTCAACGGCGTGGGTGCCATACCGGATCACCAATAACCATCGGCTATGATACTACCTCACCCGGAATCCTCAACGGCGTGGGTGCCATACCGGATCACCAATAACAATCGGCTATGATACTACCTCACCCGGAATCCTCAACGGCGTGGGTGCCATACCGGATCACCAATAACCATCGGCTATGATACTACCCCACATCGGAATCGTACACGATGTGGGTACCACACCGGATTACCCCCCCCCCCCCCCGGTGTAGGTACCATGCCAGACCACAAATCATCTTAAAACACATGCAAGAGAATAACATGCCAACACATCGTACAACCAAACTTAGAAATCCACAAGTACATCGATACACACCACAAGGAATTCATACCAACAATTACACTTACCGGCATACTTACCAACCACGTTCCATCGGTCTATCACTCACCCGATCATACCATTTGGCACAATCAATTACACTCAATCATTCATCCAACAATTCAATCATTCAAGCATTCATTCATTCATTCAAGCATTCGTGCAATCATTCAAGCATACGGTTCATCTAGTTTCATTAGACTCTTGATTATCCTAAAGACTAGCAAGCAATACATGTGAGGCAACCACAATCAATCCTATGGCTCATCTCGGCCTTTCTACCAGCACTGCAATTCCCAAATATTGAAACCAATTATTCTAGTTGTTCACATCCTAAGCATGCATACTAGACACGTCCGGTTTTAGTAATTGAAAGACAAGTATTCTAGTTATTCGCATCCTATATGCATTTCTAGGACCTTTCCAATTTTATTAACCTAATATGCATACTAAAACGTTAATTACAAGAGGAGTTTATAACTTTCCCTACCTTACGGTCTTCCTCTAATAATACTCCTAGCTGCTGACGACTGGGCCAACTCCGTCTTCTCGGGCGAAGTCCAATTTCTTGGGCAAAGTCCAGGTTCTCGGGCGAACTCTAGTCGTGCTGGGTTTAACAGATAAACGTTCAATCAGTCCCGGTAGTCCAAGGTCCTTTGAATTGTCCAAAATGTCCTTACTTATTCAATTTTAAGTCAATTAACTTAATTAATTAATTAATCTGATTTAAAAATAATTTAAATTCTTTGAAACCGGGTTGACCCGGATCCGAGCCCGAACCCGAGCCCAGACCCGAGCCAGACCCGATCCAGACCCGGGTCCAGACCTGGGCCTGGCCCGACTAAGGCCCACATTGGCTGTCCGAGGCCCACCTGGCATGCCCGTCCCAAAGGGCCCGTTAGCTCTGCCGGTTTGAGCACGGCGACAAGGGTGGGGGTTCTGGCGGTCTTCGTCTTCTCACGACGGTGGCGACGTCAGGGCAGCTCCGAGGGAGGTGTAGAGGCGGCTGGGAGGGGCGTCAGACTTCGGCGAGACCACGGCGAGCATGGTGGTGGCTGGAACGCGGTGTAGCTCCGCGCCCGGGCAGATCTGGCGACGACGGAGTTCGCCGCTGGTGATTCTGACAGAAGACGCTCGAATTGAGCATGGAACTGAGTGAATCCGGTCGATTCGAGGTCGGGGAGGAAGGAAAGAGCTGAGAGAGAGCTCGACTCGAGCTCTGAGGGAACGGACCGGCAGGATCTCTCCGGCGAGCTCTCGATTCTCACAAGGCGGAGCTTTTGTGTGCGCTCAAAGGGACGGAGAAGAGGAAGGTGAAGGTGAGGATGGTGATCGAAGAGGAACGGGGAAATGGCACGATGGCGAGGTCGAGCTCGGTTGCAGAGGGAAGAGGCGAGGAAGAGAGAGAGAGGCGAGGTAGGAGGCGATGAACAGTAACCCGGTTTAGTGTTTTGCCGGCTTAAAAAGGGTGTGCTGGGCTGGACCTAGCGTTCGACTGAAATGGGCTCGCAACTTGGGCCTGTGTTAAACAACGATTGGGCCCGAGCTGGCCCAATCCCCAACCGATCCAGTCTGCCTTTTCCCTATTTTTTTTTATTTTCTTTCTTTTCAACAATACTTGTTGCAATTTCCTATCTCAAGGTTTCGATTTTCAAAATATTACCCTTTAGAATAAATGGGGTTTTACACTCACACCTTCTACTTATTGTAAATTTTTACAATTATCACTTTAAGATAATGACTTGATCATTTTTAAAATCAATAGATTAAACTCTCTTTTTGTATTTCTTTTTCCTATTATCTAAACACAGAATATTGATACAAAAAAAAGAAACAATAGCTTTTTTTTGATAAACAATAAATTTAGTGATCTTTGAAATCTGAGAGTAATTATAAAGATGAGAAGATACAACCCGAGAGTTTGGGTTGTCTCCTCCCCGTGGACTCATATTGTCAGAGGAGAATCTTAGGGTATTCCGTCTTCGTCGCTACCTACGAGCATTTAGACATTTTGAGAATATTTGTGTCATGTGTTAAACACATGACGATTTTTCGTCAAAAATAGACGAAAGGTTAACACCCGGTACTAACTTAAAAATTTTGATACTTCAAAGTAGCGAGAAAGAAAGAAAAATATGTAAGAGTAATAATTTTCAAATAACATAGAAACAAACGTAGTGAAATGGAATCAACTGTCGGTCAGGCTCTTAATTCTTTACTATCACTCCCAATTTTCTACATCCACCCTGACCACACTATGAATTTATGAGTCTCCCTTCTTATTTATGCTGCAATCATTCCCAATTGTCTACAGCACGACGAAAACATTATGAATTTATAAGTGTCCCTCCTTATTTTTTCAGTAGAGTTAATTTCATCCCATATCTTAAATATCGATGAGCCCACACATATAAAATTATTCAATCTCTCACAGATTGTACTTTATTTATTTGAATAATCAAATGGTTCGATCAACTATATACAATCAAACCATGAAAGAACAAACCATATATATAGAGACAATCCGTTTTTAAAAAAACAAGGATTTGATTGTTATCTTCATGCAAAATTAGAATTTGTTAAATGGGGTTGTTAATATCGATCTAACATTCGTGATGAAGACCAATCCATACACATGAACATGATGTTCCATTTGTAGAGAGCTTATCTTCTTTTCATGGAGAAAATGTGGCTTTCATATTTGCATGGTGTGGGGCCGAAGAAACTTGACGGTTCTGTAGATCTTAACACTATCCTTTATATCAAACTTAACGTTTGGACTTACATTTTTATGTATCATATTTTATAAATAAAATACATAGAGTTTTTTTTTTTGATCAGCAAAGCAAATTTAAATAAAGTGCTCTCTGAAGAGGAGACCAGGTGATGATACAAGGAAGAGTGTTCCCGTGGGAACCTCACAACACAACCCTCAACAATCTGAGGGGATTACAAGAAGAACCATCGGTAAGACAAGAAGAACAACACAAGAAACCCCAAACAACAGGGAAGCAGAGCCAACAGAAATAAACCACAGATAAAAAAAACCACAAGGGCCTAAAAAGCCAGATTACCAAACAAGAAGTGCAATCTAAAACCTGAAAATTTCAACCTTGAAACGCCAAAAGAAAAACAGAAGTAAAAGCCCAGACCTAAACCAGAGAATACAACCCCTTTACCTTTCGAGAAAGGAAACCTGAACCCAAATTGGTACTGCCAGGCCTAACCCCTACCTTCTGGAGAGGGTAAACATCACCCGAGATACTCGCCGATGGCCAACACCGAGAACCGGCGAGCTCGACCCAACAACGGCCGAGAAGAAGCAAAGGCAGAGGATTGGAGAAGTAAAAACCAATAAAGGAAAATGACCCAATCAAACCAAAGGAGAAGGAGAGATACCTCTTAGTCACGCTGTCCCCGCCTGAAACCACATACCCGACTAGAATTCAGTCCATCCCTCCCCGACCATCACCAGACGAGGGCCCAAGGAGTGAATCCGAGGAAAGGACCGGCTTTTCAACCGAAATCCAGCTTGGCCGAGGTTCAGGCCAAAGGGCATCCAACCACTTTTACCAGCTCCGACGAAAACAAACCACATCAGCACCAGTAGGAGGAGACGGGGCCATGCATGTACCGAGACGATCTTCACCAGCAGATCGGAGAAAAGGGAGGGCCAGCTCTGCAACAATCCCCACAGAGAGGTAGAGGAAAGCTCTCCCACGAACAGATTGCAACTCTCTTCTCTTTCCCTTCACCCCACTGAGCCAGTAATGAGAAAACCCTAGATCCACGCCGATCTTGCCAAAGAGGTCGAAGAAGCGGCTCCCACAACAGATTTGAGGTCGGTCTACCAGCGCGGGGCGAAGCAAACCGTAGATCTGAACTTCTCGGTCAAGAAGGTTAGGGTTGGAAGAGGGAAAGAGGGGAAAGGGTGGATAGAAGAAGAAGGAAACAAAGGAAGGACAGGGGGGAGACAAGGGTCACCGCCGGCAACCTCCGTGAGAGGAGATCACCGGCGATGGAGGGAGGCCTGCGCGACTGTGTCGAAGTGGGGGAATAAGAAAGATTCTAGAGAGAGGGAGGAGCCTCCCTCTCTAGAACTAATTCTTGGAGTTTTTATAAAATACATAGAGTTAGAATAAGGGATAATTCCACTTCAGTACCTTAAATGTTTCCTATTTCATTTAGAGTACCCTAAATCTTTTTTGTGTCACCTCAGTACCTTAAACTTTCATTAATTCATTTAGAGTACCCTAAATCTTTTTTGTGTCAACTTGGTACCCTAAACTTTCATTAATTCCATTTTAGTACCCACCGTTAATTTTGCATATGATTTTCAATCCAAAACAGGTAAAATGACCATACTACTCCTCACCAACAACCAAAATTATGGTAAAGTTAACGGTGGGTACTAAAATGAAATTAACAAAAGTTTAGGGGTACTAAAATGGAATTAATAAAAGTTTAGGGTACTGAGGTGACACAAAAAAGATTTAGGGTACTCTAAATGAAATATGAAAGATTTAGGGTACTGAGATGACATAAAAAAGATTTAGGGTACTCTAAATGAAATATGAAAGATTTAGGGTACTGAGGTGGAATTAGCTCTTAGAATAATACAAACAGATTCAGCACCCAATAGTTTTCTAATATTAATCTATAGTATTTTTCTGTATCATATCTTACCGAGTCCCTTGGTTATTAGGTGGTCCTGGCGGCCTCCTAGCGAGGCGATCCTGAGAGTTTTCGTCCTTCCAAGCTTATAGATTAGCAGAGACTATTGATCGAACTACTATTACAGACGGGATAACCTCATTTCAAACCTTAGTGTTTCGAACGATTGTTCTGTCAACCAAACCTTTTTTCATAAAGGCCTCCATTGTATGTTTTTGAAATGCTATCACTGAAAGTTCCGTTTAAATTCATTCTTCAGATAGCCAAAGATAAGGTGCAGTATATTTGTACTACAGGGACAACATCATGTTAGGAGTTAAGTAGTAATATGGAGAGAGGAACTAGCTAAGGTCGGCATGCTTTTGTTATATATATTTTTTTTGATAAGTTCAAAATTTTATTGATGAGACTTATTCAAAATAAGGAACTTGGTCTGAGAAGGACCAGGTTAAAAAACCAATTCTTAGAAGAGAGTTGTTGTAAGGAGCTAAAGAATCAAAATCCGAAAAACGGGAGGATTAAATGTCTAAAATAAACACGATCATGAACGAAGCAAAATCAATCTTCACCGGCGATCCACTTTTCGTCTTCCGAAGTTAAGTTCGGATCGTTGAAAGCGTTCGCTTGAGCAGGTTGAGCCTTTTGAGCCTTTTGAGCGTTTTGAGCTTGCGCGACCTATTTCTAAACGTCAACATGATTAACAAGTCTTTCACGACTCAAAGAACGTGCTTTTGATGAAATTTAACGGTATAATAATACGATAAATGCTTAGGGAGCCAACTCTTCCATTTCGAGATTTGAGAAGAACGCCCTTCCAAATACTACCTTACTGCTACATTACCCCGCTTGCACCAAGCACCTCTTTTCCATTTGTAACCACAACCTTCGATGCTGCCTCGCATAAAACATCCAAAGGCTTCAAACACCTGGTACATTCATTAACCACAACTAACTGTCCACTTAAACTAGAAAGCATAAGCCATACTTTCATTCCAAACCTTTGGATCTGAGCTTCCCTCCTTATGTGAAGAATACTGTAGAATAGTAACACGTTCTGGCAAGAGGACTTTGAAGGGCTCAGGTGGCTCTGTTAAGAAGCCATTGGAGAAAAGATCAGGTAGGCCATGTCAGGCCAAGATTCCTGTCAAGGGTAAAGGGGTGGCCGGAGAGAGTATTGATCTGGCTAGCGAGGAGGTGAGGCCGATTAAGGCAAGCGTATCTGGGGAGAGTGTTCCGATCTCTGTCTCCAATTCTGGTGGATGGAAGTCGGAGGTGCAAACAGATGAGGTTTTCATCTGTAACCTCCCGGCCCAAACCAAAACAACGTGGGTTCATAATGTTTTCGGAGTTTTTGGTACTGTGGTTACATCCTCTGTTTCGACTAAACCAAATCGAAAAGGTAAAATTTTCGGTTTTGTGTGTTTTGGATCGTCGAAAAGGAATATTCCGGAATATTATGTTCAAAACACGGAATATTCTGTCCAAAAACACAGAATATTCCATCTTTTTGGACAGAAAATTATAGCATTTGAAAAATTTGTTGCCTAACCATGTACTTTGAACGATAGCAAAGTCAATCGTTATGTCTTGTACTACAAAGTCAAAATATAGTTGTTTCCTGAAAATCTCCATTTTTTTGGTGTTGCTTTCTATTAGTTCGTTTTTATGTTTTTGTTATGCTTCTTTGGAGGATCCCCTTTACTGGGTTGATTCTCCCCACTTTGTAATTTCCCAAATTGCAAAGCTTATAATACTTGCTTATAAAAAAAAACTGTCCACATAAACCTCATGCGGATGAAGCCAGCATAACTGACAAGCTGGAGCTCGGACCAGGAGGACAAATAGGCAATTTGACACACTTCAGAAGTAACGAAATCCGAATCACTCCTCTTTCTCCTTGATTCTCTTCTGAATTCTGAAGCTGGTTTTTGTAGCTCTCTCCCTTTCTTTAGCCCCTTGCTGCTGATGTTTCCTTCCTTGCCTCCCTTTTGTGAATCTACTGCTGCACTCTCTTATGTGAAACACATTTACCACTTCAGTTCTAGTTTCCATTTTGTGCAGCAAGGTTTGAAAGCTTTCTTACAAGTGCTGGTGTTGGCTCTCAATTGCAAGGTTCTGTGATAGCTTCTTCGGTTGTTTCATTTTGAACTTAGTGTTTCTTGGAATACAAGCAAGGTGGCTTGTCTTGCAAGTAAAGCTATCCCATAGCTTTTTTTGTTGTGTATTTTGTATCTCCCTCCTTTTTGTTGTAGTTGACCCCTTATAGATAGCATATGATTATCTTGGGGTGTTTTTGTTGTTATTTCCACATCCTCTTTTACTTCGAAAGAGGGGTTACCAATAAAATTTGCCTATTCAAAAAAAAAAAACAGGGATCACTGTTACAACCAACACCTGATAATCGTGCTCAACAGCAGCCCAAGAGTCAAAATTCGAAATCAACAGTTTTTGTAAAGTCCGGGAAAATTTAATATTTAAATTATTAAATATTAACATCGAGGCTGGGAACGAGTTTAATTTTGAATCGTTTCAAAAAAAGGGGGGGGGGAACAGTTCAGTTTTGGGCCAGCCAGACTCGGTTTGGGCCGAGCCGGTCACGGCCCACGCACGCGCGAGCGCGCCCCCAACTCGGCCCAAGGCCCAAAACCCAAAAACCCTAGCCTTAAAGGCTTCGCCGAGCTGCTTCGGGTGCCATTTGTTCGCACGTTCTTCGAGGTGCGTCTTCAACCTCACGCCCAACCTCTCCAATCCCTCTCGTCCTCTCGCCGTCTGTCCTCGCCAGAGACGTGTACACAGCTCTTCCTCAAATCCCCTCCACCCACGACCCTCACCAAACCCCAGAGAACTCACCACCTTCCTTCCTCTTCTCTTCCTCGATTCGCAGAGAATCGCTGCTGCCCCGTTCGATTCGAAGTTCTTCTCGCCAGAACCGAACGAAGCTAGTACCAGTGAGCTTCTCTCGACCTAGATCCTCGCTCCCCGTCACTTCTTCTCCAAGTTCTAAGCTCGAGCGAGCTTTTCTGGCCGAGATCCGGGGGTGGAGGAACTCGCCGGAGCTCTTAGATCGCAGATCTTAGACTCGCGCCAGCGAAGCTCCCTCACGGCTTCGGATCTGGCCGGAGCAGCTCAAATCTCGTGCTAGAACCCTCCCTCCGCCCATTCCGAGCACCTGATGCTGCCTCGCCGTGAAGAAACCCGCCCCTCGAGCGCCGCTACCGCTGCCGTGCCGGAAGACTGTCGGAACCCTAACGCCTCACCGGCCTGAGCAGAGTCGGGCTCGGGCCTGGGACGACCCCGAGCTTGGGCTGGGCCTTAGCGCTGGTCCGAGCCTTGGGCCGGACTGGGTTTGGGCCTCGAAGATGAACCTGGTTCGGGCCTCGGCCTCGGGCCGGATCTAGAGTTCGGGTCCTGAGCCGGGTCCGGGTCCAGGTCGGGCTCGAGTCAGGTCCTGGGCCGGGGTCTGGACCAGGTTCGGACCTGGGTTCGGGTCGGACTCGGGTCGGACCGGGTCATATCAGATTTAAATTGATTAAATAAAGATTTGACTTAAAAATCAGATTAATTACCTAGATTTTTGGACAAAGCAAACTACCGGGTTTATTTATCAGATTTGAGAACCGTTACGGGTTGGACCAGGACTGATACGTCCCTTTTGTGTTAAACCAGGACTTTACCCCGAGCCCGGAGAAGACCGGTGGGGCTAGGACGTCAGCAGCTAGGAGACGTAGCTGCTAGTTCTTCAAGAGGTAGGGATTACCTCGAACCCGCTTTATTACGGTTTTTCTAGTATGCATATAGGGAAACCTAATAAACCGGCTAAAGAACTAGTATGCATATAGGGAACGAACAACTAGCGTAGGCGTATCAAACTGTGAACTTTTACGATTTCTGTCTTGGGAACTGTTGTGCTGGTAGAATCGGGCCATGTCGCGCCCGTAGGACTTGTGTGCTGGATGTATCTGTGTATGCCTTTGATGCTTGAACGGTTAATAAACAACGAACATGAAATGAGTAGAATTGAGTTAGTGATATATGCTGATGACTCGAGTGCTTTACCCTGTTTTACTTGATATGTGGGATTTGGGATGTTTGGGGATACCGGTTAAGCCGGTGGGGTAACCACATGGAGAGTGGTATCGGTAAGTGATGGTATGTTCCAGTTGGCGGTGTTACTATTGAAATATGACTGTGGTTGTGAAAGTGATTGTGATTGTTCTGTGATAGTGGTATTGAGTGCGTCCGAGAGGGTGTCGGTAAGTGATGGTCAGTACGAAACAGTTGTGAGTGATAGACCGACGTGATCGTGATTGTGGTGATGGTACTGTGGTTAAGTGTGATTGGGGTTCCGTTAGTGAGTGTGATTTTGATTGTTTGATGCGCGGCCGGTAAAGTGTGAGAAAAGTACTTCCGCCAGGTGTATCGTACCTTCCAGCGCGTGATCGGTAAAACGCTGTGTTGATCACCGCGAGAGATGAGGCCGCGAAGAGGCGATTTCCCTGCCTTCCGTTTATCGGTAAAACGCTGTGTTGAGCACCGCAAGAGATGAGGCCGCGAAGAGGCGATTTCCCTGCCTTCCGTTTATCGGTAAAATGCTGTGTTGAGCACCGCGAGAGATGAGGCCGCGAAGAGGCGATTTCCCTGCCTTCCGTTTATCGGTAAAACGCTGTGTTGAGCACCGCGAGAGATGAGGACGCGAAGAGGCGATTTCCCTGTCTTCCGTATATCGGTAAAACGTTGTGTTCTGCGATGAGGTCGACCGCCTATCCCGACTTTTTGTTGGGGAAGTTGCGTACGCTACGCCGGGCCGAGAGGGTTGCTCCCTAGACCGAGCGAGGGTTACGAGTGTGCATTGGAGATTGCCTGAAGTGAATGAGTATTGCTGTGTTGTGACTTTGAGTGTTTTCCTTGGTTATGAGTGTATGTTTAAGAGCGTCTTGCTTGACTTGTTTATGATTTTACTTGTGAGTGTCGTTGACAATGTGTTGACGTGATTGTGTTTGGGTTGTTCCGTGGTGTGGCCTCAGGGTAGGCGTTGTGTGGGATCAGTTTGGTATAGTTGGACATTGAGTATCCGAGTTTAAAGAGGGGTCTTGGCTTTCAGTTGGTTTAAATGTCGTATTGTGTTAAAATCTTTATTATATTTTATATTGTGGAAAAGTGTTTTGGTAAATTCGAGATAAGGAGGTTTTGATGGTTTTCCTTACTGAGCGTCAAGCTCACCCCCTATTTTATTGTATTTTCTACAGGTAGTGGTCATGACTTGGAGTAGAGGACATCGCAAAGCATGGGGCTAGCGAGGGTCCGGATTTTTGTTTATTTATACTTTTGTAGTGACGAAACGGTTATTTTGAACTTATGTATTTTATTGAGCGCGGGACTCAGAAACTCTAACTCCGTTGTTTAATGCTATTTACCTTTATCCGTTATTATTTATCTTAAATTGCTTTTATTTGAAATTCAATAAGTCGCGTCTCGGGTCCGGTCAATACCGGATTTGGGGCGTGACAGTTTTGAATATCAAATTGCATCACAGAGACACTGAAACGGTACTTAGAATGACGCAATGGACCGTCCATCGGAGATCACCGGAGAAAAATAAAAAACCATCTCCACGACACCACCGCTGTTCTTCTCAACCCGAGTTGTATATGGTACATGGACGAAATCAACAAGTCCATCAACCAAACCTGAACCCGAAATAGGGACTCCAGATAGAGATAAGGAAGCCTCCTCAGTCCGACGAACCCCAACAACATGCTTTTCTTCCGACCACGCTAAGGCAACCACCAAAATACATCTGTTGAGCTTGAAATCGTGCAAAGTGCTTATCGCAAGCTGTGCAGCATCTGACGAGGAGAACTCGACGAAACCTAAATATCTTCCGTTCTATTTAGACGTTTAAGAACCAACACTGAGATAAAGCCGGCCAACAACACTGGCTAGCTTGTCTAAGCGTGCTGTATAGCTGCCTCAGTCGATAGAGGGTTAGATTCGGCCATCTCCGCTTAACTTTGAACCATTGATCGATTCTCATAGGTCATTCGGTTGAACCCAATTTGTTTGGACCTCCGTTGTTCACTCCTCTTCCTAACCCTCCCCCTGTTTTTCATTACAGTTAATTTCATCCCATATCTTAATTAACGATGAGTCCACATATATAAAATAATCACATAGATTATAACTTAATTTATTGAAATAATCAAATGGCTAGATCCAACCATATACAAACAAAACTTGAAAGAATAAACCGTAAAACTTTACCGAACAAACCATATATATATATAGATAGAGATGTGTGCAATATGTTCCAAAAAAAACAAGGATTTGATTGTTATCTTCATGCAAATTAAAGTAGAATTGTTTGATACAATGCAAATGGGGCGTTAATGTTGACCTAAGTTACGTGATGAAAACCCATCAATACACATGAACATGATGGCCCATTTGCAGAGAGCTTATCTTATTTCCATAGAGGAAATATAAGTTTCGTGACTTATATTTGCATGTTGTAGATTGAATGGAGGCAGAAGAAACTCGACGGTTCTGCAAATCCAAGTGTTACGTACAGGGCCGAACGAATATCTACCTGGGCTAAAGCGTGTATAGGACATATTTTATTTTGATAGAAATATTTAAATTTGGGACTTAAAGACAACAATTTGTTTTTTTTGAGAGGTAATGAAGTTTTTATTTAAATATCGGCAAGAAGGATATTTTGAAGAGGCTCGGGGATATGGCCCCCGGACCAATTCCAAACAGGGGAGGAACAAGCCGCCTTGGCAAGCCAGTGAGCTGCTTTGTTCGCTGTCCGTTTTACTAAAAACGAGTTGCACGTACTCGAGTTTAGTTAAAAGGGAGATACAATCTGTGATAATTGTCCCTAAAGGAGATAGAAGTCTTCCTTCTTTCTTGATCATATCCACTATGACCTTACAGTCGCTCCTCACGATCACCCTTTGGTGTGGATGTTGCAGAAGCCATGTCAGCGCATCCCTGATTGCATACGCCTCCACCAGACCCGGATTCTGGGGGCCATGGAAGGATGGCGACCGGGCCCCTATGACACCTCCCCGGTCGTCCCTACCTATCCATCCCGTCCCCATCAAGTTTGCCGCCGCGAAAACAATTTGATATAAATGTCATGATGAAATAATAAGTTACATTTTATTTTTTTATAAGCGTAAGTCTTAGATTATTTTTTTGAAATTAAATTTTAATATATTTTTTTTTACTAAAAGGTACAATTTTATTAATTTTGGTTATCATCTACAAATGAGTGCATCCAGGACCGGCTCGTCCACTTGGCCAATTAGGCGGTCGCCTAAGGCCTCCAACAAAAGACAGACCCTGTTTTTCTAAAAAAATATTTTAGGCCTTCCTAATTATTTATTTTTTTGGTTCATGAAAACTAATTTTGGGCTTGCTAAGGCAGACCCTTTATCAGTATAATACTCATTAGATTTTATTTCCTATTTCTCTAGGGTTTGCACCGTTTCTACTTCTTCAAGTACTCAATCGATGTTTTATGGTTCTGCACTTCTCCTTCTCTCCGTTAAGTTCATCTATTTCCCAAATATGGTACGCACAATCCTTTCATCTTCCTAGATGATTAATTGTTTTTTATTTCAAATAAACATGCATCAAATTTTGTATAAATATGGTTGAATTTTTAATTTGATTCACCCCAACTTGCTATTCTATTCTAGTTTATTCTTTCTTTATTTACACATATTCCTCTTCTTACTTTTCACTACGCTTTCTAGTCCATTTTTATAGAGAACAAACATGACAAAACTAGAAAGAAGAGCATGCAATTGTTGTTGGTATATATTGTATTGTAAATGTAATGTTGGTGACAAGTAAGAGCTTGTACGAGTTCGAACATATTGTCAATTATTATATTACCAATTTTCAATTTGTATGATAGATAACAGGGATAATAAATGTTTATACCAAGGAACTAGCATTCAACCAGGCTTGGATAAGAAGGACGAAAATTCGTTATAGAAAAGATTGTTGAACTATACTGAGACGTAATATTTGTCTCTAGATTTGTCTCTGTCGTGTAACGGTGCATGCCGTCGACTTGTTAGTGACTGTCAATCTCTCTTTGTGAGAGGTTGATGATCCTAATGAGACAAGGTTTTTACAACATCATGCTTAGATTTGGGTTGCATTTAGTTTTCTTGGTTTGTTAGCCCTTTGTTGGGTATGTTGTCTTTGTTGGCCGGTTGTCCCTTGTTGGTTTCTGCTCTTAGTAGCCGTTTTGGTTTGGAGAAAAGGACCTTGCTTTAAGGGTTGTTTTCTTTGCTTCGCTTCTATGTGCTTATAGAACGAATGCTTAATAAATCTTTCGCTTATCAAAAAATAATAATATTTGATGTAAGATTAGATGATTTTGAGTAATTTTTATCATGTACTTAGTTTGATTGTTCTTTTCTTTTTATCATGTACTTAGATTGATTTTTAGAGGAAGACTTGTTATTTTTTCTCTGTTTAAGTGTATTTTTATAATCATATTAATAATTTATCATATTATCGTCTTTTTGTATTTTTTTTCTTACAAAAGGCCCCATTTTAATTTTTTTCCCAAGGCCTCGATATGCTACGGGACGGCCCTGAGTGCATCAGGAGAAATTCCTGACCACGAAGAACAGATATAAAACACAAACAATGCGCTATTTTTTTGGATAAGCTCGAAATTTTTTATTAGAAAAAAGTTAGATCCAAGCAGGTTCTAACCAAAGGCAACCACTACATGGAGCTCTCAGTAGGAGCTACGGGAACAAAACCCGAAACAAAAACAAAAAGTAACACAAAATCACCCATCAATGACCCACTCTTCATCTTCAGAAGTCAAGGTTAGATCATCAAAAGCTTTAGCTACATGAGCCAGTTGAGCAGCTTTAGTATGTTGTAAAATCTGGTTTCCAATGTCCACATGATTTAGACATCTCTCCCGGCTCCTAGAATGAGCTGGTTACTGTTCACTATTCTTTGAACATTATAATTGTCACCTACGATATTGGATGAAAAGCTATATAGGCCATCGCCATATAGGCAGGAAGGAAAGGTGGGGGTTGGAAGACGGTACTGGAAGTCCGGCTCCGAAATCTAGTTAAGGACTACATTAGTAGTAGGAGGCAACGCTGCATATGGGGGCGAATCGACTAAATTTGAACTACAATAGTTGTATTGGGAGGGTATACGTGAAACATGGTTCCCTCCCAAGAAAAGTCCCTGAATCTCTGCTCGCTAGTTTTTGACCTTGCAAAAATGAAATTCAATAAAATAAAAACGACCCACTCGATTAGCCATATCCAGAATCGAGAGAGGGGTCGAGGAGGGTGCGAAGTTGGAGGCCAAGGAGATTGACGCGACGGCGGTGGCGGGTTCAGAGGCAGTTCCACGCCAGTATGCGAATGTCTTGTTTTTCCGAATGTGATGAGTGGACCCTTGAGCCTGGGTCCCAATTTCGCTGTGATTGGACGGTAGCCAGAAGCGGAATATGAGAATTGGGGAGAGGGGAGCGAATTTGTTGACTTGAGGGCGGAGGAGGTAATGGTAGTCGGTCTCGTCGTTTCTTCTGGCGTTCTGGTTTTATAAACTCCGTTGATGGTGCTAGAGGCATGAATCGGGACATGGTTGTATGCAGTGATAGGACTTGAGTGGTAGTTGCGAGGCGTCCGGCATATACCATGTGGAACACAAGCATAGTTTTAAGGATCAGCATGATGAGACGGAACAAAAGGACAGCGGAGACAAGAGGTCTGTGGCGACTGTGACAGGCGACAAAGCAGAGAAGAGATGAGAGAAGCCTAGAGGCACATTTTTTTAATCTTAATACTAATCTTTACTAATTTCTTAATCATAATTATTTAATTATTATTATTTAATTATTTAGTCTTATTATGGATCTTAATTCTTAATTAATCTTTAACTATCTTATTTAATTATTCTCCATTTTATTTAGTTATTTAATTTTAATATGTATAAAACATGCTCACGAAACTAACCACCTCATGTCTGCAGATTTATTCCCCAAATTTCTCATGAAAGTACCCACCTCAAGTCTTAATTAGGTTTCTTAACTAAACTTTTCTTTCCAAAATACCCACCTCATGCCTGCAGATTTGTATGAAAAATCGAATATCAATCCAAAGTTTTACCAAATACACCACAGAATCGTCCCTTATAAAATTTTAATAATGGAAAGAATTGTTATCAGATTATGATTTTGATTTAAACTTGGTAAAATTAAGAAACAAGAGTGGTGCAACAGAGAGACGAATCACAACATTATCGAAATCTAGCTCGAATTTGCTGCTGTTTGTTGAGGTTTCGACGGTAGCTAGCTTATCAGTGACCCCAATTGAGAGTTTCAGTCGCAGGATGTCTCCTCCCCATGGACTGTTATTGTCTAAATAGAATATGAGGGGAATACATCTACGTCTTTGCATACTGTCCCTCCATTGTTGACCTCGGCAAGTGTGTAGAGCGATTCCCGGATTAGGAGGAGGTCGACAAAGGAAGAAGAGTCCTCGAGATAATGCTCAAGCAAGACGTCCCGTGTGAAGGGTTTATAGTCAAAATTGATGGTGGGTCTTTTGGGAGATACGAGATCGGAGAGGTCCGAGGAAGCCAATCACGGCTCATTATGGTCCAAAATCGCAATGGTGTGGTTGTTGTTAAAACCGAACAGTAGGTTAACACCGGATACTAGCTTGAAAATTTTGAAAGTATAAGGTGACTAGAAGAAAAAGAAGAGGCTATGCTGGTAATTTTGGAACCCTGAAATTACATGGGAGTGAGATGGAATTATTCTCCTGATTCTAAATTCATTACTATCGCTCCAATAATTTCCACACACAGCCAAGAGTTGGTTACCATCACTCCCAATAATTCCTGCACACGATGACGACTTCATCCGTCCTCCCCTTATTTTCATCATAGTTAATTTCATCCCATATCTCAATTAAGGATGAGCCAAAACATATAGAATTATTCCATATCTCTCATAGATTATAATTTATTTTGATAATCAAATGGCTCGATCCATACCCTATACAAGCAACACTTAAAAGACCAAACCACATATACAGAGATATGTACAATCTGTTTTAAAAAAAACAAGGATTTGATTGTTATCATCATGCAAATTGGAATTGTTGATACAATGCAAATGGGGTGTTATTATGGATCTAACGTTCGTGATGAGAACCAATCCATGCACATGAACATGAACATGATGCCCCAATTGCACAAAGCTTATCTTCTTTTCATGGAGAAAATGTGACTTTCACATTTGCATGGTGCTGACTGAAGAAACTCAACGCCGTTGAGTCAACGGTTCTGCAAATCTGAAGTGTTTTTCCTTAACAGTATCCTTTATATCAAACTAAAAGTTTGTGCTTATATTTTCTGTGTCATATGTTATACATGTAATGTAAAAAAAGAAAACGTATGATACAAACAGATTCAGTACTTAAGCTTATTTGCCACCTCGGAACGAACCAGAACTGATGACTATCAGCAAGAGTATCACAACAAGTTACAACAAAACAGCCAAACAACCTAGGGAAGCAATGAAACAACCCTAACAACAAAACAATACAGACTAAGACGCAAAACAATTAGAACCAAGACCACAATAAATTTTACTTGTGTCCCAAGACCACAAAGGTACCTTTTTTTATATTAGAAGACCATATCAATTAAAAACTTAAGATTTTTTCATGTTGTTAGCCATTAACGATGTTAGTGTTTATATAAGTTGTTACTGTCGCAGAGCCAAAAATAGGGTTTTTTCCGTTTCTTTTCTGCTGCAGCACGTAGGCGACGTCTTCGGCTATGGTCTGTAAGGATGTCGTTGATACCGGGCTAGGGAGGATGTGAGGCTGTCGTGGGAAGGGAAGGAGTCAAGGAGCTAGCGACCGTGGAGGTTGAGGTGGAGTCATTCACTCCGGCGGAGGAACTCTCGCTGCGGGGAAAGGAGATCCACCATATGGAGTTCTCGGCGCAGACTGTGGGTGGGAAGGACTCCACGCCGCTGGGACCAAGGCTCCATGGGACGGCGAGGGCCACCACCAGACGAGTTCAGGCGGTGGGGCCGCGTCCGAGGAAAGGGAGGGGAGTACCGCAGAGGGTGGCCGTTGAGGTGCTGGACGAGAACTCGTTGACGACCTCGGTGGGTGAGTCGATGGGGTCGTTGAGAGAGGGTATGGAGTTGATTCCTATCATCGTCTCATCGGATACGGGATCTCAGGCGACTGAACCGCAGGGAGGGGTGTCTGAAACGCAGGAGGAGGTGGCGTGGCGGCGAAGAGAAGGGAAGGCTCCGGCTACTGATGGCGTTAGGGTTTCGGACGAGAGGCCGGGAGCGGAGACGGGGGTTCGTGAGATGGGCCAGGGCTTGCTCGCGGATGCGAGGCGGGGGTGGAGGAACGGGCCGAGTGGGCCTCACGGGTTGGAGGGCCAGCCAGACTTGGGCTGGCAACCACGAGCGGGGGCAGGCCCAGCGGACCGGGAAAGGAGGCCCAAGGTCGGCTGGACCCGGGGCGACACGGAAGACATCGCCCGATGGGCGTCTAGGTATGGATCCGGGTCGGGGCTGGATCTGCGGGTAGCACATGGGCAGGGTTTGGACTCGGTTCGTAACCCGACCCAAGCGGGTCAGTCGGATCCAGTAAATGGTTTCAATCCGTTTGGGATACGGGGGAGTTCTTGGCGTAGCCCAGGGGAACAGGTCAGGGAATTGGGATCC
The DNA here is from genome assembly GCA_963921825.1 of Erodium maritimum. Taxonomy (NCBI): domain Eukaryota; kingdom Viridiplantae; phylum Streptophyta; class Magnoliopsida; order Geraniales; family Geraniaceae; genus Erodium; species Erodium maritimum. The sequence continues at coordinate 68,240,508 of OY997592.1, read as the reverse complement.
TAGATGGGCTCGATGAGGATCAAGGAGGTCGTGGTGCCGGTTCAGGAGGTCACATGCCGAGGAAATCAGTATAGGTTTGCGCTGGCAGCTAAGGTCTTGACAACCAAAAAGATCTTTTGGAAGTCAGTGGTAGCTCGGATGGAAGATGTTTGAGGCATGAAGATCGATGCAAAACCTCTGGAGGGGGGTCTGATCGCTTTTTTTCTTTAGGACTGCAAAGGAGAGGGAGAGAGTTCTGATGGGGGAACCTTGGTGTTTCTGGGATTCCCTCGTCTTGTTTACGGACCTGCGTGCTCATATGCAGGTACGAGATTTAGAGTTTCATCATTTCTCGGTTTGGGCGCGAGTTTCGAATTTATCTGTGGGGGCATGGACGAGAGATGTGGGGTTCAAAGGGGGGAACACTTTGGGTGTCTGCCAGGGGGTGGATGTGGATAAGGAGGGGCTGTGCATGGGGATTTTATGAAGATCAGAATCAGGGCGGACATCAGAGTACCTTTGCAGAGTCAGCTATGGTTTCGGTTATCAATATCTCAGGTACGAACTCAGTTATTTGTTTCTTATGAACACCTTCCAGAGCACTGTTTTGGGTGTTGTTGTGCGGACCACCTATTTCTGGTCTGTCCGGTAGTGGGAGGAGTACGGGGACCGTCGCTGAAAGCGCGACGGACCCGAGATCGGCTCTGGAGAAGGCGACGCATGGGAAGGTTGCCCCGGGGACGAACGGGACATATATGGGAGGTATGGGAAGAGGGGTATCCAAACCGGTTGGGCCAAGGACGCCATCACGGCATCAGGAAAAGGAGATGTATGGGGGGCAGGCAGACATGGGAGAGGAGGTACCGATAGGATGGCTACCAAGGGATCCTTCACCGTCGTTATCTGGAAAGAAAAGGGCGGACATGGACGAGGAACCTGAGGAAGAGGAAGGATCGTCGGCGTCTGACGGGGTGTCACAGGTAGCGGCGGGGGGCTTCAAGCACCCCCGCCTCCAGGTATGAGTGCCCGGGGGTCCAGGGAGGGGTTGGTCGGCTGTACCATCTCCCTGGCAGATTGGTGGCAATGGTTCTGCCAACAGCCGACAAGATGCTTCCCTACCATTTCGGGGTTAGCAATCCCGCGTTCAGGAGCCCTACAATTATCAGTTAAGGGAGTACGTCGCACGCTGACTTACCGGGGGAGTTATCGGTCAACCACTATAAAGTTTTCATCTGATCTGCTCGATCAGCGTCTTATGGTTGGAGCATGTTTTATCGGTGTCTTTGGATGCTACCGCAGTTTCACCTCTCCGACTGCCCTTATGACCATGAGTAACCATTTATTATTCAGCAGTTGTTTTTCACTTTTATGTTAGTTTCTTGGTTTGTCTGGTGTTAGCCGCGTTCGCGGTCACCAGAACGCTTTAATTAATAATATTATCATTTCGTTCAAAAAAATTAAAAACGTAAATTGGTAGTTGAAAACTCAATTATAATTATGTTTTAATAATTTGTTACTTTTTACAATTTATTTATAAAAAGAAGTCCAAGAGTAACACCCACTAATATTTATATACACTTATTTACATCAATCCTTACAATAATACTTGCTCAAGATTGACAAAAACATTAAGATGTAACACACTTTTTGTTAGAGGCTTGGAGACGATTTGGAAGACAAAGCTGGTGGTGAAGGAGGAGAGAAATGATGAGCGAGGCTTGAACATGTGCAAAGGTGATGAGTAGAAGGCTTGACCAATGAGTCTCTGGGTGTTGTTATTGGTGAGCTCAAGTGTTCCGTTGGATGTGATGATGGAAGCGTTGTTTAGGGTTACGTTGGCTGAGGTTATGCTCTTGATCAAACCTTGGAAGATGAACTCGGTGCTATCGAGAAAATCGATAAGGACTTCTTCGTGAGGACGATGAGGAGGAGCTGAAGATACGTGAAAGCCATTGTGACCTGATCATACAAGGGTTTGAACTTCGAAGACAAGAACTTGGGTTTTGAAGACGTGACGGAACAATCATTGGCTTAGGGATTTAGCCCCATCTTGCTTGGTTTAATCATTGGCTTCCGTGTTTTTACAGGCTTATATAGCCTGTTGGTAGATCGTATTTTCAGATTTCTTAGTTTGGTTTATGTCTTTTATTATGTTTTTGTTTTTTTTCAGAGCGGGTCACTTTGGCCATGTTTCTGGTTTTCATTGTACCGCTTTTCAGTATAATGAAATCTTCAACTCGCTTATCAAAAAAAAAATCGTCGATTGTTTTTCGTTTAGGTGTCATCGCAACACCTGCAACGACTCTTGCAACAGTTTCTCGACACAAGAAGCACTGCAACACCTCTCATTGCAGTCGTTTGCCGTTGTTTACTGTAATGACGAGATGCGTCGTTTTATAGAAAACGGCTACTCGCCTACTGTTTTTTTTTTCAAAATACTAATTTCCTCGGTCAAATTTTTGATTCAAAAGTTGTTTGTGAGACATTTTACTACTCCTCGAAACTCAAAATGTACATTTCCATTCACTTAGAGGATTATTTAGTTAGAATTTGTGTATGAGAGTCTGTGGGATTGAATTAATAATAAATAGTTGCGACAAAGAGATCCATTCGAAAGGAAAAGGCTCGACAACGATTTCTCCAGTTCAATGAGTTCGGTCGACTGTTAACTTGCTGTGGCTAAAGTAAAAATATTTCGATGGGTTTTTTCTTATGAATCATAGTCTCAACGTCGAATGAGCCGATTTCAATGCGTTTTGTTTATGAATCCGGGTTGTTAGATAAGATAATTTCATAGCTGTATTTTGTATTTTGCATTAGCTTGAGCTTTCATTGGAGATGGAGAATGGTCATTACACGACATGGTCTGAGCTGTTTAAGATCCATTGTCGTGTTTATGACGTTTTCCATCACATCATCCCTTCCTCGGCTGCCGGAGCACCTGCTGAAGCTGCTGCCGTCCCTCACGTTGCCGGAGCTGCTGCCGTGCCGACCTCGCACGCACATGCTGAGTCCGTGTCCTCTGTAACAACAATTATTGCTGATGCTGTTGATGGAGGTTCGGCTGCTATCACAGATCAATCCGATGCCGATAAAAATGCTGCTGCTTCTAAGGGTCACTCCGGGTCCGTGCCTACTCCAGCCACCGCAACTCAGGTTTCGTCAAATTTATTTTGACAAATTATGCCTTATGGTCTCGATTGGATGCTGCTGTTTTGCAATGGATTTATACTATTTCATCGGATTTGCTTCAAACTATTATTGAACCTGACTCTACTGCTGCTCGTGCTTGGCTGGCTCTCAGCAATATTTTTCAAGATAACAAGCACTCTCGTGCCGTTTATCTCGAGCAACAATTCTCTACTACACGTTTAGAGAATTTTTCAAATGTTTCAGCTTATTGTCAGGAACTTAAATCCTTGTCTGATCAGCTCTCTAATGTTGGAGCTCCGGTTTCCAATAACCGCCTTGTTCTCCAACTTGTCACAGGATTAACTGATGCATATGACGGTATTGCTATACTTATACAACAATGCAACCCGTTACCACTGTTTTATGATGCCAGGTCTCGTTTGGTTATGGAGGAAACGAGGAAGCACAAGCAAGCATAGTCAGGTGCTTTGTCTTCGGCTACTGCTCTTTCGGCTACTGAAAGTAACTCCTCACCTATTGCTAGAATTTCTACTCCTGATCACTCCGGTCGTGGATCCCATTCCCGAGGACAGCACCAAAACCGGAGAGGTCGAGGTCGCCACAATTCCCGAGGTGGCCGGTCCCAGTTTTCTTCTCACCCTCGGTCTCATGCTAGCCAGAGCTCGGCTCCCTCTCCTTGGGCTTATTGGCCTCAGCAGCCTTGGACCGGCAGCCCTTGGTATGGACCTCCATGTCCCTACCCGTCTCAACCTTCGGTCCGGGCACCTGTCAGGACGAATTCCGGTCAGCAGCATAATGCACAGCAGCAGGGTATACTCGGCCACCACCCTCAGGCTATGTCAGTGTCTTCCATCCCTACAGACATCGGTAATGCCATGCATACGTTGACCCTACAGCAGCCGGATCCAAATTGGTATATGGATACGGGAGCTACTTCTCATATGACTTGTAGTCTAAAACTTTATTTTAATTCAAGTACTGCTCGTCAAGTTATTGTTTTTTTTTATAAGCTCGAAATTTTTATTAATAAGACTAATTCCAGAATGGAATTAGAATGCCATGCTTCAAGAAGAAACATGGTAGGTACCAACGATCATAAGGGGGCTCCAGCAAAAGGAGCCAAAAGGCCTAACCTTTTAAACAAAATAGAAACAAAGAACAATAAAAACTCAGAAAAACACAGGAAAAACCCCGCTAATCCTCGACATCCGAGGTTAACGCCGATCTTTCGCATCCTTTTTGGCAGCTAACTCACAGATTGAAGTCCATGCGTCAACGCCCTGTGATGATGCTACGACCTGAGTGTTTCCAGTTCTAACTTGCTCAATTTGTTTCCCAATATCGACTGGACGGATATAGCGCTCGCAATCAGAGACCTTCGGTTTGCACTGAATGGTATAAAACTCCGTCAAGTATTTAGGTGGACGGCTCACACGCTTGGACTGCATGAGAACATCCTTCCACGGGGAAGACTGGCCCGTGGAAACAGTAACAGAATCAGATGATTCGTGTATGGGTTCTGCTACAGGCCCTTTAGGAACTGATCCAATGACAAGCCCAACCGGATGTGTAGACCCAATCCCGACCGGCCCATTTCGAAGCCCAGACGACCCAGTCACTACGTCTTCAACCTCGGCGTCCTCTGCACGATGAAGATCCCTAAAAGCACGTTCAGAATCAGGTGTAACCACCTCATGAATCTCGGAGGAATCCCGTGTGAGATCCTCAATCGGATCCGGAATTGATTTTGAGATCTCCTCCGTGCCAACCGGTGGCGTTGAGATCCCTAAAGAAACCAACTCCGGCGACGTTGAGATTTCCTCCCTTGAAGCAACCAACTCCGGCGAGTCTCCGGCCACCTCTCCGGGTTCTAGCAACCCCAAACCAATCTCCAAACCAACCGGACCACTCTCCTCCACCTGATCCTTAGATGTTGGTAATTGTAATTCAATCTCTATTGTTGGTTCTGGACATACATCTCTTTTACCTAGTCAATCGTCATTACGTTTAAATGATGTTTTGCATACCCCAAACATTGTTAAAAACCTAGTTTCTGTCCGTCGTTTTGTCACTGATAATAATGCTTCCGTTGAACTTGACCCTTTTGGTTTCTCTGTGAAGGATTTTCGGACGGGCACTCCGGTGTTGAGATGTAACAGCTCCAGTGATCTCTATCCAGTCACTCGTCCCGTGTCTTCTGGTTCTCCATCGACATTTGCAGTTCTCTCTCTCCAGCTTTGGCATTCCCGATTGGGTCATCTTGGTGATCCAGTTTTTGATTCTTTACGTCAGCAGCATTTAATTTCATGTTCTTCTAATTATAAACACTCTGTTTGTCAGTCATGTGTGTTTGGCAAACATTGTCGATTGCCTTTTATTAATTCCTCAAACACTACTGCTTTCCCATTTGATATTATTCATGCCGATTTATGGACTACTCCAATTCTAAGTTCTGCAGGCCATCGTTATTACTTATTGCCACTTGATGATTACACAAATTTTTTGTGGACATTTCCCTTGGGTGCTAAATCAGATGTTTTTTTCCGTTTTCACTATGTTCAGTAAATTTGTTCAAACTCAATTTGGTTGCTCTATTAAAAGTTTTGAATGTGATAACGAAAAAGAGTTCGATAACTCTTCTTTTCATCGATTTTGTGCATCTACAGGGATGGTTTTTCGTTTCTCATGGCTCATACATCATCTCAAAATGGTCGTGCTGAACGTAAAATACGGGCTGTAAATAATGTGCTTCGTACTTTACTTGTTCATGCTTCTTTACCCCCATCTTTTTGGCATCTTGCTCTTCATATGGCTACTTACTTGCACAATATTATCTAACACGGGTCTCGGCGGCAAAGAAGCCCATTTGCGAGAAAAGGAGTCCATGTTTATGGACAGATCGTGGGCATCAATGCCTAATTTGTAGTGCCTCCTTCGACTATTTCCGCCGAAGACCCTTCCGCAGTGCCCATATTTGACTAATGCATCAATTCTGTAATGCTATTGATTAGGGGACACCTTGCTGCCTAGAATGATGGACGATCTGCATTGTCCGATTCTAAAACTGCCGCCAACATTGGATCCCAGAGGACGCTATATCTTGGACAAATGTCTGAGCAGCCGCATATCTGCCGGACTATCAATTGCCTGCGGTCACTCTTGATCGTTGCCGGGGGCGGCCGAAGCAATAAGACCTCGTTGCTTCTTATTTTCAATATAGTTAATTTCATCCCATATCTTAATTGATGATGAGCCCCTCGTGTATAGAATAGTCCCATATCTCACATAGATTATAAACCATGAACCTTCAAAGAACAAGCCATGTATATAATAGAGATATGGACAACCAGTTTAAAAAAAACAAGGATTTGATTGCTATTTTTCACGCAAAATTGGAATTTGTTGATAGAAATGCAAATGGGGTGTTAACATTGATCTAAGTTTCGTGATGAAAACCAATCCATATACACATGGACATGATGGCCCATTTGCAGAGAGCTTATCTTCTTTTCATGGAGAAAATGTGACAACAACACTACACTTATATTTGCATGTTGTATAGATCTATTAGACTCTTACGGACGGTGCTTGGGATACTAGGCCTCAAAATAAAGAAAAAAAAACTTATAAAATTTGGAATTTGATACCATTTGATGTAAATTTTCGTGATATGGTAATGAGTTAAATTTTATTTTAAACTTATTCGAGCAAAAATCTTCTTTTCAAATTAAATTTTAATATTAAGTGTCCATAGTTTAAACAGACAGCATGTAATATACGTTGACGGAGTTTTGTTAGGGTTTGCGCCTCCAATGGAAGATAGACTTAGGGCTTTAGCTTTTCCTTGTTGTGTCTCACCCCGGTGCCGCCTCCACCTCTCCCGGCGTAAGTCCTATATCACACAACGGTCCGAGTAAAACGTTAAGGCGCAATTTATGTCACGAGTAAGCTGACTGACGGAGAGCAAATTAAATTAAAAACGAGGCACGGCGAGCACACTATTAAGTGTCAATAAAGAATCGAGGAACAAATTTTGTTATGGCTAAGCACAACAATCAGTAAGAAGGGAAACTAAAATACGCCCCGACCCTCTTCAGGAATTGAGAGATGGTGAGCTCTAAAGCTCATATGCTTTCCTTTTCTTCTTTTTGTTCGGTGCTCCTCTCCTTGTATAAGGATTATGTCACGCCCCATATCCGGTTGTGACCGGACTCGAGACGTGAATTAAACTAACAATTAATTAATAAAGATAAAAGTAAACTTAAACAATTTTAAATCTCCAAATTTAGTTCCGATCAAATAACTTTGATAAAATAAGATCCAAACCGATATTACGAGTCAAAGCTCAGAATATAACAAAATAAAACCGATATTACGAATGTTGTGTGTTCCGGTACGATATAAATGGGACGGGCTGTGATAGCCGGAGATGTTGGGATTGATTGTACTAAATTATAGAGTGTTCTGCTGTGTGTTTTGTGTGTGCTGGTTGGCTATGTGTGTGGCTTCATTTGTGATTGTGGTCTTGCGAGAGTGATTGGTAGTTGGTACTTGTCCCGTGGGCGTTGTGGTTAGTTATGCTTTGCTAGTATGCCCTAATTGGACGATTACTCGTGGTATTGAACTGATGTTCATAACTACTTTTTCTACTGAGCGAAAGCTCACCCCTTACCTTGTTGTGTTTCAGGTCTTGAGTGGGATTTGTACTATCTGGATGCTCGATGCTTGGGAGCTAACGAGGGTCCTAGGCTAGCTTGTCTAGAGACGTACTGCGAATTTAAATTAAACTTTGACTCTGGAATTATGAGCTGTTGACTCTTTTATCGGTTTATGGTTACAATTTATTATTACTTTAAACTTTATTTCCTTTAAAATTGCTTTACTTATTATTCCTTTAAGTTCACGTTTCGAATCCGGTCAAAACCGGATTTGGGGCGTGACAACATGAAAGGGAAGAACCCATGTGAAACAACCAGCAAACACTTACAAGGACTGAAAATGATTTAGTTCTAGATATTGATTGACTGGTTGTAGAGTTCGATTAATGTCCCTGTCGTTTGTGGTGTTGGCCCCGGCACTCGCAAGATCTCTCTCTCCTTGGGGAATTTGTGGACAACGGAGATGATGTCAATCCTCCTTATAATAGGGTTTGGGGGCTTCGGGTTGGTGCTCTCTGTTGGACTCTATTAGGGCTTAATGGTTGTCAAATTCGAATGTTTAGATCTACTTTTTCTGAGCTTAATGTTAGTAAAATCTAGTTTCTAGACCTCCTTGCTTCTTATTTCCAATCTAGTTAATTTCATCCCATATCTTAGTTGATGATGAGCCCCTCGTGTATAGAATAGTCCCATATCTCACATAGATTATAAACTATGAACCTTCAAAGAACAAACCATATATATAATAGAGATATGGACGATCAGTTTAAAAAAAAAAAAAAACAAGGATTTGATTACTATTTTTCACGCAAAATTGGAATTTGTTGATAGAAATGCAAATGGGGTGTTGACATTGATCTGAGTTTCGTGATGAAAACCAATCCATATACACATGGACATGATGCCCCATTTGCAGAGAGCTTACCTTCTTTTCATGGAGAAAATGTGACAACAACACTACACTTATATTTGCATGTTGTATAGATCTATTAGACTCTTACGGACGGTGCTTGGGATACTAGAACTCGAATCTTAAGCGTGTTAGATAGTCTTAAAGGCCTCAAAATAAAGAAATAAAACTTATAAAATTTGGAATTTGATACCATTTGATGTAAATTTTCGTGATATGGTAATGAGTTACATTTTATTTAAACTTATTCGATTTAAAAATCTTCTTTTGAAATTAAATTTTAATATTAGATGCGCATGGTTTTGATATCCATCTAAATTTGGCTTTCATAAAATGAAAAAAAAAGTCTCACTTGAAACGAATACAATTTTTGTTACATTGTTTTTTGTTTCATCAATGAAGTTTTATATAAATTCTTAATCATTGATGTTTTATAGATGTCCCATCCAGATAAGGACACGGGGTTGTATGCCTAAAACAGACTTGAGAACTACAAAAACAGACCCTCGTATAAGATCCCAACAAAAACAAAAACTCAAAAACAATACAAAAAGCCCGAACAAAACAAAACTAAACAAACCAAACCAAACTGAAACAGTGTAAAAAAAATAAAATGGAAACAACTTAAGCCACCACCTTTTTTTAATGGAGCTCTGCAAAAAACTCAGTGAAGTTTCACTCCAATCAACGTACACACAACACTACACAAGAAAAACCAATCATATTCGGTGATAAAAAAAGTCTACAGAGAGACTCTCCGTCTTCTCTCTAGAATTTTCAAATCTCGTCGCCCTCTTTTTACCCCGCCGCTTCTCCCTTCTTCCGCCAGTGGTCTTCTGGTCCTCACGACCATGGAGTTCGCCAGCGAGGGTCGCTTCTGTTCGCTGCCCCTTCCATCCGTAGCCCCTTCGTTTCAACCTAACCCTAATCCTCTTGTCGCCGTGCGTTGCCTCTTCGCCTCCCTCTTCAGCCTTGCCTTTTCCCTCTCCTCCCCTTCGTCTCCGCCTTCTCGTCGGCGTCACGTCTCCGATTTGGTCGTGGGACACGTTTCCCCTCCTTCTCAGGGGTAGATCGTTGCAAATCGGGGTGCGTTGGTGTCGATTTGAGGGCTCTACGTCTTCTCCTTCGTCACCGGATCTCTCTTCATCCTTGGTGTTGCTTTCCTCTTCCAGGCGTGGAACGCGCTTCCTCGTCTCTCAGATAAGGATCGTTGTGTTAGAATATAACTATAATTGGGCCTTCAACTATCAGCTTAAGCTTTTAGTTGAGTTGGTTCTCTAATATGGTATCAGAGCCTCTGTTCCTCACAGACCCGGGTTCAAACCCCACTCTTTACAAAAACACTAATTTCTTCTCAATTTCTCTAATATGCCCAAAATGGGCCAGCCTTTACATCTCTTCTCAATGAGCTTATCCTCTCTTCTAAATAATTCACCTCCAAACCCGTAAAACGGGCTTGTCTGTGAGGGCGCGTGTTAGAATATAACTATAATTGGGCCTTCAACTATCAGCTTAAGCTTTTAGTTGAGTTGGTTCTCTAATAGTTGTGGTTTGGGCTTGCTTCTGCCAGGATGGAGGACTTCGACTCGTGTTTAGGGGCGTCGCTTCTCGATCTGGCCTCTTCAGGTCAAATCCTTGGTCCCGACTTTCTTTCTTCCCGAGGGTCCTCATCGCACCATCAGATTTGGAGCTCTGTTCCCTGGAACATGGTCTTCTCCCAGAGCTTCTCTCCAGGTGCTGGCAGGAGCTGGTTTTGCCAAAGCTTGTGGAGGCTCGCAAAGCTCCGGCAAAAGCTTGGCTAGAGCTTAGCGAGCTTCATGATCGGCCTTCGTCTTTGGTGCACCAAACCCTTCCACCACAAAAGTCGAAGATTTACGAACCAGAGCATGGTTTTGCTTCGTCTGCTGCGACTGTGTATGGGGTGCATCAGACCCAATCACCCTATTCTTCTTGTCCTGCTTGGCGTGGCGATGAACACCAGGTCGACCAAGGATCTTACAATAAGAATCATAGCTCGACAACAGCATCGAACAGAAAGCTGAGAAGGGGAGAGGCTTTATCCCACAATTTTGTTGATGTCAGTATCTATCTAATTATACATGTCAAATTTAACATAATTGAAATATACTACTCAAATATACTCTAAATCACTTTCATCTTAAAATATTAAGAACCATCCTTAGGTTGATAAATATATTTGAGAATTAATAAAACTGTAATAGATTGTATTTTTCATAAGCGATATTTTATGAATGACTCTGTATTTAGAGTGAAAGTATAGAGTGAGTAGATCAACTCGAGAAAACGAGGATAAATCGAGATACCTTAAAAAAAGAAAATACAAAAATAACGAAACTACGTGGTTAAAAGCTTAATTAACCAATCCCGATTCCTGATACTGAACAATCGGGACCTTCACCGGTTGAGAAAATAAGAGCATGTACAACAAAAATGTCCTGGGTAAGGCCCTGGGGCTGAGGCCCTTGTGCTGACTGGACAAAAGTGAGGCCCTATAGGTTGCAGAATAATGGGTGTTTTGCAATGGAGAGCCCCTGCTGAGGCCCTGTGCTGACTGGATGATGAGTTGTTATTAATTGAATTTTGCTGTTTTATTTAATTCTTTATCAAAAACCGTTTAAATTATATAAAAAAATGTGAAAAAATAATTAATGGCAATAAAAAATAATAAATAAATTTAACACGAATAAAAATGAACTTTTTAATAATGGCAAAGAAATCAATAAAATATGTGTATGGAATAATATGGTCAACTATGTAATATTCATAGTAGTTGCTATAACGAAATATCTTAAAGTCGGATCGGATATAAATACACACAAAAATGATAATATGGTCAAATATATATTACATAAATATGTTATTTTATTTGAAATATCATCCAATACTAAATTATATAATATATAATCTATTAAAAAGAAGATTTGATTTTAAATTTTAATATGCATTTCACTCAAAAATTAAAAGTGTATCATATTAATTATAATAAAACATAGTAACAAAAGCCCATCTAGCTCAATGGTAGAACACAAGGCTTTAAACCTTGAGGTTGGGGGTTCAAATCCCATAATTGCTAAAAAATTGTTAAAAAAAAAACCGATGTGGGATGCCAGGTGTCGGCCCGAGAGAGGGCCAGCGTGGCCGAGGGGCGAGGGGAGAACCCAGGACCGCGTGAAATACGACCCACAGTGGGACGACCCGAAGGTTGCGGACCGCGCGCACACGTGTCGGGGATGAGGGCTGGCCCGTTGTGCATGCTCTAACTAACACCACAGAGAAATCAAGTTTAAAGAAACCAAACGGACCTCTTTCCACAAAGCGCAGAGCACAAGGAAGCATCTTGATCCTTGAGACAAAACCATCAGGTCTTCATCCGACTGAACACGAAGTCACCAAGCATAAACCCCACCGGAAGGGCAAACAAAAGGTCGGAGACAAATTACTCCGATGGCCAAATCCGAAAAAAAACACACCACTGGCACCTGCAAACATCCCGCAACAGCCAGACTCCACACAAAAGGAACACAAGAGGCACAAACACCAAACAGAGGGTCATCAAAACAGCAACAACCCCTAATCCCATTCCAACCAGGAACAAAATCGAACTCCTACCACATGGAATACAAAAACGGTGCCCGAAAGCCGAGCCTAATCCCTACGGCGCCCGAAAGCCGAGCCTAATCCCTAAACTCCATACAGAACACTATCGGCCAGAAACACGACTCCACAACAGGGGAGGAACAAAATCGAACTCCTACCACATGGAGTACAAAAACGGCGCCCGAAAGCCGAGCCTAATCCCTAAACTCCATCCAGAACACTACCGCCCAGAAACACGACTCCACAACAGGGTAGAAGGACATGAACATGTACGGAGCTGAGCGAAGAACCTTGACCAAATCAGAGCAGAACCAAGATTGCTCGGGGGGGTCAGAATAATCGGGGGAGAACAAGGAGATGGTCCGCCGAGCTTTGCTAGGTTCGGCGGCCTTGTAGCAAAGAAGGCAGGTAGTAGAGAGAAAAAAGTTTTTAGCGTTTCAAAGGGAAAAAAAATAATTAACAATTTTTCAACTCTTAAACAAAGTTTTATCAACTAAAATTACTGGCTATTAGTTAAGGACAAGCTATATTTTTTTTTGAATTCACCGTCCATTACACCATTTTTCTTAGCATTACACCGTTTTGTTTGGCATCACTGCTGAGCAGTGGCATCATTTGCCGGAGTCTCTGTACTTTGCTATCATCCAGCGCCAAGATATTTTCAGTCCTTTAAGAAAAATATTCGCACTTCAAAAAACGGAAATCCCTGTCCTTAATTTCATTATAGTTAGTTTCATCCCATGTCTCAATTAACGATTCCATCTCTCTCGTACATTATAACTTATTTATTTTAATAATCAAATGGCTCGATCCAACCATATACAAGCAAAACTTGAAAGAACAAACCATATATATAGGGAGAGATATGTACAATCCGCTCCAACAAAACAAGGATTTGATTGTTATCTTCATGCAAAATTGGAGGTGTTAATACGGATCTAATATTCGTGATGAAGACCAATCCATGCACATGAACATGATGGCCCTATTGCACAGAGCTTATCATTCTTTTCATGGAGAAAATGTGACTTTCATATTTGCATATGGTGTGGATCTATTAGACTTTCACATTTAACGGGGTCTGAAGAAATTTGACGGTTCTGCAAATCTTGAGTATTTGTCCTTAACCCTATCCTTTATATCAAACATAAGGTTTGGACTTGACGAAGAGAAATCTAATAGAAACTACTTTTATCCTAAAAACTGTGTGAACCAATCTTAGCCACACATCTTTTAGATCCAACATTCACCATAATGCCACATCATCACCTCAGTTCCAACATAACTCACGCCACTTTCATCCTCTCTCACACAAGCAAGGGTATAATTGTAATAGCATGGTCCCATGTGGACAACTGTCCATTTTTTTCTTAACCAATTCACTAATTTAATATTTCCCGATTCGTTTGAACTCCGATTAGCTTCAAACTTGCGCCAATATTTTTCTTTTTCCAAGGCCTTTAAATCAAGATCAGTCATAAATATATTTTGAAGCACGAAAATAAAAAGTTATATTGGGGTGATAAAAACAATGTTGAGTGTTGATAAATGTTCACTAATAATTTTGTTATATCGGGGTATCAAACTAGTGCTAAATAATGTTTAGTGTTGATAAAACTATTGCTTAGTGTTCATAAAAAAACATGTGATGATGTGATAAAAATCATGTTCGATTTTGGAAAATGAGGTGATAAAACTAGTGTTCAGTGGTGATAAACCCAGTGTATAGTGTTGATAAATCTAGTGTATAATGTTGATAAAAATTACCCAGACTTAACTTTTTTATTTAAATCAGCCAGCCACGAAATAAGGGTGATAACCTAGAGTTTAGTGTTGATAAAAAAAACATGTGATGAGATGATAAAAACACATGTAATTTAATGATAAACATAGTGTTTAGTGTTGATAAAACTAGTGCTTAGTGTTCATAAAAAAACATGTGATGATGTGATAAAAATCATGTTCGATTTTGAAAAATGAGGTGATAAAACTAGTGTTTAGTGTTGATAAACTCAATGTATAGTGTTGATAAACCCAGTGTATAGTGTTGATAAAAATTACCCAGACTTAACTTTTTTTTTAAAATCAGCCCAGAAATAAGGGTGATAACCTAGAGTTTAGTGTTGATAAAAAACATGTGATGGGATGATAAAAACACATGTAATTTAATGATAAACATAGTGTTTAGTGTTGATAAAACTAGTGCTTAGTGTTCATAAAAAAACATGTGATGATGTGATAAAAATCATGTTCGATTTTGGAAATGAGGTGATAAAACTAGTGTTCAGTGTTGATAAACCCAGTGTATAGTGTTGGTAAACTCACTGTATAATGTTGATAAAAATTACCCAGACTTAACTTTTTTTAAAAAAAAATCAGCCCCGAAATAATTTTTTTTTCGTGCTTCAAAATATATTCATGACTGATCTTGATAGAAAGCCCTTGAAAAAACAAAAATATTGGCGCAAGTTTGAAGCCAATCGGATTTCAAACGAAGCGGGAAAAATTAAATTTGTGAATTGGTAAAAAAATAATATGATAGTTTTACCAAAAAGCCCATACAACTTATTAAAAAAGTGATGTTTTTTTCAGTCAACAACTCAATTGCATCTCATCCATCCATTCTTAAATTGAATGGCTTGGATTGGTTCACACGGTTTTTACGTTAAGAAGTGATTTCTATTTGATTTTTCCTCTGGGCTTGACTTATATTTTTCTGTATCATATTTTATACATAAAATATATAGAGTTAGATTCAAAAGTATTATACAAACAAACTCAAGACTCAAGCTTATCTGCCACCGCGGAACGAGCCAATACCGATGACTCCGTGACCGAGCGACCAAGCCACCGAAGAAGACTCTACCTGTAACCTTGGATCGCCACCATCGTAATAAGAAAACTCCAAATAATACCAATGTGGAGTATTACATTGAATCCTCGTCAGAAAAATATAAGAGTTAAGTTTTTGTTATACAAGTGAGGGTGGCACCCAATTAATTAAATTAGTCGTAGAAGTCTGGCTCGATATACATGATCCGTTTTAAATAAAAGGAACAGGTTCAATATGTTCTGGAATTTTACCACAAACGTGTTGTTCTTACTTTTTTTTTTCAAAAACGTGTTTATGCATTTTGTTCATTATAAGAATACAACGATGATTTCCGTTAATTTGGATGGAAATCCCCACAAAAATAAGAAGTCTTTAAAACAATCTTACCCGAAATCTTGAAAACCCTCCTCTAACCGTAACTCTAAACTCCTAAAATCACAGCTAAGGGCATCCACAGTCGTTGGCGGGGGCGTTGGCGGAGAGCAATCGTCGGCGGGGAGGAGGCGTGGAGCTGGTTGGGAGCTGGCGGGGAGGTCGCTGGCAGGGAATATAGCCGTTGAGTTACTCGCCAGCACTCCTCGCTGGCGTGGTGAGCTGGTCTTCCTTGGTTGCGGCGCCGACCGTTGGCTGCTGACGCGTTGGCGACACGTGTCCCCTCGCTGGCAGCCAACATTTAATTTTTTGTGTCTGGTAACCTCTTTATCTTCTCTGTTATGCTGACTTATTGTACGAACCGCCCCGGGCGATCCCGGTCGAACCGGAGGTCTTCGGTGAGAGTTTGATTTGTGTCGGGAAAGTCAACCGATGACTCCGGAAGTCATTCGGGACCTTTTTGGGGCCCAAAAAGCTTAGCCGTCGGCACGGTTAGCTTAGTTGGGTCGTTTCCTTTCCGTTGACTGTAATATTGGGTGAAGTCGATCCGGAACTTTTATCGATTAAACGCGGTCCGATTCCGAACTAAATCCGATAAAACATTTGAGCTGAAATTAATTAATGCTTGGAGTGGTCCCCACTTGGACAAGTGTCCAATGGGGCTTGAATGAGAAGATACAAGCTTGGAATGACCTCTTTGTCCCCAAACTTGAGACTTGAGTAGGCTTAGGCAAGGAAGGGCATTTAGGTAATTGAAAGTTGGTGTTTTAAGGGTCTTGGAGCAACAAACTCAGCACAAATCCCTAGGTGGCCGATTTTGGGAGAGAGGGAAAGAAGAGAGTTGAGTTTGGAGACTTGAAGAAGAAGAAATGAGCAAAAATGGAAGCTTGAACCCTTTTTCTACCAAAAACCACTCAAAACCTCTTGATTCTTCATCCTTTCCTCACCCTCAAGGTAAATCTCTCATCTATTTCCGTTTCTATCACTTTTGGTTCATGGGTTTTGGAGGAGAATGAAAGAGCTTGGTTGGGTTTTGGAGTTTGGGTTTGGATGATGAAGTTTTGGAGGAAATTGATGTTAATTGTTGGTTTAATCTCGTTTTTGTGGAGTTTTGATGGTTACCCATGGTGGGATTTGAAGTAGAGATGTTTTAGGACCTGTTTTGGAGCTTGGGGTGGTCTCTAATGGAGGTTTTGGGGGTTAAAATCGTGAAAACCGAAGCTGGAGGAAGAAGAAGACGGACTGTTCCAGACCCGTCACGGCTCCGTGAGGGAGACCGTGACGGCGTTGGTCACGACTCCGTGAGGAGATCCGTGACGGACTGGGCCACGGACCCGTGATAAGATCCGTGACGGAGCCCATCAAGGATCCGTGACCCGAACCGTGACAGACCCACTTTTGGGCCTTTTAGCCTATGTTTGGACCTCGGGCTTATCTTGGTGTTTTCTCGTTATTTATTTTTGAAGTTAGTTCTGATCCGGGTTTGTTTGTGTGACCCAAGACGTTGGATCCAAGATCGACGGAGGAGGAGACCCGAGGACATCGTGAAGTGGAGGAGGAAGCGAACCAGGACGTCAGCAGCTAGGAGGCGTAGCTGTGTTTTCTACTTGAGGTAGGGAAAGTAGCGAATACCGGTTTAATTACGGAAAGTTACTAGTATGCATGCTAGGGAATAATAAAACTGGAATGAACTTTTATATGATAAAATAATCGGACGAGTCCTAGTAACATGTAGGATGTGATTCACTAGTGTAGACGCTTTCAATACTTGGGAATTTGCCGTGCTGGTAGAATGGTCATGTCGAGCCGTAGGTTGTGTGCTGATTGAATTGTCTGTTATTGTTTGAGATGCCTGCTGTGTGACTTAGTGTCAATAAGTTTAATAGTCAAGAATTAGTATATCTGGTGAGCATGTTGTTGCTATGTGGGCGAGTGTGACGTGCTTGTTATGATGTGAACCCTTGGATGTGTTATGGTTGGGTGAGTGATAGATCGACGTGTCGTGTAGCGGTGGTAAGATTGTTGGGCCTGTGAGCCGTGGTTGATATGTGGTATTGCAATGCGTGATTTTATCTTGATGTATGATCCAAGAGAATGTTTCCGGTACGATGCCTACATCGAGGGGGTATGTCGGTGTAGGACATCTAGGCCGATGTCGTGATTGGGCCTACGGGTTGTGTTGGGGCCGACGGGTCGTGCCGACGGGCCATATTGTGACTGGGGCCTACGGGTCGTGTCGGGCCTGTGGGTCGTATTGGGCCGACGGGTCGGAGCCGACATGCCATATCCTTTTGTGTTGGGCCTACGGGTCGTGTTGGGCACCAGGTGCTGTGTTTCAGCCTCGATGATCTATGGTCCTTTGGAGACGTTTCTGAGGGTCCCGACGATATGTGTCCTCGTAGGGATGTTTCCGGCATTCTTGATGCTATACGTATTTTTGACGTTATGCGTCTCCTCTGGATCGAGAGGTAGTCTGAGTTGTACTGACTTACCGGTTTGATATGATGGTATTGGGCTGTGTACAGCCGGTGGAGTTCGGGGGCGGTAGTGTGGGACGTGTGTTCTGGTTGCTTCTGTGTTTGATACGTTTGTTGTTTGGTTAATGTTTTATGTTGTGAAAGTTGTCGTTATGAGCACTGTAAGTTTGGCTATGAACCCCGGATTGAAAGTTAGGTGTGCTGTACTAGTATGCCCTAATTGGACGGTTACTCGAGGTGGTGAGCCGATGTTCATTACCTTAACTACTTTCTCTACTGAGCGAAAGCTCACCCCTTACTTTGTGGTGTTTCAGGTGTTGAGCGGGATTTGTACTAGCAGGACATAGCTGAGCTTGGGAGCTGGCGCGGGTCTTGTCTAGTTGGTCTAGTGACGTGCTGTTGTTTTTTTGAACCAAATGTGTTGTACTGGTTTTCGTGAACTGTCAACTCTTTCGTTTGAAATTTTATCATTAGCTTTGAGATTTATCTACTGTATTTTACCGCTTTTACTTATTGTTTTAAGTTCACGTCTCGAGTCCGGTCAAAACCGGATTTGGGGCTTGACACTTATCGCTTCCCTTCCTCCCTCTCTTAGTGATTAGTCTTCCCTTCTTCTCATTCTCGGAGTGGTTCGAGCTCGTCGGTTGAAGGTGTTGGCCATCGGCGAGGGTTATGGATTTTGTGTCTTCTTAGTAGCCAATCGTTTAAGTGAGGGGGGAAAGGGAGTTGTTCAATTTACGACAAAGGTAGGGTTAAGTTTTTTATTAGTTCATTGGCTTTACTGTTGGAAGCCCTACCTTTTTGTGCTTCAAGTTGGTGAAATCTAGATTTTTTAGATCTTTTTTTCTTTCTTTCTTTGCGCTTCATGGTTGTTAAATTTAGGTATTTGTCACGTCCCAAATCCGGTTTTGACCGGACTCGAGACGTGAACTTAAAACAATAAATAAAAACAGTAAGTTACGATAAATAAATCTCAAGAACTGATAATAAATCAATTGAAAGAGTTAACAGCTCATAAAAACCATTACACCAAGTTTAGTGCGAAAACAACTACACAACTCTAAACCTACTAGACAAGACCCGCGGCAGCTCCCAAGCTCAACTGTGTCCCGCTAGCACAAATCCCGCTCAACACCTGAAACACCACAGAGTAAGGGGTGAGCTTTCGCCCAGTAGAAAAAGTAGTTAAGGTAATGAACATCGGCTCACCACCATGAGTAACTGTCCAATTAGGGCATACTAGTACAACACAACTAAATGCCAAACCGGGGTTCATAGCCAAACTTACAATACACTCAACGACAGCTTTCACACAATAAAACATTAACCAAACATCAAACGTATCAAACACAGAAGCAAACATAACACATGTCCCATACTACAGTCCCCGAACTCCGCCGGCTGTACACAGCCCGATACCATCATATCAAACCGGTAGGTCAAGTATCAATCGGACTACGTCTCGATCCAGAGGAGACGCATAACATCACGGAGACATATAACATCGAGAATGCCGGAAACATCCATATAAGGACACATATCGTCGGGACCCTCGGAAACGTCTCCAAAGGACCACAGATCATCGAGGCTGAAACACGGCACCTAGTGCCCAATACGACCCGTAGGCCCAACACACTAGAATATGGCCCGTCGGCTCCGACCCATAGACCCAACACGACCAGTAGGCCCCAATCACAATATGGCCCGTCGGCCCACTATGACCCTTAGGCCCAGATATCCTACACCGGCACACCCCCTCGATGTAGGCATCACACAGGAATACAATCCTCTTGGAACACACAACAAGCTAATAACATGCATCGAAATGCCACAGATCAAACACTGCTCTCCAAGCCCAACAATCCTACCACAAATACACAGTACGTCGGTCTATCACTCACCCGACCATATCACAACCAAGGGTTCACAAAGCAACAGTCACGACACACTTTCCCACACATAGCAACAACATGCTCACCGAATATACTAGTTCTTGACTCTTATCCCTATCAACACTTAGTCACACAGCGTGCATCACAATCAACAATCAAGCAATTCAATCAACACAGAACCTACGACTCGACAAGGCCAATATACCAGCACGACAATTCCCGAGACTGAAATCGTAAAAGCACACGGTTTATACGTCTACGCTAGTTAATCACATCATACATGTTACTAAGACTCGTCCGATTATTTAATTATTACCTAACATGCATACTAGTAACTTTCCATAATTAAACCGGTATTCGCTACTTTCCCTACCTCAAGACAAACCACAGCTACGTCTCCTAGCTGCTGACGTCCGGGCCTTCTCCACGATCGAGGTCCAAGCCCGAGTTTAACAAAAAGGGACGATAATCAGTCCCGATCCAGTCCGTAACAGTCCTTAGAAATTTAATAACGGTTCAGTCCTCTAATTTATCTGCTTTAAGTCCTTTAAAAAGTCTGATAGGTCCTTGAAATTAACCGTCAAGTCCGTTGAGTTCTCCAATTTAATTTAATCAAATTTAATAATTAATTAAACTGACTTTAAATTAAAAAGTCTTTAAAACCGGTCTGACCTGGATCCGACCCGGTCCAGACCCTGAACCGGAACTGACCTAGAACCGACCCGGACCCGGCTCCAGACCCAACCCAGACCCGGCTCCGATCCAGGTCTGGACCTGAGTCCAGACCCGGTCCAAGAGCCTATGCCTGGCCCGAGGCCTGGTCCGGCCCGAGATCGCCCTGGAACCATGGCTCGAGCTTAACCCTGGCCTGCTCTGACCTACGGCCCGTTTCATGACCCAAAACCAGACTGGCCCAAGGCCCGCTCCGTCTGTAAGAACCACTCCCGGTCAACGCCAGTCAAACCGGCGATAAACAGGAAAATTTTAAAATTTTAGACAGACACTTAAATGAACCTAAAATTGACCTTGAGGGTCATACCAGACTTAAGTTGACCCCGATATCGACCAAAGTGAGTTCCGGGGGACTCAGGGCAACTTTCTGACCAGTTTGGGAAATGTTGACTTTTCGCTCGAAAAGTCAACCGAGCGACGTTTTGGTCCGTTCGAGGCCCGTTTTGGATCCAAAAAGCTTATCCGTCGTCGTAGCGGTCTTAGTTGAGCCGTTTCCTTGTAGCCCGTGAAGTTTCGTAATTTCTTGGAAAAAGTGCCCGTTCGGGGCCCGAAACAGCCGAATTTCGCGAATCTGATTGGAAGATATTTTCAAAAAAGGTGTGGGACCCACTTGCCACATGTCACCAATGTGGTGGTGTTAGGTTTATTGGACAAAACAAGAAGACTACATGGATGGGGGTGTTCGGCCACTTTAAAAAAAATGGAGAAAAGGGTGAGTTTTTAGAGAGAGAAAGGAGTTAGAAGGAAGAGAGAAAAGGGGGAGAAAAAGAGAAGAGGTGTTTAGGGTTTGCTACTTTCCCGTCGATCAAACCGTTGGATCGTCTCAACGATAGAAGAATCAAACTCACACCGATATTCTCTACGGTGAGCATCTAACCGATTTTCGTTTTGTTAAGTTTGAAAGTTAGGGTTTGGGTTAAAACTATTAGTTTTTGGTTGAGTTGAGGTGTGGGGTTCATTGGAGGTGTTTTGTAGCGAAAGGATGATCGTTTTCCGGTGACCGGAGGCTCGGGGGGAGCTCCGGCCACCGTGCACGGTGGCTGGCCAGACATGGGGTGGCTGGCCGGAGCTAGGACCGGCCACCACCATGGTGGACCGGCCCATATCGGACCTAGCCACCCACAGCCAAGGATGGCCGGGTGGGGCCCACATGCTCGGGTTTTCGGGTTTCGTGTTCGGGTGGTTTAGGACGTTCCCCAAATAGTTAATCCACACTCGGATCGAAATTTGGAATTAAATCGTAGAAGTTGTAAATGACGGGTTTAGAAACTTTAAACACGAATTAAATTACTCGGAAGTCGGAATTTGATTCCGTCGAGTGCATAGGAACCCTTGAATTATTCTAATACCGTAGAAATGAAAACGGAATTTTCGGAGCCCCGGAAGGACGTTTTCCAATCCCGGGAAGATTCACCGGGTCGGGCGAAACGGGCATTTCCGGGTCCATTATCGACAATGTCGAGTAATTGGGAAGTTTGAGAGTGATCGACATTGTCGGGGTTACTTTTGGGCGTCAAGTTTATTAAAATTCAGTTTATGCCTACAAGCTTAAAAGTGTTTTAAATTGTGTTCTTATTAAATCGTGCCACCGACAGAGGAAAGGGAAAGCTAGGCGAGTGATCGAGATCACGCCGGAGCGTGACTGTGAGCTTTTGGGGAAAGCATACGAGGTAGGGAAAAGTAGCCGGATCTCGGCCCTGACTAGGGAAAGTTAACAGTAGAAATGCATGTGACACTTGGGTGTCGTGGGTTAAGTAAGTTTATCGAACAATAGAAAGGCAGGCGACACCGGGTGGTGTCGTATGATACGGGAACGTATCGAGCAATAGAAATGCATGTGACACTTAGTAGTGTCGTAGGAGCATTGAACGTATTGATATTAGAAATACTGGGGGCATTTGGTTATGCCCGGAGGTTGATTGTATTGTTTGTGGGTGGCCATTAGTGCCCGTGGGGTTGTTGAGCCTGTGTTTTACTGTTGGTGTCTTGGGTGGCCATGAGTGTCGTGGGGTTGTTAAACCCGTATTTTACTGTTGGTGTGTCTTGGGTGGCCATGAGTGTCCGTGGGGTTGTTAAACCCGTATTTTACTAGTTGGTGTGTCTTGGGTGGCCATGAGTGCCCGTGGGGTTGTTGAGCCCGTATTTTACTGTTGGTGTGTCTTGGGTGGCCATGAGTGCCCGTGGGGTTGTTGAACCCGTGTTTTACTGTTGGTGTCTTGGGTGGCCATGAGTGCCTGTGGAGTGTTGAACCTGTGTTGTTGCTGGTTGTTGAACTTTGTTTGTGATTGTGATTGCCTGAGGTTGGGGGCCCGACAGATATCGGGGGAAGTTGCATGGAGGTTGGCTGGCTTTCCGACAGGGATCGGTAAAGTTGAGCATTCTTTGGCTAGCCTTCCGACATAGATCGAAAAGGTTGAGCATTCTTTGGCGATGAAGGGCAGCTCCCCTTCCGACTAGCTATCGGAAAAGTAGTGCTGTATATATCGCTAACAGGTCGACCGCCTGGCCTGACAGGGATCGGTAAAGTTGCGTGGGGCAAGCTCGAGCCCAGCCGGTTAGAAACCGGCACTGAGCAGCTGGAGTGCGATCCTTTGTGATCTTGTTTGGTGTGCGATCCTTTGTGATCTTGGGTGTTGCGTGGTTGTCTTTCGTATTTTTGGAGGAAGTCGTAATCGTTGTGTCGGGTCTACATTACGTGTCCGAGTGTTGAGTCGGTTGAGGAAAGTAACAGTTCGTGTGTCAGTCGGGTTACTTGAGTTGGGGGATCGTAGTCCCCGGTGTCGGGTTGTTGTTGGTGTTACCGGCATTGTCTGCTAAGTATGCCGTAGTCAGTCTGTTATCCGTGGTGTGAGCGAACGCTCACCCCTAGCTGCTTTTCCTACAGGTATTGGTCGCGGGACGGACTAGGTGAGCTCTCGAAGCTTGAAGAGCTAGGAGCGGGAGTCCGGGTTTCCTTTTTGAGTCTAGCGACGTACGCCTTGTATTTTGTCCGCTTGTTGGGACGTACTTTTGAGTTGTAAATAATTATTTTGATTAACTAAATGGTGGTTTTAAAGTGATTTATTTAAAAGGTTTGAAAATGTTTTATTGTCTTAAATGTTCGCGTTCCGGGTTCGGTTCTACTCAATTTGGGGCGTGACAACTTGGTATCAGAGCTCGAGGTTTCACGCCTCGGACTGTACGTCAATTAGGTGGGGAGAGTCGAGTTAGTAAAGTCCCGTCGTGCGTTGGGTACGCAAGTCGGAAACCGTGCGTAGACCCGTGGTGTTTTGAGTCCTGTTTGTGTTTGTGTGTATGTGCAGTACGGTTTGTGTGTTGTTGCGTGAAACGTTTTTAAGCTGTCGCGACTCGACTCAGGGGTGCCCCTGTAGTCGAGCGTGACGGTGCTGATATCAAGTGGGTACAATGTAGTTCGGGGACGCCTGGACCGGGTTGTAACTACCTGATGTCAAGAAATGAGGTTTTATAACGAAAAGGAAAAGTTTTGGTTTTTGATTGGCCCTGTGGGCGTGTTTTGATTTTGGTTGGCCCGGTGGGCGTAGTTCGACTTCAGTTGGCCTGGTGGGCGTGTGTGGTTGTTGTTTGGCCTTGTCGGCTTGTGATTGAGGTTGAGTGATTTGGATTCGTTTTGAGAGTCATGTGTAGTTGTGTATTGTTTTTTAGTGACGTTCACGATTGCGTCGGATCGTTTGAGTTTTCCTTTACGTATTATTATAATTGAAGTATTAATAGAGTGGGCAGGGTGACGCTTTAGTAACAAGTGCGCTATGGTTGACGTAGACCGTGTGAACGCTAGTGTATTTGAGCATGTCGTCGTTATATAAGTTCGCAAACTAAACGTTTGCGTGTATCCGTGCAGAGGATACCGACACATGGCTCGTGGCAGACGAGGACGATCAGGCGTGACACGGGGACAGGCGCCCGCGCGAGGCAGGAGGGGACGGTCAGCAGGGACACCAGGATGGATGCCCACCGTTGAGCCCGTTGAGTACGCGGAGGCCCAGGGTACTCTTGTCGGAGAGGACAGGAGGAGCGACGCGGGACCATCTACGGGCACGCCCAGCGTCCCGCCGGTCGCAGACCCTCCCACTACGACCGCCCTGGACGAGCTGACCAGGACGGTGCAGAGTTTGGTGGCGATCATCGCCAGTAGAGAGTCGGCATCGCCAGCTCCGGAGACAGCAGCTGTTCCAGCGAGGCCCATTCAGGCCGAAGGCCATACGGCCCGGACACTGCTGGACTTCCTGAAGCTGGGCATACCCACATTTGTCGGGGAGCCGAACCCCGACCTAGCCGAGAGATGGCTTGAGCAGGTCACGCGGGACCTGGACAGTTCAGGCATCGATGATGGTTGCAGCAGAGTGTCCTTTGCAGCTCATTAGCTGAGGGACAGCGCCTACCACTGGTGGCCTAGTCTGCTCCTCTTCCTGGCTGGCCCAGTCTGCTCCTCTTCCTTCTTTTTGTTCTTTCTCGCTTGCACTCGATCCAAAATCAACGATTTTTTAACCTCGACGTCCCAATCGAACCAAAAATTTTACCCGCTCTCCAAGTACGACCCTACAAGTGATTAATTTTAATATTTAAATCTTTTCACCGAGGCGGTCTTCATAGTATTAGACTCATTTTTTATGTTTATAGGTTTCCTGTATGAAGCGGATTGTGTTTCATCTTCTGGTTTTTATTTTTGTTGGCTTTCTTCGTGAAGCAGGGTGGTTCCGTCTCTAAGACGAGTTTCTTTGGATGTATTTTTTTTATCAACAATTTTTTTTATAAGCTAAAAGACATCAAGATAGAAGTAGAGGGCAAGAGTCTACAGCCAACACTCTAAAAAACAACAGACCGAGCATTGCGAACGGAACCTCAACAAATCGAAACCAGACCTAATCAAGGAGTATAAACACAAGTCTATAACCTAGATTTTACAAAAATGAAGAAAACAGACACCAATAAACAGTATCAGACTCGAGCTCTGGCATGAAAGCACGTCTCGAACACAAACCCATCTAAGGGAGAATCAAGGTCTAAAAATCCAAATAAAACTACAAAAAGGTGCTTAACAAAGAACATATATAAGGTTTGTAACGCTAATTTTGCAACCATGATCCTCCTAGGAAGCAGGGTATTACCCAGATTTTTTAACCATGAAGCTCGAAAAACTGCGTACTTCCTCCTAAAGCACCTTTAACCTTACATGGGCTTGAAGAATCTCTAATCTCATCAGAGCCCCAACTTAGAGAGTTGAGAGGCTCCGACACGCCGACGACCAACACTACAGGATGGTAGAGATAGACCGGTGGCGAAAAGCACAGATACTCAAGGGCCCTAGAAACATAAACACCTCGATTTTCGACAAAGGCCCGAAGACCAAACACCCGTCAGAGGCCAACACCTAAACATTGACGGGTCCCTACCGACCTTCGATAGGGGAAGAAGGGAAAATGAAACAAGAATGAAACCAGGACAAGAGTAGAGCTCCACAAGACAAATAAAACGAAGGTAGAAGCGGGATCTTTACCAACCTCAACGACAAAGGGCCCTGAACAACAGCGAATCAAAGACCCGAATGGTCATGAAACGCTTCCCACTAAAGAGCAGGACCAAAACGACAGAGAGAAAACAGGTAACACAAGCTATCCCCGCCACCGACAAAGGCAATGATGCGTTGAGGGCCAACACCCGAGAAATCATTAGAAATCAAAACCATCTGTACCCCACCTTCGAACATTTATCCTCCCCATCACCCCAACACTTTCACGTTCACGACTCCTTGTTCTGATGCCAGCAACGACTCCGGAAACTGTACCGGCCGTGCACCATGACGGCTTCCTGGTAGGACGGCTCCTCAATCCTTCTGATGTGTTTGATTCACAGAGAACCAAATTTTCCCAAAACTCACCGCACAGGAGCTCAACAGTCATCTCATTTCCTCCCCACATTAATCCTTCCATACCCTCAAACTTGCAATCACAGCTATCAAAGCTTGCATGTGGTCCAATTCCAGTTCTCCAGTGTAGCAACGCAAGGTATGGAATGGCTAAGTCATGGCAAATGAACCCAAGTGAAGTTGCTGCGTTGCAGCACCAACTTCATATTGATTGTAACCATCAAAATCATGGAAATCTACTCCAAGTTCCTTAAAGTGGCCCTCAATCAAATGATGAGAAACATTTTGAATACCCTTACCCTTCGCACCACCTCCGTTTGAGGTGTCGCTCCTCCCTTGGGTGTTGGTCCTTGAGCTCTCCTCCGCCACCTCCGTTGGGTTTCTCTAGGCCGCCGCTTTCGCTCCTTCTCTGGTACTCCGTTTTCCTCGTCCCTTCACGCAGCTCGTGGTGGAGTTGACGGGGATCGCCGTGCTTTCCCGGGTGCTGACCCCGGCGAGTTTCTCAGCCCCTGTGCTGTCCTCCTGGTTTACCTTGTTTTGGTATGATTGTGGTGGTTGTGGAGCCTGATGGTAGGTCTCACGTCGCTGCTCGTGCGGTGCTGGCCGCTAGTGTCGTCGGATTTCTCTTCGTCTTCCGGCGTGGGTACTCTTTGGTGCGCGTGCGTCTCAAGGAGATGGTTCGAGTTCCGATGCGTTTCGGTTGGACTTCCCCGAGTTTTTTCTTGGGCTCCTCTTCTCTGGTTTCTTTTGGGCCTTGGGCCTTGTTCTGTATCCCCTGGCCTTCGTGCCTTTCTTTAATAAAAATCGTTTTTTTCGCTGATAAAAAAAAACTTAATTTTCACCACCACCCCAACACATTTACATTCATAGCCTTGTGTCCCAATACCAGTCGGCCAAAATAGAATTCTATAGTACTCAACAGCCAAAACATGATAGCACAAGCTTACTAAAGATGTTTCAATTACCTAATACTTTATTACTGGCATGCCTTCGAATGTTGTATCAGTATCATTCAATAAATTCATGAAGTATATGCCTATAATTTTGATTTCAGCAATCACGACCAACCCTAGCCATTGCCTCAACCCTCCAACTCTTTTTTCTCTCGTGTACACTACATTCCTTCCTCTTGTGATAGGTTTGTCCTCAAGCTCTACTGCTTGCATCATGACCCGTGGATGATGGCTCTGATACTAATTTGTTAGGACCAGAACCGATTCTGACTGAAATTGATAAATTGAAGCTTTATTGAATCAAAATTACACCTCGAGGCTTACAATGGCAGAGCTTCACTCTCCATTGCTAAGGTTTCTCCCTCTACAACAATACCGTAATCACCAAGAATGCTCCCTCTCTGTTCTCCATGTTTTATACCTCCCTTCACTTTCTCCGATCTCTAACAAATTAATTCCACAAACTAACAGACACGTAATCATACTTAACAACTAACAACAGTTATGGGTTGTCACGTCGACGCTCGAACTTCCTTCTTCCTTGCTCCCGACACTCAAGCTGGTATATTTGTATGGAAACAATAGAGAATCAATCCAACCTTTCACCACACACCCCCACACAATCGTACCCCAAAATTTTAAATGAAAAGAATTGTTATCAGATTAGGATTTTGATCTAAACTTGTTAAAATCTAGAAAATATATATAAATAAATAGGACTTGAAAGTTGAAGCACAGTTTCGATATTTTAAAATATTTGAGTCATATGTTAGACACATGATAAGTGTTCATCCAAAATGGATCAAAAGGTTAACATCGGGTATTAATTTGAAAATTTTAATACTTTGAAAATTTTAATACTCTAAAATAACAAAAAGAATAAAAAAAATTAATATAATAATTTTGAAATCTTATATTTACGTAATAGTAAGATAGAATTATCTCTCTACCATCCTCTTACAGACACTCCCACTTATGCACGCCAACGTTGGAAGACATCATCAGGCTCCCTTCTCATTTTAATTATAGTTAATTTCTTCCCCTATCACAATAATTGATGAGACCACTCATAATATTATTCCATATCACTCACATATCATAACTTAATTATTTTATTAATCAAATGGCTCAATACAAGCCAAACTTGTAAGAACAAACCATATATAGAGGGAGGACAGGTACAATCCGTTTCAAAGAAAACAAGGATTTTTATCTTCACGCAAAATTGGAATATGTTGATACAATGCAAAAGGAGTGTTGATACTGATCTAACCTTCGTGATGAAAACCAATCCATACACATGAACATGATGGCCCATCTTCTAGAGCTTATCTTCTTTTCATGGAGAAAATGTGACTGGCATATTTGCATGGTAGGGATCTATTAGACTCTTGCATGGTATGGATCGGAACCCACATCGATAGGTTTCTTCCAGCTAGCAACTTCGAGAAACAATGGGTCGCAAGAGTATTCGTCGCAATGGGTCGTGGCCTTATTGGTCTGGGACAGCTCCAATGTTATGTACCTGGAGAAGTATTGCATTGAATCCTAGTAAATTCCTTGTGTGAGTGTCACACCTAGTACCGAATAAATAAATTGACACTAGAAATCTGATTTGATATAAGTGATCTGTTTCAAATAAAAAGATAAACTCCAATAATATGTCATCAGACGAACATTTTTCGCACAAATATGTTGTCCTCGCTTTTTTTTCCAAAAAAATATTTATACCGTTTTTTTTTTATCAAAAACAAGATGGTTTTTTGTTAATCAGAATGGAAAATCCCCGTAAGTTTAAGAAATCCCTAAAATACCTCTACCTCAATTCCTAAAAACCCTCTTTGAACCCTAGACACTAGACCTTAACCCAATAATTCTCTAAAGTGTAGTTTACGGTTTTTAGGGTTCGGTGATGGTTTTTTAGGGTTTCGGGGTAAGGGTATTTTAGGGAATTCTGAATTTTCTTGGGATTTTCCGTCCACATTGAAAGAATTTTTTAAAATTAATGGAAACCGTCGTTTTCCGATTATAAACGAAATGTATAAATAGGTTTGTGAAGAAAAAAATATGAGAAAAACACATTTGTACTAAAAAGATCGTTCGAACACATATTATTAAGGTTTCCTGAGATAAAATTTATCATACCCTAATGTGCCCACTATGTGGGTCGTGGATGGGTTCTTTTCGTGATCGTAGAGCCTAGAGAGCCCGAAGTCGCCTAGCCTTGTGTCCATGTTCGCATCCAATAACACATTGTTGGACTTGACGTCTCTATGGACTACTACTTGCTCCCATTCCTCGTGGAGGTATAGTAAAGCTGATGCAACACCCTTCAAGATCTTGTACCTCTAAGTCTATTTTAGGATTGTGTTAATATTGACGTTGTTGAATACGAGGCTATCGAGGCTTCCGTTGGGCATGAAGTCGTAAACGAGGAGGAGGTCTTCGTTGTGCTTGCACCATCCGTGGATATGCACCAAGTGCTTGTGCCTCATCTTCCCGAGGTTCTCTATACTATATCCGCCACAAACTCTCTTATCCCTTGCTGTGATTTGTGCGATGTTTTCTTGATCGCCACCACTTCTTTTGTTTCCGGCAAGGTTCCTCAGTAGACGCATTCAAATCCTCCGAACCCGACCACTTCACTCTCCTTGAAGCCCTCGGAGGCCTAGGACAAGTCCTTATATCTGAACATGGGTTAAGTTGCTTTGAGATGGGTTAAGTTTCTTTCCCTGTATAGTTAGGGGGTTGATTCGGACTGGTTTTATTTGGTTCAGCTTGGCCCTCCCTTTCTGTTTGTTGGGAGTTTTGCTGGAGCTGTGTTCGGTTAGTTAAGGTGTGTTTGGTTGTGGATGCCTTTTCCTTGCTGTTCTGTTTGTTCTCCAACCCTATTTTAGGGCTCTGGTCCTTGATGTTAGATTCTCAGCCTTGTAGCCTTGTGTTTCTGTTGGTAAGGTGGATCGTTTCCTGGCCTTAGTTGGTGTTGACTTTCCTTGTTTTGTATCCTGTAATCCTTTGCTGTTTTTGCTTGTAATACCTTGTTGTGTATCCTGGTAATCCTTGGTTGATCTTGCTATAAGTTGTAACACCTCAGGTTGTTGAGGGTTGGTTTGAGGTTCCCTGAGGGAATGCTCGGTTCCTTGTATCCGAAAACTTGCTCTATACTTCATAGAGCATTTATTTTAAATATGCTTTGCCGATCAAAAAAAACTAGCGTTTTAGGTTATGTAGATCGAGCAGATATACGTAGTGCAAACTAATATCGACTATAAATAAGATAAAAAGACACAAGTGCCACTAAGTTTTTTGAGGAAAGATTATGCTTTCATTTAATGAAAACAACAACAAAATCAAGGGATAAAACCCGATACAAGCTGAGATAACGGCCAGAATCTCCTGTTTGAAACAAGACAGGTAATCCAGCACACTTAGCTAAAACTATAAGAATTTTACATAGTATGGTAGAATAGATTTGGCAACTGAAGATACCTACAATGACGCAATACCAAGGAGCTAAGTACCTAGAAGGGTGGTTGCCTTGGATCGCGGGGACATAAAGAGCATCACCCCAAGAAACATGACCCCCCCCCCCCCCCCCCCCCCCCGCCCCAATAGGGCCAAGGGATTGTTGGAGGTACTCCGGACAAACCTCCAAACCATCCAAGCACCTATCATATTTCTCGATGAAACTGTTTGTCAGCCTTCATCAATAGACATGGGTGGGGAGCATGATGGCCATCCTTTGCAATCGAATTAATGTCCATCAATGAAAAAACTCTTTTCTTGGAGCTATCCACTACTTCACTTGTTTGGTTATTTTTTTCTCGAGCAAGGTCTTTCATAGACTTTTCTTTTCTTAGGCCTTGCTTAGTAGGCTATTTCTTTTGTGTCTATTTCTTTGGCTTGCTCCCTGATGAGGCAATCGTCTTTTCCTGATCAAACCCCATAAGATCTCGCGTTGGAGGATGTGCTAGACAAGGTGAAATTGGGGCAGCTCAGCATGACCTTGAAACGATTTCTCTTGTGACTGAGACCCCCCACTTTTCTTGGACAATTTGTCCTCACGAATAGTCAAGGACAGGGATGTCGTCAGGTTAGGAAAGATTGTAGGTTGAATGGTAAGCGGGGATAGGGGTACTATTGATCCCTTCCCACGTACCATTTCCCTTTCCATCACCTACGATGGGGGGTTTTCATTAGTCTAAAATTTAGGCAAGACAATAGTTTGAATTTCAGTAGACTCCTGAGTGGGAGCATCTTCCTTTGATTAGTTGGTGATGGTAGGCTAACGGGACTCCAATCGCTCTTGAGAATCTGTAACATAACCAGAACAATCTGGATCCGCAAGGGTTCCTGTTATAATGGGCGGAGCCGGAGGTGGCATGGCTTCCTAGTCTGAACGGAAGATCCTTTCCGATTGGACGGCCGAGGGAGCTTTTAGGGACTCTCCATATCTTCTTTCTAGCTGGTCTGCACCCGAGAGAACAACCATGCAATCCCGATTTAAGTGTCCAAGCCGACCACATCGGTAACAAATATACGGAAAATTTTCATACTCAAGTGGGACCTTAAGAGGGTCCGCATTTGCATCAATTTGTAGTATAAAGTCGCAACGCAGCGGCCTATAGCATCCAGTTCCACCCGAAGCCATAGGAACGTGTCCCATCCTCGTGGATGGTTTGGATTCTTCGGTTTGCTCGCTCTCTGGATTCCAACATCCTTTCCAAGGTTAGAGATTATATGAAAGCTCTCATTTGGGAAGTCCTAGCCTCCACCAGAATATCGTAAGCTCTGACCGATATGTGAACATGTCAGAAGCTTAAGGTTTCTGGTTGGATGCGTTGAGGTAGAGGAATAAGGAGTAGCACAGTCCCATAGAAGTACCATGACACCCTAACTCGAATATCACCCATCGCGGGTTTGGAAGGTAAGTAGAAAAACACTATTTTGTCCGTTAACGTTTGGACCTTCAAATCCCTCATATTCCAAGTGTTTGCAATCATAGTGCAAAGAATCGGGGGTTTACTCGTTTATCGACAAAGAGACGACCGACAAGAGCATATCGATACCGAGAGTCGTCCACTGTCAAGACCGTGTTGATTGGAACCCCTATGAATGCACCATCTTCATCAAAAACAAAGAGTCGTAGTACCAACAATAACAAAGATGGTTTTTCAATTATAAAACTTACTCACATGTACTTCGAGCAGTTGGTGTGAGTTGAATTTCCACCCAAACTAGTCGTCATTAGGTAGAATAAACTGAAAAAGATGGTCGAATTTCCTGAAGCCTTTAAATTGTGCATCCAACTACCTTCTATAATGGATGTGCTAAAAAGTAGTTGTTTTGATTTAATAACTAGAGCAAATAACATTCTCTCTCCTTAAAAATGCTTTCGGGTTATTATTGAAGGACCAAGTCAACTAAAAGCTCAAGTTGATAGTTGAAAATAGGGAAAATTTCATTTTACTACCCTGTCAAACATTTAACTTCAGTTTAATACCCTGGCATAAATTTTTATCGGTTTCATACCCTAACCAAACTTTTAATTTCACTTTCATATCCAGCCGGGTAAAATGTCCAAAATACCCCTAACTATTACTCAAATTTTCATCTCATGCCATTGCCTCAGAATTTGAAAAGAAGTGAAATGAAAATAATACCCTTCATTGTTTAGGGTGTTAAACTGAAAATTTCAATAATTTTAAAACAAAATCAGTTTTTTTTATAAATTCAATTTTTAATTTCAGAAAATCAGATTTTAATTTTAAAAATACATAAAAAAAAAGTTTTTTTTTATATAAAAATATTTTTTTTTATTAAAAACAGTTTTTTATATAAAAAATCATTTTTATTTATAAAAAAAAACAGACGCGACTGCGTCTTCTCAGGTGGGTCTCCGGCCACCCAGCTCCGCCGGCGTCGTCCCCGACCCCTCCCACTTCGGGCGTCGTCCCCGTCGTGGTTCAGATCTGAACTGGTTCAGATCTGAACCAGTTCAAATCGCGAACCAGATCTGAACCAGTTCAGATCTGAACCACGCCGGGGACGACGGGGACGACGCCGGCGAAGTGGGAGGGGTCGGGGACGACGCCGGCGGAGCTGGGTGGGGTCGGGGACGACGCCGGCTGAGTTGGGTGGGGTCGGGGACGACGCCGGCGGAGCTGGGTGGCCGGAGACCCACCGGAGAAGACGCAGTCGCGTCTGCTTTTTTTTTTTTATAAATAAAAATGATTTTTTATATAAAAAACTGTTTTTAATAAAAAAAATATTTTTATATAAAAAAAACTTTTTTATGTATTTTTAAAATTAAAATCTGATTTTTTGAAATTAAAAATTGAATTTCATAAAAAAAAAACTGATTTTGTTTTAAAATTATTGAAATTTTCAGTTTAACACCCTAAACAATGAAGGGTATTATTGTCATTTCACTTCTTTTCAAATTCTGAGGCAATGGCATGAGATGAAAATTTGAGTAATAGTTAGGGGTATTTTGGACATTTTACCCGACTGGGTATGAAAGTGAAATTAAAAGTTTGGTTAGGGTATGAAACCGATAAAAATTTATGCCAGGGTATTAAACTAAAGTTAAATGTTTGACAGGGTGGTAAAATGAAATTTTCCCTTGAAAATATTCTTACACGCGCCCGCCCTCACGGACAAGCCCGATTACGGGTTTTGAGTTGAATTATTAGAAGAGTAAAAATTCCATTGAGATGAGAGATGAGGGCTGCCCCATTTTGGGCAAATTTAATAAACTGAGAAAAAATAAGTTATTTTTTTGCAGAGAGTGGGGTTTGAACCCGGGTCTGTGAGGAGTCAAGCTCTGATACCATATTAGATAACCAACTCAATTAAAATTTCATGCTGATAGTTGAAAGTCCAATTATATTTATATTCTAACAGTTACGCCCGTTCAGATCTTGAAACACGCTAACTTATGCACTGACTCTAACGCGACGCTACCTAAAAATAAGTTTAATCTCATTAAGCAACATTTCTCTTCTTCTTTCAGATTTTATCGGTAGGAAGAGGTCTCAAAGTAATACCCATTAAAATAATAAATATACGTATTAATTCCTATCATAATAAAATTTGACTCATAAGATTAAAAAAAACTTGGGGAAAATATTATATTGGTACCCTTAACTATACGTTTTAACACATTGGTACCCTTAACTAATTTAATCACTAAAAATGTACCTTAAGTTTCCAATCAGTAACACGTTAGTGTTTTCCGTCCATTTTTGGACGGAAAAGGGTCATGTGCAATGCACATGACCTTAAACTTTCAAAAAATGACAAAAATACCCCTCTAAGTTCAAACCCTAATTATTCTTTTACCTTATTTCTCCGACGCAACCTTCATCTCCCCCATTTTATTTCATACATACGCCTCCTTCATTCTGTTTCTTCCCCAACCTTCATCTTCACCACCATGACCATTTTCCGTCCAAAAATGGACGGAAAAAACTAAAGTATTACTGATTGGAAACTTGAGGTAACTTTTTAGTGATTAAATTAGTTAAGGGTACCAAAGTGTTGAAAACGTATAGTTAAGGGTACCAATCTAATATTTTCCCAAAAAACTTTAATGAGATTAAACCCAACAAACCTTTTTGCTAGTGACTCGGTATGATTTGGAAGACGAAGCTGATGGTGAAGGAGGAGAGTGATGATGAACATGCGCAAAGGTGAGGAGGAGCTGAAGATACATTGTGACCTGGTACAAGGGTTTGAACTTCGAAGACAAGAACTTAGGTTTTGAAGCCGTGAGTGATGGAGTGGAGGTGCGTTTGTATTTGCTCGTGAAGATATGA
Source organism: Erodium maritimum (assembly GCA_963921825.1). Classification (NCBI taxonomy): domain Eukaryota; kingdom Viridiplantae; phylum Streptophyta; class Magnoliopsida; order Geraniales; family Geraniaceae; genus Erodium; species Erodium maritimum. The sequence continues at coordinate 68,205,227 of OY997592.1, read as the reverse complement.
TTGTGAAGTAGCAGGTTAAAATTTAGAAACATGGCTTTGCGAATATGGAGTAATGAAATTAGTTCAAAAAGTTTTTTGATCGACCGTTGGAGACCGACTCTCAGACCATTTATAGTGGAGGTCGAAAGAATCGTTGAAAGTGGCGAAAAAAATTGTTGACGTTTCGGCTTTGATTTTCTCTCTCCCGGAAAATCGACGTCCTCCGAGTTTGCAGATTCATCGACCGCCGTTTCTCTCTTCTAATTTATTCTTCTCTCTATCTCTTTCCTCATTCACGATTCTCTCTTCTCCCTCAACGAATCTTTTTGTTACACGCATGATTTTGGTCAAATTCGACCCGCTGAATCCGACACTCTACTGTAAAATTTGTTAAATCTGATTTAATTTAGACCAACAGATTCGACCTAAAAAATCGATGTTATTGTGGGCCATCTCAAGATGAGATGTGGCCTCTGATTAATGAGTGGCTAAGTTGGATTAGGTTTAGTGAGTGTTGATGGGTCAGTATTTCAGTATAACAAGGTCTAGCGAAGGTGAGAACTAAAATGGACTATAGTGAACACAGGTTCCTTGATGGTGATTGTTGAAAGAATGGAAAGGAGAGCTTGATTGTAAACACTTTCATATTCAGTCAAACATATTTTTACCAGAGAAGGTTTTTTTTTTTTTGATAAGCAATGATTTTATTGATCTTTTGAATTTGAGAAAAATTACAAAGATGGGGAACACCACTCGAAAGCGGATCATCCCGCAGCTGAAATCACCCTTCTAACGAAGAGCAAACAAAGCAAACCACTCTCAAAGCAAAAAATTGAAAAATAACAGACACCGTTGCAGGAAAAAGAGGAGACATCAATCTGTCAATAGCGTCCCTGTCTTGACGAAATGGTTCCAAACCTCTCTTCTACGTTGTGCTGCTAAAATATCTTGTTCGCTCTGAGTATTTGCTCGGGTTTGTATGGAGTAAGAGACCGGTTGCGAGTTTTTTTTCGTCTTGTTACCTTTGGTTATCGTAATGATTGCCGGCTCTAAAGCCTTGCCTGATCCCGTTGGAACAAAAACCGGAATAGTTCTCTCACAGTTCAGAGGTCTTGATTTACTAACGGGCTTTGGGGGTTTGAGAAGAGCGTTCTTCCATGGACTGTCCCTAACATCCTCAACCTCCTCACCGGTTTCAACCAAACCCTCTGAGAGTTTAGTGACCTCCAAATGGCCACTAGTTAAAGAGGACTCGATATTCGTACCCTCTGCCACGATCTTAGTCGGAGTAATCATCTGTAAATTTAATAGAGCAGGCCCATCCTTCGGTTTCGCAACCTGCGTTTGCGGGTCATCTACGATACCAGGCCCTCTTGCTATCGCAGGCCCCTTGTCAGGCCGAGTCGCAAGACCCACCGGCCCAATTTGTCCAAGCCCACTGTCCAATACTCCAACATCAGCGAGAGGGACGCGATCTGAAGCTCCTTCAACTCTGCTTGAATCGCAAAAAGCACCCAAATTGATCACCAAATCACCGGTTGATTTTTTCAAATCTGCAGGCTCCGATTCTCCAATCCGATTATCTATCAAGGGAAAGAAATCATTTGGATCTCGGTCAATGTCCACAAGATTCCTTTGCAGATTTGTCGGACGAGAAAAAAGGACGCTGACCTGTGCGTCCAGAGTTGCTGTTTTCGAACCAGAACTCACGGGATGTGATACGGGATAGCGAGAATCACGCACGTCCGTGTCCGCGATATCCGACTGCAGAGTTTCCTCCCGGCGATCGTGGTCGCCGGCATGAATTTCCGGTAAAATCACTTTTTGTTCCTTGTTCATTTCTCGCCGGAGATGATGGTTTAGAGTATGAAATACATTCTTCAAGAGGATTGGTTTAGATCCTACCTGTTTTGCCTTTGTACCTGCTTGATTACAGGTGCTCTGTTTTACCATACTCGGAACAGGGGAACTCGAGCTCGGCCTCGTCTTTCTGCTATGCCGAGCTAAAGCTACACGGAGTGTGTGACCGTTGTACTTGAAACCGTTGAGTGACTCAATCACCTGTAAAGCTGATTCTTTGGTTGTAAAGTTTACAAAACCAAAACACAAACCTCTTTTGTCTGGTCTCTTGCGACCCCATCATGCTCCTTACCTGCTCCACCGTCAAACCAGGAGGGAAATTGTTAACGTATACCTCCGATCCTTTGATTGCATCCGGCTCTGTCTCCGTCGCACTGAAGTCCGGGGACAACGTTGATGAGGAACTTGATATCCCCAAGCCTTTGACACTCCCCACCTTTGTAACTTGGTTTGCCTTTGCACCTTTGACAGAAGCTCTTTTCTGTCTCACATCCGAATGCAAAGCCCCTCCACTGTCATGGAGCGGAGTCGCTTCGGAGGGAAGGGCCCTTGTGCCATGCTCAATCCCATCCCTAGCAGGCTTGCCTGCTGCCTTCGTAGCATTCGAGACCGGAGGAGAGGTCCGTCGAGCAGGAGCGTTCCGACCTTGTCTTGGTGTTGGCGTTGTCTGAGAGACAATTTTACAGTATTCACCATACGACGACACCAGCGTGGAGCAAAAAGTCAAGAACGAGAGGATATTGATCCCTGTAGCAGAGCTCGTGAGTGGAGACATTTAGAAACACACTGTCGAGATGAGTTTTGTATACTCGAAATAAACTCAAGTTGAATCAGTCCGAATTCCCAGTAACAGACTAACCGTTTTTACCAGATAAGGTTTAAAGGTATTACTTATCTATTTTATACAAGTATCAATTTGATCAATCCTCTTCCGTTCTTTGTTCTTATGGGTTGAATCGATATTTGTTTATCTATTATCTTATCAACTAATGAGCATACAACATGCCCGGCATCATTATCCCGATTATTCGAATGTTACGGTGTATTGGATGACACCTTTTCTTAGCCAGAAACTCTAGACAAGCTGGATTTTCTTGTCCGGTTCTCCTCAACCTCCTCTTGCATTCAATTCTGTTGAAGGCATCGTTTCTTGGCAAGCATCATTTCTTTGTAGCCACCTCATACGTCGGTCTCTTGATCGTTTATGGTACCGCTCCATTGTCTTCCGGTGAAGGCATCACCACCCTCCCTCCTTATTTTTATTATACTTAATTTCATCCCATATCTTAATCGATGGTCTGAGCCCACATATATAAAATAATCAAATAGATTATAACTTATTTATTTTAACAATCAAATGGCTAGATCCAACCATATACAAACAAAACTTGAAAGAATAGACCATAAAACTTCAAAGAACAAACCATATATATAGAACATAGATATGTACAATCCGTTTCAAAAAAAAACAAGGATTTGACTGTTATCTTCATGCAAAATTGGAAATTTTTGATACAATGCAAATGGGGTGTTAAAGATTGATCTAACATTCGTGATCAAATTGTTCTAGTCACAATTTGGTACACATGATGGCTTATTTGCAGAGAGCTTATCTACTTTTCATGGAGAAAATGTGACTACGACACTACACTTACATTTGCATGTTGTAGATCTATAATTACACCCTTATATATTTAATGGAGGCCGAATAAACTTGACAGTTCTGCAAATCGTTAGTGTTATCTGGCCGAACCAATATATTTAATGGAGGCTAAAGCATGTAGTATTATTTTAGAAAGTTTATTAATTTGGGACCTAAAATAACAATTTATGAAATGTTAAGTAATCAATGACACTAAATTCAGCATTGTAGGGTACTGGTTGGGAGAGCTGACTATAAGCCAACAAAAATAATTTTTTATTCTCTTCGCCAGCACCTCCCCGTCAGCAACCAGCTATATGGTTGTAGATGCCCTTAGGACAAAAAAAAGTGAAGGGAGGGTGAGAGCTAGAATGGGCTACTGAATGTAGGTTCCTTGATGGTGATTGTTGAAAGAATGGAAAGGAGAGCTGGTTTGTAAGAGCACCCACGTCAACACGACTCACTACGCGATTTAAGATTTATGGTTTAGTGACTCGCAAATCACATCGTTGTGGGTACGATTAGCATATGACTTGAGGTTCACTAAATCATAATCCCCGAATCTTGAGTCGCGACTCGCAATTCATGATTATGAACTGTGAGTCACGACCAAGCAATCAGAAGGCGCTACGTGTCCTATCAGTTTTAATATTTATTAAATTTTAATTTAGTGGTTAATAAATTTAAACCCGACTTTATGCAAAATGTGTCCATAATTTATAAATTTATAGTTATTAGGTATTGGGGACCTAAAATAACCATTTATGAAATGTTAAGTAATCAATGACACTAAATTTAGCATTGTAGGGTACTGGCTGGGAGAGGTGATTATAAGCCAACAAAAATAATTTTTTTATTCTCTCCGCCAGCACCTCCCCGCCAGCAACCAGCTATATGGTTGTAGATGCCCTTAGGACAAAAAAAAAGTGAAGGGAGGGTGAGAGCTAGAATGGGATACTGAACGTAGGTTCCTTAATGGTGACTGTTGAAACAATGGAAAGGAGAGCTGGTTTGTAAGAGCACCCACGTCAACACGACTCACTACGCGATTTAATCAATGAGCCTTGGTCTTGCTTTTCAATCAGGGTTTGAGTATTTGGGCTCAGTCATTGCTGTTTTCACTTGGTTTTTCTTCTGAAACACTGGGGATGGGGTTTGAGATATGGGTAGAAGGGTGGGTGGTGAGTGTTGTATTTGTGAGTTTGGTGAGGTCTGTTATTTTGGGATTGGGATCTTGCTTTTTGTGTGGGGGACTTACTTGCTACCTTAGAGTGAGAGGGTAGTAATTAATTAGGTTTGAGTGTTTGTTCTTTGTTGGTTCCTTTAGATTTCCTCTGTCAGGTGGTGCAAGCACTTTCAACTTTGTTTTGAATCTGAGGCATGGTGTTTTGACTACTGGAAGCCCAATTGTGCAGTGGTTCTTTAGTCTTGTTTGTCCACAACAATGGATGTGCACAAATTCTGCAGAAACAGTTGGTTACTTCCTACTGGTGTATGTTCTCTAAGGAAGCTGTAGGGAAATAGAAGCTTTTGGATAGCTGTCTAGGTTCTCAGTTCTGATTGGAACTTGGGCTTTGTTTGTCTGCATCCTACTTCTGCAGAACTGGTTTTGGTTGAAAAGGTCTGGTTTGGGGTGTTTTATTCATCGCACTTCTGGTTTTGGTCTCTCATTCTTAGAGGGTTTTGGGTTAGTAAGGTGGAATTTCAGTTGCTGAATTGTTCTTTCACTTGTTGTGTTTGTAAGGGTAGAATGTGTTAGGTAATTCTGATGGTCTCAAGACTTGTGGGACAAGTAATTTGGGCGGGAATTGGGCGGTTTTGTTGGTTTGATAGTTGGGATGGTTAGTTTTGTTTTTTGGGATGATTAGTATGTCGTCCATAGTTTGTAATACTTTATAGGGCGTGCCCTTGGCCCTATCTTCACTTTCGAAGATCGGGTTTATAAAATCAAAAAATTGCTGATCAAAAAAAAATATTGTTCTAACAAAATTATTTACTGTTTTTTATCACAAAAAGCATTGATTTACACTTTGAATCGAGAAAACAAACAAAAACCCAATATCCACTCTGAAGTATGAACTCCCCTGTGATATACAATTTAACTAGGGGTTCAAATTCACTATTCTACACAGTAAGCATTATAAACCCCAAACCTCGATCTTCGCCACTATACATGTTCTAAACATATTTACTCTAATGTCTTCTGCGATACAATTTTAATAAAAACGAAAAATTTTAAATATTGAAGTGGAATTACCTATGTTTACCATTAATGTCAAAGAGACCCCATTTGTTATGGTGTTAAATAATAATAGAGCTGTCCTCGTGTGTTCTTGTTCAATTGTAACTCAACAGGTGGTTTCAATGAAGTGGTCTAATAATAGATGACTTGGGAGAGATGCCTTAAACTGACATGGCCGACTTCTTGTCCAAACCGTTGGCTTCACTATCTTTAAGGGCCAGAGACAGATCCGAAGCGTCGTCATCATCAAGGCCGAGGTATCATACAAAGTAACCAATGTTGAATCGTAGATCTTCATCCATGACGATACATTGTTTGATGATCTTGTAATGGCTGTGTTGTAGAAATGATCATAACTTCAACACGAGACGAGTGAAAGATGGTGATCAAGTTAAACATAGCTGATGCTCTGTCCCCGAGCAACCTCACACACCTTTTGCTAGAGACTCGGGGACGATTTGGAAGACGAAGGTGGTGCTAAAGTATCAAAGTGATGATGAACGAGCCTTCAACATGCTCAAAGGTGATGAGTAGAAGGCTTGACCGATGAGTCTGTAGGTGGTGTTGGTGAGCTCGAGTGCTCCGTTTGGTGTGATGATGGAAGCGTTGTTTAGGGTTAGGTTGGCTGAGGTTATGCCCTTGAAACCTTGGAAGATGAACTGCTCGGTACTATCGAGAGAATCGACAAGCACTCATTTCGCGAGGAAGATGAGGAGGAGGTGAAGATACATAAAGCCATGGTTTGAAGACAAGAACTTAGGTTTTGAGGACAAGATGGGTTTGGCTTGCGTGCGAACATGAGTAACAAAATTAGTTTTAAATGTTTTTTTGAGTGAAGGCCGATATCAGGGTGTTAAGGTATGTCTCACATTGAAAGTATGGATAAATTGACCCTTTAAGTGTGTCGGTGCCTTCATCCATCAGTTTGAGTTTTTAAGTTGAAATGACTTTTTATATGATAGTAGAGCTGGTCCGGGTCACGACATGTTTGTCACTTCCATCCCGTGGTTTCTTATTCATATGCAGAGGTCCAATCTTGTTACGACCCACGTGTAGATGTTCTTCTTACACGTGTATGAAAGTGTTGAAGTATGAACCACATCAATTAAATATAACATAAAGAATGGTACACTCAAACCCAATTTATAAGGCTAACCTTTTAGCTATAGAAGTTCTATCCAATATAAGTGGGTTGTTTGATTTGACTCGGCTTGCGAACATGAGTAAAAAATTAGTTTAAAATGTTTTTTCCCGGTAAAGATCAAACTCGGGGTGAGATGCACCCTTTTGTATTGAGATATCTAGTTGGGTAAGATTCGATCAGGGTTGATGCTTCAATACTTTAATATGCAAGTCGATGGAAAGTGAAAACTAGCAAGTTTCTAAACATGTATAATTTAACGTATCATGTATATACGAGCAACATCAATGATTCCTAGTGTGTTTAGAGGCGGTGTCGTGACCGATTCTGTTGCCGCTATGGTGTTGTGGGCACTCTTTATTGGCCAGTAATAGTATTTATCTGCGTGCTCTGTTGGGGTATAACAACGTGGAACAATATTCAAGTAAGAAGAAACCAAGGGAAAATAAGCAATCACACAAGAACACAAGAATTTATGTGGTTCGGCAATTTGCCTACGTCCACGGTCTCACTACTCTCTTCTTATTGCTCTCACAATGAATGAATAATTTGGGGTTACAAGTACATGATATTTATAGGATAAGACAATGAGTAAAATAAGGTAGGAATTAGGTTTCCTAATCATAATATGAAATCTCCTCTAATTGCCTACTCAAGTCTCTTACCTAAATCTATTAGGAAGACTAAACCTTTCTTAAATAAAATAGGAAGTCTCCATACAACCCTAACAATCTCCCACTTGAAGACTGTCCATGAATGTCTTCAGTTCACTCCTACTCATGTAACTCCAATAACACCTCAATGCACCATCAATAATCTTCTGAGGTAGTGAGACATCTTCCTTCAACTAACCATGAAGGACAGCTGAAGTTATGCATAACTTCAGCTTCTCCGTTGTAACAACCTTGGTCAACATATCTGCATGATTCTTTGACCCAAGGATTTTCTTCAAGGACAAAGTGATATCATTCATTAATCCTCTAATGAAATGATATCTCAACTGGATATGCTTCGTCCTAGCATGAAACACAGGATTCTTGGCGAGATGAATGGCGCTCTGACTGTCGCTATACAAAGGACTGTCTGCCTGTTTCTTCCCTAACTCCTCCAAGAAATTCTTCAACCAGATCATTTCCTTTCCAGCTTCTGAAATAGCCATGTACTCAGCTTCAGTGGTTGAAAGAGCAACACTCTTCTGCAGTCGAGACATCCAACTAACTGTTGTGCCACCCAAGGTAAAGACGTACCCTGTAGTACTCTTCCTTGTGTCCAAACATCCACCTAAGTCTGCATTAGAAAACCCTTCTAAGATTACATCCTTCTTCTTGAGATGTAGTGCAACCTTTGAAGTTCCTTTCAAGTAGCGAAACAACCACTTGACTGCTTCCCAATGCTCTCTCCCAGGATTAGACATGAATCTACTAACAACTCCCACTGCATGTGCAATGTCTGGCCTTGTGCAAACCATTGCGTACATCAAACTGCCCACTGCTGATGCGTACGGGACTTTAGCCATTTCTTCCTTATCTTTATCCGTCTTAGGTGACTGTTCTCGAGTGAGTTTGAAGTGACCTCCCAACGGCGTACTTCTTGTCTTAGCATCTTGGAGACTGAACTTGTTCAAGATCTTCTCAATATACTTCTCTTGAGATAGCTTTAAACTTCCATCAGATCGATCCCTACTGATGCTTATTCCGAGTATTTGCTTCGCTGAGCCTAAGTCCTTCATCTCGAACTCTTCAGACATTTGTCTCTTCAACTTGTTGCGTATAACAATAATATGATGTAGGATCCATTGAAATGCTTGACATAGCAACAATGATCCATGACACATCTTGAGTATCCACTCCTCATCATAAAATCGTCAAACTTCAAGTACCACTATCTCGGTGCTTGTTTCAGACCATACAAACTTTTCTGCAATTTGCAAACTAGGTCTTCACTCCTAGCTCTCTGGAAACCCTTAGGTTGTACCATATAAATATCTTCATCAAGATCACCATGTAAGAACGCGGTCTTCACATCTAGTTGATCTAGATGAAGATCCTTTGCAGCCACGATACCTAACACAAGCCTGATAGTAGTCATCTTGACTACTGGAGAGAATATCTCGTTGTAGTCAATCCTCTTCTTCTGTTGAAAGCCTTTGACTACTAACCTTTCCTTGTACCTCTTGCTACCATCATGTTCTTTCTTGACCCTGAACACCCATTTATTTTGTAGAGTCTTTTTTCCAGCCGGTAACTTGGTCAATGGCCAAGTTTCATTCTTTTCAAGAGATTTCATCTCTTCATCCATGGCTGACTCCCACTTAATCGAATCATCCATTTTAACTGCCTCTGTATAACACTGAGCCTCTTCATTCTCAGTCAACAACAGATAATGTAGTGATGGAGAGAACCGTTCTGGAGGTCTTGAAACTCTGCTCGATCTCCTCACTTCGGCTACTGGGGTAGCCAGTAGTATCTCCTCATTATTTTCTTCTAGTTGACTCACAATGCTGCCTGTAACATCTTCTATTGTAATATCTTCCAACATTGCTTCTTCCTTGCCTTCGGGTTCTTTAGTGATATCTTGCTCCACACTCAAGCGATCCTTGTACATAGCGCTTTCACAGAATGTGACATCTCTGCTTATGATGACTTTCATCTTTGACTCATCCCAGAATCTATACCCCATGTCATCAGATCCATAGCCAATGAATGCATACTTCTTTTCTTTTGGATCAAGCTTGTCTCTGTCGGAATCTTTTACTCTCACATAAGAAACACAACCAAAAACTCGCAAATGTTGAAGATTTACCTCTTTTCCACGCCATTCTTCTTCAAGAATCTTGAATCCCAAAGGAACTGAGGGTCCACGATTGATGAGGTATGCTGTTGTGATCATTGCGTCTGCCCAAAACCTTTTAGGCAATCCTGCTTGAATCCTCATACTCTTCGCCCTCTCGTTCAGCGTTCTGTTCATCCTCTCAGCAACACCATTATGCTGGGGCATCTCAGCCTCAGTCTTTAGCATCCTTATACCATGCTCAGCACAATAATCAATAAACTCATCACTACTATACTCACCACCATTGTCAGACTTTAAACACTACACTTTTAAGTCACTTTCATTATCAACAGCAGCTTTCCCCTTCTTAAAGGTATTAAAAACTTCATCTTTGTGCTTTAGAAAGTAAACCCATACCTTTCTTGTGGAATCATGAATGAAGGTGACATAATAGCGAGATCCTCCAATGGATGGAACTTTTGTAGGTCCATACATGTCTGAATGCACCATTTCCAGCTTCTTTGCCTTAGGAGGTTTCCCCGACTTTGCAAAGCTAACTCGTTTCTGCTTTCCGAACACACATGGTTCGCAAAAACTAACCTTTACATTCTTCAATTCTGGAATCTTCCCCTTTGAAGCTAACATCTTCATTCATTTCTCACTCATATGCCCAAGTCGTTGGTGCCATAGAGTTGAAGGATCAAGCTCATCAGTAACTGCATTAACCTCTTCCACTGACATCTCCGCCATGTACAAAGTTCCCCTCTTCCATCCTCGAGCAATAATCAAATTCCCTTTTGATACTTTCCATTGGCCGTCTTTAAAGGTTATACCGTATCCCAAACTGTCCAGATGACTTACAGAGATCAACATTCTTCTTATGGTAGGGATATACCTTACATCTTTTAACGTCCAAATTGTACCCATGGGAGTTTTGAGATTCACATCTCCTATGCCCGCAATTTCTTCCGTTTCATCATTGGCTAGATGAACTATACCTTTTATAGGTCTAAAATTCACATCTCCCATATTTTTATAATGGGTAGTATGGAAAGAAGCACCTGAATCTATGATCCATGACTCAACCGGGCTCTCTACACAACAGATCAAAGCATCATCTTCAAATTCCTCTGTCGCATTCACCGAGTTGTTCTCCTTTCTTTCCTTCTTTGGGTTCGGGCATTGACTCTTGAAGTAGCCAGTTTGTTGACAATTATAGCAAGTCACGTCTGCTCTGTTTTTAGATTGTCTACTCCTTCTGGACTTCGATCTACCTCGCCATTTGTTCTTCCCCCTTTAGAGTTCCTACCTCTTCCGTCCACGTTCAACACGGAGCCTGGCGATTCTCCAGAATTCCTTCTACGAATATCTTCCCCGAGAATCAAGTCTCTTAACCCCTCGAACGACAGTTTAGTAGATCCAGGCGAACTACTAACTGCTGACGGTTCCTGGCCAACTATCAGGTAACGAAGACAGCAACAATAGAGCTTGTACCTCATCATCGAATTTAATGTCCACTAACATTAACCAGGATAGTATCATATTAAATTCGTTCACATGATCGGTAACATTAGCACCTTCCCTCATCTTCGTATTAACTAATAGACGAATCAAATATACCTTGTTTGATGCAGACGGTTTTTCGTACATATTTGATAGCGCCTTTATTAGTCCATAGGTAGTTGTCTCCTTCATTACGTTGTAGGCAACGTTCCCTGTCAATGTCAACCTCACCGCACCAAGTGCTTGTCGATCTAGCAACTGCCAATCGGCCGAACTTAGCTTCTCTGGTTTGGTCTCTGACAACGGTTCATGTAGCTTCTTCTGGTACAGATAATCCTCAATCTGCATCTTCCAGAATCCAAAATCTTTCCCATCTTCTGTCATTGATCCCACTTGCCACAAACCGGGCTCTGATACCAGTTGTTGGGGTATAACAACGTGGAACAATATTCAAGCAAGAAGAAACCAATGGAAAATAAGCAATCACATAAGAACACAAGAATTTACGTAGTTCGGCAATTTGCCTACGTCCACGGTCTCACTACTCTCTTCTTATTGCTCTCACAATGAATGAATGATTTGGGGTGGTTACAAGTACATGATATTTATAGGAGAAGACAATGAGTAAAATAAGGTAAGAATTAGGTTTCCTAATTATAATAGGAAATCTCCTCTAATTGCCTACTCAAGTCTCTTACCCAAATCTATTAGGAAGACTAGATCTTTCCTAAATAAAATAGGAAGCCTCCATACAACCCTTATATGCTCTTATCCAATTCTCGATCTACGTCCTCTTGAACCATTCCCAAGCTGCAGCGAGCGTTGGATCCTGTTTAGAACACCATTTATTGGACAACATACTTACAACATGTGTCCAGCCGCATCATTAGGCGGACTCTCAGTCACCACACACTAGGTCGCCGTTGCCCTCTTGCACTTAATTATCCATAGCGTTAATTTCATCCCATATCTTAAATAATCAACTATAAGCCCACATCCATAAAAGAATCACATACATTATAACTTAATTATTTTGACAATCAAATGGTTAGATCCAACCGTATCCAAGCAAAACTTCAAAGCATAAACCATAAAACTTCAAAGAACAAACCATATATATATATAGATAGATATGTATGTAAAACCGTTTAAATAGTGAGGATTTGATTGTTATCTTCACGCAAAATTGGAATTTTTTGATACAATGCAAATAAGGTGTTGATATTGATTAAACATTCGTGATGAAAACCAATCCATACACATGAACATGTGGCCCATTTGCAGAGACCTTATCTGCTTTTCATGGAGAAAATGTGACTACGTAAGAGCATGCACAATGGAATGCACCCGCGTCCCGCTCCGCGTGCGTCCGGTCCGAGTACCGCGGACCGTTCCGCTGTAGGGGAGAAAAAACGCGCTCCCACTCCCCAAAAACGCGCTCCCGCTTACCGACCCTCGCTCCTCGCTCCCCTCTCGCTGGCCGCTCCCGCGCTCCTCGCTCCCTCGGCTGCGTGGCCCTCTCCTGTGCCGCCACGTGGCGCCACCGAGTCTGACCGTTTACAACGGTCGTTCCAACGGCTATTTTTTTTAATTCAAAAATCAGATAAATATAACCCTATAAATACCCAACCCCATTCCTCATTTTTCTCACACCATTCTCTACTTTCACTCTTTCATTCTCACTTCCTACTCGTTATTTTCGAAAATGTCCGACGACGAGGTTATGTCCGACGTTGAGGAGATGACGTACGAGGAGCTGGCTCCCCGGATGCCGACGTATGAGGAGATGGCAACCCAACTGCCGACATATGAGGAGATGGCAGCCCAAATGCGGCCAGTTGAGCGACGATTCCGGCGGATGATGGAGAGGCACATGCAAAGAGTAATGCCAAGGGTCCAGAGGGCCATCCGTGGGGAACCAATGCGCCGAGAGATTAACAGAAATTGTGCGGAAGCCCACATCCAATTGATGGCGAACTATTTTGACGAACAACCCCTATATGGCCCTGAAATGTTCAGGCGTCGGTTCCGTATGTGCAGACCACTTTTCCAACGGATTATGAACGCGGTGAAGGCTCACGACCCTTACTTCATTGGATGGAGGCCCGACGCTGCCTCACGGCCGGGCTTATCAACGGAGCAGAAGTGCACCGCCGCTATACGGATGCTTGCGTATGGGTCCTCGGCCGATTCATTGGACGAAACTCTGCGCATTGGGGTAAGCACCATACTTGAATGTTTACGTAAGTTTTGTAAGGTCATCATTCAGGTATTCGGAGCCGAGTATGAGCGTACACCCACACCGGATGACATGCAACGCTTACTCCGAGAAGGGTACAACCGAGGGTTTCTCGGAATGGCGGGGAGTCTTGACTGTATGCATTGGACGTGGAAGAACTGCCCAACCGAAGACCAGGGAGCCCATGGACGGAGAGGTCACCACGGGGAAAAGACGATTATGCTTGAAGCTGTAACGTCCCGTGATTTATGGATTCGGCATGCATTTTTCGGGATGGCTGGATCGAACAACGACATCAACGACCTCAACCACAACCATCTATTCCAAGACGCTTACTACGGCCGTGAGCTAGCTGTGGACTACGACATCAACGGGCATCGGTACGACCGACCTTATTACTTGGTGGACGGCATTTACCCAACATGGGCACGGTTCGTGAAGACTATTCGGCATCCCTTCGAGCCCAAAGAGAAGTTGTTTGCTAAACGCCAAGAAGGTGCTCGAAAAGATATTGAAGGGGCTTTTGGAGTACTTCAAGCAAGGTGGCACATCATTTCCCGTCCCGCTCGGTCTTGGATCCCAAACTTTTTGGCTGATATCATGCACACTTGCATAATTCTATACAACATGATTGTAGAGGATGAGCGCGACCGGTACGAGTATGGGGATGAGGAGTTGTTGTACGCGCAACCTCCAGAAATGCCGAATTGGACACCACCGGAACGATGGCACCACGGAGGGCCATTGGAATACCAGCAACGAGTTGATTGTCAACAAAGTGTCCTAAATCCTGAGACCCACCATCAACTACAAAATGATCTTATGGAGCACTCATGGGGTCTATATGGAGCTGGTTTCCATGACGACGCGTAGTCGTTTGTGCTCTTCGAGCTGATTTTTTGTGGGTTGTATTAAAAGGGGTTTAATAAAATTAGAAGTTCATTTATATTCGTGTTGAATTTATTAATTATTGATTGTCATTACTTATTTTATTCCAAAATTGTTTAAATTATATATAATTTAAACGGTTTCTGATAAAAAAAATTAAATAAAACAGCAAAATATCAATTAATAATCCAGTCAGCACTGTTCTGCACTCCCAGGACCTCAGAGGTCATTTCTATTGCAAAACACCCACTTTTCTGCACTCCCATGACCTCACTTTTGTCCAGTCAGCACAAGTTCTGCACTCTCAAGATCTCACCAAGGTCCTTTCTGTTGTACATGCTCTAACACTACACTTATATTTGTATGTTGTCCACATGAACTCGTCGCTGAAAATTTATGGCCACAGAACATTTGCGACGAATAAATTCACGACAGTAAATTTTCCGCAATTATTTATTGTAATATTTGTCACTCGAGGGTCTTTACGGTTGTGTAATTCTACTTTGACGTAATTTTTTTCCGATATATATATTGTGGAAAACATGTGCATATAGGTCTTTAAAGACACTAATCTTTCTTTGAAACTTGGGACGATATCATTTACCATTGATCTGCTATGAACCTGTCAGTTTTATACCGATCCATAGGTTCGGTTTTTACCATAACTGAACACCGTTCATCCCTTCCGTGCTCTTTACTTTAAAGAGTCGGTGGTTATACTTTTTTCGGTAAAAAAACGAACACAGAATCTGGAAGTCTGATTGATTTGTTTTATCCGATTCAATTTAGTTTTTTTTTTTATAAGTGAATGCAAATTTAAATTGAACCTCATCAGAGGATGAAAAAGAGTACAAGTAGGTGGTCTAGCTACAGACCGGTGAATCGAGTGCTGACATGATAGCTCAGCCTCATGACAATTCCACGGTGGAGAGAAACCAGATATACGAAAGAGCATTCCTATACAAAGAACATCGGCATTCCAACACAGGAGTAGTGAATACTAACCCAACAAGGGAGCACAATGGTCTCAAAACCTAATATAACAATCATCTAAGCTCAAGACAAAAAGACTAAAAAGAGAGTCTAGAACATGGATTTAGCAATCATGAAGCCCATAAAAAAGAGGTCTGCTACCCAGATTTGCTAACCATGAAGCTAAAAAAAGCAAGCCGTCCACCAAGAAATCACTCATAGCCGTACCCTAACTTGACGAGAATAATGTATCTCATCGGCTCCCAAACCCATAGAGTTGAAGGGTACTGACACGCCGGCGACCAACATCGCTAATCGACAGAGATAATCCGATGAGTCATCATCGAAACTCAAAATTCAAATATGCGGGACTCGAAGATTTCCAAGGTCAAAAGACCCAGTAATACCTATCAGAGGCCAACACCTAAAATACTACGGGGCCCCAAAAAATGGAAAGGGATACAACGGAAATCGAAACGAGCTTAAACCTAAGGATGAGCAGATTACCAACAAGCCACAGGTAAAGATTAAGGTGAGACAAGAACCTTACCATCCGCGGTGACGAGGGACCAGTCCTGATGCACAACGAATCCACAATCAAAAACGCTTCACACAGTAGATCTGAAACAAGACACTAGAGGAGCACAACGAACATATCCGGTGAACAGAGAAGCTAACACTTCCATCACCCGAAAGGAGCTGCACCGGAAAACCTTCAAAGAACTAGGGCCAACACCACCACAGCCAACAGGGCACGACTCTAGTAAATCCCCAACGATCAAAACCATAGACGTCGAGAAATGTGTCCCACGCAGGATTGACCTGAGACGTTGATGCAATACCAAAAAGAGCCAGGGAGAAGCCATGAAACAATTGAATGAAACACCGAGAGATGATCATCCAAAACCGCTACAATCCACCAGCCGGATGGTCAAGAAAGCAGTCCCACATCGGATGAGGAACGAACAAACCGGATCTTTCGTCTCCCCGACCTGGCCCAGACTAGGCCCAAAAACATGCCCAGACCCTCCTGACCTTTGACTCGTGCCTAACCGACCACATACCAGCCCAGGAACGAGAGGACAGTGAGGACGGAGTAGCATCCTCTAGCGAACGTCTGGGCGGAGTCCGGACCTGTGAAGCACCATCTCGAACCCCAAGTTCAGATCTACGCCTCAGCAGCAACGAGGTCGCCGGAGCTTCGAAAAGTCCCAGACTCTCCAACCTCCACACGCAGTCCCATAGTCGAAGACTCTAAACCCGGATCTGAGACAGCCCAAGACACCGGACCGAGCTTTCCAAGAAACCTACGCAGACAGAGGAACTGCAATAAAAGAGAAGAAACGGAAGAGAATGGAGAAAGGAGAGGAGAGGAAAGAAAAGAGAAAGAAGAAGGGTAGATAGCCACCACCGGCATCAGCTATGGTCGGAGGCCACAGTCTTTGTCGGTGGGGGCTCAAAAAGGGACGGCGGCGTGAAACCAAAGGCTAGGGTTTTTGGGTCGAAGTTGAGAGCGTTTTTATATGATCCCTCTGTGCATGAATTAAAACTACACCCCGATTTAATTTAGATCAGCGACTTTTGGGGACGAACCAGTCCAATTTTTTTTTTTTCTTTTTTTTTACCCACCCTTATTTGAAACCTACCTTGACCTTCCTGGCTTGTATTGACATGCATATGACTGGCTAGTCTCTCACTAAATTATTGAATATTAATTTCTGGTACCTGATCCGTCCATGCGCCTAATGAATAGATGCCATAAATTCATTGTAAGATTGGTCTTAGCAGTCATAAATGAATAGTGATTGGTTAGTTGTTGAAACCATAAAGAACTTTAATAAATCCTTTACCTAATTGATCTATTTCAGTGTTAAAAGTCTTCTGTGGATGATTGTGAAATAGCATATGAGAATTTAGAAGCATGGCTTGCAAACATGTAACAAAATTTAGACATTTTGTCTTCAATGTTTACGTAGCTAGTCAAGTTTAAAGGAAATCCGGGGTTCTTGATGAACGATGAAGATGACGATATGTTATTGATAACGAATGGTCTTTATGTGTTATTGATAAACAAAAATCGAAAAGGATGTATTAACGAAGTTTCCCATTTAAATGTTTCTTGAGTGATAGGTTTAAGGCTAACTCTTTCATTCGCAATCGATGTATGGTGAGTGGCCAAGTTGGGTCAGGTTTAATGAGTGTTGATGCTTCCATATTAGGACTCTAAAGGCAAGAAAACTAGTCGGTTATATTAAAATCTGAAATTAAAAAATAATCTGAAATTTGTGGATAAAGATTAAAAGTAAAAATGTAAACAAAGGAAAAGGTTACGGAAAGGAAAGAAAATAATAATTAAAAACTGAATTAAAACAAGTTGCGTAATAAAGAAGGGTAATTGAGTGTATTTTGGTCTTTCTACACTTCACTGTTACAGTCTGACTGACGGAAGGAGTTTTTTTTAAGCTAAGATTTATTAAGCAAACGCTCTACAAGAGAGTAGAACAAAACAAGAAAATGCCTCAAAAATGACATTTTCCTCAGGCCAATACCGCTACAAAAAGCGAAACAAAAAACAAAACAGCCAAACAAGAAAGTAACAAGAGAGAGCCGCCATTCTGCTGCACTCCTTTCCTGCGTCCTACCGGAGTTCAAGAAACCGGTTAGAAACCAAAATAGGAGAAAAAAATTTTTGTAGTCAGGTCAAGGTATTCCTCGTCCTCACTATCCTCTTCATCCTCCTCAAAACGCTGCGGGACGTCTCGAGAATTGACTTGATCGAGCATCAAAGGAATCAGGTCAATAGCTTTTTTCCCAACTTTCTTGCTAAAAATCCAATCACCCGAGCTATCCTTCTTAGCAATGTCAACAGCATAGCTTCTCGGTTTGCCTCTTTTATCAGCAAGTTGAGCTCTTGTCCGATAGACAACAGTTGGAGGAGCAATCCATTTTGACTGTCCCTTCTTTGGACGGTCACGCCTTTTTGCAACATTGCTTTGACTTGCAGTTATTGGAGAAAAGGAGCTGAAAGGATAACGTGAATGGAGGGGTAGTTTCGACTTTTCACTTCCTCTGTTAACGAAATCGTTAATTTAAATGGTTCATATCAGGTTTTGTAAAAGTTCCAACCTTTCGTGTATGGAACTGTAACTAAACATCGGCTTGGGTTAGGACGTGATAATGAAACGTTCAAGAAGGTTATGAACCAGCTTCCCTTTTCCTTTTAAACTAAATAGAGAACAAACGTAATAAGTAAAACTATTGCATGTGCGACTGATAGTAGGGGTGGGAAAAAAACGAAACCACTTAAACCAACCACCACCAACCGCAAATCTCACCGGAAAACCCGAAACGGGAAAGTTAACGGTTGGTTGCGGCTCCTTGACGATCGAACCGAAAAATTAACGGTTGGTTGTCGGTTCTTGAAACGCCAAACCATCGGTTAACCAACCAAACCGGTATTGTTCATCATATACATGTGGCTTTATAATAACCACTGATCTGATTAGATGAATGACCTATGAGCAGTCTTTTGTGTCACACGGATTGCTAACATAGAACACGATGACTTATATGTAATTTTTCTTTTGTTTTGGAGAATGTAGTAATATGTTTTGGCTTGAAATAGAAATATGTGTATGGTTATTGGTATCTAAATTTGTACTTACATGTGGTAAAGTGGTTGGTTGGTTAAAACCACTAACCAACCGGTCAGTGAACCACCGGTTGGTTTCACTGTAAAAAATTGGTCTTTGGGTTCGGGCTGGTTTCAAGATATGTCAAACCGGTAATATCGGGTTGGGTTCGTAAAAGATTACAACCATCCAATGCCCACCCCTAACTGTTAGAGTCAAATTTGGCTTGCCAAAGTGAAAAAACATGATTAAATATTCATGTACTGTGATGTAAGTACTTTGAATTGTGTTGAAGAAACAAAAGCACGTACAGAAGCTTAAACAGAGAAGCAATGTTGGTACGTACTTGGCATGACACTAAAAATGTTTGAGTGTTGGTGGTTGACATTAATTTAGCCTGCTTCGAGGTTTCAATGCAGAGATTGGTAGCATAGTGAAGTCCACTTTAATGAATCTGGGTACTGGAAAAATGGTCTCATATCTTTTTTGTCTGCTCCGATTCGAAACTATTTATTACTCACTACCACGAAATAGAAACACATAGCCATCCCTTTTAAATATACTCATTTTTATAGAAACTGTTTATTACTCACTATCACGAAATAGAAACACATAGCCATCCCTTTTAAATAGGGATAACTTTGTTTCCTAACCTTTACAAACGTTTCTTTATCAGATCATAACTCATGCCAACGCTTGGTCTCAATTCCTAATATTATAGGTTTGGAATTTCTCAGAAATTATAAAAAGCCGTCTAAACTCACGATTCCGTCAACTCGTCGAGCATTAGGTTCGATTGCTTGAGAACGATGATAAGTTCAACGTTGAGGAAAGCACCATGGGTAATGTACGCTAACAACGACAACGCTTGGATGAGTTGACGGAATCGTGAGTTTAGACGGCTTTTTATAGTTTCTGAGAAATTCCAAACCTATTATGTTAGGAATTGAGACCAAACGTTGGCCTGAGTTAGGATCTGATAATAAAACGTTTGTAAAGGTTAGGAAACAAAGTTATCCATTTTAAATATACTCATTTTTATAGAATCTTAATGAAGCTGGAGTAACTAGAAAGAAAATGTTACAAACTTTATCAAACAAATTGATTTTTTTTTTTTATCAGCAAGCAATATTGTAAATCTCATCTATTCATAGATAAATAAGCTGGACCAAGAACGGATTTTTTTTAGCTACGGAAATCAAAAGAACCATACAAGAAACCTCTAATACTAATGGATTGTATTTTAAATGTTTATGAAAATCATTTGTATTGGGCTGGGTTTTCTTAATGAGGAGATTAATCTTAAAGTTGAGGGTAACCCTAACTTATAAGTAAATTATGTTTATATTTTCCGATATATTTTCAGTATTCTTACTATTCTCCTCGTGTGACAGGACTAAACATTTGCATATGTGATTGGGAATAGAGGCAGAGCCGGCTGTTTAAGTGGGGGAGGTAGGCTTCAAGGCTGGGGGAACCTTGGGAATATGCTTGGCGGTGGATGACAACGAAGACAAGGTGCGCTATGAGAATTTCATAAGGATCTGGGTGCGGCTCGATGTCAGCCAACCCCTATAGAGTCTGAGGTACGATTATTTTCATGCCTCTCGTGTGAATACTTGCATGACCATTATTTTGATTGTAACCGAGTGAGGCAGCTTGCCAAGGACTGTCCCTAGGGGACAACGGCACGTGGGCTCACAAATGAGCAACATTATGGAACCCCGAGGTAGTTGGATTCAAAGGCGCCCGGGTCATGGTAGACAAGGTCAAGGTCGACGTGGGGTACGAGACAACCTGTAGGGCCTCGGATGCCAGGTCTTATATGCTTAACGGATCCCTCAATTACATTCCCAATCTTCAAACACAACTACTAAACACCAGCTCCCAACTTTCAACCACCTCCTGTCACATTTTGAGATGATTGGTATATCATATTCTCTAGTTTGGGGAATTAGAGTCTCATTGTTGGATGAAGAAGAAGTGAGTGGGGACGTTCCTCTTTCTTGATCGGGTTCTCATATGCGCTTTGCATATTCCTCCCCGAGCCGCACTCTATCACATATGACTCGTACTGCTCGCGCCCTATCTCCGCACCCCGTTGTCCTCGTAGCAAAATATTTTGAACCGTTAAGAAAGAACATCGACTTGCATCAACAATTAGTAGTCCCTTGATGAGTCAGTATTATTTTAGTCATTGTTTCTTCTTAGAGCCTATGGGGTTCTTCTCTTTAGGCCTACGTTTTTTGCTTTATTAGGGTTATGCTAGCACATGATGTTTTTCCATCTAAAATTGGAAGAAAAATTAACGACAGGTACTAAAATGAAATTATTTTTATTTTAGAGTAGTGGGATGCCTAATAAGATTTTTAGGGTAGTGAGATGAAAAAATGATATTTTTAAGATAATGAAATGAAATTATCCCTAAATAAATTCATTAGTCTAAAACATCCAGTTTGGACGAACACAAACTGAGAAATTCTGAAAATTGATAAAAAAGAAATAGAGTAAAGAAGAAAACAAAATAAAATATGAAAATAAATTAATAAATATTAAATAAATAAATAAAAATAAATGAAATAAATAAAAATAAATGAAATAAATAAAAATTATTATGAAAATTGATTCTTTTTAAATAAAAACTGATTTTTTTTAAAATAAAAAATAAATAAAAAGAAATTTTGAAAACAGATGGCTTATTTTTGAAATGTAATGAGATGTCTAATAAGATTTTTAAGATAGTGGGATGAAAAAAAAATTATTATTTTTTAAAAAATAGTGAGATAAAATCAACCCATTTATTTATGACCAAATAAATATTATAATACTGTAAATTCATTACTCATCAAATACTGTAAAGAGTAAAAACTAAAGAGTACAAATAAAAAACCCAACTTTATTCTGAGGCTGTTGAGTGTGGATAGCTCAAGTTCAACCAGTAGCTCTCTCTCTACGCCATGTTCTGATACTGTCAATTTTGCGATAGCTAACTTCGTTCTGCTTCTTCTTCTTCTTCTTCCTTCGAAACCCAGAAGCAGAATCAGCAGCAACAATGTCAATCTCCATGGCCACCTTCTTCTCTCCTCCCGCGACCCTCTCTTCTCACTCTTCCGCAAATACCCTTATCGCCTACAAGCCTCCTACCCTCTCTCTCGCCCCCCAAAAGCACATCTCGCTCTTCCCTGCGCTCAAGGCCTCTTCTTCCGATAATGGAGGAGCTGGGGTTGCTGCCGTGGATGAGCCGAAGGTGGAGGAGAAAGTGGCCGTGCCGGAGGCCAAGGAGAGCTCTGCCGCCGCCAACGGAGCTGCGGCGGCGGCGGCCGCCGCCGAGGAAGCTGAGGCGGTGACCAAATTTCAGGACCCGAAATGGGTTAAAGGGACCTGGGATTTGAAGCAGTTTCAGAAAGATGGGAAGACCAATTGGGATGCTGTTATTGATGCTGGTAAGCCATCTGGGTTTATCTTCAATTTCTTCTTTGTTTTTGTTGGCAAGTAATTGATTTTGATCTGTACATGATGTATCTCATTTTTTTCTCTTCAGTTTCATGCTATGCTATGCTTTGATTAGCTCTTTAAATCTGTGATTGATTTGGGTAATTGAAGCATTTGTGATGAAATGGCCTTCAGATGTGAAATCTTGTGGACTGTTGCTACTTGACTTGTGGATGAGAATAAGATTGTTGCTTGACTAATTTGAAATGTAAGCTTAAAAATAAGGATTATTTGATTTTTTTAGGACCACATAAGATGAGCATGAAACTAGTTTGAAGCATGATTTGCTTGTTCGTTTTATCAGCAAGAAATCGGGAAAATCTGACTTTAGCCTAATCTAATTCGTAACCTAATCTCCACGGGGATTGAATCTTGGACTTCAAAGAGGTGAGAGAGCTCTCTGGCCACTCGTCAACCCAAGTGTGCAAGCATGATTTGGTTTTGTTCTTCTTTTGAGTGTTGGTTCAGTCAAGAATACTAATTTGGAAAGTTACATTAGTTTTCTTAACCATAGATACATATCGTGGTGAGGCAAATTTGGAAACTTGCATTAGTTTTATTAACCAGAGATACATCTTCTGGTGATGCAATTACGGAAATGTATTGTCTTAAAGCTGTTAATATCAGCTAAAACTATTCTTTGCAAATACAAGTTTTGAGCAACATATATATTCCAAATTACACGTGAACATTGTTCCATGTGAAAATAAATGTACTTACAAATTTTCTCAGCACTTGTTCGTATACCCAACTCTTGACTCACAACCTTCAATATCTTCTCTGTCAGAGGCCAGGAGGAGAAAATGGCTGGAGCTGAACCCGGAAAGCTCAAGCAACGATGACCTTGTAGTTTTCGACACCTCCATCATTCCTTGGTGGGCATGGGTGAAAAGGTTCCATTTACCTGAAGCAGAACGACTTAATGGTCAGTTTTAACCCGTCTTTTACTCACTGAAACACTTATCCCATGGATAAATGCTAATCCCGTTTCTTCTATCTGATTAACGGGTTTTATGCAGGCCGAGCTGCAATGATAGGCTTCTTCATGGCTTATTTTGTGGATAGCTTGACGGGTGTCGGTCTTGTTGACCAAATGGGCAACTTCTTCTGTAAAACTCTGCTGTTTGTAGCTGTGTCGGGTGTGCTTCTAATCAGGAAGAACGAGGATTTGGACAACCTTAAGAAGCTCTTTGATGAGACAACCTTTTATGACAAGCAATGGCAAGCAACATGGCAAGATGAGAGTTCTGATAAACAAAGTTAGGCTTGTTGGGTTTATGTTTATCCCTTCTACCATTGGTTTTGCTGTAATTCTTTCTTTCTAGAGGAGAGGGATGGATTGTTTGTATTGATATCTGAAATGTTATTCTAGTTTTGGGCCAAATTTATTAGTTCCAAGTTTCATCAGATTATGTGTGTTTTGTCCTGAATTTTTGAATGATTTTTTGTAGGTTGATTGCACATAATTGCACAAACACATGGTTGCCCTTATGACCTATCACTGGTCACCATCTGACCATATAGACAGAAACTTCAAAAGATTCGATTTTGTTTTGTCACGTGAGTTTGAAATTTTATAATGTTCCCAAACTATTCATTCTCGTCCTTCAAGGACTCATATTGAAATCCGATTTTATAATGATTCTCATATCAATGCTAGGCTTCATACATCCGAGATTCAACAAAATGAAACATAAATCAACTGAAAGATTTCTTGACACTGAAGAAAGTTCCATGGAAGATCAAAAACTCGAAAACAAAAACAACAAAACTTAGTATTATTAGAGGTTGCTGTTGTTGCCTCAAGCTTCCCAGCCCCGTAAGAGAGTGGCGCGAGCAACTCGATTGACTCCAAGAGTGAAAGCGCCCATCCTGAGGTCACACCCATGAGTCCTGCACATTCCTTTGATGTCTCTGAAAGCTCTCCTCATGTACCTCTCCAGTTCATGCGTCACTTTCTCCTCGTCCCACATGAAACCTTGAATGTTCTGCAAATAATAAACATGCATGAATCCATACCATTGTAGGAAATGGAGTTTAAATCAAGGAATACTTGCAAAAAAGTACCCTGAGGTATTTGTTTTTTTGCAACCTGTACCCATCTTCTTTGATGATTGCAAAAATACCCTGAGCTTGTCTTTTTGTTGCAATTTGTATAAAATGACAATTTTACCCTTACAATTTATATTTCAAAAAATTCCAAATTTTCATACCCTTGAATTTTTTACTCTTTGTACCGTGCAAAGAGTATGTAAATTTGGATTTTTTGTTCTTTAATTATATTTTAAAATTTAAATTTCCAGGGGTAAAAGTAAAACCGTCATTTCAATTTTTTTTATACAAAGTGCAACAAAAGGACAAGTTCAGTGCATTTTTTTGCAATTATCAAAGAACAGGCCTATAAGTTGCCAAAAGTGAATACTCAGGGTACGTTTTGCAGTTATCCCTTAAATTAATGTAGGTGTTTGTTTCTCGTTTTTTTTACCTGAACCCATTCGAAGTAGCTCACTGTAACGCCTCCAGAGTTTGCATAAATGTCGGGGAGGATGACGACCCCTTTCTTGGATAGTATCTGAATGCGCACGAGATAGGATTAACGTGAATCTTGCTGATTTAGCTTAATGAGTAGTTAAGGAAAACTTTCAAGGTTATTATTACCTCATCTGCCTCGGGATCAGTAGGATGATTAGCTCCTTCTATTATGAACTTGGCCTTCACATCACCAGCATTTTCTCTACATACCAGGAAATGCGTAAGTGAATGATATCAAACACATTTACTGACATAATAACAAAAAAAATCATCTTTTTGATACATAGTGCAACAAAAATACAAGTTCAATGCACTTTTTTGCCATCAGCAAAGAAGGGGACTACAAATTGCAAAAAATAAATACTTTAGGGTCCTTTTTTGCAATTATCCCATAAAATTAAAGTTCAAAGACATTTTTTGGCTACTACAAAAAAAGGTATCATTTGCAAAAAAAAAGAACAGTACATAAAACTTTTTTGCAATTATCCCTGATATCTTTGAGTTCACATATACATGATAACAAGAAACGTATTGTTTAATGAATAATAAAAAAGAGTTTCAATGCTTACTTGTTGAGAACTCCGCCTAAGGCACAAGGAATGAGAACATCACATTCATGGACTAATATTTCATTCGGATCCATAACTTCTGCACCTTCGAAATCCCCCAAATTCCCTCCATTCCCTTTGTGCTTCAGCAGAGCTTCAATGTCGATTCCTTCACTGTTCTTGATTGCACCTGAGATGTCACTTACAGCAACGACCTTGCCTCCTCTATCATGAATAAACTTAGCTGCCCACGAACCCACATTCCCAAATCCCTTCAAAACACAACAGAGTTCAGTAACAAAGCTCATTGATTAGTAACAAAGTAATTGTGTTTAGGCAAGAAAGTTAGTAGCTTTTAGCTTTGTGAGTATACCTGAACTACAAACTTCAAATCTGAGATTGACTTGTTGTGTTCTTCGAGTAGAGCCTCAGTTGCAAACACAACCCCGAGCCCCGTTGCAGATTCTCTTCCCAACGATCCTCCAAGATCCTACAATGTCAGATAAAGATAAATATCCATCTTTCATGATTAAAAGAGACTTTCTTTACTCGAAACCAATAGAAAACAGATAAGATCATTGCAAAAAAATGTCTTGTATTGTTCACTTTTTTGCAAATCATACTCTTCTTCTTTGATAATAGCAAAAAAGTGTTTTCAAGTTGTATTTTTGTTGCACTCCGTATCAATTTGTTTCAAAATAAAGATTTTGTCCTTGAAATTTTGAATTAAAAAACAAAAAACCCAGAATTTTCTCAACCCATAATTTTCTTATTCTTTACCGATTATCACATTTTACTATCATAATTAAAAAAATCATTATACTAATCGAACTAATCAAATTATTTTGTTTCGATAATTAATGGAAAAAAAATCAATTATGTCACAAAAATCACTAATAGGCAATAGACCAGTCGAAAGCACACCCTTAAGTACAAAGAAGAAGAAAATTAAGGGAGATGATTTTTCGTATTTAAAATTTCGAGGGTAAAATCATCATTTTGAACAGTAACAAAAATACAGTTGAAAACAAGATACTTTTTTGTCGGAAGGTTATGAATTGCAAATTAAGCGAATCTCACAACTCACAAGTCAACTTTTTGCGATTATCGCTAAAAAGATACTTACAATTGGCTTTCCTGTAACAACTGCAGGTGAGTGGCCATGAAACTTGGAGTACTCATCAAGAATCCAAGCCATAGTCTGTTTATATCCAAGACAAGATCAATGCAATGGTTCCAAAACCACAAGATTATATTAGATAAGGTGATGAGCTACTGCATTTTCTATACCTGTGAGTTAGTGCCCATGTCCGGGGCAGGAACATCCCTGTGAATGCCAATGAGGTCATGAATCTTCTGAGTGAAGACCCGAGTGAGACGTTCCAATTCACTAACACTCAAGTCCATTGGGTTGCATCCAATCCCTCCCTTGGCTCCACCATATGGGATATTAGCTACAGCGGTCTTCCATGTCATCAGTTGAGCAAGGGCATTGACTTCGTCCGGGTCAACCTTAAGCCATACAATTTACAAAGCATAGGCAAAGTTTCAGTGTTTTAGATCCAAATAGCGCAGCTCTTGATGTAATCAAGATAATTAAAGATTTCATGTACATTGTCTCATCAAAGCTTCAAATCCGAGAGACAAGGATTTGCTTAATATGGGAATAGAGGAAAAAATAGCAAAAAGAGAAGACACTAAATGAGGACAATCATTGACTAATTATTAGTGTTTAGCAGATACATTTGGTGTCTTTAGTTCACTCAAAATTTGAACTCAGATACCATTAACTTGTTCACTAAATTTATCAAACAATCTAGGGATAATTGCAAAAAACTATTCTGACCTTGTCTTTTGTTGCAATTTATATAAAATAGCGATTTTACCCTTAAAAAGTATATTTTAAAAATAATTAGTAAAAAACAACAAAAAATCCAAATTTTCATATCCCTTAATTTTCTTTCTCTTTGTACCGTACAAGAGTCAGAACTTGGATATGAAAAATTGGATTTTTTGTTTTTTAATTTAAACTTTCAAGGATAAAATCGTCATTTTGAAACAAAATTGTGCATAGTGCAACAAAAAGACAAGTTCATGACACTTTTTTGCAATTATCCCAACAATCTAATAAAGCCAGAGATCTTTCACCCTGCTTGATCAATTGTTGAGGTTGGAGCGAGATCAATTACTTCAGCAAGTTACAATCTTTCCAAACCATGTACAAAGGAACAAAACAGACAGTCTATAGAAACAAACAACATTTGACAGCATCAAACATGGTCGCTGATCTATCTGAGATAGACCCACAAATCCATTTGAATCAAAAACTCAACTTTTGAGTTGATAAACACGGTCTGCTGATCCATGCATAAACACAAAACTAAATAGTTCGTGTGGGTGCCATGAAAATCAAGTGAACAAACTTGACAAACTATTCAGAAACAAAGTAAACCCAGATGGGTTCAGAATCAAATTGATGATCAAAACATGGTACCAAAACAAACATGCATGAACTCAATCTGAAGAACAAAAAATCATCACCTCAGGATGGTATCGGATCCCTCCCTTCATGGGTCCTCGAGCATTGTCATGCTGAACTCTGAATCCAACATAAGAAGCCAAACTTCCATCATCCTTTGGAATCGTACACTCAACCTACAAAAACAAAATAAACCCACAAAATCAAAACCCACAAATCAGTTCAAAAACCCCAAAACAGAAGAACCCAAAATCAATACTTTGATTTCTCTCAAGGGGATGAGGAGAGACTTCTCGAGCTTGGAGTCCAAACCAAGAATGCGACTTGCATGGCGGAAATTGCGGTTGGTGGCAGCAAGAGCATTCATGGTGGGCTAAGAAATAATCAATGAAACAGTAATTAAAACCAGAGAGAGATAGAGAACACTAAGTGGTGGGTGGGTGTGGAGAAGAAAGGGCTTATAAAGGAAGAAACTTCACATATGGGTTTGCGGAGATTCACACAATAGAGGACCAAGGAGTGAAGAAGCAGAGGTTCCATCATTTATGGCTAAGTTATTGAATCGAATCAGAAATGGAAATAATAAAAAATGGAATAAATATTGTATAAATGCGATTTAGAGCCAATGAAGAGAACAGACAAAGAGGGTAATTGATTTAGGCTCTTGCCATGAGCAATGTTCAAAATTGACCACTGTCTGTGTCTCTGTATGTAGTCTGTGTCTGTGTACATTTCTACAAAATTGAACAACCAATGAAGAGAGAACAGACAAAGAGATGAATATGAATTAGGCATATATATTCAATGTTTTTATTGAATAAAACAAATACAAACCTTGAATTTAGGAATCAAATGAAAATGTAAATATTTATTTATAAAATAATATCCTAACCTAATATTTTTTTGTAATATAATACTTTGTCAAACATTTATTTGCAAGATAATAGCCCGTTATAATTTTTTTGTTATATAATGTTTTGTCAAACATTTAACCACAATTTGGTGTCTAACCGTTAATTTTATGTTATTTTTTCATCCAAAGAGTGTAAAAGGTCTAAAATACCCTTCATCATGAAAATGTCAAAATTGTTCTTCATTCATCTTCAAATTTTCGAAATCTACCATAAAAAATCAATTTTAAAAATTTGAAGATGTATGAAGGGAAATTTTGACATTTCATAGTGATGGATATTTTGGATTTTTTATATTCTTTGGATGGAAAAATAACATAAAGTTAACGGTTAGGTACCGAATTATGGTTACTTGTTTATCTTGCAAATAAATGTTTGGTAGGTTATTATATTACAAAAAAATTATGTCAGGGTATTATCTTACAAATAAATGTTTGGTAGGGTATTATATTGAAATTTTCATCTCTTTTTTTTTTGAAGATTTTTGTCCTTTTGTATAATAATGTATTGCTTAATGAAAAGAAGTAGGAAGACTACCCTATTTTCTGAGCATGAAAACGTAACCGTTTTACCAATGACAATACTTAAAGGGTACGATTACATAAAGAGGGGAAATGTTGGAAAAACGAGATACCGTTTTGGATACGTTTGGGGAACGCCGATTAAAACACTCGTTTGTAATTATTTTTAATGGCTAATGCAGATGACCATATAGGGGTAGGTTTCCTATTTTCATTGTGAAAGTGCATAGTGGATCCTAGATTCTTCTCCCGACTCGACTCGATCGAACATGTGATATTTGGATAATATGATGACCTTGTGCAGGAGACCCTTGCAAAGCGGTGGAGAGTATGTCAAGACGCCAAGGAGGTATTTGGTAGAAGTAAAAGGTTGGGGATCGATTTTTCATCGATCCCTAGGGGACGAGGTGTTGCTCCTCTGAAACACCTCGGATGTCACTAGGTGACCTAGTTGGTCCAGCGAGGATGTTAAGTAAGCGTTGCCTCGCGGTCCTTTCGGCCAATTACGCTTGCCTTGGTGGGGATGGGTACCATGCTTTGTTTAGAGTCTCTACACGATAAACGTCTATTGTCCTCCGAACTCTAGGATTTGGAAATGGACTAGGGGTTGGTTCAGACCAGCCCTTGGGTCGCCATGGAAGTATCCTAGTTGTCTCAAAATGCACTTTAAAGAGACTTAGAGACGGATCAGAAGGAGGAGACGTTGTTCGGTTGGGTGTCGCTCGTCGTCGGTGAGACGACAGTCTCCAATGCCTCTTATCGTGTGGTTTCTCCCAACACTCCTAATTGATCTTCGGTAAAGTGAAGTCTCTGGGGGGATGAGTCCTCTAAGGCCCCGAAGCTTCTCTTCCCTCCAGATGTCAGTGATCGACGGCCCAATCCGTTGGGAGGGTCGTCCCTGCTCGAGCGGCTGCATCTGCCACCATTCCTTGTGGGGTCGCATCCTTTGGAAGCCCGGGACTACTCTGATCCCTGGTTGGTCGTGGTACACTTCCCAACCCAGCGGGGAAGGCGTGATCACCCCCAACGAGGGTTCTCTGATCGGTGGTATGTTACACAAAACAAGGTATGGTGGTGGATGTCGAGACACACGTGTTTAGGTATCAAGCGGAGGTCCATGTGATACCCAGTACCAGATGCTTGAGTCTCCTCCCCATCTTTGTCTGGGATCACTCGTCGGATCTATAGGCAAAAGACGATGTATCAGTGGGGATAGAAGTGGCCAGTAGCCTGGGATGCAATGACGCATCAGGGAGAGGTTCTTGGTTCCGTGGAGAAACGATTGAAGGGACTAAAAGGATGTTTTGAGTGGAACAAAATACCGTGAATGATGACGAACATGGAGGAAGGGAGTAGTCGAGAACAACAACGTCATCGCTTGCTGGAGCGAGGAGACACTCACTTAAGTGAGAGAAACCCTATTATAAGGTGACTTCCATCAAAATAGAATTAGATTGAAAATTCCCTGTTAATTACATCACATAATTTAATTTCAACAGATATATTGTTTATAATAAATAAGATATTCAAATCTTTAATCTTTGGCCGTTAAACAAGTCACGCCTTCCAAAATAGAAAAAAATGTGTCTCTAATGTTATGAGCCTCTTAGTATCGTCGTCGTCTGGATCTCCGTACCTCGCTCTACTGTCGTCTGCCTACTCGCCTTGTCGTTGCTCACCACCGAACGCGTTGCCTCACCTCTTTCTAATGGAGGCCATATTGCCACATCAAGATGCCACTCCGACATTGCCAACCATCGACCAGGTGTGCCCCTAAGTCATTAACCAAAATGGTCCTCACGTCCCTATAGCGGCCGGCGAGCCCGACTATATGCCACTGGTACCGAGCCTAGAGCACATCAAGCCCCTCTAGTACCAGAAAAAGGCCAAACGGTCGGTATTGATAGCCCTCCGGCCACTACACCTCCCATCCTCGACGTCGCCTCGTAATCACAGACCAGGTTAGGTTTCCCTCGTCACACTAACAGTGATCGGTGACCGAGGATCGCTACCATTAGCTATGACCTCCCCAGCACCACGACCACCACTCGCCTAGGATCGGTGGCGCATGCACTATTCTCTAAGGCTCCCTCTCACCCACAGGTTTTGATGATGTCCCCGAACGCATCCTTACTCCCGGTCTCAATGGACCTTCTTCCGAGAGTAACACTGGAAGCATTCAGGATGCGCCCATTGCCGCACCCGACCACTTTTGAATTACAGGTTAATGAAGGGAATCAGGATGCCCGTCTCGCTATTGGAATAAATGGCACCATACATATATCAGGAGCCACACCTAACCCCCATGATCTACGTCGGTCAACAATAGAGACACTCATGGTGTTTTAGGATATCTTTGATAGCCTCCAAATGGATGAGGAGGAGATGCGAAAATCATCATTCCAGAGAATCCCAAGGCTGGGAGCATCCGAGCAAACACATAATTCGGACTGACCGGAAGACTCTTTACCACACATCCTTACGACTAGAAGATTGTAGAAGGGGTTATGAACATGGTATGGCACCACGATGGATTGGTTATCATGCACTTGGGGTGGGGAATACCGGATTTTATTTCACATCCCAAAGAGAAAAGTATCGTATCCGACGGGAAGAACCTTGATTTTTCAAAAAATGAACCATTAATCCTTGAAGACCTCGCACCAGGGATAAATTCAGCTACCCTCCCGTTCTCGTGCATTCAGATCTGGGCACTGATCTCCAATCTCCTGTGGGACAGCATTACGCGGGAAACAGACTTACAGATTGGAGAATCGGTGGGTGGATGTCTGGATGTCCAGACGGATACATCAAGTATGGGGTCCGGAGGCGTTCTCCGGATCCGTTTATGGAAAGGAAGACAACCCAAAAAGAGCAACCTTGTTTGCCGTAGTAGTGTTAAAGGAAGAAAACCCAACAAATTTATAAAGATGAAAAATATTTATTACTTTTTTTGCTAGCGCCTCGAAAACTCACGCCCCCATGACCATGAACCGATCAAAAGGCTGCGTCAAATTGCCACACATCGTCACATGGAGCGCGGACGGGACGCAACGACTTGGCCACAGTGTGTCAGCGTTTCACAAAGTCGTCGAAGTTTGAGACTCGGTTCGCTGCTGCTATTGGCGTTGACGCTAATCGAAACGTTGATCTTGACGACGACTCGTATAGTAATAACAACAATCGACGTAACGAAAGAATCGATCAATTCAACGACGACCTTAATCAGCGTTTACCCTGATGCACACGCTTTAATCCTAAGGAAAAAAAAAGTGTTCAGAATTTGAGAGGGAAGTTTCTTTTTGCTCAACTTCCCACACTTTTGGTCAGGAAACAAATAAATAAACATTTTCTTTGGGCCCTTTTCACATCAGAATCAGACACAAACCTCAATATGAATGAACATGTAAGAAGATGGTAACAAGTAGTAACAAGCATCAATAAATCAAATTCTTACCAGAAAAGAGTTAATCAGTATAAGTTGATTTCTCATTTTCCAAAGTATATTAAAATTATTGTTCATTTCCATATTGTAACTAACCAGTTATGCCGAACATGTTGATGTTTGGCTACTATGATGACTCGGATTCGGTTTGTAATTAATCAGGATGGATAAGATATCATCGAAATTCGGAAACATGCCACCATCCATGCCCAATGTCTTAGCCTCTTCACCGTCCAACGATTTTTTCTTGAAATTTTCCCACCAACCAAACACCGGAAAAAAAATAGATTCTCATTGAAAAAGATACACATCAACAAAGATTTCACACATCTAGATGGAGTTCAAAAATTTGAAGCTTTAACAGAAAAAAAACATATAATTCATTCAATTATCGGGAACGAAGGTCGTGTGGGGTTGCCAACGATCGCGGTTTGCAAAGGGCTTGACAGAGGAGGACGGAGATGACAACAAAGAAAAGAGGGTGATGGACAAAGACGGGTGAAGCTCATTGTTAATAGTTGTTGCTTCTTAGCTATAAATCGAATTGAATGAATAGATAAGATGCATCCATTGTTTGTATTGGTGAATAAGTTTCAACTCTTGTTGATCTCTCATTATCTTCGTCTGTGTAAATTTCACAAGTTTTTAATTCTTATTCGACTTTAAACATTTCATCCCTCCTATACGCACATATTCTCATCCTAAGCACAACCACTTTGTCTTTGTAAGACCAAACGAACTAGGGTCAATCAACAATATTCAGATTAGAAAAAAAGCGTGTGTCACACATCGTGAGTCCTGAATTATCTGGGGAAGACGCTTCGCGAGCTCTGTTTAAACCATCTTTATTCACACCAAGATTGGGACTCATGGGACAACGACCCACATTGTTCCTCCTATCGATCATTATTGATCGAACCACTTACCACTGTTCTGGTAAGAGAGAAAGGAGGACAACTTCTAGGGAGGAAATGTGTGCCTGAGGAGAATGATAGGTAGTTTAGAAAATTAAAACCCTAAAGCACAAGTGCAAGTCATGTAATTAAAAAAAAAAACTGTGTTTTGTACGAATGTATCGAAAATTCACAAGGCTAAGCATTTGTTAATGAAATTTCAAGGTGCACTCCTTGTGTTTGTGGACAAATCACCAAGGTAGGTAAGCAT
The DNA here is from genome assembly GCA_963921825.1 of Erodium maritimum. Taxonomy (NCBI): domain Eukaryota; kingdom Viridiplantae; phylum Streptophyta; class Magnoliopsida; order Geraniales; family Geraniaceae; genus Erodium; species Erodium maritimum. The sequence continues at coordinate 68,171,265 of OY997592.1, read as the reverse complement.
CTGCATGTGAAAGTTCATCAATAGGCATTTTTCAGTTAGGAATTCAAAATATATATACATGTATCTGTGGACAAAACATCTGCAACTAACCCCTTAATCAAAATTTTGATGCTATGAATATTTTACATTGCACAATGACATATATGGTAAAGTACAAAATTGTCCCTCAGCATACATATTAAGGGTAAGCAACTATTGGGATCTTTGTTGTCTAGTGTACTCCCAGAGAGCAATAGCTCCACTGACATGAACATTGAGAGACCTAACCACACCCAACTGTGGAATCTCAATGCAAGCGTCCAGTACATGGATCACATCCACGGGTATGCCCTCCTTTTCGCGCCCGAGCACCAGCACCTGCCAAAACGTTCTACTAAGCAAATGTATACCATATGTTTTTTCATGTAAAAGAAAATTTTGCAAATACGCTTTTACAGGCCAGTCGAATATTTCTGATAAAAAGCAAGGTTTGGTAACACTTGGCTACACCTTACAAATATTTCAGACCTCTTTTTGCCTGAAGATGACGAAAACGGCTTGACTATAATTTCAAAAAGACTCCATAACTACTGCCCATAACATTTTGGTCAGATGTTTAAAAAACGGGAGTAGATGCAAGAAGACTCCTTAAAAAATAAAATTATTAAAAAGACGAAATATGGTATTTCTTGATATTAGGGTCAAGGGCATTTTTGTCATTTTCTGAAAAAAGAGCTACGTGAATTTTTTTTTGAAACCTAGAGGAGCTGAAAAATGAACTTAGGCGTAGCCAGGTGGATAACATTTCAACTAAAGTGTAGCTAGGTGTAAGTAATGAACCCTAAAAAGTATGACCAACACTAAAAAAATCCAAAACATTACCTCAGGGAAATTATATCACACTACTCTGTACTTTAGAGTATCATCAATCCACTACCATGTACTTTAGATCATGTCAATTCACCCCCATGAACATTGTTTTTGTATCAGTTTTCCCTAACTTGAGGTCAAGTGACAAAAACACCCCTTATATATAAAAAAAATTAATAATTTTTTTTATAAAAGATGAACATAATAGTCTTCTACTCTTCTTGATTTAAAATTTCTATTTGTTTAGAATTTCCTTCTATTTTTTTCAAGTTTTGTATGTGAGGGGCATTTTCATCATTAAAGCTCAAATTATGGTTAATTAAAACGAAAACAAAGTTGATTAGACTGAATTGATACACTTTAAAATACAGGGTAGTGAGTTGATAATACTCTAAAATACAGAGTAGTGAAGTGTAAATTCCCCCATTTGTTTCAATTGAATTTCTTCAAAGTCCAAATTCTTTTTTTAGAAACAAAAAATGAACAAATTCAGTGAGACTATTCACAAATTGATAATGTGAATAGTTTAAAATTTTCAGGCTTACCGTTTTCTTTGGAAACTTAAACTGGTCAAGCGATACACTATTTGCAGTTTGCTCTAATCCCAATATAGAGAAGCCTTCTCGTTTCTTTTTCTCTAAGAAGACCTTCACACTGTTCACTGGGACTTCAATGATGGGAACCCATTTTTCTGCTGTAACACTAAAACACAAGTGAAGATTGTAAACGATCAGCTGAGAAATAGTACCATTTAAGCCAAAGGTTCATTGACTATATACATTTAGGGATAATGGCAAAAAAGTACTCATGTGCTATAATTCTTTTATAGGTAGGTACCCTTAATCTTTAAATCATAGCAAGTTGTGGCCCAGAACTTCTATTTTGTTGCATTTTGTGTCAATTTATTCCAAAATGAAGATTTTGCCCTAGAAAATTTAAATTGAAAATAATAAACAAAAAATGCACAAAACAATTTTTTGGGTTTCCAAATTCTACTATCATAATTAAGATTTTCATTCTAGTAACCTAATCCAGTTAATCAAATTTGGGACATTTAGCTTTTTTCCTTTTTTAAAAAAAATAAATTAAATTTCAAGGACAAGATTGTTATTTTAGAACAGTTTGACTAAACGCATCAAATATAAGTTCAGGCCACAACCCACAAATTATTTATAAACAAGGGTCCCAACCTGCAAAAAGTTGATAGTACAGGACTACAGGGTACTTTTTTGCCATTATCCTATACATTTATAAAGCATAGTGATTTTAGTATGAAGCACAGACCCAACGGTGAATATTGGATATGAGAAGTTTAGGATAAAGGTAATATCAAGCTTCGATCAAAACCTGATGAGTTGGAATTGTTTATCACGTAAAACACTTCGATCTGCAATGACCAAACCAGCTGCTTTGAAGACCTGCTTGCAACAATGATTTTCATAGACAGAAGTTAATTTACTAACATTAGATATATATGTAGTATACGATGATCAAACCACACATGACACACCTCACATGTCCTTGCCAACCCGGCGAGGTTAGGTATGCGGTCAATCAGTGATGCCACAAGGATGATATGTTGTTGACTTGCCCTTATTCTTTCCATAGCCATGCTCCTTGACTGCAATAAATGATTAAGCAGCTGGTCCTCATTTTCCATTTCTGCACTCCAAAAAGATAAAAACATCAGTACAACATTTTATAAAAAAAAGGATTAATCACAGATAACTATCCCCAACTTTGAACTTTTACATCCAGCTACCTAAACCTTCAAAAAATTACAAATGACTCTTTTTTGCCCGAAAATGACGAAAATGACCTTGACCCAATCTCATAAGAGACTTCATAAATACCAAAAACATTTTTTGAAAGTTTAGGTAGCCGGATGTAAGACTTTAAAGTTGGGGATAGTTATGTGCAAAAGTCGTATAGTGTGTAATAACTATGGATAATTGCAAGGAAATACCCTGATATATTCACTTTTTGCAAGTTGTAGCCCTCTTCTTTGTTAATTGCAAAAAAGTACACTCCAATTGCGTTTTTGTTGCACTGTGTAAATCTGTTTCAAAATTACGATTTTACCCTTTAAAAATAAATAAAAATATTTACTTTAATTTTTTCTTCTTTGTATATTCAAAGGTAGAAAGTTAAGGAATGTGAAAATTTTGGATTTTTAGTTTTTTACTTATTACATTCTAAATTTCAAATTCCAAGGATAAAAGCTTCATTTTGAAACAATGTGCAAACCAAAAGGCAAGTTTAAGACACTTTTTTGCAATTATCAAAGAAGAGGGCTACAACTAGCAAAAAGTGAATACCTTAGGGTGCTTTTTTGCAATTATCCCTAATTACTATATGCAATTAACGCAAAAAATAACTTGGGAAGTGCTAGAGACTAATCATACATTGAACTGTTCGCATCTAGCATTTCTGGACAGTAATTCAAGTCAAGAGTCAAAAGTAAAAGATACTATCAGGCTATAAGAATAGAAGAATAAACACACCTGCAAGTCGGTTGTAATTTTCCATGTCCAAGAAGGATCTTGATTCAGAATCTTGCTTCTCGTGTTTATCAAGGGTAATTTTCTTCTGAAAATCTAATGAAACATTGTTGGTCTGCTCCATGAGCAATCTCTCTTTATTGGACACATCAGTAAAACTAGGACTTCCATCAATTTTTAAGCTCTCATTTCTTATAGTCACTACATCCTTTGCCATTGAACACCTGAGCTCATCCCTAGCATCCTGCAGCACTGAAAAAATGAGATATGAACAGTACAAGGGCAAGCAATCGGAAAAGATCGGGTTCTTACATTTAGGAAGGTGAGTACTTGCTCCATGAGTGATGTTGGAACACATTCAAATTCAAGTTCCTACAACATAAAAGAACAGCATGCTTTAGATTTATATCTGCCTGATATTCAGTTATAAGGGATAATTGCAAAGAAGTACCCTGAGGTATTCATTTTTTGCAATTCGTAGCCCTCTTCTTTGATTATTGCAAAAAAAAAAGTACCATGAACTTGTCTTTTTGTTGCATTTTGTTTCAAAATGACAACTTTACCCTTACAATTTAGATTCAAAAAACAATAAGTAAACATTAAAAAAATCCAATTTTTCATATCCCTTAAATTTCTTCCTCTTTGTGTACTACAGAGAGTAAGAAATTCAAGAGATGTGAAATATTGGATTTTTTGTTGTTTAATTATTATTTTTAAATTTCAAAGGGTAAAATTCTCATTTGAAACAAATTTATATTCAGTGCAACAAAAAGATAAATTCAGGGCACTTTTTTACAATTATCAAAGAGGGCTACAAATTGCAAAAAGTGAATACCTCAACTTTGCAATTATCCCTAGTTCTAACCATCTTTACTAAATTGCCTATATGCAATCCAAGAAAATTAAATTGTGAACACTCTAACCTCAACCCGGTTAACGAAAATTCCTGCCGGAGTTAGAGAAATAGTGGGATCAAATGCGTCAAGATATCCTTCCATGGATCCTCGTAAGCTGAAAGATATTCAATCAAATAACAAATTGATATAATATGTATCAGAATTAAGAATAAAGAAACATATATAAATAGCAATAACACAATAGTAAGCAAATAATCAAATGCAAGTAATTGCAGACAAGACAAAATATATAATGTATAAGACTACAATGCCCCCATGATAGTAGATCAACTAAACACAGATTCTAAAATAATAATAATAATAATAATAAAGAGGGTTAAGGGAACTACATTACAGAAAATTATAGTACAAATTCTTCAAGCATGTAAAGTATGAGATTATCTCAGCTAACCTTAAGTATCCGCCATTCTCAACTACCCCTAAGTTTAAGAGTATTTTGACAATCCCCTTAAGCTTTTAGTCTCATTTTACCACAAGCGTGAAATGAAAAAAAATACCCTCATGTAAAATATAAAAGTAAGGGTGTTTTTTTTGTCATTTCACACCCAAAAGTTGACGGGATTGGGTTAAAACGAGACTCAAAAAACTTAAGGGGTTGTCAAAAGTTTACAAACTTAGAGATGGTTGATTGAGAAAGGTGCATATTTAAAGGAAGCTGAGTGAGATTATCCCTAAAAGTATAGCATACCGCATGCAGTCAGGGTTCTTTGCCAAGTAGAATTTCAAATCCTCAAAGCACCTTTTCTCCAAAGGCATTCTCTCCAAGACAGTAGAATCCATGGGAGGAAATAGCTTGGAGAGCACATGATACACTAATAACTGCATAAGGGAACCATTCAGAGTGTGGGAATTACCATGAATAAAAAGAAATAGCCCCCAACAGTCTCACAAAAACTCACCTGGGTAAAACCACGCAAGCTATGGTGATGTGAGGTCAATAATGGAACTATGGGAGGAAGTAGTTCATCCAAATGTCTGGATTGAACAGTTTCAGATGCATGAAGGATGATATTAGCTGCTATAAATACATAGGAGGAGAGAGCCTGCAGGTGATGCCCATAAAAAAGATGATATTAGGTGCTAATACTACCCATACTCAAGCACAAGATCATGAGGTTTAAAAGGTTTGTTAAGCTATTTATGTATCAATAAATGATGTTTCTTGAAAATTAAATCTGCTAAAACTGGCTCTTTGTGTTTTGTAACAGACATGAAAGTAAATCATGAAACAACTACATTAAACTCATGATTCATGCATGCATAAACATGGATCATCCAGCATTATAGTTTCTCCAGCTCAATTGAACATTTTGGTAGCCCCTATTAGGGATTTGAATAACCATAAGCACTGTAGCTAAATATGTACCTGGGGCTTCATATCAAAGTCCTTGAGTATTGGAACTAGTTGCTCCCCGACCTGTGACATAAGCAATTACAACTAATAAGAGATGCATTCCAACCTATGAAACCGATAGGATGATAAACTTATCAAGTGATATATCCCATTATGGAGTAGTCTTCAATCATGGCCTTTTCCTAACTCACCATAGGAGTAGTCTATCAAGTGGGTTCACTTGATACCCACAACCTTATTTTTCTGTACAATAAGATCAAAATAAGGCAGACTGGCTGATATATGAAAAATATAAAAATCTTACCAACAATGGGAACTTCAGGTATATATGAATTGCAAAAGTTTCCAAGTATTGACGAACAGCAGGCAGGTTGTTTCGCTAAAAAGGTAAACACAAATAACTAATGTTACATATAACCCGAAATCAAGCTTTCGCAACAATTGTGCAGATAACTGTATATATATTTAAAAGCATTTCAATTTCTGAAAAAATAAAATTTTGATTCGCTTACATAGAGGGATTTATGCAAGTAGTCTGACACTTGCCCAACTATATCTTGATCAATGAACCGTGCCAATATACATATCATCTGCCAAGCACGTACTTTGCGCCTATGGATCTTATAACATAAACACAGTGATCACTTCCAAAGTATGGCAAGACAATTGATTGACAAGCAGAGCAAGACTTAAAATTAAAATTCTTAAAATATACTAACCGCACTGTATTTCTTATACAGTTCCTTTGAGAGATCCGTGTCATTTACCTAGATCATGAAACAAAATCACCATAATCTTACCACAGTGATGAAATATCATCTTCAATACATAAAAATATCCAAGAGATTTAAGTACCGCAGAATCAAGAAGCTCTAGCAGAAATAGTTTGCCAGCTTCACGAGCAGCACGGCAATCTTCATTTTCACTTTCTGACCCCGCTAGATCAACCAAGTTAGCCAGCTTGTGGAACAGAACAGAAACTGATACACGTGCATATAACTCTGTGTTTATAAAAGCCTAACAAAAGAAGTGATCAATCAGGGAATATAGGATCAAAGCCATAAGCATAAACAGCATTACAATAAGCAAAATGTTACAAGTATAGCCCAAATAGCATGCAGTGCAGATGACAAATTCATGTAGATTTCATTATATTTTTCAAATGAAAATTTATGCAGAAGGTTAATATCTTTAAAAACAAATCAGCAGTAGGACATAAAAAGTCTGAAGGACAGAGTATATCTACGGAAGACATCCATGAATGATTTGCCTAGATATTTATTCGATATAGGAATCCTAAACAATAGCAAATATACTGAAGGTATACAATAGGCCATCAAATTTCCCATATGGTTCTCATGTCCTCGAGAAGATAGTTCGAAATATGAAAATTGGGTAAGTGGTTCCAGAGCTGCTCTTCTATGTACATTTTGCGCCTATAATCCAGTTTGCAATTTTAACATCATTTGATTTCTCTATAATGATTCCAATGCCATAATCTTCGCCACTATAATGATGCAATTTTCTTCTGGAAAACACAGCAAAAGCAGTACCTTAAGGATCCTTCAGAAATACTGCCTATCTAGAGATATTATAGGTCAGCATTAGGCCATTTGCACGTTACATGCAAATATAGTTTCTACTTTAGAAAACTTACGCTAAGATAATAATAATTTTGAATAACATTCATCAAGAAAATCTATAATGTATTCCATAAAAGCTTACATCTGTGAACTCTGGATCTGGGCTTCTGCCTAGTAATGATACTTCAATCCTTGCATCATGATTGTCAGACAATTCTGCCTCAAAATCCTCATCAAATGCAACTAGGAACAATAATTACCAGGTAAAAGGGGTTCAATAATATGAAGCAGGAAATTGATCATCATGTAGTAAAATTACTGGGCAGACAACTATGTAACACACCAGAACCATAAAGTGATAGCAGCTTCAGCTCTTTTATGTAGTACTTTATAGTCTTTGGATAAGAAAGCCACAACCCTGTTAAATGTAGTGAAGCAAGTCGAATAGTACGAGGACTTTTTTTCCCTTGCTCAAGAACATTTTCAACAAACTGCAAGAAAGATGTAATGGGATAAAGAACAATAAATTCCAGTCAGTATGAATAGAATGGTAATTCATACAAGGTTTGAGGGAATGAATGATAACTAAAGCAAGCATTGCATATGCAGAGAGAGAGAGAGAGAACACGCACCCACTTCATAGGACCAGGTGCATTATCAATTACATGCATGCCTTCGTCACTGAAAACAGAGGAATGCAAAACAGACGACAAAAGTGCAGCAATAGGAGCAACCCTCCGCTTATTGCAGTTGACATGCAATGTCCAAGAAGAACGGACCAACTGCCAAATTATCTGCTATTTGTAATGGAAAAATACTAAGCCAGTTTAACCATCTAATCAACGTAAAAGCAAACAATGATACACAAGGACTACATAGAAAATCAAAGCTATAAATTTTATTGTAGATTCAGGGACGACGCACATTATATTTTTATCTAGTTTCAGGAGAGAATAAATTGTGGCTAACAAGGGCTTATTATATCCTTTCAAAGAGTTAAAGTACCCCAATTCCCACATCGAAAGAACGTGGACTTAGCAACCACTTGATATACTAATTGGGCTCTCTACTCAATAGCTTATGATTTTAGGTTGGTTTAAGAGCTAGTATGTGACCCGTTGTGCTACCTCCCAATCATATATTCTTGGCCCACGTGTGAGGCCCAATTATACTGTCCAGCCTGCATGTGAGGAGAGTGTTGAAGTATCCCACATATGAGGGTGCATTAGTATAGTAAAAAGTCTGCCAATTCAATCAGTGGGTGAATTAGCAGACCTTTTAATATACTAGCTGCAGTCATTGTGTGGTTCATCAACACTTATCCTCACATGCCTGCCTTTTTTTTACTTTGGATGTGACATCAGCACCCACAGGAGTCCACTGGTACGTTAAGCAGTCATGTTCTCCAAATTTAATCAACATGGAATACACCGACAAAGACAAAATTATTTTTTGATAGTAGTAAGCATTGTGGCCAATATTGAATTGAATTTTAAATTATCATAGTTGACTTCTAGCTTGAACCAGTAACTGGACCCAAAAATATACAAATAATGTACTTTTAGAGAAGAATGAGAGTATATGGATTTTATCAGGCAAAGTAAAAAAAAGACCCCTTTAATCCTATCAAGACTATAAATTAACATCTTTAGGAGTATATGGATCCATGCCATGAATAGCCAAAATCTATAAACATTCTAGGACAAATAAATATGGAAGGACGCATTCAATAAAGTCAAAATGTGGAGTGCACCTGTGAATCAACAACAGTACATGAGAAAGCCACTGGATTTGAATTTCCCGATGCAAGCAGTCCCAAAATCCATCTGACTGATCTCAGCATGGGCAAAACAGAACCTTCCCCAGCATTTTCAAGGCTGCAAATATAGTTTGTAGTTAGTAAATAACTTCAAACGATTTGTTCTAATAAGACATACATTATTTATAGTATAGACATGTTTAAGTAACATCTGACTTCGATAGTAGATAACTCCAACAGATCATATGCTGACATTTTCATTATATTATTTGTGTTTTCCTGGTAATATTCAGCTAATGCTAACACTTACAAATCATACAAAGTGAGGAAATGCCAAAGTGTGTTTGTAGGCATTAAATGAGAAAATTAGAAAAAATCCTGGAAATTTGTAGCAAGAAAAAAGCATGAAACTAGAAGTGCAATGATCAACTAGGACCTATATGAACTATATATTTACTTAACGTTTCTTACCTCTCTAGAAGATCACAGAAAACCAATCTGACAACAGCATCAGAAAAGAAAGAGCAATTGCCATCGAACTTTACTCCATTCTTGTGTGCGTGACAAGGCATTGATAATAATTGTTCAAGGCACAGCCACTGGATCAGTAAAAATTGATCAATTAGAATGTTTACATAAGCCTATTCACAATCAGAGATCTAATCTTGTATAAATGGGACTGTCATCAAACTTGTCTTAAGAACAGAACAGAGAGAAAGAACAAAGGTAGAAGGTTTAAAACGAACTACTTAATCTACATCAACACTGGAAACATACTTCACCAGTCACTGCTAACAATACAATGACATAAAGCTAACTCACGAGCGTTGTTTTGATGTCAATACAGAGGGCTAAAAAGGCAATAAAACCAGAAAACCATGAAAAAATAAGAAAAAGTTGTCACCTTCCAGTTCAATAAAACTGCTCGACGAGTACGGGCCAGAACTCCAACTGCAACAAGTTTATTGATACTCTGGAGAAAAGACAATACCAAAAAATCCAACAAAGATTCACCATGTATGTTTTGTTGCGATAACTTATTATGTTCTTTGATGACGTCCAAAGCTGAAGGAGACAATGTAGACACGAGAGCACTCAAAACAGGAACTAATGTTTCATATGCCGCCAAACAAATTTCTGCTCCAGTCTGTTGTTGGTCGGAATACCACATGATTAATACAAGTACACAATTAAAATTGTCAAATAGTACTTATTATTCAGAAAATGTATAAGATGAGAGAGGAGAAGATTTATTTATGTTAAACATGCCTCTGAATTAGTAATTGGAGACGAAAAAAGCTTCCACATGAATTGCCATAAATACTTGGAAGCGTCATTGAGAACGGCATCGCTCTGATTCTGTGTAGTACACCATGATAAGATGGATGAAACAGCCTTCATAGACATTATCTGCACAAAACACAGTATGTTTATTAGGCACTTTTTCGAATTGAAGTAATATGTGGTAATGGATGAAGCAATGAGCTCAACAACTGGCAGAGAATTAAACGGATGAAGACAAGAGCACGTTTACCATGCAAAATATAAGGAATGCCTAATAATTTGCAACTAGGAATTCTTAATAGCATATTAAGAAATGAAAATGAAGTAGAAGTGCACACACACATCAAAAATGTACATATAAAAACTGGGGATATTTAAGCTACATGTGACATCAACATGAACATAGAGATATCTGTCCACAAAAGAAGAAAACTATATCTTTTAGTATTGCTCTACAGAAAAGCAGCTTAAACCATACTAGAAGTCTATATTAGCAACACCATACTAAAAGTCTATAAACCGTACAGCTTGCAGCACAGCAGTAGTGGTGGAAGTTGACAGTCGACGTTGACTTGGGCCTCCAAGTTTTCCTCTAATGGAACCAGGCAAAATGGCATCCGCTATGACAGTACTGGAAAAGAATATGGAGCAAGAAAAATTTGCAAATGAGACCACTTCCCCCTGCGTGCCAGACATGGAAGTTCTCATATTATGAAGAATCAACATGATTATATCAAATGATTTTGATATTATGGAAAAAAGAGAAGGATTATTCTTATGAGCTACTATACCAATATAACTGGAAATATTTTGGCAAACTTCTCAACAATCAAGGAAGCTTCAGCATAGCTTGATTTATCCGATGTCTCAAACAAGGCAACTTCTGATTTGACTTTGGTCCTCTTACTACATTCCGAAACACGGGTTTGCATCACTTGAAGCTCCATAACCAAGCTCATTACAAGGATCACTAATTTTACTGGTAAGAAATCTTGATGAGCATTCTGTTTGTTGATATTAGTTATGTGAGTCTGAATGAACTGCACAAGTGTGTCCAAAATTAAATGTCAGAACCTTCTACAGAAAACAACTATCAAACAATACCATCAATGCGATATTAAACTGTAAAAATCATGATAATGTTTAATATGATACTTTAAGCAGTCAACTGAGGCAAAATCTGTATGACAAAAAAAACTTCTGACTGGACAAAACAAAATACAACTGTAAGAGGAGTTGAGAAGGTGAAGGCAAACCTCCAATAGAGGTGTTAAGTGATCTTCCTCCCTGGTTACAAGAAACAGCACTCTTGCCCATCTTTTTGCTTCAAGTTCCCATGCATTCACATCTTCATCATCATAACTAATGGAAGCATCAAGGAAATGCTGGCTACTTATAAAATTCAGAGAGAGGTCAAATAAAATCCTCAGAAGTTTATCATCAGAGCTGCAGCAATTAACAACACCATTCCTTTTACGAGAGAGCCATTTTTGTATTTGTACTCGTAAAGCACCTACAAAGAAAGAGAGATTTTTATGAAGAATAAACTCTACAACGAAATTCCTATAATTAGAAGTCTAGAATGTAATAATCTATATACGTTTTGAGGAGTCTCACATTGCAAGAATTTCGATTTAGTGACCACAAAGATATATTACTTGGATTATCCACCCAATAGCTTAAGTTATTAGGTTAGACCGTTAGAAAAATCCTCCCCATTCTTGATCCACACATGATGCCTATTTGTGTTGTCCTACCTGCACATGAGGGGAGTGTTGAAGCGTCCAGTGTGGATTTGGTGACTACTTGATAGACTAATTGGGCCCTCCACCTAATAGGTTTAGATTTTGGAATGGAGTGAATTTAATAACTCATGTATAATTTTAAAATCAGACAACATAAATCCGATCGAGCTCACAACATTAATAGTTAGATTTGCCTCTGTAATATTTGAACACTTCACCTCAGTGTAGGATTGGAGACTTGGACTTCAACACGGTTTGCCCATGATAGGAAACACATAAGCATATACATGGGAGGCCAAATCAACGAGACTAAGATACATGTAGATATTTAAAAATCAGGCTGCATATACTGTGACGAGCTTCACAACTAAAAGGTAACCTTATTATTTATTTGGATGTGATTATTTCCCTCATATGTAAGTCTTTTTATTTTCTATATGTATTCGATGGAAGGCAAACATACACACTTGTGTATACTACATTGGCATCCAAACCGATGATCAACAGTAGGTTGTAATGTGCAAATATGCACAAACATTCCTACTAGCTTTGCAGAAAATTGATATAAGCTTTTTAGAGTTATTTAGCAACTATTCCCGACATAATAAAAACCAGTAGAGAATATGACTAGAAACAAAAGCAAATATAAAAAAATATGAGATGAGATAGATCTTTTACCACCATAATCAGTAAACTCCCGTGGAAGTGCCGCAATGAAAAGTAAAAGTGTTTCAAAAGGTACATCGAATATACACACCACTGAAGCAGCAGCCTCCAAAACTTTCTGACAAACTACAACAAAACAGAAAAACATTTGATTACTCATGTTGTATTTTAATTATTTTGGCACGAATATTCATGATGTTTCATATCTGAAAGAAGAACAGCATAACCTAGCCAGCTTAGTAACTAGAGACCTCGAAAACGATAATTAGGATTGAAATGTTGTCTGCTGCTCTCAATAATAAATCTCAACAGATCCAGTAAGTCTCGTTTAGCATCACTGGAAAAATCTTCTGAGGCAAGTTCCACTTGGACCCCATTGGTGATAGCATTTAAACATCTATCTCCTTCGCTGCAGTCTGTACTAGTAACTCCACAAGCAGCAGAAGCAATGCATTCAACAAAGGCTACCAGTCCAGCTCTTCCAAAAGACTCTTGTTTAGCAAGGGATGCTAAATTTCTTAAAAATCCAAGTTTTCTCCTGTCATTTACATTGAGGATATATCAACCATTTCTAATTAACATAACTGATTTAAAGAGATTCCAGAATACTAAGAACCACATTACATCATCAACTTGTGGCAATCACATCACAATTTCCCGATCATACAGCAGTTAGATTTTGACATTCCCAATTATCTCAAACTTATATGCAATTAGCTTTTGTCATCATTGATTATTAGTTTATTTGTCCTTCTTACCAAGCACATTAGCACATACCTCTCATTCAGAGAACCTGTATACTGGCACAAAAACTGGGCTGCACCTTCTATTGTCCTGGAAGAGTATGCTCCTCTTACACCTAAGAGAGAGGGGAAAAAAAGTCAGGCCCTGATTCAGCAACACACGATATTTCAATTAACACTTCCACTCACAACATTGACAACAATCACAAACAAGAAGATCTCAATTACGCATCTTAATCACAAACATGATATTCTAAACTGACCACCATGGGACCAGTCACAAACAAGAGGATCTTAATTACGGAGAAGTTGACATCAACGAAATATCTTTGTTCTTTTTCATTTGTCAGTCCTAGCACATTGAGACATAGAGATATGACTGAGAACCCCGCGAATGGGAATGAGAATAACTTTCCCTTTCTCTGATTCTAGTAAACCAAATGCAATTCATAGTAAAACAGCTAGTAACAAGCATATGTCTAACAACAGGCTCAGAGAAGTATCTGACTAATGGAAAACTATGAAAATCTAACTTCTTTATATAAACATAAGAACAGTAAATATTATCTCTTAATCGAACAAATATCCAAATTTTAGGCATAAATGTTCACATTTGATTCAGTTAATCCTCGGGTCGATACTTTTAATGCAAGAATCAGGGCAATTAACACCCCAGGTTGCCAAGAATATCAGGAAAACGGGCCACTGAACAAAGCAATATACGTCTTTCAACTACCAACTCTAGAAGAATAATGCATGGCATAAAAAAGAGTTCAATCTAACCGCAGAACAAATATGCTTGAAATGTGGAGTTAGTGCAGATGAAGTCGAGAACAAACCAAAATCTTTGTGCTGTACAGGGTCATTCAACCCTTGAATGAACGGACCAAGTAAAAAACTTTCAGGCACATATCCTGCACTTCCATAGTTCTTCCATTCGATCTCCAAAAAAGACTGCATGATCAAGCACCTAACTGCATTGAGCATTACCAAACAGTGGGTCCAGCAAACATAAAAACATGTCTCAATTTGACCTTATCATAAGTTACCGCCTCTGAATTTATATAATTAGATCAATCACATGTTGAAAGAATTATGGCTGATACCTAGTGGATTATCGTGACAAAAACCCCGTTCCCACAATATAGATAACCAATCGAAGATTTTGCTAGAAGTTTCCATCTCATTTTGACAAAGTCCAGTAGAGCTTATGGAGTAGGGAAGTGTAACAGAACACTGAAGCAACAAGGTTATCTGCAAGAGGGCATTAGCAATTAGCACACAGGCTATGAAGAATTGGCAATGTCTTAATTCATGCATACCACAGACACAAATAGAAATGTCATAATTCATCCATAAAACAGACACAAATAGAAATTCTCCATATGCATCAATAATAGTTGATTGAGGATAACTTATTTCTTCATTTTGTGTTCTCTTTTTCCTGAATGACACCATTTTGGTTGTTATATTGTGTAAGTTAATTGACACTAATTAACCATTGTGTCACTGCTTGAATATTTAGGGGAATGTTTTCTTTAGAGGACTTGACTAAAAATTACATGGCATCCTACTGCTTTCTCTGAATGCAAGACATATATCGCTGAAGTAAGCAGGGCAAAAGTATTTTTTTCAACTTTATTTTCTCTATCTTCTTTATGAGGAGGCCATCTACTCCAAAAATACTACTTAAATGAAACCATATATAAAAGTGGTAACATTTGGCCCTTTCATATTGCAAATTATAGTTAAAATCTTATAGTAATGGGAATACCATAAAAATATAGCATAAACATCATGACACACCTGATGATTCCAAGCGGCCTCAACCAAGTGAGTACCATATTCTTCAAGCATTTCATATAGAAGAAAGAATGCTTCCCACTGCTGCTGGCTGTTCAGAAAGGGATTATCTGACCTACATATTTTCCCTACACCTAATGACTTGGCTTCCTTCTCCGCCCAGGCCTCCCTCCTTGTCGGACGACCATGAGGAGTGGAACTTTTGTCATCCAAGCTTACATCCATAACATCTGACTGGAATTGCCTTCCACCATTGAAGTGTAATGCGTTCTTTAGGATATGCAATGACTGCTTTCTCACTGATCCTTCCTTATCAACCTGACAAAAAAAAAACACGACGCAAGTTGTATTCATTTAAACAGCTATTTCTACAAGCATATGAAACTGGATTGATGAAAAGTTGTAAGGATTTTATGCTGAAGTACCAAGCCTCTTTTAATTTCAACCCAAAAATCTGTTTCAGTCCTTAGGTCAAATTCTTCTGATCCATCATTCACATCAGCCTCTCTGCATCCTTCTATATTGGAGAAAGAAGAGAGATACAGGGAGAGTACATTATAAGCATCTCTTCTCTCCAAATATCCGAGAGAAAACAGAGTTCTACAGCACTGCCAAATTTTCACAAGGACAGAATTCCTGAAAGTCAAAAAGACAAAGTTGGTGTACAGCAACAAATACGTAAGACTAATGGGCCTAATGAGAGAGTAGGCTGTAGCGTATTACCTGGAGAATATGCATGTCTGACCATGAATTGAAATCTCAAAAGAGTAATTTGACATAAATGCTTTAAAAATGACTGGGAGGAGAAAGATAAGTGTACAGGACCGATGTTCCAAACTTTGCAGAAGTAACAGCTCAGTCATATTACAAAGATGCCAAAGCAATTTAACAGCAAACTTGTCAGCGTAACACCCATGCGATGACATTGACTTGGAGATTGAACCCATTTGATGACTTCGTAGAGCGGCATCCAGAGTTAAGGTTAAAATATGGCATGATATGGGCAATGGAAAAGACTTGGACAAAGATAATATGTATTCCTTATCCAAGATTACCAGATCACTCGAACCTTGCAACTCCGAGCTCCACTGAAATATATCTAATTCTTCATTTTGACATATGCCTATAGTTAGACCAACTGATCTCAGGAAAAAAGGCACCAATGCTGCTTCTACAACCTCCCAGCTGTCAGTCTCAATAACAACACTGAAAAGTGACTCTGCACTCTAAGATCAAAACCACCCAAAGCAAAAACAATAAAAATAATGAGCAACTGTTGAAGTCAGTGTTGAACATGAATATACCATTATGGCATTACCTGGTTAAGCAGTTCACGATCAAGTACGTGTGCCATCCGCATCAATGGAATGAAAACTTTCCAAATAAACAACTGCAAATCACCATTGACAGCACCTACATAGAATACTTTATCAATGGATTCCAAGACGAACTCATCCAATTATAATCAAAATAACAAAAATGATAATAAAAGAAGAAGAGAAACAATATAGTGAAACCTAACTAATAACAGCAATTGCTTAAGGCAACTGGTTTAACTGTTAAGCTGTAATTTAAAATGTGTAGGTGCTACATTATCATGTCCCAACAACAGGCTGCTGAGCTCATTCATGAACTACTCACAGCACAGTTGCGTGTTTCTACAGCAACCAAATGCACACTGATCATACAATCATATTAAAAATTGATTATACTTTGTGCAAGAAGTTTCAAACTCCTGGAAAACAATCGACTGCCAGCCGAAAAGATACTCGAATGCATTGATATGATTAGGAAAAACTGAGAAAGACACTGGAACGACTAAAAACTAATAAATTAGAATTTGAGAAAGACACGGGTATGTTAGAGCAAGGACAACGGGTCGCGCCCGCTCCCCGCCCCGCGCGCGCCGGGAACGCTCCCCGCTGGCCGGTCCGCTGCAGACGCGAAAATTCGCGTTCCCGCTCCCCATTTCCGCGCTCCCGCTCCCCGATCTCCCGCTCCCGCTCCCCGATGCCTGGCCGAGCGCGCTGGACGCGCCCTCGCGCCCTGGCTTGCGCTGGCAGCTCCTGGTGGGGCCACGTGTCCCGACCGTTGGCAACGGTCACTCCAACGGCTAATTTTTTTTTTTATTCAAAAATCAAATAAAATTATCCCTATAAATACCCAACCTCATTTCTCATTTTTGTCACACCATTCTCTATTTTCACTCTTTCATTCTCACTTCCTACTCGTTATTTTCGAAAATGTCCGATGACGAGATTATGTCCGACGCTGAGGAGATGACGTACGAGGAGCTGGCTCCCCGGATGCCGACGCATGCGGAGATGGCAGCCCAACTGCCGACATATGAGGAGATGGCAGCCCAAATGCAGCCAGCTGTGCGACGTTTCCGGCGGATGATGGAGAGGCAGATGCAGGCAGTAATGCCAAGGGTCCAGAGGGCCATCCGTGGGGAACCAATGCGCCGAGAGATTAACAGAAATTGTGCGGAAGCCCACATCCAATTGATGGCGAACTATTTTGACGAACAACCCCTATATGGCCCTGAAATGTTCAGGCGTCGGTTCCGTATGTGCAGACCACTTTTCCAACGGATTATGAACGCGGTGAAGGCTCACGACCCTTACTTCATTGGATGGAGGCCCGACGCTGCCTCACGGCCGGGCTTATCAACGGAGCAGAAGTGCACCGCCGCTATACAGATGCTTGCGTATGGGTCCTCGGCCGATTCATTGGACGAAACTCTGCGCATTGGGGTAAGCACCATACTTGAATGTTTACGTAAGTTTTGCAAGGCCGTCATTGAGGTATTCGGAGCCAAGTATCAGCGTACACCCACACCGGCTGACATGGACCGCTTACTCCGAGAAGGGTATGGTCGAGGGTTTCCCGGAATGGCGGAGAGTCTTGACTGTATGCATTGGAAGTGGAAGAACTGCCCAACCGAAGCGCAGGGAGCCCATGGACGGGGAGGTCACCACGGGGAGAAGATGATTATGCTTGAAGCTGTAGCGTCCCGTGATTTATGGATTTGGCATGCATTTTTCGGGATGGTTGGATCGAACAACGACATCAACGTCCTCAACCACAACCACTTATTCCAAGACGCTTACTACGGCCAAGAACTTGTTGTTGAGTACGAGATCAACGGCCATCGGTACGACCGACCTTATTACTTGGTGGACGGCATTTACCCAGCATGGGCACGGTTCGTGAAGACTATTCGGCATCCCTACGAGCCCAAAGAGAAGTTGTTTGCTAGATGCCAAGAAGGTGCTCGGAAAGATATTGAAAGGGCTTTTGGAGTACTTCAAGCAAGGTGGCACATCATCTCCCGTCCCGCTCGTAGTTGGAGCAAACACACTTTGGCTGATATCATGCACACTTGCATAATTCTACACAACATGATTGTGGAGGATGAGCGCGACCGGTACAAGTATGGAGAGGAGGAGTTGTTGTGGGCGCAACCTCCAGAAATGCCGAATTGGACACCACCGGAACGATGGCACCACGGACCAGGGCCATTGCCATACCAGCAACGAGTGGATGCTCAACAAAGTGTCATAAATCCTGAGATCCACCATCAACTACAACAAGATCTTATGGAGCACTTATGGGATCGCTTTGGAGATGGTTTCCATGACGACGACGAGTAGTCGTTTGTGCTCTTGGAGCTGGTTTGTTTTGGGTTGTATGAAAAGGGGTTGAATAAAATTAGAAGTTCATTTATATTCGTGTTGAATTTATTTATTAATTATTGATTGTCCTTAATTATTTATTTCCAAAATTGTTTAAATTATAAACAATTTAAACGGTTTCTGATAACGAATTAAATAAAACAGGAAAATAACAAATAATAATCCAGTCAGCACTGTTCTGCACTCCCAGGACCTCAAGGCCCTTTCTGTTGCAAAACACCCACTTTTCTGCACTCCCACTCCCTGACTTTTGTCCAGTCAGCACAAGGTCTGCACTCCCACTCCCAGGTCCTTTCTGTTGTACATGCTCTTATATTAAATCCAATCTCATTAGGAGGGAATGCACCCTCCATCCCAAACTAAGTGTCCTACTCACCTAAAATGGGTATACCAAAATAACATATCTCCATAATATATCTCCGTAAGTTAGCTACAACACATGGGATCATAATCGTAAAGGTGGGAAGTAAACACTGTTATTCAAATGCTAAGTTGAGTAATTAGTAAGAAAATCAAGATGCAAACTAAATTTGAGGAACATAACTCACCAGATTTTATCAGAAGATGACAAAGTGCACCCACCAACGATGCCAGATAGTTACACTGATCAGAATCCAATTTGTCTTCCTCCTTCATAACATCCTGAATGAAAAAAAAACGTATGATTTTCAAAGGAAACAACATTCACTAATAAAATCACACAGCAAAAGAGTACAAAAACGTATGATTTTCAAGAAATTGCACGGACAAACCTTGGTGAGAGCCGGAAAGGCGTCGAGCAGAGAGGAGAAGAGCGAAGACGGAGATATGGCTGTTGATGCCAAGATGCAATCCAGAATGGCCGGAACTGCCGCCGGAGGAACCTGCCGGAAGCTTTGCGAGAGCGAAGTAACGAGAGAGGCCATGGAGTCCCTATCCCTAGCACACATATTCACCAGTTTCTCTCTCAGGCTCTGCGAGGATTTGCAGAGGTTCAGATTCAGTAGAGATTCAGAACTGTCTTCGGTTCAATTCAAACGGCTATGATAAACCCCCAATTCTTGTTAAACCCTAGTTGTTACCATAAAAATAAAATAAAGGATTAATTGCAAAAAACTACCTAAAGTATTCTTCATTGCGAAAAATTACCTTACCGTTTTTTTGAAACAAATAGTAACATAATTTGGGTCGAGGACTCTAAGTTCTAGAATATGTACGAGACTCTTATAGGTGTCTCGACGTTTTTGGCCCCGTAAAAAATATCTAATTTCTATCTTAGACAATCAATAATAAATCCAAAACAGAAAGAACAAACAAATATTCAAAAATAAAGGGGTAAATGTTGAAACTTACTCTTATGTATTGGTCACGAACACTATGCTACCCTCCTTTTCAAAATGACATTTACGATACCTTATTTATTGGTCAAGCGATTCCGTTAGGAAAAATGGACGGTAAAATACCGCTTTTTTCTTAATTATTTGACTTTTATACATTTTATAAGGAACATTACCATTTCACCCTCGTTGTTGTTCCTTATAAAATATATAGAGGTCAAATACTTAAGGGAAAAAACGTCATTTTACCATCCATTATATGACACTTGAGGTCATATGACTAACGGAATGGAAAAACGGCATTTTACCGTCTATTTTTTCTAACGGGATCGCATGACCAATAGATAAGGTACCGCAAATGTCATTTTGAGGAGGAGGGTAACATAGTGTTCGTGACCAATACATAAGGGTAAGTTTCAACATTTAACCCAAAAATAAACTAAACCTACCAACAAAATAACATAAGTCTAATATAAAAAAACGAACAAAAATTCAAAATCAAACTAAACTGAACTCCCTTATTCCATAAATTTTTAAATTGTCCTACCTTTTAACCACAGTTGTTTGACAAATTTTAGAATATTCTATTAAAAATAAAGACATGAGTAATACATAAAAATAAATTTTTTATGTCGATTATAAGTAAGAGTAGTAACACCGCGTTCAAAAGATAGAATAGCTTAAAAACACATACAGTTGTTTGTTGTACATGTACAATACATAAGGTTGTTTTTCGTAATTAACCTTAAAAAAATGAAATTTGAGTGTATGTATATCACGTGATCCACTGAGTCAGTCACCACCGAGCTGCGCCTCCACTCGCTGCATTGTGGTCCGACGTGTGAAAATTTGTCGTTTTCTGTTATTGCCGTTTTTGTTCTCCTCCTCATATCTTTGCTATGGAACGGAACGGACAAAGAAGAAGCGAGTCAGTTCCGAGTTCGAGATACCGAGTCAGTATTATCAGGCGAAGAACAGCGTAGCAATCCGAGCTCCGACTCAAGCTTTCACAGAACCACAGTATCGAACATAATGCGGATTTTCTCGCGATTCTCGCCGGCGCGTCTCGCCATGCTTCTCGTCACTCTCGGTACCTACTGTTTTTTTTGTTTGGCGGCTGAGAAAATGGAAGAAAGTTATACCATTTTTAAGTTTTCAATTTTTGTAGGACTCTCAGTGGCTGAGCCTGGGTTCTGTTCTGCATCTTCGATCTTCGGCTCCGGCAACAAGCCCCTGTACTGGAAAGTCACTGACCCCACTCTATCTCCTTCGCATCTTCAAGGTCAGTGATTTATCTGGATTTCAAATTATTGCTTTGAATTTGATTTGGGTGAAATTTGAACTTTCAATCGAATCGTTTTGGTTTATGTGGTTCCATGATTGTAGCTGGGTTTGAATCCTTAATTAGATTGCTAATCTCTGCCCTAGGCCTGAATGTTGGTAAATTGAGCTGAGGGCTATATTGTCTTTCATGTCACTCGGTAGGGGTAGTATAGGTATTTTTCTCTCAGTAGGGTGATGGAGCAGAGGAGGCATGAGAAAGAGAGAGAGCCCTAGAATAGTGAGTGAGAGTAATTCTTCTTCTTCCTCATCTTCTTCACTGGGTATCTTCAACCTTCTCTTGCTGTCACTGCAATGGCTGAAAATTGGGGGATTCCTTACTTTGATGGTACAAACATGGATGTGATAGATTGGATATACCATTATAGTGGAGTTCTGAATGCAAAGGGAATATATGAGTGTGTTCCTAGATTGCTTCAAGCTGGTTCTCTCCTGGTGGGTGAAGCCCATCAATATTGGATCCTACTGGATGCAATAAACAAAACCAAACAAGGAGTTTACAACTATAATGATTTTTGTTATGATCTCTGTTTTAGATTCCATCCTGAGACTGTTGAAGAAGCTAGAGAGTTGGAAGAACTTCTTCTCAAGGAGGATCAAAAATTGGGCATTCCTTACTTTGATGGTACCAACATGCATGTGCAAGATTGGCTCCACTGCTATTGTGGGGTTTTGAATGCAAAGGGAGTGTATGGGTGTGCTCGTAGTTTGCTCATAGCTGGTTCTCGCTTGGTGGGTGAGGCCCAGAAATATTGGACCGAACTAGATGCAATAAAGAGAAACAATGAAGGAGTGTATAACTCGAGTGAGTTTTGTTATGATCTCTGTGAGAGATTCGACCCTGAGTTGCTAGAGGAAAGACGAATCAAGGAGGCTGAAGCAATATTGCAAATTCCTTATTTTGATGGTACCAGTGAAGGAGTATATGACTCAAATGAGTTTTGTAATGATCTCCTTGAAAGATTCAACCCTGAGATCATGGAAAAGGCTCCAGGAATGGAAGAACTGCAGCTCAAGGAAGCTCAACAAAAAGAATGGCAGGAACCATGTGACAGACACGAAGAAGAAACAGAGAATAAGGATCAAGTTCTTGTTGAGATTAGAAAGTTGTCTGTGAAGGGCCCTCAAAATGATGGGTATGAACATTTCACAGATGGTCTTTGCTGCCTATTTGAAGAAGCAGACAGGGCTCTTCAAGGGTTTGATGAAATGTCTCATAGAACTCATACTTGTGGAATTGCTCTCAATGAAAAGGCTCCAGGAATGGAAGAACTTCAGCTCAAGGAAGCTCAACAAAAAGAATGGCAGGAACCATGTGACAGACACGAAGAAGAAACAGAGAATAAGGATCAAGTTCTTGTTGAGATTAGAAAGTTGTCTGTGAAGGGCCCTCAAAATGATGGGTATGAACATTTCACAGATGGTCTTTGCTGCCTATTTGAAGAAGCAGACAGGGCTCTTCAAGGGTTTGATGAAATGTCTCATAGAACTCACACTTGTGGAATTGCTCTCAATGAAAAGGCTCCAGGAATGGAAGAACTTCAGCTCAAGGAAGCTCAACAAAAAGAATGGCAGGAACCATGTGACAGACACGAAGAAGAAACAGAGAATAAGGATCAAGTCATTGTTGAAATTAGAAAGTTGTTTGTGAAGGGCCCTCAAAATGATGGGTATGAACATTTCACAAATGGTCTTTGCTGCCTATTTGAAGAAGCGGACAGGGCTCTTCAAGGGTTTGATGAACTGTCTCATAGAACTCATACTTGTGGAATTGCTCTCAATGAAAAGGCTCCAGGAATGGAAGAACTTCAGCTCAAGGAAGCTCAACAAAAAGAATGGCAGGAACCATGTGACATACACGAAGAAGAAACAGAGAATAAGGATCTAGTCATTGTTGAAATTAGAAAGTTGTTTGTGAAGGGCCATCAAAATGATGGGTATGAACATTTCACAAATGGTCTTTGCTGCCTATTTGAAGAAGCAGACAGGGCTCTTCAAGGGTTTGATGAACTGTCTCATAGAACTCATACTTGTGGAATTGCTCTCAATGAAGTTGGCGAGACTAAGAATGCACAGAAGATGCTTGGGGAAAGATTAAAATCAGTACGTGAAGGTATGGCTCTTGAACTTTTCACAATTCTTTAACTTAAGGATGCTTGGAAACATGTATAGGTAGTTGGTTCAGTCCAAGTTCTAGTATGAATTTGATTATGAGGGTGAAATTGATGGGACAAGTATAAACTGTGTATACCTGAATGATTCTGCTCTGATTTCAAACTCTGAAACTCCTGTGATAAGGTCCTGTGAAGGAGTTAATTGGCAAACTGTTGTTGGCTTGGCACCAAGATAGTCATCTGGGTGTGGGTTGTTTAAGTTGGAGGTTTTAGCTGAAAATTATTGTAAATATCGCCCGTAGTGGTTTGTTTTAAAGGGTATAATTATGTGGTTTGAATATGTACAAGCAAAGTTCCTACCAAAATAGAACAGAAAAAAAACAGATATAAAAGAAATAGATCGTGGATTTCTAAGTTTCCTTTTTGCCAACATAGTGATCTTAAAATATGGGTGTGCCTGATCATTAGGTGGTTTGGTCGGAGGAACCAAATGTTGAGAAAAAAGTTGCTGTTAGTTGGGATATAGGTGTGGATGATGAATCCATTGAAGGTTGCCATATACTTGATAACTCGAAAAGTATGGCCTTGTGGAATGGTAATTTGGAGGGCTGGTATCAGAACTCCAAGTGAGGACATTTGAGATGGAATCATAAGACCAGTTCTTGCTCGCTGGTCAGTGGCATATGTGATAAGATGATGAATTTGTTTGCAAACTGGCTACAAGATGAGAAATTTGGGATACTCGAGTGTGTGATTATGCGGTATGTAGTCTCTTTCCTTCAGGGTGTAGGGTGGGGCTTGGAAGGTGTAGGAGGCAATGGAAACAAATAGTCTTCATCCATATAAATAGTAACATCAATGAAGAAGTGCAAGAATATGCATGGAACCTTTTGTAAGTAGATGAGCACTGAGCACATGCCAAATGCAAGTCCTTTAGTATGAGATTTCAGCGAGTGGGTTCAGGAGAAACTAAGCAAGAAAACTGACATAACATAGGACTTCTGTTACATATATATATATTAGAATCATTCAAAGCAATTGCCTTATAATTAATTCCTTTTATGTTACTTCTATTCCTCATCTCTTAGTCTACTCCACTTCTGCTGTGAAATTCCTTTTGAAACGTCAAAATTGCTATAAAGAATCATATAATAGAGTTAAGAAAATACAATATGTAGATTTTTTTTATAGCCTCAACTGATTGTTGTAAAAAGAAGTTGAAGGAAATGACTGAATTTATCCTTATGCAGTCTCAAGTAGTTGTGGGTAGGCAATAGGGAATTGAGAGTCTATATTGAAGATGATGAGTCTTCTACGATCTTCGAACTCCAGAGACTTTTGATATCTTAGAATTTGAATATTCAAACATGTGTATTTGCAACTTTCAAAACAGTTTTATTCTGTTATCATAATGATCAAAGAGCCAGCATAGAGTTGAAGGTAAGCTTGACTTGCTTATTTTCTTGCAGACTTACCAGGTTTCACTCGTAGTGTGTATAAAAAGGATCATGCTTTGATAACACCTGAAAGTCACGTATTCAGTCCTTTACCTGAATGGTAAACTTTGAACTTGACATTTGAAGTTTTTGTTCAGGGGAGAGTTATTTTGTTGGCTTATTGATCTGGGTTTCTCTTGCAGGAGTAATACAATGGGAGCATATTTAGTAACACCAGCCATGGGATCACACTTTGTAATGTACCTGGCAAAGATGGAAGGTTTGATCAGAACTGAACTTTCAGTTACTAGCTATAATAATTGTTCTAAGCTCATGCTCATAGAAGTAGATTATTGTCTTCTGCTAATGATGTAACTTCTACATAGTGCAGATCATTCAAAATCTGGCTTGCCCCCAGATGGGGTTGAGAGGTTAGATAGTTTTTTTGTCGGTTTTAATTATGAAATTCGATATTTTTCTACCTGCTAATCATGGGTCTTATTCACTATCATGGCCTTTTTTGATCATCTTATTAGGTTGATATTCGTGGTTGAAGGTTCTGTTATACTACGTGATTCATATGGCATTAGCTACGAGTTAACAGTAAGAATTCTAATATTCTTTATTATTTAGAATTAGAATCTTAGCTGCTAATTTGTTCTGCGAAGCTCATCATAATTTTGTGATTCTCATATATTGACTGTATAGGTGGATTCATATGCTTATCTACCTCCAGAATTCGAACATTCAATCAAGTGTGACACAGTTGCTACTCTCGTTGTATTTGAGCGAAGGTTTGCTTCTCTTTATATTATCTGTAAAATTTCGCTTCTCTTAATATTTTTCCTCTTTGTTCCGTACAAAGAGCAAGAAATTTAAGAGATGAAAATTTAGACTTTTTTTTTTGTTTTTTACTTATTATTTTTAATTTAAAATTTTAAGGATAAAATCGTCATTTTGAAACAAATTTATACTAAGTGCAACAAAAAGACTAGCTCAGGGCATTGTGTTTGCAATTATCGAAGAAGAGGGCTACAAGTTACAAAAAGTGATTACACATCGTACTTTTTTGCAGTTATCTCTAAATTTTACTGACACATGACTAATCTTATGAATTTCCTCATGTAACCATCGTATAACATACAAAGAAACCATCACAATTTTATTTTATTTTATTTTCCTCTGTCACGTGAATTTTAAATTTATAATATTCGAGAAAGCAAGCAAATTGAAATCTGAAGAATGAGTAGTTTTGGGGATATTTTAAAATTTACACACGTGTAAGTCATGTGACGGGAAAAAACGAAAAGTTGATGGTTTCCATACATTTTGTACGATGGTGACACGTGAAAATTTATACGGGTAGTCATATGTATGAGGAAACTTTACTAAGTGTGTGAAAATTCGTAAAGGTAGCTTTATGCAATTGACCCAATTTACTATTTGATTGCTTGTGTTTGGTGCTGAAGATCTCCAATATTGGCCTTTGTTTCTTAGGTATGCCTCTCTGGAAAATCATATCCCTGAGTTCGTCGTTGGTTCAACTGACAAGCAACCACTTCTTGAAACTCCTGGAGAGGTACATTGTAGATTCAATTATTTGTTAGTTTATGCAACTATTTGTCACTTTGCTGATATAGAAATGAATCATACAAGTCCTATTACTGTTCTAGCAAGTCCATGACCTTGTGACGTTTTCATAATCTCCACTCTTTCTTCATTAACATTTCAGCTTTAGTTAAAATGAATGTATTACTTTCTAGTTGCAAAGTCATGCAGAGCGGCTACCGGTTAGTAACTAACAGCGTGGTCTTTTTACCAGATCTTTGAACTTAGGAAGCTTCTTCCAACATCCTTGCCTTATGACTTCAACATTCATGTAAGCCATAAGTTTCTTTCTGAAGTTTTGTGTATCTCTTTGGTCATGTGGAATATAATTGGTGCGGGTGGGGGGTTAGGTTAGGGGTTAACCTTTGATTAACCTAGGCTAGGGCTAGGTTAGAATTAGATTAGGAATTACTGATTAAAAAAACGGTCAAAAACCAGAATTTTTCATTATAGTTGAGCTTCATTTTTCAGTTACTTAAGTTTATAACTTGTTTGGATTTGGGGCTTTGGGCATATGAATTATATAGATAATAGAATAGGTAGAAGGGGGGCTATCAAGGACAAACCTATTTTCGGGTCAGAACGTAGAACCAATCTGGACCATTGATTACCCAAATCGGATGGCCACCGAAATTCAGGGGGGGGGGGGTGATTGATTACGAAATCAATTACAAGATATGCATTAATTAAAAAGATATGCATTTTCCTCAACAAAAAAAAGACATGCATTAAATTTGGGCCTTTAATTTTACGATCCAAGGGCCCAGATTGATAGTTGTACGTTCTGACGAAGTTATCAAGTTTGTACCTGATAGCTATCCTAGGTAGAATACTTAAACGATTGGTCAAAAAGAAAATAATACTAAATAATAATTAGCTACCTGAGAAGTTGTGATCAAAGTATTTGGTTGAAGGTTATGAGTTGTATAGTTAAATGGGTATTTTATATTATATTTGGAGTAACATTGGAATAAGTATATAACAGCGATGAATCTTAAATTTTGCTGGAAATGTTAGATCCTGGTTCTGAGAAATAGGAACTTCTTAAATGATAAACTTCCATCATATTTACATTTTAAATTCGACACTAAATAAAAATAACAAGTTAATATGTATGCCATAAAGTGGCAACTAACAAATTATTTGCAGATCATGGATTTCCAACCCGGAGAATTTCTAAATGTCAAGGTATGTTTATCTTCCTAGCTAATTGAAACTGTGTATTTTATTCCAATATCTTTATCTCCTTTTGTCACTCTTAAAGCATCTTCAATGGGATTATCCCAGCTTAATTAGAATTTTTCAATAGAGGGAAAATTCAGTCTCACGGTGGGATTAGCCCAGGCTAATTGCAAAGAAAGGGAACATGGCAGCTTCTAAGTGGCCGAGCAAAAGTAGTTCTGGGGCTTTCGCCTAAGGCTGGGCGAATTTCCCAGGCGATGAAACCTTCGCCTGGGTGAATATGCCCGCTCACCAGCTATTCGCCCGGACGAATTCCCATTTTTCGCCGATTCACCCTCTGAATCCGACGAGCGTTGGAGATGCTCTTAAAACAAAAAAAATTCGGTAGAGCATATGAATTCTACATAACTATGAAGCAATACTAAAGAAGTATCTTCGTTTGCAATTTGCAGGAGGTCCATTACAATCAGCACGGATTGTTGCTTTTGGAGGGACAAGGAATTTATCGGTTGGGCAATAGCTGGTATGCTTCCATTCCAAAACCTTAACTGCATGATCAATTTCTTTATCAACTCGAATTCTCATAGATCATCCCCAATCAGCAAATTAATCAATCTTTGAGCATGAATTGATTGTTTTTCTTGGCAGGTACCCAGTTCAAGCCGGTGATGTCATTTGGATGGCACCGTTCGTGCCTCAGTGGTAAGCTCTCAAATAAGTTCATTGTTTTCAATCTTTTATTCAACGGCGTTTAATTGGTACAAACGAAAACTGAAGAATGTGTGCATTTGTTTTCAGGTATGCTGCACTGGGTAAAACCCGGAGTCGATATCTCTTATACAAAGATGTGAATAGGAACCCATTGTAGAGAAACCTGCAGATTCTAGTTTGGACAGTATCATATTATCTGTAATTTGGTACTACTTCTGGTATTTTATCATTTGAACTCTTTGACAAAATTAAGAAACAGAATAAGAACACCAAAGAGAGACAATGGTTTGGTTTTTGGCTCTTTAGTGAAACAAATTGTTAAAGTCCGATAAAAGGTTGGGATGATTGCAAAAAAGTTCCTTAAGGTATTCATTTTTTGTAACTTATAGCTCTCTTATTTGATGATTACAAAAAAAAAATACCTTGAACTCGTCTTTTTGTTGTTATTTGTATAAAAATGACTATTTGACCTTTACAATTTAGATTTATAATAATAAGTAAATAAACAAAGAAAAATCTAAATTTTCATATCCCTTAATTTTCTTTCTATGTACCGTACAAAGAGTAAGAAATTCAAGAGATACGTAAATTCAGATTTTTTTTTATTCTTTAATTATTATTTTCAAAATTTGAATTTCAAAGTATGTTCAATCGTTATTTTGAAACAAGTTTATACAAAGTGCAACAAAAATACAAGGTCACATCATATTTTTGTTATTATCAAAGAAAGGGGTACAAATTGCAAAAAAAATGAATACCTTATGATACTTTTTACAATTATCCTTCAAAGTTTTGACAAGTGGTCAAAATGTTTATCAAGTGAGGAAAGAATCCCCGCTTTTGTTTGTACGTTTTAAAATTTGTGGTTCGAAATTTTACATGTGGCATCGTTTAAGATGAGTTTTATTGGTGGGTCGATAAGAAGTTTATTTTTTTTATTCTAGGAAAGATATGAATATGTTAAAAGGAGATGGAAAGTGAAGGTGGATGCTTGAGAAGAAAGCAAACACCAATGGAAGAGGCACAATTAGCATTACCAAAATTAGGAAGTAGATTAAGTCTAATAATCTTCAAATATTTCCCAAATCACTTGCAATTTTGTGGACTGGATTGCATAATTTGTATATGGTTAATCATGGCCTTAAGGCTATTATATAAATTATCTAATCAACCTTTTCATTTTGTGCTCAAAGTTTTCACTCTTTTTCTTCTTCTTTTTGGGGCATATGTCTTCAATAGGTTGGTATATTACTAATGATATATGTAATTTAATTTATCATGTTATATTTAAATTCATCTTTTGGGGGCTTGGTGGTCTCCCCCTTAAAGTTCATTGAATGTCATTAACATGTTCAAAATCCTCTTTAAAGACGTTTTTGTGATCATAAAGTATTTTTTAGATCGTGTATCATATTCAATGTTATGTCCTAGAATTTTAAGATGTATATATTTGAAATAATGTTTCATATATTTACGAATCATTTTAAACTTTGACTTCAAAACTTCAATCATGTTCAAAAAAATTAGTCATTTTTTTGTGAATGATTAGTTTTCTTGCAACATAATATTTGGTGTTAAAATATCTACAATTGTGCAAAGAATATAAGCATTCCCTCTAGAAGAATTAAAACAATGTTTTGTAGTGGATACCTCAAATCAAAATGTGTCTTGTAAATTTAATCACCTGTAATAAAGGTGTTTTATTAGCAAATAAAAAGATAAATATTAACCCAACTCATAATCTTTTCATATCCTAGTAGAAAAAAGATCTAGTAAATTTCAAACACTGAACCTCTTTCTAAGTAGTGATGATAAGAGTGCTAAAACATATTATAATATCCAACTCAAAATAAAAATTAAGAATAATATCATTTAGCTACATGTAATTAGGTCCAATTTCATATAACTATCCTAACAAAAAAAAAATGTTTGAGCGGTACTCTAAATTTTTAAAACTCTTACGTTACTTCAAAAAGGCAAGTGACGTGAAAGTCAGATACGCCCAAAAAAGTTCATAGTTAAGTGTAATTAAGTGATATTATCCTTAAAAATTAATAAAATGTAATAGAACAAATTAAGCATACTATCTTACATTACACTACACACTTAAAATAACTTGTGATCAAACATCAATTTTTGGATTAAAAGAATAGCCCAATTTGCACCCACCACACCAATGTTTGGAACACTCTCACTCCACCCTATCAATGGACTTAAGAGCCACATATTGTTTATATCCACATAGCACTAACTCAGTATCTTTTACAAGGAATTAAATGTCACCAATTGACTAAAAAAAATTCTTTTTGGTGATCAAATTTATGGATTTTGGAGTACTTTCTATTATGCCAACTTTCCCACAAAAGCATTGGCTTTTCACAATTGATTGTCATCCCTTGCCATCCATTTTACTTGTATTTTTCCAAAATAAATCAAAATGTGAACTTTCTTTTTGTTTACCAATAACCTAAATAAGTGTAAGCATAGTTCTCTACCTTAAAAGAACAAACATATTTTCTATATTGCTATTATCTAGCATATAAAATTAAATAAGTTTCCTCCCAAAAAAAAATTATAGATATACAATCATATGAACATAACTCTATAAATGACATTTTTCGGTTGACATATCGAATATATTTTTATCAATCGATTAGCCCTCGACATTGACAATCTCCTAATTGTTGTCTTGTTTGAGGTCCTCTCAAGCACTAGCAATGGCACAGTACTTTTTAGGCCCCAAACAACATATCTTGGTTGACACAAAAATTTGGGGAATGTTCACAAACTTGTTGATAAGCTTCAATATATAGTGACTTTAAAAGATTCCTGAGACATTGTCCTGGTTTAGGTATTGATCTCTCTTAAGCTGTCCTTTTTCAGGTTTTGGGCACAGACCCACAATCATAGAATTCTACCTACTTTTAACTGTTACAGTACATGTCTTTTTTTCTGTAATCTGTGTAAAATGACGATATTACCCTTACAGTTTAGATTTTAGAAATAATAGATAAAAATCCAAATTTTAATATCCTTTCCTTTTCTTCCTCTTTGTGCCTTACAGCGAATAAGAAATTTATGGATACGAAAATTTGGATTTTTTTTGTTCTTTGATTATTAAATTTTGAATTTTAATTTTCAAGGGTAAAATCGTCATGTTGAAACAAATTTATACAAAGTGCCATAAAAAGACAAGTTCATGGCACTTTTTTTTCGCAATTATCTAAGAAGATGGCTACAAGTTGCAAAAAACGAATACCTCAGGGTACTTTTTTGCAACTATGCCCACTCTTTTTCTGTGCATATCTTCTCAAGATCACATCCATATGACCCTTTTTTTCTTTCTGTGTGCCATGAAGGGTTTGATCATAACATGATCACAATCAGTTCTTGATCCAAAAGGGTTTAAGAAAGATGAAGAAAAACACATTACTTTGCTGATAAATCTCCAAACTTAAGGACTGATTTTGGAGCCTCTACTCCATATGTTAATAATATGATTTTTCATGCACATACATCGTTTTCAATTGGTTACGTTGCGCATGTTAACAGGAAACTATTAGATTTTTGCAGCGCATGGGACACGAAAAAAGTACTATTTAAATGCTATTGCTGGCAGACCAATATTAATAAACTAGACTAGTTTTGTGCACACAACAAAAATGTATTGCAGCTTCTCTTTTTGTCTTGTATCATATAAAATTTAAATGACATGCATTGTACTTGAACAGCTAAATCTCCATAAGATTTATACTTTTGTCTGAGTCATTCTGGTTTGTCTGCATCCATAAAGCTCAATCAGTTCCTGTTTAATTTGTTTTATGTCTTTTCGTGTACATTTTAGTCTAACCTCGAGGCCAATGAATCTTTTGGTGCCATAGAAAAAAAAATATAAAAGACAGAGTATAAGTACAATGAAGTTACTGTATAATTATGTTGGTGATTACATACATGAGCACTATGGTTTATATCAGAAAGAAAAAAACAACTGCATAATGCAGTTCTTGTTGGATATGAAAAAACATCCCATTATGCAGAAAGAAAGTCTCCGCCCCGAATAGGAAACTAAATAGATTTTTTGTTAGTGATGT
This sequence comes from Erodium maritimum, assembly GCA_963921825.1. Classification (NCBI taxonomy): domain Eukaryota; kingdom Viridiplantae; phylum Streptophyta; class Magnoliopsida; order Geraniales; family Geraniaceae; genus Erodium; species Erodium maritimum. Next base: position 68,138,564 of record OY997592.1, on the reverse strand, counting down.
GATCATTCCATTAATCGGATCTAGCTAGCTAATAATGATCAAAGAAACAATTTATTCCAAGGTGTAACGAATGGGAGCTTAGCAACTTGGGAATGGAAAAAAACAACTAGCTAGTAACTATACCTAGTGAGCTACATTCTTAAGTCTAAGTCTCTTTTTTACATATATATGCTCTATCAGCATAAGAACCCATCAATGGAATCAAATTTTCGTTTGTTTAATGCGAAAAAGAAGTGATTTTGAGAGATGGGTTTGTGAGGTCTATGAGTTTTGGATGACTTTTCATTACTATCCTCACATCCCACCCTTCCTTGAATCTTGGCTTTTGGGGTAAAAAGGAAGGAACTATATGGGAATGGGTTCTTGTTTAAGTTCTTGCAAGAGATGCTATTCTGTCATTTTCTCAGGAAAAATTATGGTCCACCATGGTAAGAAGAGACTAGGAATTGAAGCTAGAATGGCATAATGAGTTCTAGGATCTAACCATCAATCCTAATTTAGCCCTAATTATCGTCGCATAATGATGCTATTATAGATATGGGAAGGTGGGTTGCTATGATACACACATTCTTATTCCTGTCATCAATGATCACAACAAGTTGATCTTAAAGTGGTGCAATTTGCAAGATATGGATTGCTAAACCTAGCTAGATCCATGATTAAAGGACTATGTATCCAAGAAAACAACCTTAATATTGTAGGAGTACAAGGATGATACTCAGAGATGATCTGTTCCTTATGATCATCCCCTCTTGTCTGAATAAAGCTATACTTGTGCTCTCTTACACTCATTGATCATGTCCTAAGTATAGAACCAACCATTGGTAATCATCAAATACATGCTCAGACACATGCATGTATGAGCATAGTTGATAGTTTAATTGAATCAAATAATGCAAAAACTGGTCAAGATAGGATTAGACCCACCAAAATCTTCCTCAAAACTCTTAAAACCTTGTAATTAAGGATTATCCTGATCTCCATTCACACCTGCTTGGGATTCGAACCTCTGACCTGAAGGAGACGAGAGAGCTCTTTGACCGCCCGACCAACACCCAAATGGGCTTTGTAATTAAGGATTATCCAAGATGATTCCAAGGTTACTCAATGGCTATTCTTTTTCCAACCCTTTGCTTTATTACATTCAATACACATAGGGCCTTGTGAATTTGGTTCCTTTGGCACAAAAACATAAAGAAAACCAGTGAAGATTCAAAATGAGGGAGAGGTGAGGAAGAAGGTCCATAAAAATAGAGAAGACCCACTAAACACATCAAAAAAGCTTATTATTGCCACTGATGATTCCTATTACTCTCCTGAGTGCAGCTTAGCTCCCAATCACAATGAAAAGCACAAAAAAGCCTTCTCCCACTTCAATGCTTTTCTTATTATAGTCATGTGAATATGCTTGATTCTCTATGATATGTTTTTATAATCTTCAAAGGCACCAAAGCTCATACCCATTTCATTTGCACCTCTCAAATACTTTCTACTGTGGATTAATGAAACCTTCCCTATTTTGTCATTAGGGTTTTTGGATTCAAACAAGGGTCAAGTTGCAGAAAAAATACATTTCTGTGTGTGAAGTGATGAGCAGGTGCTGATAGTGGTTTTGATGTTCGGTTTGATTCAGCTTGGTGTGATGTGTGAAGCAAGCACCATCTCAAGAAAGTACTAATGAGCTCATGATCTTCCTCAAGAGCTGCAGCTATATATATAAGCACACATTTTTGTGCTTTGCTGCTGATAATTAAAAAGCTACTTTGCTGAATAATGTGATGTATAGGATCTTAATTAACCATAATTATATCATGATCACATGGTTATAACATTGTCTTGAACTGATGCATAAGCTCAAACTTCAGGTAAGGCATCAAGAACACTTGTGATTAAGCGCGAAAACCGGTCGTGCTTTGGTCTAAAAATAACTAAATATGATATGAAAATCAACTGATATATTCTGTTCTAAGGTGACTTGAGGAATCAAGTCCAATTATTCTTGATATTGACATGAAGTGATTTGAGATCTTTAACTTGCCTTTAACAAAGGTTTGGGATGCTTGTCACATCTTTTTGAGAGAAGGAGAAAATAAAAAACAATCTCACATATAGAGAAACAAAATTCCCACAAGAGTAAGTCTTCTGCATGCTTCTTTGGGGGTATTGTATTGGAGCATAAAAATGCAAAAGAGCAAGTACATCAATTTAGTTGCGTCACACTCTGGAGACTGTAAGGGTATTTTCGTCTTTTCACGTTAAAGCGGGAGGGGAAAAAACACCCATTTGGGTTCTCCATCAACCCTTAAAACAAATCAAAAGAATCTTCCCTCGCCCCCCCCCCCCCCCCCCCCCCCCCCCCCCCCCCCCCCAATGCATATTTAAAACAACTTTCACACCCCAAACCTTGTCATAGAAGTTGCATCCATAACCATAACCCTTTCCTTTCTTACAATGGAAGCCAACAACAAGAAGATCTTCTTGTGCAGTGGTTACCTCCATTCCCTATCCCAAACACCCACAAGGCTGAAGAAGAGAATGCTAGCAACATGGACACCAGAGCAAGAGCTCAACCAAGTGAGGCTCAACTCTGGTGCTGACATGAAGAGGAAGCTCCAATGGTATGATTTGCTAGCACTAGGTGTTGGGGGAATGCTTGGAGTAGGAGTTTTTGTCACCACGGGCCGCGTTGCCCATAACATCTCTGGCCCTTCAGTCTTCATCTCCTACATCATTGCTGGCATATCAGCCCTTCTTTCCTCTCTATGTTACACTGAGTTCTCTGTCCAAGTCCCCGTAGCTGGCGGCGCCTTCAGCTACCTCAGAGTCACCTTTGGTACACAAACTAAACAAAAACAAAAGGCTTCATCATATACTTCATGTGTGAGCTTCATTTTTCTTCTTCTTCAGGTGAATTTGTGGGGTATTTTGCTGGGGCAAACATACTTATGGAGTATGTACTTTCAAACGCGGCGGTGGCAAGAAGCTTCACAGATTATCTATGTTGTGCATTTGGAGAAAGCAATCCTGACTCATGGAGAGTTGAAGTGGAAGGATTGGTTAAGGGTTACAACAAGCTTGACTTCCCAGCTGTTGCTCTCATTCTCCTCCTCACCTTTTGTTTGTGCCACAGGTTTGTTTTGTCCTAAGGTCCAATATGTCCCTGAAACATGATCAAGAAAAGCACCATTACCTGCACTAAGAAGATACAAATAATGGGTTTTGGGTGTTTTAGTGGGATGTTGAAAGTGATGGGTTTTATTGTAACTTTTGCAGTACAAAGGAGAGTTCAGTGCTGAACCTGATAATGACTGTGTTTCATGTGCTCTTCTTTGGGTTCATAGTCACTGCTGGGTTCTGGAAAGGGAGTGGGAAGAACTTGGTGAAGCCTGGAGGGTTGGCTCCTTATGGGGTTAAGGGTGTGCTTGATGGTGCAGCTGTTGTGTACTTCAGCTACATAGGCTATGACTCAGTCTCTACCTTGGCTGAGGAGATTCAGAACCCTGCCAAGAGCCTCCCTGTGGGTATTGTGGGCTCTGTTCTCGTTGTCTCTGCCCTTTACTGCCTCATGTCCTTGTCCTTGTGTGTCATGGTTCCTTACAATAAGGTCAGTCTCCCTATAGTGGGACAATGTCCGAAAACGATATTCTGAATACGGGTTTTCGTTCAAATCTGATAATCGAAGTATATGATTCTGGTCGGTTTTGAATAGTGTTGTCAGACTGTAGTTTGACGTTTTTGGGTGTGTATGTGTAGATATCCCATGGGGCATCATTTTCAGTAGCATTCCAAAACATTGGATGGAAATGGGCAAGCAATGTGGTAGGGGCAGGTGCAAGCTTGGGGATTGTGGCTTCTCTACTTGTGGCCATGCTTGGCCAAGCTAGGTACCTCTGTGTCATTGGTAGGGCCAGGTTGGTCCCATCCTGGTTAGCCAAGGTCCACCCTTCCACTGGCACTCCCTTGAATGCCACACTCTTTTTGGGTAAGTACATTTTCGACTTAAGAGCATCTCCAATGTATAAGACGATTATCTAAGATAAAGCGAATAACAGCATTTTACGAGTTCGCGGAACGATAAATCCTTCATCCCAAAAGAGGGAGAATCGTCCCAGCCTGTCAAAAAACCATCTTTTTGACCAAAACGCCCCTCTTTTTTCGCCCTCAATAAAGATGTCCTTAGTAACATACCTCCAGTTCAGGATTAGATCAATTCGTCCAGCCTGTTCATAATACTATTAGTCCAAGGTAGGGCCGATAACAGCATTTTGTGAGTTCGTGGGACGATCTATCTTTCGTCCCAAAAGAGAGAATCATCCCAAACTGTCGAAAGAAACATCTTTTTAACCAAAACGCCCCTCCTTTTTCACCCTGAATGCAGGTGCCCTTAGTAACATACTCTTTTTGTGCTGCAGGACTTTGCACAGCATCAATTGCACTATTCACAGAGCTAGACATAGTGATAGACATGGTGAACATAGGGACACTCATGGTGTTCTACCTAGTAGCCAACGCTTTGATCTACAGGCGCTACGTGATCACCACCAACAAGCAGCCACTCCACACCCTCTTGTTCCTCTTCCTCCTCTCCTCCTGCGCCATAGCCTTCTCCATCTCATGGAAGCTCAAGCAGCAATGGTGGGGCTTGCCCCTGTTCGGTGGGTCAATGATCATCACCACCTCAGTCTTCCACTACTACAACGTGGTACCTCCCAACAACAACAACAACCTCGGACGCCCCGAGTGGTCGGTCCCGCTGATGCCGTGGCCGGCGGCCATATCCATCTTCCTCAATGTGTTCCTCATGACCACACTGAAGATGCTCTCATTCCAGAGGTTTGCTGTATGGTCATGCTTCATCTTTTTGTTCTATGTGTTGTATGGTGTTCACTCCACTCACCAAGCTGACCAGGAGATGAGATTGATGGGTGGTGACCAAAATGTCAACCCAAACTCATCACTAACACTAACCCATGTATCTTCTTCTAATAAGCACATTGATCTAATCCAAGTTATGTGATTAATCATGGGTTTTGATTTGATTTTACTTTGCAATTGGCTAATGAGATCAACCCCATTGACCATTGAAATAGAAAGTGAGAGAGAGTGACATTTACTTTTCTATTTTTTTTTTTAATTTCTTTGCCCACAATCAATTTATTGATTGGAGACAAGTGAGATTGAGATTCTCCACATGATTCTTGCAAGGCAACTAAGGACTTGTTTTCTTCTGCTTTTTCTACTCCACATATCCACTATATGATGAAGCCGACTTAGCTTTTAGTGACAATACTGTTAAAATCAAATAAATCTGAGTAGATTATCAACTTTTAGTGATGACACTATTAGAATCTGATAAATGTGGAACTAAAAAATTAGACGAAATTATAATTCAATGGTACATATACTTTGAACTTTAATCAATTTATTGTTACGTAGTTGAATCGTATCAATTCGTCCAAATAATTTCTTTGTATCAATTCACAACCGTACACTAAAGATCATACCAACCCAATATCCTATTTTCCGTTTAGTTTATCATGAATAGCAAAAATTTCCTTGACAAAAAAGTAAAGGGATAATTCCATTTTAGTACCCTAAAATTTTCGGATTTCGTTTTTAGTACCCTAAATGTTTTTTGTGCCACTTCAGTACCCTAAATCTTTGTTTATTCCAGTTTAGTACCCAATGTCTGATTTTCCATCCATTTTTGGATGGAAAAACGTCATGTGCAAGGCACATGACCCTATCTTTTATAATATACCAAAACTACCCTTCGGTACTTTAAACAAATTGAATTTTTGAAAAATAAAAATGATTTTTTATAGATAAAAAATCAGACGTTGGGTACTAAACTGGAATAAACGAAGATTTAGGGTACTGAAGTGGCACAAAAAACATTTAGGGTACTAAAAACGAAATCCGAAAGTTTTAGGGTACTAAAATGGAATTATCCCAAAAGTAAATAATGAAAAAAAAGAAGAAACAGTCCATTTATCCATTATTTTATTTTTTTTATATATATAGATATATATTTATATTGTATTCATAAGGGTATTTTAGACATTTTTACACTTTTTCCAGCTCCAAAAACAAAGTTCTCGGTGGGAAGAATTAATACCATTTAAAGCACTGAGAAATGAATTGATTAAAGTTCAAAATACAATGTAGTGAACTATAATTTATTTACAAATTTGTCATATAACTTACTAAGCTAGTCCTTTACAATGTAACATCTCTATAAATAACTCATCACCAAGTTTTTGATGTAACAATTATGATCCTGAAAATCAGCATAGTTGTCCAAATTAATCACACACACAAAAAGGAACTATTTGGTACATTGACAGAAAGATCAGAGTCCAAAATTGTTCTCTATGCCACCACACTGCAAAGAGCAAAGCTAGTGAATGTTTAATAGTTTTGGATAGAGAATTACCCAATATATCTAAAAAGACCTCATCTGATATAAGAACTACAGCATAGTAGACACCTGATAGAAGCTCAGAGCCTAGTCATGCATAAGATTTTCAGAACTCACAAAACTCACAAGGCATCGTAATTGTAGATTAGTAGCAGAAATTCTACTAATCCTACCTTGTACTGTCACTAACTACACTTCCACTGTCTGCAACAAAGGAGACACAAAACATCATAAGTTGTAACAAAAATTGTCTTAAGTACCTGCACAAACAATAACTTCACTCTACATTCAACCTCCACGAGGTTTTATTCAAGTGTCCGATCATATACAGTTACATGGAAGCTGAAGCCACACTCGAAGCATTCACAAAACAATCTCTCAACAGAAGTGGAAATCATGAACTTTTATTCATTAGCATGTCTTACATCAACTGTGGTTGCACAAAAAAAATGAAACTTTATAGTAACATCATAAATTAAGAGGCAAGCAAAGAAAATGGTGAGTCAAGCTCACTACAATAGTCAATAGAAGGCATAAATTATTTCTATAGCACCTGCATTACAAGACAAAGGCGCCCTTCACTTTCTCGAATCGAGTTAGACAATCTTAACCATATTTTAAACCTCGGATCAGTTCTAGCAAAAGAAGAAGCTTTATATACCCAACATAAGAGCTAGCCCAGTAGAAAGATCAAAACTTTACTAGCTCATTAGTTTGCAAACCTTCAGGAACCATAGACCACAGCTAAATCTGTTGATTGCACTACTTTTGTTTAAGAATGAGTAGGTTCTTCCATCTTAATCTTCTTCTTCTTTCCAAATAAAGCATTGATGAAAACATCTACTATCTGCTGTTGAGATTTAATTATCATCTCATTCCGTTTCAACTCAGCATCCATCCTCATTTTTTCTATCTCCCTAGCCATTTCCATCTTCTTCTTCTCCATTCTTACAAACCCTTTCCCCAACATCTTAATCGAAGAAACCATCTCCGCAATCGGATCAGCTTTTCTCTTAACACCACTACTTTGCGCCCCGGAATCAACATTAGAGGTTGAACTCCCATCAACTCTGTTGTAATTCATAGACCTAAACCCAGAAGGAACTAACCTATCACCTGATATTCTAGGATAGAACCCGCTATCTTTATCATTTCCATAGTCATCAGAGTGATCATAATGGTTTGGTTTGGCATCAAAATTCCCGTCAATCCTATTATAGTTCCTTGACCTAACACCTGAAGGCATCAAATTTCTATTACCCAGAGATTTTACAGGAAACCCACAACCAGTTTCAACGCCCTGACCAACACTGTAATCATAACTAAGATTAGAGGCATAGTTACCATTGGCCTTGCTTTGATTCCTGGCCCTGAGTGCTCCAGGAGCTGAACTCTGAGTGCCAATAATTTGCACGCCATATCCAGCTGAAGAATTAGAATCGTCAAAGTGATGATCAGAGCTGGAAGCTCCGTAAATTTTAGCATAACTCTTGGACCCAAAAGCCGTGGTGACCAAATTCCGATCGTCAACGACTCTGACACCATACCCAGCTCGCAATTCACCTTCGTAATCGAGGTTGGGGCCGGAATTGGGATCCTCCCGCTTGCCCTTGAGGCGGAAGGCGGGGACGTCGGCGACGATGGGCGGGTCCTGGGGAGATCCGACGACGGCGATCTCCATGGAGTCGAGGAGGGGGAAGAGATCCCAGGAGGAGGAGAAGCGGGCGGGGAAGGCGAGGGAGCGCTGCTTCTCGGAGCGGTAGCGCTTGCGGAGCTTCTCGATCTTGTGGCGGCACTGGACGGAGGACTTGGGGGGGAGGGAGGCGGGGCAGCGGCGGGAGACGTCGGCGGCGACGGCGTCCCAGTCGGGGGAGCGGAGGTTGCGGCGGCGGAGGGAGAACCAGCGGTCGCGGTAGGCGTGGACGAGGGCGAAGGCCTCGTCGGGGGTCCAGCAGGGAGGGGGGACCTTGCGGGTGGAGGGGGGAGGAGGCGGAGGAGGATCGGGATCGGAGAGAGGAGGAGGAGGAGGAGAAGAGATCGGATCGGCGGACATGGTTGGTGGTCGGAGGTGAGAGGAGGAGGAGGAGTGAATGGGAAGGGGGTGAAGGGGGAGGGAGGCGTAAGATAGAGGAGTGCGGGGGTGAGTGGGGGGTGAGAGATGCTAGAGTGCGCAGGGGGTGGGGGGGACACCCCTCCAATCTTCCAACTACTCCGCCACCATACACGCCTCCACTCCAGCCCAGCAGCAGGCCACCACACCCACCGCTCTATCATCGTAGCCCATTCCCCACTCTCTCTCTCTCATCCAATTCAATTCTCGCGGTTCGTCTCATCTTTTCTGTCTCCTAATTCACTTTTGCTACATATTTCTTTATAGTAACTACTGATTTGGGCGGCTTCTTATTGTCGACAATTACAAAAAAGGAAAAAAAAAAGTACTTGAGTTGGGGGGTTTATTTCATCTTCAGATTTCAGATTTCGACGATGAGGTAGATCTAACTCCGTTCACTAGGGACCTCCGTGCGAGATTCTCTCAGCTCCTCCATCTATACTTTCAAGAGTGGGAGAAATGGTCGGCCTAACGGATGTGGTCGAAGGTGGAAGATGAGGATTCCCCTGGAGCGTTGGCACTAGCAGAATTCTTTTTTTGATCGGCGAAAAAAATTTAGGCTAACCTCAATTCCGAGGTGGAACAGGTTACAAAAAACGCAATCTTACTATAGATTGCAACAAACCAACCAAAGAACCTAAAGCCAGTGGAAACTTATATCAAAAACCCTGAACTAAAGGTAACAGCCCTACAAAAGTATAGTAATCTGAGAAGAAATTCAGAGGTGATGTTGATCTTGAGTCGAGTAAACTTCAAGTTTTGTTGAGATGAAAGGGGAAGGATAGTGCTTGTCCAGAGGGAATGAGCTGAGACATGAAGTCGATCTGCAAAAGTCTAAGATGCAAGCCAGGGAGAAGAAAGCTGAAAAACCTTGAAGCAGGAAGGGGAAGCCACTAGCAGTCGCCGCCACTCAACCGAAGACCCGACCCTAAACTTGCTGGAGGAAATCCACTTCTATCCCATTGGAGCTGGCGACCAACACCGCAACGACTGAGACTAGCCCCTTTGTCCACATAAACCCCATCATAAGAAGGTTTCGGAGGGAGGGCCACCAAAGCCCTAAGTCCTCGTCGGAGGAAAACTTCGATCCGGCAAGCTCGATCCACACATGATCGAGAAGGAGAGAAACCCAACTGAGGGGAAAGTGTGGAGGGACTGAAGAAGATAGACCCAACAAGTAAGGGAGGAGGAAACCTTACCGAGCAAACGACTCATGGCTTGGGATGGAATCTGATCCTCCATATGAAGCTGGTCAGCACCGTGTGACGCAATTAGAGAATTGATAATTCTATCGGCTCGGCCCAAGCTTGATAGGTGAGAGCACGACCGGGAGCATCTGGAGAGCGGCGGCTAAGCACGTCGGCAACGGATTTGGCCCGTGAAAGACCAGATCCGGAAGAGCAACCTCGGCAAAAGCACGACCATCGAAGTAGGAAGGAGTTGTGACCCAGAACCGAAATCCACACCGATGAGGGCGTAGAAGCTCGTCCCACGCCAGGTCTGAGGGAGCTCCGCTGCCAAATAGAGCGCGCTTCAACTAGGATCTCCAGGGAAAGGTAGATCGGAGTGGCAGAGGAAGAGGTGCCAGATCTGCCCAATCTTTGGGGGAAAGGGCTCCCACTCCAGATCCGGCCACCCCGCGAGTCAACGGAGAAGAAGATCCGGGGAACAACTCTGGCCGGACTTCAGAGGCCAGAAAGAGAGAAGAGAGAGCGGATTAGGGTGCGAATGAGGAAGAAACCTCCGAGAGGTGGAGGAGAAGGGCGGAGAATGGCGAGGCAGGGCTAAGGAGGGACCGGCGAAGAAGAACTACCGATGGCATCCACGGCCGAAGCCATAGCCGCCATCGGTGGCTGCAGGGAGAAGATGGATTGAGTAAGGGCAGGGTTTGAAGCCTTTTCTAGAGAGAAAAGAGAGCTTCTCTCTCTAAGTGGACTAGTGTACCTTTGGCACTAGTAGATGGTAAATCGTTGATGGCACTGAGAGAGATCGAACCCCGATCAATAGGGATTTCCATGTGAGATCCTCACCCCTCGACCTGTACCTTGAACAATCGTAGAAGTGGTCAGCTTTACGGGTGTGGCCAACGTTGAAAGATGGTAGACCCCCTAGAGCGTTGGCCCCAACAAATGTCATATCAACGACAGTGTTGAACCGTCATGAATAGGATCCCTTGTTGATCCCACATGCATGATTCCCCTAACTCCTCGACTTGTATCTTGAAGAGTAGGAGACGTGGCCGACTTTGCGGGTATGGCCGACGCTGGAAGCTGATGGGGTTCCTCTTGGAGTGTCGGTAACAACAGAAGGCACACCGACGGTGGTGCTGACATGTCGTGGATCACGAATAGGATCCCTTAGTGGCTCCAACAACCAGGCGAGGTCTGCTACGCAGCCTCGTTATGTTCAATGAGTTGAGGAACAAGCAACGAGGTATGTATGCGGATACACATCTCGCCCTACCAAAGTCCATGGAAGATCGACACCATAATCCCCTCATTCCCTGGTGTTCTCCCTATATGCTCATTCTAGCCCAAACGCCTCGTATCAAAAGATGCGAGCATTTTTATGTCGAGTCAAGAAACGATTACTCTGAGCTATAGTTGAGTAGTCACCCGCGTAGAGACTGTTCAACATTAATCCTCTCTTAAATATACAAGTATTTAATTATAGGCTTAACGTCTGGAACCTACAGATCAGAATTCATGTCCCACCTATTTATTTCCTATCATTATGTATGTGAGCACTTTTAGGTCGAGTCAAGAAACGATTACTCTGAACTATCGTTAAGTAGTCACCCGCATAGAGATTGTCCAGCATTAATCTTCTCTTAAATAAACAAGTGTTTAGTTATAGGCTTCACGTCTGGAACCTACAGATCAGGATTCATGTCCCGCCTATTTATTTCCTATCATTATGTATGGTTTCATTCACTGATTAATAATAGGACTATATGCTTAAAAAAATGAAAAATTATCTTCACATGTCTCTTTTTTTGTATTTTAAATCATTATTAATTTCAAATACTATCAATTTATCTTCATAATCTTCACACAATATTCTTTTAAATTTAAATTTTCTATTTTTTAGGAGTCATTTCCACCATTAAAACTCAAATTATAATAAACTGAAACAAAAAGTTAGCTTTCTCAAAACAACATTATATAAATAAGATCGGTTTTAAGTTTTCAAAATTAAACTTCGACCTAGATCTTCACACTAGTACTGAACCAACTACTTGCTTGTGGAGAGGCATAATGTGAAAGCTTTGAAAACTGCCTAGATTGTTCCACGAGGATCTGCACAAGTATGCATGGTCGGAAATCTTTTGTGCGCATTCGAGAATAAATATGTGGTGCACAATTCAGGAAGGTAAGGAGAAGGCTCTAATAAATGTTTCTTATTTCGGTTGACTTGAAGTTCTAATTTCATGGAAAGGTCAAGGATAAATTATGAACTAGATTTATAATAGAATCGTAATCTTTGTAAAATCTAGATCATTGCCACAGGGTTCATTTTATCCTAGTTCATATGGGTCAAAGCCTCAAGGAAACACATTTATACAATAAAATGGCTAAATGTGTTTTATGGTAAAAGTGAAGGGTACAACAAATGCACGACCAAAATGAATAGGTAATGAGAAAATTTCACCTGCGCAATCATACATCATATTTCTAAAATAAATAAATAAAACCGAAAATTATTATAACAAGGTTGGATACTTGGCATCGAGAAACTCTCTTAAGGTCCGAGCAGCTTTATTACCACCCATAAGTTCAGCTAGCTTCTCTACGGGAAGAAGGGCGAGTTCAGACAAGCTGTTACATGATTCCATTACAGCCCTGTAATTAGAATCTGTGATGCCCGGAAGTCGTCTCAGAAACTCCACTGCAGATGTGTTGTAGTTTTCAGCTCTATCATGGAAAACAATAAAATCGTCATTTCTATCACATTGAAGAGCATTGTCACAAAACCGTAGGTCATATCCCATTGGTATCTTGTACTAACTAGTAAAATCCCAGAAGTCGCAAGCTAACAGCCTGTATGAACTACATCTATTGGTCCCATCGGCCATCGGCTATCAGTCTTGTGCTAGTAACACCCTAAAAGTCACAAGCTAATAGTTTGTAGGATAAACTCACCAAGTCCCCAAGATTTTGTCTCCGATTCCATAAACTTTTGGGTGTGAAATTACAAAAACAACCTTATTTATTCAGTAGGGTGCTTTTGTCATTTTTGGTTTCCAATTCCATGTCAAATGATAGGGTATTTTCGTCATTTCACATCCATGAGTTGACAGAATTAGGGTCAAATGAGACTAAGAAAACTTAACAGGGTCATCAAAAACTTGTTAAACTTAGGGGTGCTTAGTTCAGAATGGTCATACTTGGGGTTGGGGGTACCTGAGTAAGATTATCCATAGTTTGTATGAAATCTTACTTACCTGACATCATTCTCCACAACACCATCTTCTGACGGGACACCAACTCTCATTGCCTTTGTTTGATCAGGTTCGTCTTGATTAGCCTTAAGAGAAGCAAATATTTCAGCAGTGGCATGCAAACTCCGAGACCAGATGATCCGCAGGCGGGGAAAGTGAATAGCAAGCAACGAAAGCTTGGATATGATATTATAGGGCGTAACATCATCACCAATATCACTTGCAGACTGCACAGATCAAGCAATGAATAAAATTAACTACTAAGTACTATATTTTAATTAAGAATGCACCTCCCTCAATCAACTACCCTAGTCTCATTTTACCCCAATTTCATCAGCTTCTGGGTGTGAAATGACAAAAACACCCTCACATAGAACAGGGTATTTTTGTCATTTCACACCCAAAAGTTGACGGAAAAGGATAAACTGAGACTAAAAAAACTTCAGAGGGTTGACAAACACTTTGTAAACTTAGGGGTAGTTGATTGAGAAAGGTGCATACTTAAGGTACACAAGTGAGATTATCCATTGTAATTTTGTCAATGGGATTTTAAAAGTGAGGTCTAGAATTACCTGGAATGAGAAGCTTTTGTCTTGTGAAAATTCGATCAGAAGCACGGGAATTCTATAATATCGCACCATCATCTCGACTTGGTTATACAGTCGACCAGATGTGAAACTCATGAAAAGATCTTGTATACTCTTTCTCTCCACACAAATTGATGGTGAGAGGATATAGTCCCCGACTTCCAAGGTCACTGGTGTTATGCGCATGCCCTTCTGGTGCAGAACATTTGGGAGGCTGCTCATGAACTCCCTCATATCCACTATGATCTGCAAAGGTAGGAATTATTAGATGAAGTGAAAGAGACAGTTTGTGGTAGAAGCAGAAAATAACAGACCTGCATCTCTTTCTCGGCCTCCTTTCTTCCACCTGCCTTTCTGGTTATTGAGTTCAGAGAACTTGTGACTTGTGGTTCTACAGAAGAATTCAACCCCAGGCAGCGGCCATCCTGATTCAAGTAGTAGGCAAGATATAGAAAGACAAGTCACCAAAGAGTGATTAAAGGAAAATACCACAAACTATAGTGCTAAAATGAAATATAATGATGCATCAGTTCCATAAATTGATTCAAGAAAGGGGCAAACAACAGGTATAATGCATACTGATGAGCACTTTTCCAATGAGATTGTAAAAAGACCCCCAAAAAATGACTCAAAATTAATTGTAGATGTGGTTTTGAACTAAAATTCTGCCATGGGATATGACCAATCAAGGAGATGACGTGCTCTGTATCAGGTGCTAATATCCCACAGGAGAGGTGATAATGCAGTACGGAACCAATAGTAGTGAGCATTTCAGCATATTATTTTTAAGCATGGCAAAAATGCTACTGGGGTCTGTTTTCAATTCCGGGATGTTAAACCCGATAGTTGAGAGCAACCATCACACTGGTCGTCTTTGGGAGTTCCAAGGACGACCGGCGGATGCAATGCTTCCGGTCTCATGTGTGTAAGGTTTATTATTAATGAATCTTCCTTTTAAAAATAAAAGAATAGTAATATCAGAAAGCATACTCCTAAATAACTCAAATTATGAAAGATTGAAAGCATCCATATTTGGACAATCCATGGGGAAGTATAATGATCGAACCTGATCAACTGGAATCATCATCATTGATTTCTGCCTTATTAGAGATTCAAATGCCCCATTCTCCCTCCGTATACTAGCCTCAAACTTCTGCACCTCAGTAGCATCTTCATAGAAAGTAAAATAAACTTTCAACTTTTTTGAGGGATTCTCAGCTTTGTAGATTTCTATCTCCCTTACAAACGTCATGTCTGGGTGATAAACAATAATCACAGAAGGCATCAAAATGTCAAGTATAGGCTGGTCTCTTTCCATGGCATAGAAGTGTACCGGAGGCAGCTGTTTTTCAGTTTTTTCTCCTGTGACATCAGAATCTTGAACGTGCTTCCGAAGAACTGCTTTGTTTGCAATGATACTTTTTTGTACTCCTTCACAAGAATCACCTGCAACAACTAGATTGACTTCATCTGTTTGGCCTTTGTTTTCTGAGCCAGATATTTCACATTCGTCGTGTACCACCTTCTTAGTACTACTTTTATCAGTAGCATCCAAGTTTTGCCCTTTCGCTAGGCCTTTTTTGTTCGCTGCCTTTCCTTTTCCCTTTCCCTTTCCTTTTCCAAATCTTCTGCTGTCTACATCAGCCTGAGGTTCATCTTCAACTTCGTCAACCTTTTTAGCTAGATTTCTTATTTCTGATGCTGCTGCCAAAAGTGCATCATATTCTTGCTTGTTAACACCGCTAGACTCTGCATTGCTTGCAGGTGCTGAAGGAACAACACCATCAAGAACACCAAAACCTTTGGGCCCCTTTGGCTTCTTTCTAGGATTGGGATGTTTATGTAGACTGCGTAATTCTACTTTGCTAAGTAAGTACTTCCCCCATTCTTCTCGCATAACCTACATCATAAAACACACTATAGTTGGTTTGCTAATATTTTGCCACAGAAGTTTATACAACATGCCAATATAAGGAAGAAGGAAAGAAGAAATGCTTTCGGTAACAAGTGTTAACAAGACTACAAATTTAGATCACAGCTTGTGACTAGTCCATCAACCAAGCCTATCTGGGTTTTCACAGAATTCTTTATTTTCAATTACTTTTATCATAAAAAATTAACTTCAAAAACATGTCAAGTGGTATCACAAAAATGATATACATACACAAGACAAAGTAGACTTAATGCTGTGAAAGTATAAAATCATAGTAGGGCCTTCAACTATCTGATTGAGCTTTTAGGTTAGTTGGTCCTCTAATATGATATCATAGTCCGGCTCCTCACGGACAAGCGTATTATGTCTTATCCCTAAAGCCTTATCTCCCTTCTCAATGAGCTCATCTTCTAAAAATTCTCTCTCATAATTGGACCTTCAACTATCAGTTTGAGCTTTTAGTTGAATTGGTCCTCTAAAAGATGCAAGCATAGAAAGTAAATCAAACCTTCTGAGGGGATTTCATGATGCAATCTTCAAGCTGCAAGCACGAGCTTTCATCTTTACATGCCACCAGTACAATGCTATTATCATCCTCTTGACCTTCAATGAGGGGATCTTCTCCTGAAGATGCCACCTTCTGTCTTTCGCCTTCTATCTCTTCGAGAATCTCCTGTTAAGAAACAATTTGATAGAAGTTTCAAAGCATTGATCAACTCTTCGCTTTTTCATGTATTTTGGCAATCAGTTTGTTGGAGCAACTATAATGATGGGAGAATAAGGCTGAACCACATAGATTAAGATATAAAAGAAGGGATCAAGATGGTCTGTAAAGTTCAACAACTCCAAAGAGAACATATTCAACACGAGAATAGAAAATAGAACTCACTCACTCACACGTAACACCTTCCACTTTGGTGCCTCCTCCAAAACTTCCTCAAGTACTACCCCGGTATTCGTAGCTGTTGATGAGGTACCAGCACTTGCTAATAAAGCACATAGAATTGAAAAGTGAACTTAGAAAACAGGAAGCCAAAAGCTATTCAGGGAACATTCATATTGCCAATTTTCCTGTCTTTCAAGAATTTGATACCACAATAACTTCAGTATATAACCTACTAAAGGTAAAGCAAGAGCATTAACCCCTCACCTTCTTCCTCAGTTTTGTCATTCCCCTTCGCCTTTCTCTTCTTCCCCAAAACGCCCTTACTCTGTCCAACTAATTTTGTGCCATCTGACCTCACAAATCTGTAAACTCGCTTCTTTGCATGCTCAAATATCTTATAGCTCGACTCAGCAAATATCCAAACCGACCGAAAACTCTCAGACACTCTCAGTGTATCCAAGTACTTCAAAAAAGACACCGCATCATACCTATTTACAGACAGTTTCAGAATCAAACACCAAATCACCAACGCACCCAAATTTTATCATCCTATAGTAGCATGTAAACGCTACAGCATGTTAACAATGGCATAATTTGTTCTCCGCCTGAAACAATAAAGCTAACAATTTCAATACAAATTTCACAAACAATGAAAATGTAGTACCTAACAAGATAATCCAACAATTTCCTCAATGTCTTCAGGTCAGATACAAGCTGCTTCGTCTTCTTCCCCAATGTATGCCATATAGGGTCCAATTGCCTCCGCACAATTTCATCAAAGGACTTGAACAACCCATTTTCAACAGTCAAATCCTCAATATCGACCTTATTGGTCTTTCTCATCTCCTTCAAGCAAGCGTCCAGGACCTCAATAATCGCCTTCTGAATAGCCACCATGTTCTTCGACATCGGAACCCTAATATCCACCACATCGGGCGGATCCTTCTCGAGCTCCTCCGACACGTAGACCTGGAACCTGGGCCAGAGGTGCAGCCTCCGGATATACAACGACTTCATGATGCGCTCGGTCTTGGAGAAGCCGGAGACCATGGCCTGGGGCTTGTCGGAGAAGGCGCGGATGTAGGCGGAGGGGTTGAGGGACTTGAGGATCCGGACGATGAAGCACTCGGTGGATGTCTCGGAGAGGGAGTGGGCGTGGAGGAGGAGGAGGCCGGCGACGGAGGAGGTGGGGAGCTTGTTGGTGAGAAGGTCCACGATGAGGATTCTGGGCGTGATGAAGAAGGCGTTGCCGGAGGTGTAGAGGGAGAGGCGGTGGTGGGAGGGGAGGTCGGCGGAGATCTCGGACGGCGGGGAGTGGTGGTCGGCGCCGAGGTGGTGGAGGATGAGGGGTTTCTGGGAGGGAGAGGAGAGGATGAGGAGAGTGCCCTGGGAGGGGTCGTGGAGGTGGAGGAGGGAGGAGACGAGCTTGGAGAGGGAGAGGCCGGAGGAGAGCACCACGAGACCGCCATTGACGTCTTCGAGAAGGTCGGTGATGATGTGTTGATGGAATTGCACCACCATCGCGGCGGTGGCGGGAAGTTTCACGGTGGGCTTTTCGTCTTTTCGCCTCTTCTGTAACTGTTCCGAAACTTGAACTGGTCTCTACATATCGACAGTCTCTGTAAAACTGTGCAGAATGAAGACAAAAATAAACGGCACGTCGTTTCATCTTCATATGAACGATCTGTCGTTTAAAGGAAAAAAAAATGTGGGCCATAAGCCCAAATGAAAATCGATAAAATAAAGGCCCATGAGCTGCAACATTGATAAGTGATAAAGCACAGTGCAAGCTTTTTAAGAAGTGAGAAACTCAAAAAACCACCCAGTCCAACGTTTTTTTTCAAATACTTTTTAATACAACATAATCAACACATATGAGATTTCATCATCCAAAATATAAATACAAATAATAGTATAACTTTAAGACATAAATCATAAAATGCAAAACCCAAGCACAAAATATTTCAAAAAAAAAATCCAAGCACAAATGATACTATAAAGTCTAATATTTTAGAATTCTTCAATATAAAAATAAGCCCATCATTTTGTTTGGTCAATGTCAAACTTTTCAGGTCAATTTTTCGTTTATAAACTATCCGCTAGAAAATGAGGCGTTTTCAAAAATAGATTTTTGATATTTCGGTTGGTCGGTCTTATCGGTTCCTCAGTTTTTGTGCTCACCCCTGACATGAATGCCAATGGCCTCTAAAATATAACATGTCCGAATGAAACAAAGGTGAGAAGAAAACAACCTTAAAAGGCCACAAAACTTAAAGAGAAGAAAGATCATATATACATAGAATACAAGCAACAAAACATGTTATTGACCCATTTTGAATCTTTTTAAGTGCAAAGGAACAGGTGTTTCCAAGACAGACACATTAATGTTGTCCCAAACATCAAATTTAGTAGGAAGACTGGCGATTTTCTCAGCGATTTCCATGTCTTCAGGAAGGACAGAACCAAACACAGTGTAATTGTTCTTCCACTCATGGTGGTTCGCTAAGCTTATAAAGAAATCCGGGCCAGAACCAACCCATGCAACCGAACCTCTTCTTATCGTTGACCACGCTTCTGTTGGAATATCCCCGAACGAGCTCCCTTGGGCTCCCAGGGTTCCCTGAATCAGCCCAAATGGCGGGCCGTAATGGGCCTGAGAATTTGCAGAAGAAGAACGAGTGTGAAAAAATAATGTAAATAATCAACAAAACAAGACTTGGAATGCAAGTCACATAGTGTAATGTAAATATATGATTGCTCGGTAACCCATAAGTTCTAACATTACGGCTTCTTTTTACATTGCGTGTATAAAGGAAAAGGAAAAGGCACTCTTTTACTTTCTTCCTGGCCTTGCTTGCTTTATGAGAGAGACCAAATCAATAATAATTAATATGACTGAAGATATAGAACACAAAAGATCTAACATTGAAATCTTGATGTCAACATGAGATAATTGTAGGCCTCATGTAATGTGATTAAAGAGTAAAGACAGGCATAAAGGTAGAGACAAGTATATAATACTGAACAAAAAGAAAAGGTAATAGATGACGTTTCTCCAAAATGGTGTGTAAATTTTAGGGATAATTGCAATGAGGTGTTGACTATTTACAAATTGTAGCCCTCTTCTATAATAATTGTAGCAAAGTACCCGGAATTTGTCTTCTTGTTGCACTCTGTAAATTTGTTTCAAAATGACAATTTTACCCGTGAAAGTTATAATTTAAAAAAAATAAAAAAAAATCTAGAATTTTCACCTCCCTTAATTTTCTTCCTCTTTGTACTGTACTTAGAGGAAGAAAATTAATATAGGTGAAAATTTTGTTTTCCTTATTATTTTCAGATATCAAATTTCAAGGATAAAATTGACAATTATAAAGACAAATTCAAGGAACTTTATTGCAATTATCAAAGAAGAGGGCTAAAACCAAGGTTCTAAAAATCCTTAGGCGCTAGTCGGGCGGCTAGGGTCTTTTGGGGATTAATCGGGGACTAAACGGGTATTAATCGGGTCGGCCAACAAGGAAATGGAGCCTAGGCGGGGCCTGTCGGGATTTTTAGAACACTGGCTACAACTGGCAAAAAGGCAACACCTTAGGTACTTTTTTGCAATTATCCTTAAACTGTACTTTAAAACGGGTCATTTATATCTAGTCGGGCTTTCACAACTAAAAGGTCAACCTAATCAGTTAGGTGTGGCCCTAGCCTTCATATGTAGCTATTTAATTTATATTCTTTCGATGTGGGATTATATATTTCAACATTGTAAATATAGACATGCTCAAAGCTTCTTGTTCTAAACTTTAAAGCAAATAAAATAATTGTTAAAAAGAAGTTTGATCGAGCCATACATTATTGATGTGGTTTCCTTCCAGATCCCAAGAATGTCCCCGGCTCTCGGCACGATAAAATTGGCATCCCGCACAATGGCGTAATGCCAACAATTCAAGGATGTAGGTCACAGAATAAGGAGCACAATCAGGGTAAAGCTACATAAAATGCCAACAGAAAATAAGAAACATTGACCAAGTGGCACAAAATCAGTATGTGAGCAATCAAAACATACACATTGAAGAAAAAAAAGACAAATAAACCAAAAAAACACACGAAATATGCTCAATAACTTCGTTATCAGTGATCTTTTGGAGCTGTAAGTTAAGTTTCATTTGTTTTAGGAATAATTGCAAAAAGTACCATGAGATATTCATTTTTTTGCAACCTGTAGCCTTCCTCTTTGATAATTGCAAAAAGGTTCCCTGGACTTGTCTTTTTGTTGCAATTTGTATAAAAATGACGATTTTAACCTTTACAATATTGATTTTAAAAATAATAAATAAAAACAAAGAAATCCAAATTTCTTCCTCTTTGTATGGTAAAGGAGAAAGAAAAATAAGGGATATGAAAATTTGGATTTTTTGTTCTTTAATTATTATTTTTTAAAAAAAAAAATAATTCCTGAGGGTAAAATCGGCATTTTGAAACAAAATTATACAAAGTGCAATAAAAAGACAAGTTCAGGGGACGTTTTTTGCAATTGTCGAAGAAGAGGGCTACAAGTTGCAAAAAGGGAATGCCTCATGGCACCTTTTTGCAATTATTCCTTTTATTTTCTTTCCCTTTGTTGAAGTTGTTTGGTGATATTGAGATGGCAGCTTCCAGCTAATTTATATTAAAGTTTTACATTTCATGATTGCCAAATCACACTGTTAAAGCATTAAGAGGATGATAAATACATTGAGACTTCAAATACTTACTTTGATATGAAAAGTGCCGTATTCTGTTTCCAAGCCAATAATGCCCTAGGATTGTAAAATTAGAAAGGTCGTCAGAAGTGCAGAACTTAACGGCGTAATTACAGCATAAAAAAAACTATATAACAGTTCACAAAAGTAAATTGTAAATATAAGAGCTAACGAACTATTATGTAGGCCCTAATCCGATTTAAAGTTACAGTGTGAAAAAGGTCTTCTTTTCTATGAGAAACACTTTCTTTAACAATTTTTACAAAAGGGTTTCAGGCAATTACATGGCAGCAACAAGAGACGAGTTAACATAATCTGAAGAGTAAATGTAATAATAATCTAATACCATCAGAACATCAATCCACAGAATTTTGATCATAACATGAAAATTCAATCTACATTGACATGAAAACAAATCACCTTAATTTAGATCAGACATAGTCACATAGAACCATCCATGAATGATCAATCCCTAAGAACTTTATTTTCAGAAACCTAACAGGTCATAATGATACTTATAGTTTCAAAGACAATGGATGTCGTATAGTCATTAAAGAACAAAATTGCACAACAGCATCAAAACGAAGAAACCATGCACTCACTCAATCTCACAAAACAAATAATGTTCACCAAAACTTATGTACCTCTCCTTTCCCAAAAACGAGTCCAGAAGTCCATATAACTTTTTGGCCAGCCTCTTGTTTTTCAGGTGCCAATGTATCCTTCTGTTTCTTCAACCAGCACTACAGTCACCAAGTTAAAGCACAAATCACATTGCATCCAAAAGTACCAAAATTGAGTTTCATAATCTTTTTTCTTAATTCAATTTCTTAATAAGCTGCAAGAAAGTTTGTTCCTGTATGTGATACATATATCATCTAATTCATATGCACTTCTATGGGGAAATTCCAATTTACTACCCTGAACTACGCAACCTAACTCTGTTTCCAACGGTCATACAAGACGAAAGTTGTAAGAGGTGACATAATACAAATGAAATAAGAAAGTGGTAGCATTACAAAGTTGTATACTTTAGGTAGTAAATTGGGTTAATTACCTTTTGTACCCCTTTTCTATTGGTAACATACCTTTTGTACCCCTGCGTTTTGTAACGTTCAATAAAGTCCCTCTGTTTTGGTAACTGCCATTTAGTACTCTTTATGAATTGGTCACAGGTCATTCAATGCCCCTTATGTATTGGTCATGGATCATCAAAATGGCGTAAACTTGACCAAAATTTTGTCCAAAGCGTTACCAATACATCAAGGTACTAAAAGAGTGTTACCAATAGAAAAGGGGTACTCAAAGGTAATTAACCCTAGTAAATTATGGTAACATGATAAAGTTGTATAGTTTAGATATCAAATTGGAAACCCCCTACTTCTATCTCCAATGCTTAATTAGTCAACATCATTGTTCAAAAATCAATGCACATGAACCTAAACATTGGTTCAACTCAAAAACCCAAGATCATTCAAATCCATCAGAACTTCAAATCATATCCAAAAGCTGGTGGAGATCCAAGCTCACCTCTCCGAAATGTGACCCGCAAGCCTCTCGGTTGGCGCAAAAAACCCAGGAATCGCAGAGACACGGACCATCGTCCCCACTGCACATCGTCTTGCAAGCCTCGCAGCATTCCTCGGAGGAATTGAACTTGAACTTCGAACCCCACTTCACGGCAGCTCCCCAAAGCTCCAAATGCTCGATACCTCTGCAACACCCGCCGTGGTCCGCGTCCTGGGCTTCCTCCGCCGATTCCACCGACCCAATATCCGAATTCGAAGGTGGATCTTCGGGTCTGAGGTTTGTGGAAACGAAAGTGTAGACCAGAGTGGAGGAAATCAGGCACACGAAGAGGAGGGTCAGATGGGTCAAACGGGTGGGTTGCGAGCGATCCTTTTGCTCGCTACCCATCTGAGATTGTGAAGTGCGAAGTGATTGATACTCGGAGAAATTGAGATTTTGATCCTTCGGATTTTGCTGAGCGGTATCGAGTAGTATAGAAAAATATAAGGGAAATTTCACCCAGTTACATTTTTTTTAGGTTATGTAGATTAATTATGAATATTGTCCGAAGGTCACAATCAAAAAAATTGAAACAACAATCGAAAAACGAAAAAACTAACCTTCAGATTGTAATAAGAACATCCAATCGAAAGGGGTAAAAAAAAAAACTCTCCAAACAACCTCTCGAAGCTCCACCTTAACCCTATTGGATTCGTTGTCGCCGCTCTCCTCCACCCTCTCCGATCACCTGCCACCAGCCACTCCACCGCCCCTCACTCATAACCCTCACCTCTACTGTCAGTAGCAGCCAGCTGAGCTCGGACGCCGCCGACGTGGTCCGCCTCCGTCCGTATTCGCCTGGGCTTCCACCGCCGCCACAGACCCCCCTCGTCACCAACCGCGTCCTTCTCCGATCAGGCGATGTCGGATCTGCCTCCTCCCGAACTCCAGGAGTCGGAAATGGTCAGTTCCGACCAGATCCACCCACATGCAGAGATCCATCGCGACCTCGGGGTCGTCGTCCAGCACCAGGCTCGTCGCGCCGCCGATCTTCCGCTGCTGCTCGGTCCGGCCTCTGTCTCCCCTCGACAACCACCGCACACGACGGATCTGAAGGACAAGTCGGGCTTGTCCTCGACAGATCTGAAGGACAAGCCGGGACTGTCTTCGCCTATCGCGACGCCTCTGGTCGCCGGCGACATTGTTGTTCCACCGGAGTTCTGCCTGTCCTACACCGGCCTCTCGTCTACACCGAAGGAGGTCTACCGGGACTTGCTCACCCTTCCCCGCCCAATACAGTCTCCGGTGAGTACCTACCGTCCTCCTTCGACCGAACGGGGACAGTCTGCTAGCCCTATCTGCCCGAGGGCTGGCGGGTCATCGGGGCCGCTCCCGACGGCTCAGGAAAGCCGTATCTCCCCGATCCCGGATTGGGAGAACGAGGATGAGGAGTTGGTGGTCTTGGACGAGGGGATCTCGAGGTTTACGTCGGGATCGTACGAGTTCTCGGTCGCAGCGAGGGTTGCAGGGAACGGTTCGCATAACCAACACATCGTCTGCGGGATGATGTTGCGAAAATGGAAGGTTACCTGGATTCGGGTGGAGTTTCTAACCCCCGACGTCATGGGCTATCATTTCCCCTCTGCCAAGTCCATGGAATATATTCGCCATAAGGGTCCGTGGAGTTTTAAGGGTTTTCCCCTCCTCCTTGAACCGCTTCGACGTTTTGATCGGGCTGAAGACATCAGCTTCAACCACGTGGAACTGGGGGTCAGGGCACTGAATATCCCGGGAGGAGCGAGGAACTCGTACATTCGAGGACTAGTGGCGGGCAATATAGGCACACAAATCATGTCGGCCCCAATTCTGACGGTCCGACGGGAGGACAGGCATCTTTGGTTGCGAGTCCGTATGGAGCTGTCGCGGCCACTACGGCGTAGAACCAGACTTCGTTTCCCAGGTACTGATTCCTCTATTGTGATTGACTTGCAATACGAGAGAGTGGTGGATTTCTGTCGCAGGTGTGGCATGTTGACACACAGGATACCGAACTGCCAGACTCTGCTGCAGGGGATTGGCCGGGAGGAGGTCCGATATGATAACTTTATTCTGGTCCCCCGGGACTTGGATGTGGATCAGCTGCTTCAAAGGGTTTGGGAGACACCTCCCCCAGTATCACATCCGGCAATCACGTACCTCCTGAGCGACCTAACCCTGAACTCTATGGTCCGTTCGAGAGAGATTACTATGGGCGATGAGTCGTCCAATGCAGGCACTTCGAAGCCTGACTTTTTGGCTAAGGTTAACCACGAAGGGTTAACCACTATGGAGCACCCAACCCGCCACCCAGGCCCACAAAGCCTGACTTCCTGGCTAACATCCATCCTGCTGTCGGGCCTGTAATCCGAGCTCTCCCCGGATTCAATGCGATGATGAGGAAGGAAGAGGAGACAGATCCACAGGGCTACCCGGCGGACCCGTAGGGGAGCAGAGGTAAAGGAGGACCCAGCAAGGGCAAAGGCAAAATGACCACCCTGAAGACCAAAAGCGGCTCGCTGTACTCCCGTCCACCGGAGACAAAGAAGCAGAGGGGTGACCCGACTGATCAGCAACAACCCTGGTATCAGCCATTTGTGGTGGAGGAAACAACTGATGGAGCGGAGGTCCAGAGGCCTCAGATGGAGGAATGATCTGTCCCAACAGGGGTGGGTGGAGTCGGCCCCAGACTATACCTACAGACCCGGGACAGCCACTGCTGGGAGGTTCCGGGCAGCCTGTATCATCAACACCAATTATCTTTATTTCTTGCTATTACTTTTATTATTGTTGGGACTATTTATTTTATGTTGGTTTTGGAACTTGGTTTATTTTCCCCCGTTATGTTGAAACGACGGTAGGGAGTTGTCTTGAGTTATTGCCCACGAATTTATGTGGGCTAAAATCATGGGTCCATGAGCGCCGGGCTTGCTATGGTCGGCCCGGACAAACATCTAGAACCCGAGGCGGTCACGCCTCGTCTTACTTGATTGCCTTTTGGCATTAATGAACTCTCCGGTTACCCGTTTAAAAAAAATGAAACAAGTGTCAAAAGAAATCCAAAGATTTTCCGTGAGACGAACAGTGTTGGGGGAGAAACGGTTGAGAAGTAACTGATTGAAGTCTGCGTAAGAGGCTTGGCTTGCCCGTCTTTAAGAAAACTTGAACATGACCCATGATTATCCATTTTTCGGATGCTACCGAGTGAGTGACGACCACTATGAGATATCCGGTAAATGATTGAGTGGGAGGCTTGGTTGACCCTTCCCGATTGAACTGGTTAGGAGCAAATCTATTCTTTAGCCTTGATTATCTGCTTCTAGCATCCGGGTCTCATCAATTAAAAACGTGGTGAAAACCATCTGACGTGTTGAAAATTGAAATGATACCATATGGAGCCGGTTCCACCTTTGGCTGGGTGACTGAAGATATCCACCAAGTCACCTACCCCTAAGGTTATCATTCGGATAGGCGATGACGCTTCCCGCCCCTCACTTGTTGTAACATATACTCACTAGTTGGTCCGTTTGATGGATTTATGAGGCGCGAAACTGGTGGTTCCATCTCCAACCATTTTATTGCAAAGAGTGCATGTAAACATATATCCCCATTGACAACGTCGGGGTTTATGTCTCCATCGATGAAAAGTCGAGTCTTAGTCTGAAAGACTTAACATTGTGCTTCCCTATAATCGACGCATGTCATGATAAATAATAATCATTTTAACACCCTACCAAACATTGAATTACAAAATGATATCATAATATAAAATTTTGGAAATTTTTTATTTTAACACCCCATTAAACATTTAATTTCAAAATGATATCCTGGTATAAGTTTTTTGCACTTTCATACGTAAACCAAACATTTAATAACAGTTTCATACCAAGCCGTCAGATTCTGTTAACTATCCCTCAAATTTTCAAATTCATGCCCTTGATTTTGAAAAATTATTTTTATTTTATAAAAAATCAGTTTTTTTATAAAATAATATTTTTATTTTAAAAAATCAGTTTATTTTTTAAGATCATTTTTATTTTAAAAAATAGTTTTATTTACTAAAAAATTATTTTTATTTTTAAAAAATTATTTTTTTAAAATCATATTTTATTTTAAAATTTTATATATGATTCAAGTTTTATTTTAAATATATATATATAATCATATTTTAATATAAAATTATGTATAAAATCAGATTTTATTCCATAAATTATTATAAAATCATATTTTTATTTTATTTTATTTTATTTTTATAAATTCTTTTATTATTCTTAAAATCAGTTTTATTAGTTTTTATTTTCTGAAATTATTTTTATTAATTAATTTCTTATTTTAAATTTTGATTTTTTTTTATTATTTTGTATCCCATGTATGCTTACTATTTCATAAAACTACCCAAACTCCAAACAGTTCATCCTTCTTCCTCACCAGATCTTCCCCATTTCTTCAAAATCCAAACGTCAAACTTTAAACTCCAGATTTTCCCTTTGTAACTTGCCCAAAAATGGAATTTTTAAAAACTAAAAATTAATTTTTATAAACAAAAATGTTTTTTAAATAGAAATTTATTTTTCAGAAATAAAAACTGAATTTAAAAAAATAAAGTGATTTTTTAAAATTAAAATATAACTTTTATTAAAAACTGATTTTTTATAAAATAAAAATAATTTTTGAAAATCAATGACATAAGTTTAAAATTTTGAGTGATAGTTAGGGGTATTATGGATATTTTATCTGACAATTGGGTATGAAAATGTTGTTAAATGTTTGGTTTAGATATGAAAGTACAAAAAGTTTATGACAAGATATTATTTTGAAATTAAATGTTTAACAAGATTTTAAATTGAAAAAACTAAAAACAAACAAAAATTGAGAGGAGCATGTGCCCCTAACTCCGCATATGGTCGTAACATTCACGAGTAAATTGTTATCAGATGATCAACTTAACTAAAAATTAAAATCGATACTTAGAGGTGTAATTATAGTTTTGTATTATGATACATGTGTATATATTTTGGCACGCATGTCACGTACAAATATGTTTACACGTTTGGTCGTGGTATATGAAGAAGGAGAAATGAACTCATTAAGAAGTGAGATCGGCATCTTTGTCGGATCGGCGGTTTCATGTTTTAAAAGATGATACATCGGTGTCGGAGATCCCAAAATAAGCCAATATTTCATCAACAAGTCTACGATTCAATTCATAAGAACATATCTCATCATCCACCGTCGGATCGTCGAAAACGTATCTATATCCGACGGCTATTATTTATTGCAATGATCGACTCTCAAATCATGGTCCAGCGCACGTGCACCGTCCAGGTGGTTGGGTTGATTTGCGAGACAAAAATTCCCAACCGCCAAAATTTAAAATTCTTGTTTTGACCATGAAGGACTTATATTTTACAAATATTTCACACTGGTCCTTTACGGCTCTGGTTTTCGTACAGTTACACCCACCGAAAGAGAAAAACAATGGTTTTCACTTGTCAGAGATATTGTAAACAATTGTTTATTTCTCGGAAACAGATGGTTGATTATGGCACATTCATTGGTGTCTTCTGAGTTCTCGAAGAAACAAAAATAATAACATTAAATTCTTAAGACTTTGGATAGCTTGAACCGTAGACTTCGAGTATCTAACAAAAATTAAATTGAGCCCCACAATTATTGGACAGATTTGCAAGTCTTGTGAACGTAGCTTGGGAAAAAATAAATTCAAATTAATTGTGGGGTCAATGTATGAATAGTAACAAGACGTTATGGTTTTTTATGGAGAACAAGTAAAGAAAAAAGAAAATATCATTTATGTTATAAAATCGAGTTTAGTGGAACCAACACCAACACATCGATAGATCAGAGTAATACAAAGATTGATGTCTACGGGTTGATTACCGAGTAAACAAGAAATAACATTTAAGATTGAGAGTTGAAAAGTAAAGAAAATTTCTATTCATATGAGTTGTGTTGAGTGTAGTGTGTTGTGTGTAATAGAGGGGGTTGATACCTTTATTTATAGGATATACACGAGGTAATGCTACATATAGTATATACATGCAAGTAGTAGTGGCATGCGAATTGTGGTGGCCACATGTGGCACACACATGTCACTTCTACAACACTCCCCTTGAACACCACAATGCGTTTCAAGTTCAGGTTGTTTCATTAACAACCTTCATAGAAAAAACCGTTGGGCCAAAACCTGTAAGGAAAAGAGTCTAACGCATAAGATGTGTTTGAAGTTGGCTCGTTAAAAATCTTTTTAAGAAAACCCTGAGGGACAAAACTTGGACAAGGAAAAAAAAGTGCAACGCACAAAATTTTTCTTCCCTTAACTTAAGGCAGGTTACTTTGGTTTCTTGCTAAGGCGACACATGCCGATTCCATGTACTACCATCTCAAAGGTAAAAGTCGGCAAGGCTTTAGTAAATAAATCAGCCAGTTTTTCGCACGACCGAATCTGTTTGACATCTATCTCATTACTCTTCTGGAGCTCATGAATATAAAAGAACTTTGGAGAAATGTGCCTGATCATATCTCATTTAATAAAGGCTCCTCTGACTTGAGCAATGCAAGCTACATTTTCTTCATATATAATGGAAGGAGAACTTGGCAGAGGAAAGCCAACTGAGCACATCACGTGTTTGATAACGGATCGCAAGAACACGCACTCTTGACTGGCTTCATGTAATGCCAAAAAAATTGAGTGGTTCGAGGATGTTGCAACCAAAGTCTGCTTCGTAGAGCACCAGGAGATGGTTATTTCACTGCAGGTGAAAACATATCCTGTATGGGAGCGAGCTTTGTGAGGATCTGATAAATATCCTGCATTTGCATATCCAACCAGGCCAACACTCCCCCTGGACTTAGTTCCGCTCAGATAACAAAATATATGCTTGATGTCGTTCCAATATCGTCGAGTAGGTTCTGAACTGAACCTAACAAGTACATTTACTATGAACGCTATATCAGGTCACGTACAGTAGGACAAATATAAGAGATCCTAATGGCATTAGGATTGCGTTCTTCCGAACCCATATCGGGAGTACGAAACCAGAGGGAGGTCTCAGGGGGCATTATGAAGGGGTGGGGAAGTTCTTCTCGATAGACGGTTGAGGGGACACATTGAGAGTAGGTGGCGGTGGCACGACAGTCAAAGACGCTGCAGGCGACGGAACATACAACATGATAGAGGCTAGGATTAAGGCTAAATCACAGTCTAAAGAGAGGCACACGACTTAGAACATGAGATAATTTTACTTTCACATTCTATATACATTCGAGTTTTATTTTTAAAATATCAAACAAAATATTCAACTCAACCATATTAAACATATCAAATAATAATAGAATTATATTCTATTTGAATCCAATCTCGAATAAAAAAAATTGTCAGAAAATATATCAAACAAACTAATATGATCATCCAGCTTAGGGATGGCAAAAAAACCTGGCCCCGTCGGATTTGAGGCGGGTTAGTAACTATCGAGGTGGGGTGAGGATTTTTTGTGATTATGGCGGGTTACGGAATGTTGACCGGGGGTGGGGACGGGGTTGGTACTCCCTGCCCCGTCCCGCCCCGATAGTAATTAAAATATATATTATATATTCATATTTAAATAATGCTAGTATTATATTATCTTTTAAAATCTGACTTTCTAACTTTTTTATCTCTTTTTCTTGATAAGAGATTTTCTATTTTTTTTGTCTTTTTTCAAATCAGAGACTTTCTAAGTTCTAACTTCTCTATTTTTTACTTTTTTTCAAAACAGTGATTTTTTAACTTTTTCTTTCTTTTTTCAAATCAGAGTCTGAAGCAACAAAAATAAAAAATAATAATTTATTAACTTAGAAACAAACCTAATACCCCATTCTTAAATCCTTTATTGTTAAACAGTGTTTGGTACAACTTGATATGTATATTCTTTCATGTGTATAGAGTGATTTTTTAAAATATTAAAAAAATGACAAAAAAAAGAATTATGGCGCAGGGATTCGGGGAATCCCCGACGGGGTGAGGGCGCAATTAAGGTTGGGCCAAAGCGGGGATGGGGCGGGCTTGAGGTAAGGGGATTGTGAGCGGGGCGGAGCCAGGGATCATAATCCCGCCCCGCTGCCATCCCTAATCCAACTCAATCAAGATTTTTTGTTCTTTAAATCATTGTAATTATATTTGATTTGAATCGAATCTCAAATAAAACAAAAGTGTCGAGTCTATCCTATCACTTTCTCATTGTTTTGGACAAGATTATACACTTTAGACTTTTAGTGCATCAAAAAACAAGGACACGATGGGTCAATGAACAAAACTTATGTCCCAAGACATGTTAGTCCGACTGTGTGAGGGTAAGTGAGGTTACACAAATCATGAAAAGGTTAGTTTCATTCGGAAATTCAACTAAACCAAGTGTTAGCGTGTTACACGACCCATCCTACCAACCCAGTTTATAAATAAAAAAATAAAAAAATAAAATATTTATGGACCCATTCATAAATAAATAATTATAAGTTTTGTTTGGTAACAGTTGTAAACTAATAAGAGGTCACAGCCGCTAACTATACATTTTAAAAAACATGGACGTGTCGATAGAACCCACGACAAATACAGCAACTATCTTCGTGATTTTTCAACCCCACATGTAAACAAAATAATGACACTTTTGAATTTAAAATGTAAAGTAGAACTATTAAAATAGACACATGAATATAATTAAATAATTATTGATGCATATAAATTTCTTGTAAAATAAATTTCTTTTACAAGTAACCATAAACTATTAGGCCTTTTTTTTTTTGTAAATTATATGATAGACGTGCATAAGTATAAATTTTGTACTATTCGACCTTTTGATGCGTTGAATTTTTTATATAAGAATCTAAGAGCGTGAATATAGTGGGATTAGAGGTTCGGGATCAGGATTCGAAATGATGTGTTGATTAGATGAATTGTAATGCAAACCCCTGATTTCAAAATAGTACTACATTGTGGGATTATTTATAGGGTCATGTGTTCATATTAGTGTTGAGTGGACGTTGACTGGATAATTAATTATTTTTACTGAATTTATTTAATTTATATTTAAAACACTAATTAATAAATAAAATTGAAATAAAATTCATAAAATTAATTAATAAATTAATTAACTAAAATGCAAATTTAAATTGGACTTGTAATTTTAAAAACAATTAAATAAATACCAAATAGTCTATTTATTCATTCCTCGAACTATTACAATTTCAACCTCGGAGGTCGTCTATTTGCTTCTGGAGCTTTGCAATTTGTGCAACGTAGACAGACTTCTTTTGCGCGAGCCTCATCTGTTGCTCTTCGTTCAAGTCCTCCACGTCCACGACATCCAGTTCATCAACTTTCTCAAAATAGTTGAGGATTTTCGCAAAGAAATTTCGACCACCATTTAGGCCCTCGCGGTCCTTGAGTTGTCTATTTGGGCGATGTCAGCTGGTTTGTCAGCGACACCCTTCCCCTTCTTCTTCGCGGCCTTTTTGTCAATTGGGCGCTCTTGTACACGCGAAGTGGCAATTGGGGCACTTGTGCCAATTGGGGTAATTGGGGCACTTTTATCCTCGAGCGGATCGTCGGATCCCCCACCAGGTTGGGAATCACCATCGAGAGGTGTGACATTGTCATCATCGGTGGGAAGTAAAGGCAGTGGGGTATTGCTGTAGCTACCGGCCTCATTCAAGCGTCGTCGTACCACCCCGGCCATGCCTTCATCTGCCCAGAACCTCTCATCATTCTCCGATGGCTCGATCCAATGGAATATGATGAATTTTTTGGCTCCATGTCCTTGGAAGTTGCTTCAAATTGGGCTTGTACGGCCTCCCTGTACTTTGTTTCGTCCAAGCCGTTATGCTGTAATGCCTTCTCCTTGTTCATGAGGGTCATCCACCTCCGAACTCGAGGAGCTTGTCGGTTTCAGTGGCTCTTGATGGATTGCCACGTCCACTCTTCGAGCTTCAGATTCTTATCTTGATGAAATTTCTTCGTCACAGTGCCCCAGAATGTGTTGCCTATTTGGGAGTTCCTCTTGATGAGGTCTTTGGTTGTGTGACACCATGCTTTGATAAGAAGCATTTCCACAGCTTGGTTCCACTTAAACCGTTTGTCCGCGGCCGGCTTCGTTGGTCGTTTCGGTCCAACCGAGGACGACGTGAAGGACATCCGGGTCCCGCTCCTGGCACTGACATGTTGTTGGAATTACTCATCGTCCTCGGGTGGCCCGTAATAGTTGATGTTGAGGTCTTGGCGGCGGAAGGTTGAAACTTGTCGGTTGGAGTTGAGGCTTTATTGGGTTAATCGGTTGTTGGATTGGACCTAGTTTCAAAAAAAATAACAAATTTAATGTAAAAATTAAACGATTACTTAACATGTCGAAAGATTAACTAGTATAATCAATAAAAAATGTAATTAATCAAACTTAATTAAAGACGAGAAGTTCAAAGTACCGGTCTTCCATTAATGTTGCATAAATTGGAGAAGTTGGTCGTTTCAACTAAGGTTGAACATATGTTGGAAGTTCGATGGCACTTGAGGGACGTTCACCTGAGGAGTCGCAGTCGGAGTCGGAATGATGTCGTTCGGCACGTCCTCTTCTCGCTCCGTAAGCTTGCCGGTTGGGTCTCTTCGTCGGACATTTTTTTATCGGATTTTGTAGATATGAAATGGAAAATTAGAGAGTGAAAGTTGAGAGGATTTTGAGAGAAGTTGTGTGGATTAGATGAATGGGGAAATGACTATTTATAGGGTTGGAAAATTAATTGATTGTATTTAATTTTATTTGTTTTTTTGAATAAAAAGAATTATCGTTGAATCAGACCGTTTGGCAACAGTCTGATTTTTTTTTTTACCGTTGGGGACACGTGGCGGGACGTCGTTGGTCGGGCGCGATCCGCGCGACTCACGCACCGCACACGGCGTTTGTGCGTCGCGATCCCAAACAAGTGTACCCTATGAGATTTGAAACAATAACGTCAAAGAAAGGTGAGGTCGTGAGAGAGTTTCAGGTATTCTTGTCATTTTCTGTTAATTTAATTTAGGGATAACTACAAAAACTTGGTGTGCACGTTTTGCAGAAGCTTATGGTGAATTATTTTTCTTTACAAAAGTTACAGTAAATTATTTTCCGTCTGTAAATCCACTAATAGTTTTAGTTTTATTTTTTATAAAAAGCAAAAATACTATTATAAAAATACATACTTAAAGGATTCCAAAATACAAACCATATATACATAAGGGTTACAAAAAAACAAAACACATATAAAACAACGATAAAATTAACATTTGAAAAAGAGAGATTAAACTCATGTTATTATCATAGGACTAAATTACTTAGCTTAAATTAAAAAAGAAATTTACCGGAAAATTTTTTCATACGGCATATAACTCACTATAACATTCTAAAAGGGAAAATTGATTATCTATGCTTTAAAGTATATCATATTTTTTTAATATGCCTCTATAATTTAAAATTGTAAGTCTATGCTTTCAAGATTATTATGACAAAAATACCCTTACTAAAATTTAATTAAACTTAACAAAACCCTTGTTTTTAATCTTAGTCTGTTCCTTCTCCCACGTACAGTCGGTGCTCTTTTTCTTCTTCAGAAACTCTACGCATGTATACATTGTTTCATACATATATGATGATCACGGAAAATGAATCCTGATTGTATTTAGGTTGTTTATCTCACGGTTACATGTTCTCTTCATTAGTTGAAGAACAAAACTTATTAATATCAATTCTAGATGACAAGAGGCCTACTTCTCCATGAGAGTATATGTCTCAGCAACATATTTATATTAGGCTTGTTAAGTTGCAATGGAGCCTTTCAAAGGTTAATGGTCACAGTATAGTTGTAATGGAGAATTCAGAGCGACGACCTTCCCATCAACGATGTTTCGGACATTGTCATGGAGAAAGAAGTGTCACAGAATGACGTTCATCCAAATCAGCATCATCGAGAGCAAGCGTGATTATGAATAAAATGAATTTACATACGGTACGGTGAGGATCGATGCGCGTGGCTTGGATGCTTGAGGAACACCGGGAACTCGTCGGGGCGAGTGGATTTGGAAAGGCTTGGATTCATGATCGCGAAGCATATGATATGCTCGAAGCAGTCCCTCACTCCCAGCCGATCCAGCAACCTCATGGCGTGGACTCGACCCGAATGTGTGAATATCTGACCAAAACAGAGCATGACAACATCAGCCAATTGGGGATTGTTATTTTTTATTTTCTCGTCGAAAAGTTTGGAACATACGATTTGTTTCTGGGCGATGTTACGCAAGAGGTTGCTTAACTAGGGATCGGGCTTGATCAGGTCGTACGAAAACCTTTTGTACATGAAACTGGTAATGATGATCAACGAGTCAATCAAAATTTAGTTTCCATTTCTGATTAAGTAAGAAAATGAATGAAAAAGAAAAGGACACAGACTTGTGATAATCGTCATCGTCAATATCAAAGACTAGTGCCCCTTAAACCGGTGAGAGTGCTGCTGTAAGTTTTAAAAAGCTCAACTCTAAAAGTCCAAGCCTTAGCTTCATGGAATCCACATTTTTCAATAAGAAAATCTGCAGTCGGCATGGAAATGAGTACTAGTTTGGGCTCACGGACACATGTTCACCTGCAGGCGTGAGATAATCACCTGAACCACCATGATTTGTTCTCAGGGATAGTATATATATGTCAAACTGTTACTGAAACGCCACTTTAGATTATGTCAAACTGTTACTGAAACGCCACTTTAGATTGGGATAATCGGGAGAGAAAAAAAGGCAGCGATTGAGAGGAAGAGAGAATAAGATTGTTTTTTAAAACTTTGTTTAAGTTTGGTTAAATTTCAAAAGGGTATTTTTGTCTTAAGTAATACGAGCATATCAAAAAAATAAGCTATATTTTGAGGCATAGATAATCAAAGATCCCTTCTAAAATGAATAGAAAAATGACAAGGACACGTGGATAGTGTCTAAAATTGGTCTAATGTGTCAACCTGACCATGCGATAGTGGTCGTGGATGGTTGTAGATCCAATGGTTCTTATTCACTGACGGTACCCAATAAGTCAATGTATAAAAGTCAACAAACTGAATTTATTATTGAATTAAATCAATTATTAAATCACTGAAACTTTAAATTATTAAAATGTCAAACTGTTGGCTTCTGACATTTTAGGTATGTGAATTTATTGATTATCCACAATAATCCACATTCATCATAACTGTCCATTCGTGGAATTTATGATTTATTCAGTCTGCATTTATGATCGTCAAATAAAATTTTATATTATCATATCCAACATCAAGTGCTTAGACATTAAGAAAACATTGACAAGATATCTTACATTCTAATTTATATTTAGGACTATTGAACAAGTGGGTATCAATATGTCACAGGTCGGTATACTATTGTGAATTGTATTAGTTATTATA
Source organism: Erodium maritimum (assembly GCA_963921825.1). Classification (NCBI taxonomy): domain Eukaryota; kingdom Viridiplantae; phylum Streptophyta; class Magnoliopsida; order Geraniales; family Geraniaceae; genus Erodium; species Erodium maritimum. The sequence goes on along the minus strand of OY997592.1, from coordinate 68,102,444 downwards.
CTTGTCTTGCTGTTGATGTAGATAAGTATAATATTGAAAATCGAGGAGGATTGCGATCGACGGTATTAATAAATCGTAATTGTCGGTTAATTGATAAAATCGACAGCAACATTCACCCACAGTCGATCACCTCTTTGAACCCAATCACCATCTCGTTGTTCTCGAGTTTCAGACTTTCTAACTACCGTTGTTACTACATCTCATAAAGATAAAAAGATAAACAAGTATGAAACTTAGTCTATGGTTTCCAAAGTGTTTGGGTTCATTTGTTGGACTTGAGTTAACATAAAAGCCACTGAGGATCAGTTTTGTCAACCCCTCCTTTGCTAGTACAATAACCTTTAAAAGCATCGCAACCTTTGATAAAAAGTCTTTTTATCTTGATCTTTGACTCGTCTTCAACTTTTGTCATCAACCCTTACTTCTCAATTCGTGATTTTTGATGCCCGTCTTCAACTTGGATTTTTTGTCTGACTTAGATCCGTCCGAATTTAGCTTTGTCTTTAACCTTCATCGTACATATCTAAAATCCCGGTACATACTGGTTGTAAATAATAACTAAACAACATTTTCACCCGTCATAGCTAAATAAATCTTGAACTCCAATACTACTATTAATCCCAAAAATGAACATCATCAATTTGATTATTTATAGGATCAACGATACCGGTTAAATAATCAACTATCACATATAAGAGCAATAAAAAAATTGAATCATTTTGTTATCACTACTATTCTTGATATATCCTCAATCTGATTTCTTTTTAAATAGTATATCTTCTCCGTTTACTTAGTTTCATATCAATTAAAAAGTATGATTATGACATTATATTTACAAAAATGGCAAGTTCTTATGGATAAAATCAGTATTTATAAACAAAAATATGATAATTGATAATCCAATAATTGAATGTCCTTGTCTAGAGATTCGTGGTTGACAATTGAAATTACAAAGTGCAATCAAGTTGCACAAAAATTGGTCCAAACATCCTTTCCAAAACTTTATTCACATGTAGCTTCTGTTTATCCATTTTTGTATACAGATGGTTGCATTTTCAATCCAATAGTCCATGGATATTCAATAATCTCCATGTGCTTGCTTGGACCACCACACGATACTTTATTTACAATCCAATATTACATTTTTTTTAAAAATTAAATATCTATAGTGTTTGGAATGATTGAATATAATTTATTCATAATTTTAACATTATAAATAATTTTATTATTGTTATTGTGATTTTGTAATGTTACTATCTGTGAAGATCAATGTAATCGAATTAGATGGAATGTTTCAATTAAGCACCAACACGTGATTATGATGGAGTAACCAGCATGTAATCCCATCGAGCATTTTATCCAAATTTTAGGTGTTTTGGTTTGTTTATTTATGGTTAAAACTGATTAATTATGGGTATTAGTTCGAATGAGGGAGTGTAAATCATATCAACATTTCATCCACACTTTTATTATCATGAAAATGAGCTATTATATGTTTGATCTTGTACTAGGTTTAACAGTAACTCAACAGTAATAGAATGTTTTAGACGGTCTTGATGAAAATAGAAGATTGTAATGAAAAGGTACTACAAAACACTGCTCAAGGTGTGCCCCGAATTGCCGCTCATTCCCTTGAAGATGACCATATACTTTGGTTGAAAATCGAACTTGTGTTGTGCAGTAGCGAATGAAGAACTGACTTGTCTCAGAGATCCCTTCCAACAATCGTTCTTGAATCCCTTGGTTATCAAACTAAAAAAGACTCACTCGAATAATCAGATCCATAATCGAAAGAGGGGTCGAAGATGGTGCAATGGTGGAGGCCACGGAGGAGGACGCACTAGTGGCAGTTTCAAAGACGACGACGACGGCTTCAAAGGCGGCTTTGAGGTTGATTGACACCGAGGTGAGCCAGACGAAAAACATCGGGGTTGTAGAGGAAGGACCGAACAAAGTTGGGAGTCGCTTCGTTGGTGGAGGGAGGGAGCCAACGTCCTGGTGGCTCGTGGCGGCTCAGAAGGAGAAACCCTAACGAGAGAAAAAAAACTTCACATGACCCATAAGGGATGTGCATGAGAAAGGATATATGAAAGAGAGAAGCATAACCATGACATATGCCATGGAAAAGACCATGGCCATAACCATGGCTTTTCCTTAACGACGGCAGAGAGCTCTACTACTCGGTTTTTTTCTATGCGTCAGTCTTGTTAGATCGGTTTATAAAGTATTTTTTTTAATAAACACAGTATATATAAATATAAATCCATCCGGGCTAAAAGAATCATAACTCAAATGCTATGTAAATAGTCGGAAAAACAATACAGGGAACATAACTAACATAGATGAAAACCCTAATAAAACGAGTGTTAATAGAAATGCTAGTAATCATTCACTTGTCGAACATTGTTCAGTGAGTAACGACCACTATGAAGGTATTCGATGGATGATAGAGTAGGAGGCTTGACTTTCATGTCCTTGATGATCTGGTTAGGCGAAATTGGACAATTCTACCACATCGGTTACCAGTCTTTGATGTCCTCCTCAAATAGATGTGAGGACCCTGCTAATGTATAACATGTTGAAAACCATTCAATTTCACGAAAGGAAGAACAATACTTAGTGGAGTCGTCTCCACCTTGGGGATAGTATGACCAGGAAGTATCAACCTAATAACTCGCCGGCCGCCCCTAAAGTTATCATTCAAATAGGCAAGGGTGCTTCAAGCCCTTCGTTTGTTGCACCATTACCAATATCAAACCCAAGCCCTTTGCTGGATCTTCTTAGGCTCGGGACTAGGGGACGAGGTCCTTTCCATAATTCATGATCTAGTGGCGTCGTTAGGATCGAAGATGACCTCCGCCTTCCGCCCGGTACGTCGCTAGATGCAATCCTTTAATCTCGATCCAACTAAGTCGATGAACTTTTGCAGCCACAAATATGTCGATGACGTATATCCTCTTCTACGATATCCTTGAATTGGCACTACTTTCGCGAAAGTCACGAGTAAAAACTAAAACACAAAGCGTCGGTTCTAAGGCCGACCAAAACGTTCCTTGATACCGCCAACAAAATAAATGTCTTTTCGCCTTAACAACGACCTATTGTACCTTTACCATGAAGCCGAAGGTTCGTCGGCACCCTTCCGCCTCCATCGTGACCACATGAAACAATTCCTCCATAACCATAAGGAGACACATCACTTCAATCAACAAGAGCCTCATCATTGAGATAATGAAGAGTTGCACCACCTTAGTAACAAAACACCAAAGAAAACCTTCTCTGATTGTGGAGCTTCCATTCTCCATACCGTCCTCGCCTGAAAACTAGGTCTGCTTGTTACTGAAGCCATATGTCGCATTCATGGTAGAAGCAAGCCTTAATTGACATAAGAGAATTAAAAAAGAAGCGCAAGAAAACTATGGCTTTTATTTATTATTTTTCTTGATAAAATTAGTAAAACTCATACTAAATTATTGATAACAAAACGTTTGACAACTTTTACGAACTCAAAACGACTTTGTAATATGACATGTGGATTGTCCTAGGGCAAAAAACCCATTAGTCATGTGATGGGAGATGTGCTCACCTATGAGCGTAAGGTTGGAGATGAATGCTTACTCCTGACGATGGATGTCCTTACCTGTCCACCACCTTCCATTTCCTTTTGCAGTCATTTGGACCCGATAGATGAAGCGGTCGAGACTCCGTTCCAGACCCAAAAGCTATAGTCACATCCCAAATATCGAGGTGGGAGACAACTCTATTCGGTGATCGCAGCTCATCCTTAGGGCCTCAGGGACTCAACGAGAGCCCTCTCACCCCCATACTCTCGGGGCAACCCATGACCATATGTCTGACATGAACTACAATCGAAGAAGGAATGATCTGGTAGATACTCGTAAGATAAATAGAGAATGGACCGTACTTCGGATTCCGACAACCGGAACTTCCACTGGAGATGGAGCCGAACGCCAAGGTGAACCCAAATTCGCATGAAGTCCACCCAGCTCATCTTGTCACCATCGTCATCAACTGCCAACACATGTTCCCAAAGCTTCCCCTATCATAAGCCAACACCTTGATTCCATATATCCACAGGAAGGTTGGTGATTTGCACCCAAGCCGAAAAATGTGTGAACCGGATGTCTCGGGGGTGTATATGGGCCCTCAAATCCACAAGTCGTACAAGTGAGAGCCGAACATCCCACGATACTCGTACCAGGACCTGTTTCAATTTTAGAGCAGTACGGAAAAAGAACCCCACAACTTCGTCTTTAGAGGAGGCAGACACTTCAAATATATCTTTTAATATTTTTTTAAATTTTAATTAATCTCTCAACTTTCAAATCAACTCCCAATAAAATCATCGTTTAAATCAGAAAATTCATAAATGGGACAATAAATTCAGACGAGCCAAACGTGCATAAGTAGAAGTTAAACAAAACTAAACTCCTAAAGCAAATCAATAGATTTCCAGAAGTATATCAGCTTAAACAATACATTTATGTATATACTTGATACGTATATATTTAGGTGTAAAACATTATCATATTAACTTCGGATTTAGTTGGGTTTTTGATCATATCAGGCAATTTTATCAGGTTAAAAAATGCAACGTACAATGGATATAATTAGACAAAATAGAGTTAGGCTAAGTTCTATTCCGTAGACATCAAAAGCTAACTCTATAATAGATTGTCTGACTAAACTAGAGATAATATTAATAAGATCAGTGCCTCGAGATGATGGGTATACAATATAACGTCGGTAGCTGTCACTTCCTGTCTCGACCTGAAAATGCTCATTGTAATAGATTCGGGGCGCTTGAGGGGATATAGGGCACCCTGGGAGTAACCCAGGAAATAGGAGAAACAAGGGTCGGTTGTGGCTCAACCATGGCACGGCCAGATGTAAGCACACACACCCTAGTGCCGGTGGGGCTACTCATGGGCTCCGACGAGACCATTTGGCGGATCTTGCCTTGATCGCAGTCAAAGCTGTTATAATCGCTCCCATTCCCCCGAGTTGTCCGATCGCTTAAATGCCGTGAAGGACCGCCGAGGCATGCAAGGGCCTTTTTCCACCTAGAGGGGATCCCATGTTAGGGAGAAGGTCATGTATCGCCTCTCCCTCTCCAAGTCCTATGGTCCATGCTCCATCAATGGACCAGTTTGAAGGAATGGAGATAACGCACTCCGTCCCCATTGGTGCTAGTGTTTTAGGCAGAAGATCATGAGCCAGTGATGGGTTTAGATGGGCCAACATGCATGCTTCGATATGGCAGGAGGACTCGGGCGTGGGATTGCCCAGTTGACCCCATACATTCCGGCCGGTGGCTGGTCAGGCTGCTCCTACTTCAGATGCTCCATTCTCTGGGCCGTTGTCGGGTATTGAAGCAGAGAGGACGGATGGTAATGGGCTCGCTTATGGCGTTCAAAGCACTGCGATAGAGGTCACTTTGCCATCTCCCTTGTCAGCGACATATTGGTGACAGCGTCCTCATGTCGCAAGATTTCTCACCTAAGACAGGGCAGGGTTTGCTTCTCTAGATTCGGAGTGGTGCGGAACATCCTATGGTCAGCCGTCAGCGAGGTGAGCCAATCAGGTACGTCGCGGAAAGGCAAAACAAACATCCCCACCCAGGGAAAATGTTAGGCATAGGAGGCACTGTAGACCAGGGCCAAACACAAAAGGTTAGGATCCGGCTACCTCCTCTTATGGAAGAGATGACGTCAATTGGTGGCCTAGAGTTTCTACTGATCGTGCTTTTGGTGGGGAACTGCCAGGAGGGAAGGCAGAGCTCGTTTGGGTTGGGCTGAGGGAGATCGGGCGAGGAGGGAGATTCTGGGGTCGTTTATTCCTCTGAAATTGCTCCAGCTTTATAACCTCCAAGGTAGGTGTCGGGGGCATGATGTGAGGCGATGGGACAGGATGAGGGACAACCTCGGGCTAAACAACCACAATTGATTGGGAACTCATCAAGGAGGCAGCTTTTTCGGGGGGAGAGGTCGTCACATGGATCATCGGGATGGTGGGGGCTATCGGTAGAACCGGGGGAGGGGATATGATAAGGCTGGATTGAGGTCGTCGAAGACGGATGCAGCGCACATAAGTAAACCAAGGGAAGAGATGACGAGGGAAAGAACCCTAGAGAAACATAATAGTAATAAATCCCACAACTACCACATGTTGATCGTGCTTAGAAAATTCGAATTTAGTTGGTTATTCGTACTGATATATTTAACGGTTCATATATAAATTTTAATTATAAAATAAATATAAATTCAATACATTTATACTTTATACCATGAATATTTGTTTTTTTTTACAGGATGCATATCTGTTTTGTTGATTCAAAATGTCTCATATATGATCCTAAATTATACCACAATCGATAATGTTTATCTAAAACTTATTCTACAGGAACAAAGCAATCAAGATAATTTCCATCTATCACACAAATATATTATCTCGTTTTTGTTGTGTTTCCCTATTTTCATTACTTTAATTTCATACTATAAAGCATATCTACTTTTCATTTATACTCCTCTTATTTTTCTGAATTTGTATTATTTCCTATTAATTTGGATTTACTACAATAAAACAAAATTGACCCTCTAATCATTCAATACAATTTTATTATACATAACATTGTATCAACATAAATATATACGTACATACGGGTCAGACAAATTTTATGAGACGTAACACACTAATATCATAACATTCACCGACTTGTAATAATGATTAATTAAACACGTCTTTTAACCAAACAATATTTTTTTTTAAATCTACTTGATCCAATAAAACATATAAATAGAAAATAATCACATGAGATATTGAGCTAATATTTTTTTTTTCAACGTAGAGTTTAATTAAGGTAAATTACTTGTTGTGGAACCTTAACTGACAAGAACTGAATGCATAAATATGGAAAGTAAAATTAAGAAAATAAGTTTATTTATACTAATAAAAAGGAATATTCCATGGATCCAAATCCTCGCGTCTCCATCACCTATGCTACGAGTCACACTTTACTTCTACCGAGTTTCGAAAAAAGAATTAAATAAATAATAATCGTTTATTTAATTATTTGTTGTCAATAAAAGGGTCTCGCGATTTCCGTAAAGAATCAGAGGCTTGCCGTTCGATTCCGCAGCTATCATCAACACTCTCTCTCCGCTATTCTCTCAGCTTTTTTATAAAACCCTTTTCGATCTCTCAATCGTGCTCTGAGTTGTTTTCTCCTCCTCGAAGCCACTGTTCTCTCTGTCCCGGTGCATCGGCGCTCGGAGATTGGAGCTTCCCGGCCATTTTTTGGTCGGTACTCGGTGAGTTTTCCCCGAATTTTTCGTTTTTTTTGTTCGTGTGTTTTTGTTTTTGTAGTGGGTTCATTTGGATTGCGATTGCGGTTCAGAGAAATGTGTGTTTTTGCATGATTTCGATGTTTGGGTTGTTGGGTTTTCTTTTCTGGGATGCGGGTTTTGAAGGTGTGAGGTTGCTTGATCATGTGTTTGGTTCCCGAGAAAAATTGAAGGAGATGGGAAGGGAATTTGGAAAATTTTCGAGATGGGTAATTTTCATTGTACTATTTCCTGGATTTGGATGGTGTGGGTTGATTTTTTGATGATTAAAGGGTCTTTTTTGGTTGGTAAATTTGTTGGCGTTCACACCAGAATGCGTTTCCAGAAGAAATTTCCCTTTCAATGTGTGAATGATTGAATGTATTTTGGTTCATTTTGATCTGAATCATCGTTTTAGATTTGATATTTGAAGATTTCGATTTGTTTTTGTTAAAAGTATCTTTTTGATGATCAGGATTCCGATGTGAATGTGAGTTTTTTTTGGAATTATTTAGCCATTATGTTGTGTGTTGATGTTTCAATTTGGGTTTGTAAATGCAAGGTTGAGATGATGATATATTGTTGTGAAGCCTATACTATACTCTAGTAGAGCCCTTATTCTGAATCTTCTTGTTCAGTAAATGGGTTGTTTTCAGTCGAAAGTTAAAAAGCAATCTCCTGGACATGAGAACCCCGTACTTCTTGCCTCCCAAACATCATGTGAGTTAGTTCAGTTTTCCCCTCTTTAATCCCATTATCACATTGATCTCAATGCTCTTATACCATTCTGACCCGTTTATGTGCCCTATTTAATCCCCAGTCAGCGTTAGCGAAGTGGAAGCATTATATGAGCTATACAAGAGCATCAGCAGCTCTGTGGTTGATGATGGGTTGATAAGCAAGGTTAGTTTTCTCATTATCCACTTGGTTTTGGTATTTTGGTGATTGGTATTGCTTACCCTTCTGTCTGAAGGTTCTCAAACTTACTTCAAAGTTTATAAACGAGCGTTTTATATACTTTTTGAGTGTAGGCTACAATCTTACATTGCTGATCTCTGTGGCCTCATGTTATGAGTGTGTAAATCTTATATTATCTCTATGTGTTGCATAAAAAAAACAGCATCATTTGTGCTTCATTTACTTACATTAGCTATTATTTGAAAACATGGCACTTTATCGGCTCATTCATGTTTATTAACTTCACCTAGAGTTTTTCCCAATGTTTAAATATATTTGATTTGTTTGCAGGACGAGTTTCTCCTGGCTCTATTCAAAAACAAAAAGAAAGAGAATCTCTTTGCTAATCGGGTATTGCCTCTGTTCAGTTTTGTATCCATGTGCAATTTTACTTGATGGTGGTTTTAGTATCTTACTCAACATGGTGTGCCATTAGCCTATTAATCATATCTGATTCTGAGACTGAACACCATATGTTATGTAGGTGCTGTGTATTGTTTAGTCTCTATAAATATTAATTTCTTGATACAATAATCATGTAGTGATATTGTTTTGTTAATATATTATATTGCATGCCATTTTTTTCCAGTTCTTGCATGTAAGAATATAGTTGTAGGATTCATGTTTCATTTATCTTACACGACAGTTCATTATATGAGAATTCTATTATTTATACCTTTAAGGCACATCAACTCCACAAAATTCAGAAAGTTCTCGTAAATAATTATAAAGTCAATTAAGCCTTTTCATAAGGCTGTGTGCATTCAAACTGTTATTTTAGGTACCTGTTTTTGCATCAATTATTTTTTCTTCTGATATTGGAATAATGATGCATGCAGATATTTTATCTTTTTGATGTTAATAAGAAGGGTGTAATTGATTTTGGTGACTTCGTAAGAGCGCTCAATGTCTTCCACCCCAATGCCCCTAAAGAAGCAAAGCTAGATTGTATGTCCTATTCCCGTGTTCATGAGATGTTAAGTTTCATTTTATTCTTTCATCATATTTAGATTTCACTATTCTAATACCTTCATTTTTTGTGTTGCATTGCAGTTTCATTTAAGTTGTATGATTTGGATGATACTGGATTCATTGAGCGCCATGAGGTTTGTACCTTGCTATTGATCTGTTTTTTTGTTGTTTACATATTCATATATGCTCGTAAGTGAAAGTTGCGTGACAATTAGCAAATATAATTTTTGTGTATTTTTTCTTCTAATCTTATCGTGATTGTTTTTATTTTTCACAGGTTAAGCAGATGCTGATTGCGCTACTTTGTGAATCTGAATTGAAGTTGGCAGATGATACCATTGAAGCAATACTTGATAAGGTGAGTATCTGGTAATACATGCAATCTTGGAGCAGTTGTGTAGAGAAATTTGCAAAAGAGTCTAAATAAAGTTATATAATAAGACCTGTGTTGTCACTTATTTATATGGATTTCATACTATATCAGCACAAATCATATAATAACACCCTTGTGGTCTGAAGATTATGAACAATTCTCCATTGCTGCTGTTTGATGAATCAGTTAAGGTCATTGCTGAATTATGGCTTCTTGTAATAAAGTCAAAAGAATTGTGTCATAGGAGTTAAGTCTAGAGCTATAAAGTGAGCTAAGTGTAACTGTGTGAGCATGGCAGCCTGCTATTATTTCCAGAGCCCATCTTTATTGTAATTTCATCTTAATTTCCATTCCCCTAAAGCTCGTCCCATCTAAGTCGGATAAAACATTCCCAAACTAACCTAACTCTACAAATAAGCTTCCTTTCTCTTCCTTTTTGCAACCTCACCGTCACTCCTGGCTGTCGCTGCTCTCACTTCATGTCGGTTTCCCGGTTATAACCGGAACCGAACTGTAGACTTGTCGGTGAAAAGCCGGGGAAATCTTACTCTAGCCTAGTCTAATTCCTAACCTAACCTCCAGGCTCCACCTGCACCTGCTCTCAAACAGATGTATTGAGGTTCGAACCCAATTGGGCCTTTGTTAACAGTAGTTATGGCCACATAGTGGGTTGACACATGAGACTTAATGGTGTCATAAAGTCAACCAGAGCACATATCTTTGATTTTTTTTTTGCAAATAGTCAAATAGACATTTATTTTGAGCAAATATTGTTTATGCATTATTTTCCATTATAGTAGAAACTCAATAAAGTATATATATATATATAGTGACATTAGGTATTATCATGGAATCCAAAGGACGTAGATATTTCGGGACATGATAAATTGCTAGTGTTTAAGTTAATCTCACATCAGAAGAATAGAAAAGGAAATGGCTACTTACAAACACCAGAGGGCCAAACCCAATGATAAAGGTTGACCTTCTAGCGGGGGAGCCTGTCCCGGTATAAATGCCCCCCCTTGTAATGAAAATTAGCTGTGAAGCCTAACCTGATATAAGTGGCCCGTTTTAATAGCTCTTTGCTGAATTTGTTGTTTTCTTTTTGTTATGGTGAAGACTTTCTTGGAAGCTGATGTCAACCAGGACGGGAAGATAGACAAAACAGAGTGGCAGAACTTTGTTTCCAGGAACCCACAATTGTTGAAGATTATGACCCTTCCTTACCTGAGGTATGTATGCCATAGAACAACACTTCATATATCATGTGGATGTTTCAATGTCTATTTCTTAGCCGGTTTGGAAAGCCGAGTAATTGGACCCCACATCTGTCTGCAGGGACATAACAACGACGTTCCCAAGTTTTGTGTTCAATTCTGAGGTAGATGAGGTGGCTACGTAAGGAGAGATGGGAAATAGCTTTAGGGATTTTATGCAATTAGTAGGAGGAGGAGAGGCCACTAACTTTTTTTTGTGCTCGAGAGACAACGAAAATGTCCAGAGTCACTGGCCAATTGTAAAAGCACCCATTGTTCTTAGTTGCAGATTTTTTTGAGCCAATTGTTCTTCTTTTTGATAATTTTTTTTAGTTGAAGATGAAGATGCAATCAGGTGTTTTTGGCTAAATGGTTGGTTTTGTTGTGTACAAAGTGGCCTCTTTCTCTTGTATCTATTTATTGCAAAATTAACTTTAAAATTATGAGCTCTTTCACTATTTCAACACATATATCCTGAAGTGTCAATACTTATTTGTGTTATTGAATGTTATGTGAAGTGTTTTGTATTTCTCTTGTTTCAGACATTTTTTTTCTTGTTTGAACTTTTTTTTTTTACGCTTTCTTGCCCGATGTTATCTAACGATTAGTTTGTCTGGTAAGAGCATCTCCTATACGTTTGTCGGACTGCATACATTTTAACGAATTATATATGTGACAAATTTACAAATAACTATTTAAATCCACCCTCCACATAACATTATAAATCAAATTGAAAAGCTTGTTGAAGAGCTAGTGCACAACCTATATATCTTATGCTCTTCTCCAACTCTGTACACTTAAAAGGGATAATCATTGTTTGGAATACACTTAAAGGGATAATTATTGATTGCGATAACTCAACTTTTAATTCTATACCGTTAGGGACCTTTGTTTACACGTCTTACTAAAAAACTATTTCGCATTAAATGACGAATTCTATCAAACATAACGTTGATTTAGACGGAAAATACACGTCAGATGCACATGTTTATTTTTTTTGTTGAAATACTTATTTTATCCTTATTATTATCGTATACAAGACACAAACCTTAAAAAATTTCTTCTTTTGTTTCCTTTCCTCTTCGCCATCAAGCAACTCGTCGCCTTCGGCAAGCCCAATAGCTTCACCAGACTACGAGCCCAAAAAGCCCAAGACAAACAAGTTACCTCGAACATTCGAGCAGCTACCATCCTCGGGAAGCCTAAGCAACCAACCTCATTAGACCTCGGGCTCACACTTCCAATACCCATGTCTCGTGGCCAGCATCACAAAGCGGCAATCAAACGCAGCCCACCGAAAGGCCAACACCCTAAACAAACAAACCACTGGGAGAGAACCAACACATCGTTTTTTTTTGGAAAGTAAATATATGTATTAAACCACATTTTATAACAGGAAATGATGAACAAGGGATGGACCATCGTACAACCTAAGAGCATCATGCCTTAAAAGCACCTCAAACCAGAACCCGATGAACGGGTGAACAAGGGTCTAATTCACCCAAATTTCTCTAACATTAAGTACAGAACGATAAACAATGAATCAATAATAAACAACAGACCCGAGAAATCCAAAAGGATCCCCAAACTAAATAAGAAAGGGGTCAAACAACAACAAATCCAGTACAAAATTAGGTCTAGTATACCCAAATTTCACCACCTTGAAGCTCAAACCAGAAACATGTCTGTAAACCCCAAACAAAGCTACGAAGCATAGAAGGAGCAACCAAGGAAAAACCAACCCAGACACAAGCCTGAAAACACCAGAAAAGCCAACAGCACCCAATCCGCACCAAATGCCTCCCCATAAGTCCTCAGCCAAAACATTTATCAGCCCAAAGGTACAAAAATGGTGCGTACCAACCGACCAACACCGAAAAGTTATCCAAAACAACCCTTGCCCTCTAATATACCACAAATACCCCACATAACCAAACCAAAAAATTCTTCAAAACAAGCCTAATGCTTTAACATTCCATGTTGGCCAGCACCAACAGTGAAGCTCCGTCCACAAGAGGACACGAGGAGCAGAAGAATAATTTGGAAGGATGTAAGAGATAAAAGTGAAGAACAAAGGGAGAAGTGTAAAAGAGAAGCCATACTGAAAACGGCTCGACAAATCTTGTCCATAAGGTACTCGGAGAGGGAGGAGGCAAGATTTGATGTGAAACTTGAACCCACCATCGATGCCACCCACCGAATTGTACTGCGCACATCGAATCCATGAATGGAAACCCTTCCCACGATGGTTTAGTAACAGCCCGCCGAGGAAACAATTACCAGTGAAGAAGGTCTTCAGATCTGATGAAGCTGCAAGGGTACAAGCCTCATGGTCGACGAAAGCCCGGAACGCCACTATTAAGACCGGATCCACAATGAATCTCAGATGATAAATACTTTCCAATTATGGGTCTGAGAATCTTGTGGGTGACGCCTAAGGAATCTTAAGTCGAGGTAGAGCCGGAGAGCTAGAGTAACGACCTCGAGCATGGAAGAGAGGAGGGAGAAAGGGAAGTGGGGGTGTGAGCAAAATCTACCATCGACGATTTCCTTGGCCCTTGTATAGAGCTGTCGCCGGTGGGGGAAGAAGAACAACAACACGACAACAATTAGGGTTCGGGGTAGAGATATCTAAAGAGAAAATGGGAAAGGTTCGAAGAAGAGAGTGAGAGAGGGGGACCACTAGCGACCTCTATGGAAGGATATCGTCGACGGTGGCAAGGTTCGGTGGCGAACCCTCATACAACCTAAGAGCATGCTCTAAAAACACATCAAACTAGAACCCGATGAACGTGTGAACAAGGTTCTAATTCACCTAGATTTCTCTAACATTAAGTACAGAACGATAAAACAACCAAACAATAATAAACAACAGACCTGAGCAGTCTAAACGGATCCTCAAACTAAACAAGAAAGGGGACAAAACAACAACAAATCCAATACCAAATTAGGTCTAGTATACACAAATTTCACCATCTTGAAGCTCGAACCAGCACCACAAAGCGACGACATAGGTAACCAAAATCAAGCGTAGCCCAGCGAAAGGCCAACACCCGAAACCAGTAAACCACTGGGAGAGAAGCAACACAATGTTTTTTTAGAAAGCAAATATATGTATTAATCCATATTTTCGAACAGAAAACATGAACAAGGGATGGACCCTCATACAAACTAAGAGCATGCTCTAAAAGCACCTCAAACCATAACCCGATGAATGGTGAACAAGGGTTTAATTCACACATATTTCTCTAACATTAAGTACAAAACGATAAAACAACGAAATAAATTCTCAAACTAAACAAGAAAAGGGCCAAAACAACAACAAATCCAGTACAAAATTAGGTCTAGTATACCAAAATTTCACCACCTTGAAGCTCGAACCAGAAACAGGTATGCAAATCCAGAACAAAGCTACGAAGCACAGAAGAAACAACCAAGGAAAAACCCAACCGAAACATCAATTAATCGGACGGAGCGACGGGTCGGATGGTTTTCGGATTTTGGGGTCTAAGCGGAACGATGAGTTAGACATTTTTACAGATTTTGGGGCCTAAACGGGGGCTTAAGCGGACTAAACAAGGACTAGTCTAGTTTGATGAGCTTGATTTAAAAGCTTTTTATTATTATTTTCCAACAATAGTTACATAGTGTTCTTCATAAAGTTATGGGTGAAAAATAAACCCATCACGAAGGAATTGTATCAAGCTGACTAAATCTATATCGAAAACCCTAATTATAGACGATGGTTGATCAAGTGTTCTAAATACATAAAGATGATGTCTTGAACGTTCTTGGACGTGCATGCATGCTATGCTACTTCGTACCGGTGGGCACCTGAAAGCGACAGAGGGGACAGTAATGGCTTTCCTTCAACCACCTCAATATGCAATCCTCGTGAAACACGTGTGAACACGGCATGCTCGCCGCCGGCGCCGACATACCCTCCAAACATATCGAGCAACTCTCCTCACCGCACGATCTCGATCTTTTCTTTGCCCTATCTTCACCGCCTTCCACTCTTACCCTCTTCACCATCCTCTCCACCGCCTCCTCCGCCGCCGGCACCATCGCCGCCGCCGCCGCCGCCGATCTCTCCAAAACATACTCATACACGGCCGAGAGAGGCCAGCCGAAGTCAATCTCAATGTCGACGACCATGTGGGCCCTACCGTGGTCCACGTGGCGGAGAGCGTCGGCCACTGTCCGTCCGTAGCGGAGCAGGCGGCGGATGACGCGTGGACGGAAGCAGGGAGGGGTGCGGAGGCGGCGGAGGATATGAGTCAGCATTACCGCCGCCTCATCATCGTAGTCGTCGAAAAGAGAAAGGTCGAAGCACTCGAGCGTGGTGGTCACCTCGGGAGAATCGACACCGAAGCGTTTCAAGGACATGTTGATTTCGAGGACGCCTTCATGCCGGAAGAAGAGTGGCCGGACGGTGAGTTCGTATTTGGTACGAGCCTCTAACTTGTTTAGCTTAGAGAACGTGTGAACCCTATCCATCGAGAGAAATAATAATGAGTGAGGGTTATACTATTTAGGTATATATATATATATATATATATATATGTCTATACAAGTTGGGATAGTCGGGTATAGGAAAATAATAAGTTGGAAATTAATACTATATATTTTGTGTATATCATATCCACTTTTCCCATTCCTCTTCGGTTTTATATTTGTATTTACCCAAAATAATGGAAACTCTCTCAATTTCAAACTTTTTGGAACGGCGCAGCTGTATAAACTTTAAGGTGCGATGGAGTTTTGTGATTTTGGAACAACGAGAGCGATAGAGCTTCAGCCTACTTCCGACCAACATGCAAGCGAAGGGAACACCAGCGTGGTGCTGGTGGCGTCAATCCGTTCGGCCTCTCTCTTACCCTCGGTTTTTGAACCTTCACTAGCAGTACCGTCGTTCATGGTGGACGTGTTTGTGGTGGAGAATCCACTTGTCTTCTCGGCGTGCCGGGGAGAGGGTGATCGGATGAAATCTCGTCCTCGAAGCTTCAATCGCCGGATTCCAGCGTGTGGACCTCGTTCTCGAAACTTCAGTCATCGGATTCTGACGTGGGGACCTCGTCCTCGATTGCCCCGAGGGATGGGGAATCGAGGCGGGGTAATCCGGCCAACCTCTCGGCCAGAGGCGGTGTTGTTTCAGTCCGGGGATGATGACCTGACAGCGGTGGTGTTGTAGACGAGGAGGTGGCACGAAGGATTTGCTTGGGTTTCTGGGCAACGGACTCACGGGTTGGGTGCACCGGATGGGCATATGATCGGTCAGAGGGGACGGCGGCGGCGTGAGGGAAGAGGATCTGCTAGGGTTCATGGGCAAAGGACTCACGGGTCGGGACCTCAATGTTCCTTATTGGGCCGAGGCCCAATAGAAGCCGGATATGGGCTGACCTGCCTCGGAGCAGAGAGGCCCAGGTGGTCACGGGCCTGGATCTACGAGGAGGAAGACTCGGCGGGTTCTACCCGATCGGACGAAACATTATATGCAACGACTAGGAGCAGTAAGCACCCTCGCCTCATGGGATGAGTCCGAAGTGATCAAGAGGGGGATGGCCGATTATTCCGCCCCTCTGGATGGAAGGTGGCAGCGGTACCACCAAGAACCAGCAAGCTACTTCCCTACCAGCTCGGAGGTCAACATTCCCGCGTTTTGGAGCCCCACGAGTATCAGTCAAGGGAGGACGACGCACGCTGACAACCTGTGCGAGTTTGTAGTCCACCAAGATCTCTATCCGGTAACGGGTCCGCTTGATTCTAGCTTTCGCGAGTCTAGTCTCGTTGTATCGGTGTCGCTAGACTCTACCGCAACATCACCCTCTAGGCATCTTCAGAAAGCAGTCGGAAACAATAAGCCTTTTATTTTTTGCCAGAGTATCCTCCATAGTGGGAACTCGAACTATGTTGATTATTTAAGTTACATTTTGTCTGGTGTTTTAGTGCTTTTGGGCCCTGTAAACACTGTTTATCTATAGTATATCCACTCGTTCATCCTAAAAAAATATTTGTATCTAAAATTTTGAAGGATGAAACCATAGTTTTGAAACAAAATAAAACAAAAAATTACAATGTTGTGTTAGTGGTTTGAATCGGATGTGCTTTTAAAGAGATACTAACGACGAACCTATGCATGTTTCTCTCAATCGGCCTTAAGTTTTTACGTTGTTTTTGGCGATCTCCTTTTCCTGGTCTTGTCGTCCCGCCAATCTACCGCGGATCCACCACCAACCTTCACACTCCTTTCCGGACAATTATCACCAGAGGAGATAGATGAGGATCCTCCTCTATCTCCTCTGACGATCGTTGTCTGGATCCCCTCTTGAAACGATCGAGACAAGGGATCAAAGGCGTTTTGTTACCTCATTACCGTATGAGGTTGTTTTGTTGTGGTCCCACACCGTCTTTCTTGATTTACGGATTACCAGATTCATTGAGAAGGCGTGAATGACTGGCGGTAAGAGAGGAACGGACCCGACCACTATGACCATGCTGATTTTCAGGTCCCCTTCACGCCGGAAAAAGGGTGACCGGATGGTAAGCTCGTATTTAGTACGAGCCGCTAGCTTATTGAGCTTAAAGAATTTGTGAACCATATCCATTGGATTTGAAAGGTACTAATGAATGTGAAGGTTATATGTACAAGGTACGAGTACCATGTTGTTCTTATTTTAAGAACTGGTATGTCGTATCCAATCATTAGATTTGTACATGCTATGTTTTGTTTTGACGACAGTGACAACTGTTAACAAGTAAAATAACATGTTTTGTTATAATGCACCAAAAAATCTAACTATGCTATCGGCAACATTCTTACAACCAAATTCCATGTCCTACAAGGCAAAATTGACATTTTTAAATTCAGATCAAAGTAAAGCGTAAAAAAACTATAATAATACACAACCGATTAAAATGATTAATCATATATTCCATATAAAAAATTTATACTCAAAACAATTAAATTCATATACTATAAATAATCCACAAAATTAGCATTTGTCGGTTGGCCCTTAAGGCCAGCCACCTAACCGGCCCTTAGCTCCCAATAGGCATTGTCTTGAATCCTTTACCCACACGTCTCAACCAACTTCCGAACGCGGCAGCCCTGCATCTTGCAGCAAACCAAAACATTGTGTTTGTAGGCCCAAAAAAACCTTGTCGATATAATCCATCTTAGCTTTAATAGCTGTATTATTCCTGCAAATCCAAATACTCCATAATGTAGGATAAACAACCAACACCCAACCTTTCCTTTAGGATCGAGAAATGAGACCCTCCCAACCCAACACACAAGTCACTATGTCCTCCGGCATTACCCATGATCACCTACCATGATGCATAAATCCGCCCATAGAGAACCCAAACATAATCACAATGCAGGAAAAGCTGATCTTGATTTTCAAAACAGTTCTTACAAAAATAACACCTTATAGCCACTAAGGAAATTTTGCACCCCCTCGCCTCCAAAAAGCATAAAGTGGCAACTGCATAATGAGCTAGTAACCACACAAAGGTACACATTTTTGGAGGGACTCTCTTAACCCACAAAATCCGATACCAGGTAGGTATTACCTTGGTCTTCTCCATTAACAACTCATAAGTAGTTGACGAAGCATGGCCCTTTGGAAATTTAGTCCATACAAGTTTATCACCAACTCATGGCCGCATCCAACTTGGCTTAGATTAGCCAACAAATCCCGTGCTTTACCATCCTCCCAAGACCACAAATCACTTCTATACTTAACTTTTCAAGCTCCGATAATCCAGAAAGAACTAATCCTTTTTTGTGTTGACTTCGTCGTCGTGTATAATTGAGGGTACTTAAAGCAAAGAGCACCCCCTTCCCCTAACCATTGATCTTCCCAAAACCGAATTCTCTCCCCATTTCCAATCTTCCAGTGAACATTCTACCTTCCAAATAATGACTCAAAGTTCAGGTCCGCCGCCAAACTCACCAGATGGTTGATAATATAAGAGTTTTGTTTCTTTTCCAACTTCGAAAGGTTTCATTCCTCCAAATAACGACCCAAAGTTTGAATGCACGACTGTGGTGCTCTCGCCAGCGTTTCAGTGGCTTTTCTCATGACAATATAAGAGTTTTGTTTCTTTTCCAACGTCTCCTTATTGTTTCGGCTGTTATCTACCATCGCCCCGCTCTACTGTCTCGGTGACTCGTGTGTTTGGAAAGATCTGTCCATTACAGACATATTTGAGGTCGGGGTTAGGCTGCCTTTGTCGGATCTCCTCTACCTGTAGTGATCGACTCCGGTGGTTCTCTCGTCCGTCTCTTGCAGTCACTTCTCACCTCGGGGAATTATCGTCTCAGACCTGGAGGGCAGATCTCGTGAGCTCCAATCGTCCTCTTGTGTTCGTGTGCCGTGTGCTAGCATTATCAAGGACTTCGGTTCAGTTTTTGGTGTTGGCCTCTGGAGTACCCAACTCTATTGTAGATCTTCTCCTCGAGGTGATGGCGATGGGGCCTCTCTCGAGTTAGCGGAAGTGGGTATTTTCTGTTTTGGTCGTGGGACGCGTTTTTTTATCCTCCTAGGTGTTGATTGTTGTGGTTTTGTTCTAGTCGTTTTTACTGGTCCGTTTGGGTGTTTGGCGTTTCATTTTAGATTTGGTTGTGGGACGCGTTTCTATATCCACCTGAGTGTTGGTCGTCGTGGATTTGGTGGTTCGTTGTGGTGCTGATATTGGTACTCTAGTTCTTCGGCTTATTATTTGTGTCCCCTCATTGTCCCTTTAATCGTTTGTTTGGTATTCGTCTGTTTTCTTCCACATTTATGGTTAGGCCTCACCGGTTTAAGGTGTTGGCCGCCGGCGAGTTGTTTGACTTTCGTACAGTTTAGATGTTTACCTTCTGATTCAATTTTGGGTATAGTGTGTTCGGCTAGGTACTACCCTCCATTCTGTCTCTATCATTTGCGGTGTCGGTCGTCGACTTGTTAATGACTGCCTTTCAATCTGTGTGAGAGGTTGGTGGTCCTGATGAGACATGGTGTTCTACATTCTACGGCAGTAGGTTCATATATAGGTCGGTGTCGTTTGATACTTAATGGTTGGAAAATCCGGATTTTTACCTTGTTTACTCTTGTGTGCTTCATGGTAGGAAAATCAATGTTATAGACCTAGTTTACTAAGTTTTTCTTAATGTTTGTAAAATTTTGGTATTTAGACCTTTCATAGTGTATTCTCCCCTTGTTGGGTTTGTTTGGAGTCCGAGCTTTCATGTTAGTGCTAGGGTTTGTTTTTACCTTCTTGGTTGTATTTGGTTTGTGTTGTACCCTTATAGTTGGATGCGTCTTTCTTTGGATTTTTGTTGTTTGTAATTTTTTTAGAATAAACGATAATTGTATTAAGATTATAAAAATGTCATTACAATGGTCAAGCCCTTGAGAGGTCGTTGATCCAAAAACTCTCAGACAAGAAAATCGATCCTACAATGGAAGACGGTTGTGGTAAACAGGATTTAAAACTAAAACAAGAATGGAAATCAAAACTAGAACATAAATAAAAACCAAAGGGATCAAACTACCAAGAATGGCTCAAAGTAGTGCCTAAACGCTACTTGATCCCTACTTTCCAAAGACTCTATTCGTCGTGATGTGAACGACTGAACTTGAACTTAACAGTCTATAGGGGAGGATAAGTATGATTCAGGGATCCCCCCTGGTAAAACCCAGGAATCCTTGCTTATTCATTGGGCTTGGTGAGGCTGCATAGTAGTCCTCGCTTGATTCTTCTGATTTTTTCCGACTATATCGTCGGTCGTGTCCCCATTCGATACGTCCGAGACTAATACGGAGAATGCGAGCATCACCGCAACAGGGAGTTACAGATCGTCGCCGATGCACCATCCTTCCGATACAACACCAGATTGTGGATGCACATAGGAGAACACCACCGCAACAAAGATTCGCGGTCCGTCACCGATACGTCATCCTTCTGATACAACACCACCGTCTTGTGGATGCACAGAAAAGAGCACTATTAGGAGTAGAGATAGTAGAATACTCACGATCGATCTCGTGGTGGTTGGAGATGTGTATGGTGGCGGTTCCACGATGATGGCTACTATGATTTGTAGTTAGACCTTCATGTACTCCTCTTACACCTTACAAGATGTTTTATTTTAAATTTTTCTTTGCCGATCAAAAAAAGTATTGTACTTTAGTATATTTGTAATTTAATCGGAATAAGGTTATGTTTTAATTAATTAATTTGATGTATAATGACTTTCCTCTCCTACCCTAACAAAATTAACTGACATTAGAGAGCTGAAGATAAGAGGTTCCATTAGACTATCCACAATGGAATTAGACCGAATCGGTCTAATTCAAGTCTAATTAGGTCATAAATGTGGAAAAAGTTGGTACGATTCGACCCGAATCGTGGGTCCAAAGTTTTTGATGATGTAGAGGGAATAGACCGAATCGGTCTATTCCAATGGTATTTTTTTTTGTCGAAACGTCACCACATGTCGCGTTAGGATTCGTGTGGTCAACACCGCTTCAGTCGATTCGACGGGTCTGCGAGTCTTCAGATTCGTAGACCATTTAAACCGTATTTTTCAAATCGACTAGACACAAGATTCAGATTCGACAAGTCAACAACAAAAAAATAACATTTTTTTTCTGATTCAACGCACCATTAAACATGCATGAAACGTTATTGTGGATAGCCTTATAATATATCAAGAGCATCACTAGTGAGCCTTCAAGTTTAGTTGTCTTTGTTTGTTTGTCAATTCTGATAGGATCAAAGAGAAGAAAGTTAAGCCTTAAGGCTGCAAAGTATCTAAACTAATTTTGAAAATTTTATATTTACAGTTAAAATCTAAATTCATATAAATCTTGTACAATATCTTAATCGTAAAAAGTTATTTATTTACTTTTCTCATATCTCATTTTTTATCCGCTTCACCTTATTGCGAATATCGACTACTACGAACACATATAATGTTCGATTTATATAGCGACTTGTGATTTAGTGGATTGCGAGTCGCACCGTTGTGAGGTGGTCTTGTGTGCGACTCGCGACCCGCGACTCACAATTGTGAGTCGTGAGTCGCAAGTTGCTGCCAATCAGCCAAAACGCGTAACGTGATCTTTAAAAAATCTGATTTTGTGCATACCGTATCCAAAATTTACAAATTTATAATCATTAGGTTCGTATTGTTCTAAATAATTTATATAATATTTTTTATCACAAAAAAACATTGATTTACACTTCGAATCGAGAAAACGAACAAAAATTCTTAACATGAGTCTTATACTGTGGAACATAGTTTAGTTTAAGAGGCTCAACTCACAGTTCTGCACAATAAGCACATGAATCTCACACATGAGTCTCAAATGTGAGTCTTTTCACTGTACATGCTCTTATTGAGTATTTTCGAGAAAACAAGAGACCAGTCGAACGAGATCCGACAAGCAAATCGACTTTATTTGGCCAAGACCAACATTCATAATTACATCACAATCGATCATTGATATCGGAAACCGATATTCATAGTCATTCAGAGTCGTTACTAAAAACAGAGACTCGATCGTTGATATCGAAGACAGACGTTCACTGTCACAACTAGGGGTGTGCAAACATAACTGTTTTAACCAAAACTGGCAGTCACCGGCCGAAACCGACACCAGAATAATCGAAATTGGAGCCTCCGACGCCGGTGCCGGCTATAAAACGTGAAAACTGACGATAAATCCGGTGAGATCCGGTTCTGCTCCCGTAGAACCTTCGGTGGGCCGGACCTGCCGACACTACGTTGAGAACGAGTCGAAAGCTCGACCTTCCCGTCTACCGTGGACGCATAGCAAAAATCCTCAACTATGATGCTCTATGGGCCTTGGGCCTTGAGCTACGTTTTAGTTGGGCCTCGTGGTGCAGGCTGCATCTCACGTGAAAACCACGAGCCCGCACAAGTATATTGCCACTCGGTCACATGCCGACTCAATCGTGTGAGAGCGAGAGAATAAAATGGAGACGACGGCGACGGCGACGGCGACGCCGGAGTCGAAGATGAAGGCGGCGGCTGTGGTGAGCACGTCGGCGACGGAAAGCATATCGGAGAGGCTGTCAGGTCTCGAAGGCCTCTACTTCCCTCGCGCTCAGCTATCCTCAGCCCTAAACCCTTCCCAGCGGAAGGCTCTCCTCGGCGATCTCCTCTCCCGCGACGCCGCCGTGTTCCTGGAACGGTACGGATCGAAGCTCACCTCCGAGGAGCTCCGGGAGTTTGAGTCGCTGAAGGACGATTACGAGATAAATTGGCACCTAAAGCACCTGAGGAGCGCGATTAGTCCGACGACGGAGGAGCTGCGGTCTCGATCGGCGACGGTGAAGAATCGGAGGCTGGCGTACTTGAATAAGATGATCTTCGACGGGAAGTATTTCTCGGACGACGCTATGAGGGAGAGGGAACCGTATTTGCACCATGAGTATGTGGGGAAGTTTCAGGATCCTGTTGAGAGGAGCATGCCTCGGCCTGGGGAGCGGTGGTCGGAGACGCTGATGAGGAGGTCGGAGGAAGCGGTTTTGGTTACCAAGATTAGAGGGGAGCAGCAGAAGTTGGGTGTGCCAGAGGCTGATTGGATTGGGAATGAAATAATCGAGGAAGAAGAAGAGGAAGAAGAAGAGGAAGAAGAGGAGGAAGAAGAAGAAACTGTAGAAGCTAATGGAAGCTCACACTCTGCACAGGTAAGCCTTTTTACTTGTTTCTTCCATGTGTTCTTCTATATGTGAATTTTATCTGAATACATTGCATTATAGAAGCAGTTGCTGATGGTGTTTTGCCTCTTTGCATTGTTATACTGGAGGGTGTTCCTTACTTCTATATCTATAGAATAACGATTAGGTGAAAAATCATTCCTAGAAGACAGACTAGGAACCACCCACAACCATTGCTACACTCAGATTCTTGTTGAGCTTATGAAGTTTGTAGCATATTAGGACACATAAGGAGAGGATTGGGGGATAATCATATATAGTTTATGGGAGCAATGGCAGCAACCAAATAATGAATTTTAGAGGGGGAGGAACAGCAATGTTGAATGTAGTATGAAATGGACTTTTCCCTTTAACTATCATGTCATCTGACAAAGTGGAAATATGAGTGGAGGGGCAACTTTCTATCTTTCTTTAGCTTCAAATGTTGGTATTTTCCCGTAAGAGTTTAGCTTGACTTTTTGTTCTGAAGGGAGAAGCATATTGTTCGAGGAGTTCCGTTGTGGTAACCTACAAAGCAGGGAATTCTTCTAGGATAAATATATATTTATGTAGAGTTATATGGAAACCAAAACAGCCAAACAAGGAACTGGAAAGCCATTAAATTGGGTATCTGATATGCAATTTTCTCTGTAAGCAACATGTGTAGCTACATTAGTGATTCTTCAAAATGTAGACAACTGTAGTCTAATGCCCACGAGAATCTATTGCATCAGCCTCGAGCATCTTAAGGAATCACACGTAGCCTAGCATTAGTCTGTCTTAATGCCATTCATGGGATGTTTACCTGTAGAAGTACCATCTTTTTAGGGGCCAAAGTGAATTCCTGTCTCAAGTTTTCAAAGTTAGGATGGGACTTCAAAGTTTTCAATGTAGACAACTGTAGTCTAATGCCCACGAGAATCTATTGCATTGCATCAGCCTTAAGCATCTTAAGGAATCACACATAGTATAGCATTTTTCTGTCTTAATGCCATTCTTTGGATGTCTACTTATATAGAAGTACTATCTCTAATGTGGCCAAAGTAAATTCCTGTTTCAAGTTCTCAATATTTGAGGATAGAACTTCAAACTTTTATTTCAGAAGATTGCATTTCATGTTAACGCTTATCTGTTATCATGAAAAAAATGTTTGAGAGCTTCTCCTCCACCAAAATATGACAGTCATGGGAAGCTTAAGTGTTTCCACTCTGTTTCTAGAGCTCTCCAACTCTTTCCTACATCTATAGTATGTAAATTGTCTAGTTGTTGTATGCCTGTATCTCTTTGTGATATACATATCACAAGGGTTCTCGTAAGCCTAAACCAATCTGCTCATAGAAATTCATGTTAAAATGGCCAAAATAACTTACTTTAGGTGAGTTAGGTCTCACAGGAATTTCCATTCCTTCATTTCCCTCACTGTGCTAATTTAACATGTCATTGACTGTAGCTAACCTTCTGCGCTTCTCTTATTAGCTTGTCAATATAAAGCAACTTGGCAAGGTAATAAAAAAATTGTCATAGTTATCAAATTGATCTTTATAATGGATAAGGTGGTCTAAGCCAGGTAGCCACGGTTACTATTATTGCAGTTTACAGGGTTCACATGTCTTCCTGTAGATGTGTCTGCTGTTCAGCATTATATTTTAATTCTAGCTGTAGGATATACATAAGGTTCAACTGTGGATAACAAATATTAAAACAAACAAAATGGAAGAGAAAGTAGATACTTTCAATGGTGCGGATTGTCTTTACTGTACATAGTATGGTCCCTTGATTGTGAATTGTATTTGTGTGCTCATGAATCATGTGCTGTGAATCGTGATTGTGGTTCTAAAATGTGCTTTGTGTACTCATGAGTCATCTGCTTAATCATGAACTGTCGAATATATGTTATATCGGATCTTAAGTTCTAGGAATAATCTCACTCTGCTATGCACCATTCTCAAGTAACTACCCCTAAGTTTTTAATGTTCTGGACAACCCCCTTAATTGTTCTAGTGAAATGATGAAGATACTCTCATGTTAAAGTAAGGGTCTTTTCGTCATTTCACATCAAAAAGTTGACGGGATTGTCAAAAACTTTTTAAACTTGAAGGGTAGTTGGTTAAGAAAGGTGCCTACATAAAAAAGGTAGCGGTGTGAGATTTACCATAAATTCTACTTGCTTTGGATTCTTGTTCGATATCAATTTTCAGTTACAATTCACAATGTTAGGATAAATATCGTGGTTTGTTACTTTTTAGTGAAGAATTGAAAATTTTCTTGTGTTCAATAGGCACTTGGAAACAGCTCCAATCTGACCAGTGGCACACAACCCGCAGCTGCGAAGAACCGATGGGCAGCAACCATATCTGTAGAGGAACAGCAAGACCTGATGGACCAATTTACCCTCATCATGCAACAGAAGTTCCTGTCCGGGGAAGATCACGAGCATCTAGATTACTCGAAAATCGACGAAGATGAAACTTTGGATGATCACTGGCAGAAAGAGGCCAACCAGGACGCAGAGGAGAAGTACTTCGATGAAGACTAAGAACAATGTTAATTTTTAATTTTAGGTTTTATTTCTGTAACCAGCTCACTGTTTTAGTGTTTCCTCTTGTAATTTGTAAATTACTACCACCAACATTACTCTAGATATTAATCGGAGACCTTAGATTAAGTATCTGTCAATAAAGCAAATCCAGGACACGAGCAATGCACGTGTGATGCTGACTACGCCTGAACACGTCATCGCACACGACGGGTAGGTGCTGACGTGGCAGGTGGGTCCCGCCCACCGCTACCCCCACCATGGACGATACGAGGCCCATTCTTTTACAGATATTTTATTTTCTCGGAAACAAATATTTAAAGATGGGAAAAAAAGATTCATGGTTCTCTCTGCGCCGATCGAGTGACACGTGGACCAATGGGAAAATAAGAGTGAAAATAAAAAAGAAAAAGAAGAATTAAAAAAAGAGGGCGGAGAGAGAGTGAAATGATATCGTCCCCTTCTCTTTCCTTGTGCTATTGTCGATACACATTACACAGACACAGCACAGCAAAAAAGGCGAAACTTGAGAGGGAAGCCGAAGAAGAAGAAGATGGAGGAGCGTAGGAGATGACCTAGAACCAGCTCCACTCTCTCTCAGCTTTTCGAAACCCCTTTTGTTCCCTTTGTGTTTTTTTTGTTTCCTCTGCGTATTCACGAGCCGAAACGAAGAACCCTAGATTCACAGGGGCCTAGGGTTTCTGATTTCGATCGCGATCTCGTTGTATGGTTCTCTGAAAGGGGGAAGATTTATTGCACTGGATACTAAGGGGAAGGGGGAGAAGAGGAAGAGGGGAAGCATGTACAGAGAGCGAGGGGCTGGCGGGTCCAAGGCCGATGTCGGACCGGCCGATCGCAAGCGGATCAACGACGCGCTCGACAAGCGCCTCGAGCGATCCTCACCGTCCACCTCCAGGGCCATCAACGGCGGCAAGTCCTCGTCACAGTCCAATCTGATGGCCAAAGCTGTGCCGCATGACCACGCTTCTCTCCCCAAGGCCGCGCGCTCCGATGGTCTGGATCGCTTCCCTCTCTTTATTTTTTACATTTCTATTACTGTTTGTGATGCCTGATTTTTTTTTTCTCTTTGGATTGAGCTTTGGGAAAATTGGGTTTCCTGTTTTGTGTTCAGATCTGGATTTTTGGTTTGGGCGCATTCTTGGTTCAATTTGAAGTTTTCATTTTTTTTGTGTGTTTTTTATGTAGTTTTGATGGATTTGGAATTTGGGATGGATAGGGTGAGAAATTAGAATCGTTTGTTTCAGTTAGAGCATCTGCAATGGTAGGTGTAGGATTGTTGTTTCGGTGTCTGCTCCCGCAACGCCTCGACGCAGGAGTCATCTCATAACCTGCAACAATGGGACTCGTCGTCTCAGGCCCAACGACTAGTCGGCGGGCCAACGGCGAGACGATGCGTGGCAGCGACAGATTAAAAAAACCTAAATTTTCTCATAAATATACTTTGACTCTAACATAAAAATCACACATCTTCTCTTCTACATCTAGTCTCTCACATCTTTTTCTCTCGAACCTCGTTGTTCATATTTTTTCGATAGATCGTTTTCCAACCGTAGCGGAAATGCAGCAAATGACTCCTCAAGAAAGAGACCGAGCGGCGGACAGGACGGCTGACCTAATATACAAACATCTTCGTTTTCAGTTTATGGCAAGCATACTTTCAAGTAATATAATGTATTTCATATTTGGCATAAATAAATAGTAGTTTAATTTTGGGTTGTTTTGGAAATAGAAAAAATGTAAAAGCAACCAAACAACTAGGTCCACAACTAACTAGTTGTTACCATTGTAGAGCTAGTTGTAAGAGGTAGTTGTTTGGAGGAGAGAGAAACTCAAAATATGCTCCTACAACTCCTCCCTGCAACTACCTAGGTTAATACCATTGGAGATGCTCTTAATGACTTAATGTCATTTGAAAAAAGGTAGGCTTTAATTGATAGGAGTGGCTGAGTATTTTCGGTCTATATAAGTTGGATCCCAGTGGCCGGTAGTCATTGTATGTTGGACCGGCAAGGTGGTAAATCCCTTTGTTGTGTATTATGTTCATGAGCTGAATGATGTTTAGTGTCTGATTAAGAAAGTGCGTGAACTGGTATTTGAATGAGATTCTCTTACTGAGGAGGTGAAAGGATTAATGCATTTGGTGTGTGAAATGGGATCATAGGGGGTAGAATATGGTCCATAACAATGAACTTCTAGCTAAAGGATTAAAGGTACTTGGAAAATCTAGCTTGTCTGTTCTGCATTGATAAGAACATGTTAAACTCTGTGGAGTGCATTTTTCCCTCTCTATGAGTGTGTTGCTTGTTTGTTTTTTTCTAGTTCTGTATCTACTTGTGCATGTTTGGGTTTACTTTTAGCCATATTGATGGAATCTTTTTTAGACATAGAAGAATCTGAAACGGACAGTGAAGAGTCAGAGGTAAGTGGCTCTGATGGGGACGACACTTCTTGGATTTCATGGTTCTGCAATCTGCGAGGGAATGAATTCTTTTGTGAAGTTGATGATGACTACATACAAGATGACTTTAACCTCTGTGGATTAAGCAGCCAAGTTCCCTATTATGATTACGCACTTGATTTAATTTTGGATGTTGAGTCCTCTCACGGTAAGCTTATATTCTTGTCACGTATTATGTTCATTTTCCAATGTCGGGCTTTCTTAGCACTTTATATTTGTTAGTTCATTGTGTACTTCGATGCAGCTACTTCCTTGATTTAGCTGTATATTTTTTTAACGTCTTATTTTCTTGACAAATCCTAAGTTTCAAGCAACATAATGATTCTTGTTAGGTTAGGTTTGTGTTTTTGTAAATGTTGATTGGTTTGGATGGTAGGTGATATGTTTACAGAGGAACAAAATGAGCTTGTTGAATCAGCAGCAGAGATGCTATATGGTTTGATTCATTCCCGCTACATATTGACCAGCAAGGGAATGGCGGCTATGGTGAGATATTTATCTTTATTGTCAAACTGGATGCTCCACATTTTCTTTGCATGGTTGTGATACTGGTTGGCGTCTGCAGCTGGATAAGTACAAGAACTATGATTTTGGAAGATGCCCAAGGGTGTACTGCTGTGGTCAACCCTGTCTTCCAGTTGGCCAGGCTGATGTTCCCCGGTCAAGCACTGTGAAGATATACTGCCCAAGATGTGATGATGTATATTACCCTCGGTCAAAATATCAAGGTAGTATCCTTTATTCTGCTGGGTGCTAACCCAAAACATTCCTTTTGCTTTTTTGTGTTTGTATATCCTTTTACCTTCTACTCTTGTTACATGTATGCTGAGCTGACATGACAATATCGTTGTTATTGATTGAAGAATGCATGAACATAGATGGTATAATTTAAATATTGCTTATTGGCTTTGGATATCAATCATGTGGGGTAACAAAGGCTGACAAGTACCTGGAACATTTTATTCTTATTATATCGTAGCATATTCAAATTTTTATTTATCACCTTCTTGATGCAGGATTGAGTATTTTACTCAATGTTTTTTGTGGTTCCTTATACGACTCGTGTGCTGGATTTATATGTAGAAATTTCAGATGATTAAAACTTCAAAACTAACGGGGAAGTATTATTTACTAATTAAAGCAAAGCTTCACTGTTTTTATGTCAATTGCAAAGTAGGTTTAAAGTTTTGATTAGCACTGCACATTAAGATTTATGGCATGATTCATGTGCATTAGATCCTCACCATCATCTGTTGGCAGTGAATTGCAATATATGCCCTTTCTGAGTTCCTTTAACTCTCTATAGACATTGATGGAGCATATTTTGGAACAACATTTCCTCACTTGTTCCTGATGACATACGGGCACCTGAAGCCACAAAGGGCGTCACAGAGCTATGTTCCAAGAGTATTCGGATTCAAGGTCCACAAACCGTGATGCTATTTTTGGGGAGCAAGTTGATGATCCGAGTATACATTCTCTAGCTTCTGCCTGGAAGTGAAGCAAGCCTTTGAAAATTCAGGTAGAGCTAAGTACCCTTCTCTTCATGGCTCTGAGATACACCATAAAGCAAATGTGTAGACATGTGAAGCAATTATCTACTTTCAATTTTGGCTGCCAAGGCTTTTATGTTTTTACAATTTCATGGCAGGATTTAAGTATTTTATGTAGTTTGATCCTTTTCTCTATCTTTTTTTTGCCTTATTCTGTTTCTACCTGTGGATTAAAGAATTTTATGCTGTAGTACCAAATATACAGTGGGTTTTCCATTACTGAAGGGAACATGCCACCATGTTTTTTTAGTGTTATCAGAGGTGTTGATTTCAAATATGTGCATGGGAATTTTGGGGAAGTTTGTGGATATTGAAGCGAGACTTCAATCCAAACACTAAATTATTTAGTGTGATAATCTAAACATGGGTTAATTACGTTTAGTACCCCCTATGTATTGATATAGTACCCTGATGTATTGGTAATCTTATAGACAAAATTTTGGTCATGTTATGCCATTTTGGTGATCTATGACCAATTCATAATGGGTATTAAAGTTTCCCTTATCAATACATAAGGGGTATTAAATGATATGTAACCAATTCATAAAGGGTATTAAACGCGTGTTACTAAAATGGCTATTATTAAACGTTATAAAATTGAGGTATTAAAAGTATGTTACCAATTTAAAAAATGTATAAAAGGTAATTAACTTTTTAAACATCATAGTATCCGTAACTGTATATTTGCTGGAAAGTTACTGTATCCCTTGTATCAATAAGACAATAACCATGATGTTTTTATGAAAGTTAATGTTGGACTAAACATTCATTTTGTGTCAAATAAAATTTAAGAGCATGAGTTTTAGAATTAAGTTAGGAATGGAACATTATTTTGGTATGAACTTTACACAAAAATAAATAGTGTTTGGATTGGAATTACTCTAATGAATTATCTTGCACTTGTCTCGTAGTGGCTTGATATTTTGTAGAGAGCCATCTTTATCTTTTGTAGGGTAGCTATTGGAGAACCTCATGAATCGTATGTGGCTAGAAGATCTCAGGGAATAATCTAAATATGCATAATTCTCAATTAATTAATCTAAAGTTCATAACGTTTCTGAAAACTCCTTGTAGTTTTCACCTCCATTCTGTTCGATTTTTTGTGTGAGATGCCTAAAGTACCTTTATTTTGATGTGATTAGGGTAAAGATGACAAAATTTAAAAGGGTTATCAAAAATGTTTTAAATTTGGGGGTAATTAGTTGAGAATGATGTATATCCAAAAAGGAACTAGTGATATTTTATTCTGCTTTTAGAGCCATCTGCAATGAGGTCTTGTTTCGGTTGACCAGGCCAAAAAAAATGTGAATTGAGGAGAAATGTGTACTTTTTCCCTCTTCTCTATTGTGTTTATGAAACTGTCGACGTCGAAAATAAGCATTTCATGTAACCATACTGAATTCTGATTCTTCTTTTTCCGAGTTCTCTCCCCTGCATAATCGTTTGTGCATGTGCCTCTACCGATTCGATATCCACTGAAAAGATTTACATAGTAGACCAATTGTTTTATTAAATAAACTTTCAGAATCGACCTTCCACTGCAAATGCTCTTATAACCCACCAATTGTTTTATTAAATAGATTATTACAATCGACCTTTCACTACAAATGCTCTTATAACCCACGGGTAGGTAAAGCAAGGACGACATATAGACGGAGAAATCTTAGATATTGACATATACATCATAATCTGAGATAAACAATATCGATACATGCATCTTAGATCTAGGGCTAGATTATCTTACTCCAATGATTAAAGTAGTGTCAAAGAGTAGATTATTGGTTTTGCTTGGTTTGGTGTCCATCTATTATAAACGATGGAGAAGAATATAATGGTCTCGATCAAGACTTAAGAGGACATGTCAAAGTTAGGAGGATGAAAGCACGAAGCCATCATGAACTGTTTGTCGCATCCCAAGATGGACAGGACAGGACTTAGTAATTATTAATTAAGATGGTTGTTTCTGTCCATATTTATATAACTTGTGAATCTAATCCTATCCGAAAACGATTTAAACTCCGTATGTGTCCATACTATAACATATCTCACTCACTCCAATCAATTTTATTTCATTGTCATGTCTTAATAAGGTGTCAATCCAATCGAGATTATCTTTTTTAAAGTTAAAGAAGGGTTTTTGTCTTATATTATATCTCAATATAAAGATATATGTGTAATTTGTTGAATGCATAAATCAAATAATAATATTAGAGATATGTGAAATTTGTTGAATGCATAAATCAAATAATAATATTAGAGATTCTAAATGAAGACAACATAACCTAACACGTATAAAACAGTATAACAAAAACGCACACTACGCCCTGAAAAAATGAATATATTGAGATAAATTTGATCGCAAAACCTCTTCGGTGAAAAATAGGACTTAAACTGCGGGGTGTCTTCTTGGAGGACCAATCAAGTTAATTAAAAATCCATCATTAGAGAAAAATTAGACATCATTATTTTACATTTCGAGTCTTGTTTTCTATATTTTAAAAAATTAAAGATTTGAAAACGAGATACATCGTAATGCCTAAAGTCCCTAACCTTGTATATCCCAATAAAGATTGGGATTCTCTAGCTAGCCAATGAGTTGTCCTAATAACTAAACGGCTAACAAACTCAACAAAGATATATAGACGAGTGTCGGAAGGATAAACATGTCGTCAAAAATGATATGCCCCAAGAAAACGTAAGGAAACAACTCTTCGTAAGCAGGTTTACCATGATCGTGCAATCACTCCAAACGAGGACCTTCATTATATCAATAAAGGCATTTTCTTATGATCTTGTGATAATGTCGCCCGTTACAAAAAATAAAATCAAATAAATAAATTATTAAAAGAAATAACATATGTTTCTTTTAATTATTGATTTGATATTTTCTTTATATGATTTTATTGAATTTATTATAAACTTTTAATCTTAAAACATTTTGGATATCTCTTACATTTCAATTTTGCGAAATAAATATAAAGTTTATCAAAATAACTCTGATTACCGGTATTATAATAAACTCGGTATTATAATAAACTCACTTTTATATTTTTGCAGGAGTAAAGAAAAAGCTACTAAAAAAAGAAAAGCGAATTTCCATTAAAGCCCTTTTGCTTTACTTCAAGTCAAAGGGAGGAAGTAGTGGGGCGTATCCGTAATTTGTGTACGGATATGGATTGTGGATCCCAAATGGATAACGGAAACGTGGAACTCTCAGGATCCGCCGCGTGGCGAAATGGATGGTTATTCGTTGGTTTCGGTTTTTGAACGGTTCCGATTTGTCGTTTTCCCTACATCCAAGATTATGTGGGGAAAAAGCCACCTCTGACTTGGCACTCATACCGTCTTAAAGGAAATTACATAAATACCCCCTTTATCTTTCCACTATTACGATTTTATTTTTTTGGCTAATAATGGTTAGATAATGGAGGCAACTCATAATATAATATTGCACCTATTATACAACTTGATGTGTGTTTTTGACGTTGACACAAATGTACTTTAGAAAAGTTTTACTTAAACAACAGACTAATCTCACTCTTAGTCAAGTTGATTTTTTTTGGCTAACAGGTTTAAAAAATGTGTGTTATGGTGAACGGGCTCTCTCCCAGCAAAAATGAGCTAAATAGGGGTTCTTCACGGTAAGACAGTCGTCGTAATCGGAGGAGAGCGTCTTCTCCTGCCTTCTTCGTTCCATCTTCTTTTTTGGGCCGCACTCCTCCAGGCCCCAGCTTACACCATCCATTCTCGACCCTATCCAATTTTCGTCCTTGACAACGACGGACGACGCATCCATTCTCGACCCTCTCCTATTTTTGCCCGCTGCAACAACAGACGACGAGCTAATGGCCATCCAGGGACTACTAGGGGTTGTATCCCTGAAGAACGTCGTGGTTGTGTTACCGGATGGAGCGGTCTCGACCATGGAAGATCTGTTGTATTGGTAGATCTGTGGGACGCCTCCCCTAACTCGGGATGTGATGGCCAACTTTTTTCCATCTTCGAACAACGTGGAGGATGTCCGTCACCGAGGACCATGGACCTTTCAGTAGTTACCACTTGTTACTGATGATGCTCCAATCATGCATGGAGCCTGGAATCTCTCCGTTTCGAACATATGGAGATCGGTGTGGGGACTTTCAACGTGTTGGGAGACGAACGAAATGCCTTGTGAGTGTTACTGGAAAATACACTAGGGTCGAAGGTATTCACAACTTTGTGTTTTCGGGTCAGCCTAGATATGGAGAGGCCACTCCTGCGGCAAGTTAGGCTGATTTTCCCAGGATACCGCGAGCCTATCCGGACCAGCCTCCAATACGAGCGAATCCCCTTATTTTATTCTCGTTGTGTCCGTCTCAACGACCGGATCGAAAGTTGCCAAGCCCTCATACTGGGAGTTGGTCCATCGGAGACCCGTTTCGACGCATCCCTTTGGGCCCCATTGAGACTAGACATGGAAGGGTGGTTCAGAATGGTGTGGACGGTCCTAAGGAGAAGAGGTAGACGATGCGAGTCAAGCAGCCTCCAAGAATGGTAGAGAGGGCGTTGAGTCATATGTGACACAACTAACAAGCTTCTCGACTCGAAAAATCCAAGTTTGCAGTGGGCACATCCCGAATCGGATCCAAGAAACGTCAGGGTCACAAAAATCGTGACATGCTTAACATGGTCTAGGGGGAGAGGTTGGCCGATGAGGAGGGATATTTCCACCTCTCCCTTTATATCCTATCCCGAGGACATCAGTAACTCTTAAATAACCCAATCCATTTTTCTTCCTCGCGATAACACTACTTCCAAAAAGGATGCATAATTAGAAATAAAAGGAACCCCATGCTTAACTCGCGAGATTAGGCCTCAAGGAAACAAAAGGCTGGAAAACTAAGGCAAGAGAGAAGACCAATAAAATGCATTTTCGTATAAGTCGGTTGAAAAGGGATCTAGAGCTGTTCGAAAACCCCCTTTACCCAATCATTCAAGAGGATGCTAAGGAGTATCTTACTCAGGCGATGGCTGTTAAACAACCCCGTCAAAAACCATGAGACGTTAAATGAGATGTGGGTCAGTGATGGAGTACTGTTCCACATCATCCCGGGCCGATCAGTCTCGGCCCCTCCCCATCTGACGGAACAACCCCACCTGTTACACATGACACATCTAACCAACGGGCACTCGACCCGACATCTGCACAGCTTTCCACGAGGCATACTAACGAGGCCACGAAATACCCCAACCAATATAAAGTTGGTGGCAGTATGTGTATTTTTTTGGTTAATTATCTTGTTCTACTATACCCACAATATGTCTATGTTATAAAATAGATCAGTTTCACTAGTCCAAAACGTTGATATACATACTTTACAATGAAAGTTTTAGACTATAACCTAGAACTCAGAGTACTTGACCCTCCAACTCTGCATGGATTGTTTTGGGACTATTTAAGAGTTAACATTTAAGAGTTAACAAAAATTTCTCTGCGGTTCAAAACTCTCCCTCTTAAACTCATATGTCCCTTTAGTTAAAACTTTTATAATCATTATTTATCTTCAAGATTTGCTTGTTTTATCTTTCATGAGAGATGTCATGTGTTCGATTCTGGGATAATAACTACACTATTATACATGTGTGTATTTATCTATTGTTAGTATACATTCTATTATATTGTTAGTATACACTATGGTAGGATGTTTCTACTTCGGTTTGAAGTTTATAATGTTATTATCTAATGAATCTATATAATGTTATTGTTTTTTTTATGTGTATTCATTAGATACATGTATATCTTCTCCTTAACTTATAAAAACCAAGTATTATTTTCCAAAAAAAATTGTGCTTTGTTTTTGTTTATACTCTTCTGTTTCATATAATAAAAAGGAATATAGTAGTAGTAATATATGTCTACTTACATGCACTAGTCATTATTTTAACACTTAGCTAACCAAAGTTTACTCCTTGTAATTATATGAATAAAGTCATGCTGTTCATTATATTTAATTCCAACTTGTACAGAAACATTCAAATCAAACCAATGATACAAGATAGTGTAGGGTCTCCCAAATATTTTATTTATATAATACATATTTAAAAATAAAATCAATTGCTCAAGATAACATATAGTAGTATTAAAATATCTTCATTATGTTTCAAAAATAACAGCAGAATAGATTTTTTATCTTATATTTTTGTTTATAATTGAGTAGTTCCACCCACTAAATTAATACAACATGAATAATATACAATAAAAATAATACAAAAGCACATAAAATAAGTGTAAAACTTGTGATTAGCTACAAGTGTTCTTCAAAAGCTTATATTAGACTATTTTTCTTACAATATCTATTAATTATTAGGGTTAATTTTGTTTACAAATATAAAAAATACGAAACTTATATAATATAAAAAGTAAAAATAATTTTTCAAAAAAATACTTGATGTCATGTATTTTTACTAGAAGGTGTAATTTTATTAATATCAAAGTTTGATGATACAAACCCGAGTCTGGACTACATCAGATGTAGGAGGCAAGGCTTAAACCAGAGACCCCTCTCGAAGCCAGTCCCTAAGGTCCGGGGAGGCTAACATCTCTCCTGGCGAGACTGTTTACCAGTCCTCGCTTGATCATCTCAGGGTTCACCAACCGAAATCCTCTTCACCCCTCCAGTACCGGTCCCGTCCCTATTTTTGTGTCCATGCGGAATGGGCGCTAAACTTTAGTGTCCAGACTACCAGAAAGCTGGTCGGGCACCCAAAAATTTGAACTCATATTAAATTTCGTAAAGATAATAAATTTAAAGAGAAAAATAACTTGTACTAAGGCATTTTTTAGGGTTATTTACGATAAGGTACCCTAATGTTTCGTCCACGAACGATAAGGTACCCTAATGAATTTTGTGTACGATAAGGTACCCTAATGATTCGTCCATGAACGATTTGGTTTAAAATTGGCATATTCCGTTAAAAACTAACGGAATATTCCTCTAAATTAGACATTTGCAGTTAAGTGGGGTGTGAAATGGCGATTTTACCCTTTCTTATTTTAAGCTTATAAATTTGGTAGACAAAATTACCATTATACCCTTAATTATATAATACAATAAAAATATAATAAATAAATAAATTTAAATTATTTAAAATAGTAAAAAAAATAAAAATATTAAGAAATACAAAAAATTTAAAAATTTAAAAAATCATTTTTATTTTTTAAAAAAATAATTTTATTAAAAAAAATAGAAGCAGAGCTTCGTCTTCTCCGGCCACCCCACCGGCGTCGTCTCCTGCCATCCCACCTCCGTTGTCGTCGTCGTCCCTGGCCACCCCACCTGCGCCGCCGCCTCCTCCCTCTTCCAGCTCCTCCCCCTCATCAGATCAAATCGCAGAGCTTCAACTCTGCGATTCAAATCTGGTGAGGGGGAGGAGCTGGAAGAGGGAGGAGGAGGCGGCGCAGGTGGGGTGGCCGGGGACGACGACGGCAGAGGAGGTGGGGTGGCTGGAGACGACACCGGTAGGGTGGCCGGTGAAGACGAAGCTCTGCTTCTATTTTTTTTATTCAGATCTGGTGTGAGGGGGAGGAGCTGGAAGAGGGAGGAGGAGGTGGCGCAGGTGGGGTGGCTGGGTACGACGACGGCGGAGGAGGTGGGGTGGCCGGAGACGACGCCGGTGGGGTGGCTGGAGACAACGCCGGTGGGGTGGCTGGAGACGACGCCGGTGTGGTGGCCGGAGAAGACGAAGCTGCTCTGCGATTTTTTTTTAATAAAATTAATTTTTTTAAAAATAAAAATGATTTTTTTATATATAAAAGTGTTTTTAATAAAAAATTATTTATATATAAAAAATAATTATTAAAAAAAATGAAACTAATTAAATAGAAAATCTATTTTAAAATATAAAAATCTGATTTTTTTAAAAAAAATGATTTTTGAAAAAAAAAACAAATTCAGTTTTAAAAAAATATAACTTAAAAAAAATATATAATTTATTTATTTTATTTTGAAAATTAAAATTAATTACAAAATATAAATTAAGGAAAAATAAAAACTGAGGGTATAATGGTCATTTCACTATTAAGTCAAAAGTCAACTGAAATGTTAAAGGGCAAAATAGTCACTCTACATAATTATGTTAGTTTTTTAACAGCATTAAACCAAATCGTTCGTGGACGAATCATTATGGTACCTTATCGGACACAAAATTCATTAGGATACCTTATCGTTCGTGGACGAAACATTAGGGTACCTTATCGTAAATAACCCCATTTTTTAATAATCCTACATTTTTATAAAATAGGTATAGTCCATCCAAGGTTTGTATAGCATAGGATAAAAGCAAAGTAAATTAGGAAATGAAGCTATGGATTGTTTTAATTAGGACAAGGAAATGAAACCAAATTAGAAATATTCGACAAAGCTAAGAATAGGGAGTGGCAATTTGGGGAATCCAACCAAATTGAGGGCTTTACTTAAAATACAAATCTCATCCAAGCCAACACCACCACCGCCTCTGAAATAACCTGACACCATTTCCAAAACCACCCAAAAGCTTCATCGACGACGCACACAGATACCAATCGGGATCCAGAAACAGAACACAGAATCGACACAGAGCACAAAGACTCGAGCTTTGATCTTCGGAAGAAAACAAAGGATCAGAATCAGAACCCAGAATCCGCCATTGTTGTTTTGTAGATGCATCTTCAGAAAGGTCGGTTCCAGATCGGAGAAGAAACCATCGGCGGCGTCTCTTCCGGTTCCAAACCATCGCCGAGACCCGGGAAGCTCCGAATCGAAACCGATTTCGATCCGGAGAGCTACACCCACATCGTATCTACGTCTTCTTCAACAGACCCACCAACCACACAGACCCACTACGACTATGAACCCATCTCCCACAACTCCCCGACCACACAGACCCTCCCCTCCACGCCCCACAAGAGGCCGGTGATGGCGCAATCGTCGTCTCTCCTCTCTCGCTACCCGACCCCATCGTCGCCTCACGATTACCCAAAATCGGGCTTGAATTCGAACCCTCCGTCTCCGTTGTTCCAATCGATCGCCATCTCTTTCGCCAGGAAATCTCTGGTCCTGAGATGCTGTCGACACATGGGTTGTGCCCGTCTTCTCCGATTCCACCTCCGGTTCCTGATTTTGCTCTCCTTACCTTCAATCTACTTCTTCCTCTCCAATCCTCGCCGCTCCTTCGCTCTAGACGCCCTCTCCTTGCTCGCTTTCGCCTCCGTGATTTTGATTTCCCTCAACGCGGCTCTCCCTCGGCTACCCTCAATCCGCCTGCTCCTTGCTCGGTCGCTGCCGATCAAATTCAGCTCGGCTCCTCCCTCCAAACCGGCCAAACCAGTTGTTTGGTCGATTGGGTCGAAGCCCAAATCGGAGAGGCACGCGAATTCTGGGTCTTGGGTGCAGGTTTACAGTAACGGAGATGTGTATGAAGGCGAGTTTCATAAGGGGAAGTGCTCAGGAAGTGGGGTTTATTACTACAACATGAAGGGGAGGTATGAGGGAGATTGGGTTGATGAGAAGTATGATGGGTATGGAGTAGAGACATGGGCACGAGGAAGCAGATACAGGGGTCAATACAGGCAGGGCCTGAGACATGGGATTGGGGTTTACAGGTTTTACACTGGTGATATATATGCTGGAGAGTGGTCTAATGGGCAGTGTCATGGGTTTGGAGTCCATACTTGTGAGGATGGAAGTAGGTATGTTGGGGAGTTCAAGTGGGGTGTCAAGCACGGGCTTGGTCATTACCATTTCAGGTATAATTTTCCTAAGGTTGATCGTTGTTTTGCCTGTTATTGAACTGTCTTGTTGTTCTATTTGCTACTGTGTATCTGTGTTTGGTGATTGAATTGAAGGTAGCTTTTGGTAATCGCATGGCAATATTGTAGCTTTAAAGGATTGATTTTGAGATTCCACCATTTTCGTGTTAGAACTTAGAACATGAAGTTCAAAGGATGTTAATCTTTCAGTTTACATCAATCCTTCATTTTCTATGTTTTTTGCTTGTGTCCGTTTTTTTATCGGGGTAGTTCATAATTTCTTAAAACTACCCTTTTGAATTGTCCACTTATGGAAATCTACCTTTTGACTGAATGTGAAGTTTAAACTACCATTTTGTTTGAAAATAGTTCTGACTCGAACTTCTTGTTTATTTTCACGATTCATTGGAGTCAAGAAACACACTCTATACTATAGTCGTTTACCTCCTGTAATTGGGTGATTCAAAATTGTAGTTCACAGTTTGTCAAAAGGTAGTTTTTCATAAGTGGGCGATTCAAAAGGGTATTTTAGAGCAATTCCCTTTTTTATTGTGTGTGCCAAGGTTTGACCTTTGGATGTTGCTTATATAGAAGCTTCACTTTCCTTTGTGAGTAAACAACAGTGTTGAGTGTTCCAAGGTTTTGCTTGGATCTGTGAGTAAACAACAGTGTTGAGTGTTTCTTATTTTCTTAAGGTTTCATCCTCCATTTCACTACAGTCCCTTAGGTTTTAAGTGTTTCAGTGTGCACTTCTGTGCCTTGCTACATTTGGAGTTCAATTTCGTAACTTAATATAATGTTGCCATACAGAAATGGAGACACATACTCTGGAGAATATTTTGCTGACAAGATGCATGGTTTTGGAATCTACCGGTTTGCTAATGGGCACCAATATGAAGGAGCTTGGCATGAAGGAAGAAGACAAGGGCTTGGCATGTATACTTTCAGAAATGGAGAGACACAATCTGGCCATTGGCAAAATGGGGTTCTCAGTGCTCTTAGCACAATCAATGCTGGATCTCCATCTGCTATGGATCATTCAAAAGTACTCAATGTGGTTCAGGTAACTGTAATTACACTTACTGTCCTTAATTTATAATTTAAAAAGTGAAATTACGCAGAATAGATTAGAGTACTAATCAAACAAAAATTACGAGAGTATGGTATGTATAATAGCTCATTGGATTTGTGAACAATCTTTTAGGGGATAAGCTTTTGTGGAAGTAAGCTCACATAGTCACTTGTTGAGGAAGTATAAATCTTAAGTCTCACCTCAAGAAAATA
Source organism: Erodium maritimum (assembly GCA_963921825.1). Lineage (NCBI taxonomy): Eukaryota > Viridiplantae > Streptophyta > Magnoliopsida > Geraniales > Geraniaceae > Erodium > Erodium maritimum. The sequence goes on along the minus strand of OY997592.1, from coordinate 68,061,205 downwards.
GATTAGCAGAGTAATGAAGACGCTTTTGTTCTTAATTATGGGGTCAAAATGTGAGGCCTGCTTTCTGGTACATGAAACCGTTGATATAGTGTTGACTCATCTTAGTTTTTTGAGTTTGAATTCGCTCTTGCTTTTTATAAATCACTGCACTTAAGAGACTTTTGTTTTTATAGTTGGTTAAAGTGGATAGTACCTCCTTGTTGTAGTTGTTGGGGAGAACGGGCTTCCAAAGTAGTACAAATAAGCCGACCTTAATGTATATCAGTACTTCCCTAACCCCATAATTATGCAATGTTGGATCAAAACTCACATGTGAACTCATTCTTACCTACTCTACTCATCCCTCACGGCCCATCTCATCCTAAGCATTGTGAGAGCAACAAAATGTGAGCTTTTAAGTGTTATCGACTCAATGCGCATGGACACTGCACAGCCTGCTTAGACTCTGTACTTGTTGAGAACGGGCTTCCCATGGAGAAGCAATACATGATTACCTATTGGACACCACCCTAACCCAAAAAATACTAAACCTAGTAGGTCACGAGTCCATTACTTATATCAGTACTTCCTTAATCCCATAATTACCATATGCGGGGCCCAAGACTATGATGTCGACTCATAACATTAGGGGACCATCTGGTCACTTACCTTAGTCCACAAGCATAAGATATGTTTCTCATTGAGTACTGTTTTGCTGCAGGAGGCACAACAGGTTGCCACCAGAGCACGCAATTTAGCAGGGATTGACGAAAGGGTGAACAGAGCAGTATCAGCTGCTAATAAAGCAGCAACTGCAGCAAGAGTTGCAGCCGTTAAGGCTGTTCAGAAACAAATGCATGAGAGGAATTACAGTGATGACACGCCACCATTTTCAGTCTGATCAGAAGAGACTATTATAAGCATGTGAGTTTGTCCTAAAAATTAGAGTCTGATATGTTTTTATTTATGTTTATATGTCTCTCTTCTTGAGAGATTATGAGGAAATACTGGCTTGGAACCCCGGCTAGAGTCGGGGAGCAAGGACAGATCCTCCTATTGGGCCTCTAATAAGTGTGCATATGTTGAGTTAAAGGAGTAGTTTAGTATTGAAGTGGATGAGGGACTAGTGAAGGCCTGTTTTTGTTTCCTATCTATCTGGCATTGTAATGTAAATGTAAATATTTTGTGATCCTTGGATAGAATGTAAGTCTGCCTTATTAAAGCAGTTTTGTATGCATACCAAGTGCCTGTGTGAGAATAAAATGCTCTCCTATAATGTAGCCCTTGTTCTTTTCTGCACTTTGCTTTCTTTGTTCTTTTTCTTCACTTGGTTTGTGGATGAGTTATTTTTTTTCAAACAAGGTGAAAGCTAATTTTATTCATAATGCCAAGAATAGTATCGATTATTGGGTTAACATCCTGGGTTCCACCCTCACACTTCCCGGGGCCTTGTTAGGTAGGTTTAACGATCCTGGGTTCCACCGTCACACTTCCCGGGCCTTGTTAGGTAGGTTGCAGGTCTTCATGATCCAACCTTTTATTTCCTACATATTTTCAAGAGCATTTTATATGATTTCACTCAATTTACCTGAATTGTAGCGAAATGAGATTACTAAAACTTTAGGGGCTTTCAAATTAGACACACGAATAATTAATTCAGAATGTTGCATACTTTACAAGAAAATACCCCTGAGACTTTGATGCAAAAAGAACACAAATCTTAGTTCTGGAAATAAAACAGCAATTGATTCATTGACACCAAAACAAAATACAGATGTTCTAACACAAATCCAACTCGTTTAACATATCAATCCAAAAGGTTTGGTTGTGGTAGTCACCGATAAACATGAACAAAGAAAAAACAGTATAAATGATCAACTCTCGGTTTGCTCCCTCAACCTCCTGATGGTGCTCCTCACTGTCACAGCACTGGCAGTGCTGTAAAGACAAACATAAGGAATGAGTTAAGAGACTTTCACAGTGGAAGTAGAAAAAAGAGATGGAGACATTCAAGGATCATACTTCAAAGTGTAGGCACCGCCAGCTTTGACCTTGCCACAGTCCTTGCATCCCCAAATTCCAACAGCCTTCCTCTTCACTGCATACTGCATCGGTAGAGTAAAAACATGACTAAAAGCAACAAAGTAATGCCGAAACTTATATTCATGTAATAGACACCCGTATTTACCTTGCCACAGAATTCACAGAAGTACTTGCTGTGCTGGCTCACCTCCATCTTCTTAATCTGTTTCCTCAAACTGGCACCATAACGGGTACCTGCACATGCAAATTAGGAGTCAACACCATACACGGATCCTTGAAAGTTGAAACTAGAAATAAGATAAAGCCTATCTATGCTACAAATCACATTGTATTGAACATATCACATCAGAGATGCAAACAGTCCACAATCAATGCACTTGGTTTATCACTTTATCTTCATAAAATAAAGCATTTTCTTAATACTCATCTGCCCACTACACAATATTAACATGCAAATAACCATACCAAGACTAAGTTCTAACTACACGGCATTTAACATATTGCATTAGAAATGCAAACAGTCTACAGTCACAGTACTTGGTTAATCACTTTATCTGTATACCAAACACAATCCCCTTGATACTCAATCGCCCATTACACATTATGAACACGTAAATAACCATAACAAGAAATAGTTCTAACAACTCAGTATTGCACAGAACCTCAGATTAGCGAAACACAATTAACCTTAGTTTCAGAGTGCACACTTCAATTACAAAAAAAACTCCAAATCAACCATGGTTTCATAGTGCATGTATGTGTAAACAATAAATCTTCTAGACAGAATCAAAATCCACAAACCCATCAAAACAAAAATCCAAAAATGAGTGAACTTAAGAGAATAAAAAAACTTATGAAACCATTTCATCTCACAAAAAAACAGTCCAGGATTTATAATATATATCATGATTAAGATCCTAACTTAAGCCTCAACACACATACATCAAAGACATGATCACATCAAGATGCTACGAGCTGAACTTCAGATTTGCACAAAAAAAAAAGAGATACATACCGTACTTGCCGACGATTCCTGCCTTCTTCGTCCTCTTCGTCTGCAACGAAACAGACGCAACACCATCGGAAACAATTCGTGTTCGTTACAGAAAATGAATACCGAGCATATAGAAAATAACCAATACACATTCTAGCAATACAGAGAGAAGATGAAGAGAGAGTGTACCATGGCGATAAGCTTCTGGGAGTTCTGGCACAGAGACGGAGAAGCGCGGACGAGGAGAAGCTAGAAACCCTAGTTCAGTGTTCTGGGTCGATTATAAAGACAATAAGCACCGGATCCGGGTTGGTTCGAGCCTTGTTTCCGATCCGGTCCATTAACAATTCACTTCTGAGGCCCATTCTTCGATATATGGGCCCTTTACGCAATCCAGCCCATCTTATTTTGGTTTTACTATTTAAAATGAAAGGGAAACTTTTAATATAATACCTTTTTAAACATTTAATTTCACTATAATACCTGACATAATTTTTTTGCACTTTCATATCTAAACCAGACATTTAATTTCACTTTAGTACTCAACCGTTAACTTTCTGTTAGTTTTTCAAATTTTCAAACTCATGTCATTGGTTCAGAATTTGAAAATAAGTGAAATGACAATAATACCCTCCATTGTTAGGGTATTAAAATGAAATTTTCACTATTTTTAAAATAAAATCAGTTTTTTTTATATAAATTCAGTTTTTATTTAGGAAAATTATTTTTATTTTTCGAAAATTCAGTTTATTTTTTATAATTTCAGTTTTCATTTATGAAAATTAATTTTATTTTCAAAAAATCAGATTTTATTTTTAAAAATGCATAAAAATCAGATTTTATTTTTAAAAATGCATAAAAATTAGTTTTTATTTTTAAAAATACATAAAATTCAGTTTTTTTTTATAAAATTTAATTAATATTTTATTTTATATATATATATTTCATTTTTCTACCCAAATTCATGTTTTTAAGATTGAGAATTAAATAAGAAAAAATATATATATGTTCTTTTTTTTCCCGGTGATATCTGGCACATTCACAGTCACCACCATACCCAAAACAACAAATCCAACAAATCTAATACCATTTCAATTTCATTGAAGAATTAGAAAGCCTCAAATTTACAATTTCAATTTCAATACCAAGCCCCAAATTGCAGAACCAAAACCCAACAGATTTTCACCACCAGATCTGTGAAACTCGTGAGGGTGTGAGGAAGATGAAGACGAGATCGTTTCTCATTAAGAGCGATATTATGGATGGAGATGACGAGACTGAGGAGGAGGTGGTGGCCGAGCTCTTCATCTTCGGTGGTGTTCTCAAGCGACTCAGATTCAGTAGATCTGAGTTCATATTCGGAGTTTTGCAAACCAGAAACCTGAATCCAAACCCAACTCTGACCTTGCCAAGTTCAAGCTCCGGCGAGAATCGTCACCCACGGCCTTGCCAAGCTTCATACCTCAAATCCGAATCAGAATCGTCACCCACGGCCTTGCCTAACTTCATATCTTCTCCTTCTCCATTTGGAGACTTTTGGTTTTGGGTTCATTGAGAACCCAGGCTTCATACCTGCACAAATCTGAATCAGAACTCGGGCTTTAGATTTGTAGAACTTCGAATATGAACCCAGATTTACAGGTTCATGGGGAAGAGATTAAACTCAGGGTGGAGATTTGTAGAACTCTGAAACCTGATTTTTGGGCATTTTTGACGAGAGAGACGAAGGTGAGAGGAGAGAGAGAGTAAATTTAGGTAGAAAAATGAAAAAAAAAATATAAAAAAAAGATATTAATTAAATTTTAAAAAAATGATTTTTGTATTTTTTTAAAATTGAGTTTTATGTATTTTTTAAATTAATATATGAATTTTTTAAAATAAAAATAATTTTCTTAAATAAAAATCGAATTTATAAAAAAAAACTGATTTTATTTTAAAAATAGTGAAATTTTCATTTTAATACCCTAAAAATGGAGGGTATTATTGTCATTTCACTTATTTCCAAATTCTGAACCAATGGCATGAGTTTGAAAATTTGAGTAATAGTTAAGGGTATTATAGTCATTTTAACTTTTTCCATCCAAACTAACAGAAAGTTAACGGTTGGGTACTAAAGTGAAATTAAATGTTTGGTTTAGGTATGAAAGTGCAAAAAATTTATGTCATGGTATTATACTGAAATTAAATGTTTGGCATGGTATTATACTGAAATTTTCCCAAAATGAAATTAATATAAAATAATACATTTACAAAATTGATACAGAGAAAATAACTCATCCAAAATTCAGATAGTTTTTTTTTTCTTGATATGATATTTACAAAGAAAAAGAAAGTCCAGTATTTTTTTCAATTTTCTTGTCAAATAATCAATCTTTTATCTTCTTTTGTTGTGATTTGTGAATGTTTAATCATGTTTTATGAGAAGGAATTAATGTTTTATGTTTTATAAATATTTTATTTATGGACAGATTCAGAAGGGTTTAAGGTTATGAAGGACCCATATTTTTAAAAAGTTTTGTAAAATTACGAAGTTTTCAATTATTTTTTGAATGACATTTTATTGGCCTACATTGAGGTTCTAAGAAAAAAATTGCGACCATTATAATTTTGTTGAGTGTTTGACCACTTTTCAAATAGTAGTTTGATAACATACATATATAATTGAGTATTTATAAGTATTAATAATGATATAATTTTTACTCATGTCTCATGTATATTATATAATGTGTCTGGCGTCTCAGGAAGGGTTTGTTCGACTGTATACCCTTTCTGATAATTTGGTGGCAATGGTTCTGCCAACAGTTGAGAAGATGCTTCCCTATCACTTCGGGGTCAGCAATCCCGCGTTCAGGAGCCCTACTCTTATCACTCAAGGGAGGACGACGCACGCTGACTTACCGGGGAAGTCATCGGTCTACTATCGTTCAGTTATCACTTGGTCTGCTCGACCAGTACTTTATGGTTGGCGCATACTGTATCGGTATCCACGGATGCTACAACAGTTCACCCTCCAGCCGTCTATATGCATATGAGCATCATTTACTTCTCAGCATTTATGTTCCAGTTTATGTTTCTTTACTTTATGAAATTGTAAGGGCTTTGTCGCCAGACGGATCCCTATTTACCTTATTTATTTAATAATATTGTCATTTCTCTCAAAAATAAATATAACATATCAATAATAAAGATATACATATAAATTATTAAACGAATAACTCAAAAAATTAATTATTATACAACTAATTTTTATTTTGTATTATATTTAACAGTAATAGATGTAATTCTCATCTTTATATTCTTAATTTCGTCATGATTACATTATTTCCCATTTGAAGTTTCAAGAGGTTCGCACATTTCGTGTTTTCAGTTTGTAGTGTTTTATGTGGATTGTGTGGCTTTAATCTGGTCGACGTCCTCACGTTTAAAAATAAATTAAACTTTTATTAGAATGTTGATTTTTTTAATTAATTATTGTTTAGTAAGTAATACTCAATCGACCCAAATATAATTTACAGACTTAATTTATTTATTCTAATTATGATAGTTAAATTAATTACACGCTATGTATATTTATGGACAATAATGACATTTTACCTCTCTTAAATTTAAATGTGTAATCCACAAAAAATAAAATAAAATACTATTATAATTTCCGGTTGGATCGGCGCTTGCACGATTGCAGTGTCAGGCGACAGCTATTGATCACGAAGGCCTACGCTCAACAACCATCTCCAGCCGTTAAGATTGCTCATTTTCTCCAAGTTCAACGGACATCAGAAGCGAGCCCACAATAACAAATCTACAACCACATGCAGAATACTACCCCGCCAGAAACGCGTGGGATGTGGGTCCTACTATGTCCCAAAGCGGTTTAAACGGCAGATTTAGCGGTAATGTTTTATTTTGAACATGGATCACTTCAGAACCGAAACAGCCCAAACCTCCGAAACAACAAAAAAAAAATATTAAGAGTACGCATAAAATAAATACAAATAAATCAGTAAATCTCGAGAAAGCCCAAATATCCTTGTTTGTATCTTCCTCCGATTTCTCAGATCAGAACACACAGTCAACACTTCGTCTCCTCTTCGATCCAAGACCTGCATTGTCTCAATTCCACTAGCTTCGAAGCTTTGATGCTCTTCGGTTTCGTTTGGATTCGAAGCCGCGATTCGTGGTTCAGTTCAATGTGTGATTTGTTTGGTTGATTTTTTCTCCGGTTTGATCTGAGATAGGTGCGTCCCGGAGGTTCCGATTTGTTGGAGTTCGAGCACGGATCTGATACGAGCTGTGTTCTTCGGTTTCGTTTGAATCTCGTGGCGAATCAGAGCTTTGTGGATGAGTTTTTGGTGAAGATCTGGAGAGCTGAGCCGTTCTGTGGACTGTTTGAATCTGGGAGTGTGTGTGTTGGGGATTGGGGAGATGAGTTTTGGCAATTTGAAAGCAATTTAGAGGAGTTTAGGAAGATTTTATTGGATTAGGCAGGATGGATTTGTCTACCGTCAGTGAAGAGCTTGCGGAGATAGAAGGAAAGATCAATGACCTTTTTCGTGCTCTATCGTAAGAAAATTATAACTCCTTTTTCTTTGTTTGTTCAGTTGCATGTGTATTGATTTTGTTGGTAAGTTGTTTGGATGGTTCTGCATTTGTGTTTCAAATCTGTATTTGATTAATGTGTCAGCTGAACTCATTTATATGTTTAGAGTCGCTAGATGTGTAAGCCGATATTAAATGGTTGTATTTGTAGTAGTTTTTGGTTGTTGGGTGTAGTTTGTTTGATATTGTATGTTATTCAATGGAGATTGTGATGCATCATTTGGATTTTATAGCAATTTGGTTCGCTTATGATTTGATATTTTTAATGCAGAAATGGGTTCCAGAAATTGGAGAAGATCAAAGATGCTAGTAGGCAGAGCAGGCAGTTGGAAGATCTCACTGAGAAGATGCGAGATTGCAAGCGGTATATTCTACTCCTGATATCGTTTGCTGTAGTTCTGATTTCATTTTGGATGCTGAGAACATGCTAAAGCATAATTGTTTGTTGTTGGAATATACTAAATTAATTTTAGGCGCATGAAGTTTGCCAGCCCAACTTATTTATCATCCCCTAGATGGAATACATTAGTGAAAAATAGATATTGGAAGAAGTTTCTCCTAACATATTTTAGTCAGGAACTAGGAACAACTAACATGATATTGACTTTTGCCGGATTTCTTTCCTCTCGAATAGCATGTTCCCGATACCATTTTAGCAGGCTGAAAGACAGGCGGGAATTCACATTTAATGAGTGATAATAAAATCCTGTGGTAGCTTTGCTGATGAGTAAACTAGTAATAAACATAACTTACTTCGATGTGTTAAGATGTGTGCACTAGAACCAATTATTATTTATTTATTTTACACTTCAGTCATTGGTTTTGGGCTCTGACTCTGAATGCATGGTCCGTGTGTGTATTACCCTTACCCTTCATTACTCGTGGATTTTTTTTGTATACTGCCTTTTAACTTGGAGTATCTTAAGTGTGGTCATATTGTTTCAAACAGTGCTAGGCCCTATCATCCGACGGGTATTGGAATCAATGAATGTTCATTTTTCTCACATACTTTTATATTGTTATTATGATAACATATATGAAAGTGGGGGCTGGGTTGTGGGAGTTTATCTTTTGAGACTTTGAACTTCTCAATATATTCTACACACTGTATTTATGTCTTTGCTAGGACTGTTAGTACTGAAAGTAAGGTTATAATTGTCTAGATTTCTGTAGTTTTATACAAGCCACCTGAGAGAAAAGAATTACTGGTGATGCTGTTACTGTACTTTGTATCAGTTATCCTCCTGTCTAAAACAATTATATATTTTTCTTTGTAATTGCAGGCTTATCAAAGAATTTGACAAAGAAGTGAAGGATTTGGAGGGCGGAAAGGATCCAAACACTACCAGGATGCTGAATGAGAAAAAGCAGTCAATGGTTTGCATTATAATCTCTATCTTATCTATATGGCTAATCAGTTTAATGTCTATGTACAAGTCCAAAGGCATACTAAATGTTTCTCATTTTTTCAACAGATCAAAGAGCTTAATTCCTACGTGGCTCTTAAAAAGCAGTAAGTTACCTTTTATTGTCATTATTCAGTTAAGCAATCAAACTAGTATCATACCATGCACCATCTGAATGTTATTTTCGTATCCTATTCTTTAAATTTATGGCTGCAGTGTCTCTTAGCTCTTGACATTTTCTATTTAATTCGTGAAAGTAGTAATTGGAAATGCATGTTTTTTCAAAATTGTTGAAAGAGTTGTCCTAAAAATACAGAAGAAATAGAATATAAGCGTGTTATAATATTAGGGTCTAAGAATTTTGTTTTCTAACTATTTACCTTTGTTGGTATCACCTACATTTGAGCAGAGAGATCTGTGTCCTGAACTTCAGATAATTTGATTTTAATATCATCTTTAAAATTGCTTTAGGTATAGTAATTTCTTGATATTTTAAAATATTTTCCGAGTTGTAGAAAAACGGTTCATGATTTGCCCCTTGTCTCGATTAGATTATTATCTTGCATGGATGATGCACATCATTTGTAAGAATCTTGTAAATTATTAAAACTCTAGTACAATTGAGTTATGTGGTAGTATGTGTGACAACTATAAGTCTATAACTGAATGTTTTGAAGTAAAATGCAAGTGCAACTATGACTGATACTTTTACTTATTGATGGAAGCAGATATCAAACCAATCTTGAAAGCAACAAGCGGGTTGATCTCTTTGGTGGGGCTGGTCCTGAAGAAGAAAATGTCTTCCATGCATCAGGTAAACATATCTTGTTTCTTTGACATGTGCTTTTCTCAGTGGATATTCTTACCTTTCTAGGGGGATCTACATGCTAGATCAATTGTGGCTTGGGGTTTTAAAAGTCATGCATTATTTTTCTTGGTCATCAGCTATTCAGTATGTTCATGTGCTATTTGCAACATTATCTTATATAGTGCATAATTACAAATACTGATCATTATGTGTATTTCTATTTGAAGAAATTTTAACTTTTGGGTTTAGATGGGTATTTATCATTATACATATTCATTTCTTTTTGGAGTATTTCTGAGGCCAAAGATATATATCTTGCAGAAATGTCAAATCAACAACTAATCGATAATGGAAATCGAATGATGGATGACACCGATCAGGCTATTGAGAGATCAAAAAAGGTAACTTATTTCTGAATAAGCATTTAAGTATCAAGCAAAAGAATTTATCCCTATTCCACTGGATGCTTCTGGTTCGTATGAAATATAAGGATAATTTGAAAGATTGAAGACCTCTTTTACTAAGATAAACTTTGATACTGAAATTAGTGTGGTGTTCTAAAGTTAGCAAGAGATGGACATTTGTTTTAAGGTTGGCACCACCAGCATCTTTGTATCTTTCCCAGACTTTTTCCTTGGAAAATAATCTGGCACCTTGGTATAATATATGCCATATGATACCTATCAGAAGATGAAGAAAAATATAACATCTGTAATGGATTTTTGTCCTTATGTTATTAGGTTGTTCACGAAACTGTCAACGTTGGCACAAACACCGCAGCTGCCCTCAAGGCTCAGGTGCATGATTTTTCAACTTCATATATATTGCGGTTCATGCTCAATTTTAGCTTTTCTCATTGTTTTGTTCCTAATTCCTTTGACTGCTTTAAAAAGATTTTGGAAGGTCTTCGGATTTAACTCGGGTTTTATCTGTTATGTTCAGACAGAACAAATGAGTAGGATTGTCAATGAGTTGGATTCCATCCATTTCTCAATGAAGAAAGCTTCTAAACTGGTGAAGGAAATTGGTAGGCAGGTCAGTCTCTGAATTTACTCTTACCTTTTCTTTTAAAACAACCGTTTCTAGTTGGATGAATTACCAACTTCATCTCTTTCATCAGGTTGCAACTGATAGGTGCATTATGGCATTGCTCTTCCTCATTGTTATTGGAGTCATAGCCATCATAATTGTGAAGGTATCAAATTAATTTTCATCACTTGCACTATGTTTGTATACTTTTGGGTTTTGTCTTCCTTAAAAGTTTAAGATTTGTGGACATGGGCACCGTATAGGGATGGTTAATAACTCCGTGTAGAGGGTGAGAAAATTAAAAAGAACAGGAAATCTAAGTGAACATTTAAATATATAAATGGGGGAAAACATACCTTCTTCACTCTCTTCTTTAGATTAGCATTGATTAATACTTTCACCTGATTGATTATGAACCAGGATTGCTCTTCAATGCAAGTGTACCGAAGACTGATGAAATTGCACTGACGTATATTAGTACTTTGAGTTAACGAATCATATATTATAATGGGTAAATTGCACATAACTACCTTTATGAACTGCTCACAAACACATGACCTACTAATTTCCCAGACACATGACTACCTACCCTTATGAACCTCCATGTGTCACCATAATACAAAATAGATGAAACCATCAAAAATTTCGATTTTTTTGTCACGTGCATTTCAAATTTTATTATATCCCAAAAACTACTCTTTCTCATCCTAATCTTCTGAATTCAATATGATTCCGTGGATGATTTCCAGACCTCTCATTTCTGTGTTGCAGCTTGTGAACCCAGGCAACAAGGACATCCTAGATATCCCGGGATTAGCACCACCTGTCCCTGCTCGGAGATTACTTTGGAGTTCTTATCAAGACATCTGAAAAAAAGTAAGAGGTTATATGAACTATCTGCAATTTGATTGGTGGAGTCTTAACATGAAGATGTTCATTGCATCTAGTGCAGTGACACATGTTAATGAAGCTGATAATTCAATAACGTAATATCTCGAGTCCTTGACCATTGCTCGGGCCGTTGAAAATCAACAGTTGGACAAGGTGAGCTCTTTTATTTATTTCACAACCGAAACCTGAGGGAAACTTAAATCTATACTTGAGATTGTATTTGTTCATACCTTGTAGAATGATTCTATTTGTTCCCTTTTCTCCATTCCATGATGAACTCATATAATTTCTTGTATTCAATTTGGGTTGGGTTCATTTTTCGCCCGTTGACACATTAATGCAATGCTGATATGTTGCTTTCGGATTAATCTCCTTCCTTGAATTCGTTCTTATTTATGTAACTTTGAATTCTAAACACATGTATCAAAACGTGTTGAAGATGATACATGTGTCAATTAGCTTGTTCAACACTTCCAATTCGGGTTCTTTTTTAATCGGCATTGAACTATATATATATTAAAGTTTGAATTCAGGATCTTCTTTACACATGAATAGACTTGATGTCACTTGACCCAACCATGTGATAGCTTGTCATGTGTCAGATTCATCACTCTTTTTCAATGCATGTGGGGTCCATTTTCATGTATTTGGATGGGGAAGAATTGAAATGTCTTGTTTAGTTATTTAATGTTTGGGTTGTTCATTTTCCAGCCTAGGAGGGTAAGTAGTGGATGATATTGGTGGGTGAGCATTTATGGTTTGACTACTGTGGTAGTGTGGATGTTATGAGTCCAATAAATAGATGATAATCACATACACTATGACATTCTCAGTTTTTTTAGGGGTAATTATCTTTTGTACTCTTTTTGAATTGACAATATGTTTTTAGTAGTCTAAAGTTTTATAGCGTTCGATAACAATCTTTACGTTTTGGTAATACATATAGTCCCTTTTATGAATTGGTCCTAGATCATTTAATACCCCTTCCGTATTAATAACAAAACATTTAATACTCCTTGTGAATTAGTCACAGATCATCAAAATGGTGAAAACTTGACCAAAATTTTGTTCATAGCATTACGAATACATTATGGTAGTAAAAAGTGTTACCAATACATAAAGGTACTAAAGATATATTTTTTAAAATATTATAACATCATTATTATTTATTAATAGTTAGTTGGGTATAATTATGAGTAATTATTTTTTTTAGTTACAAATAGTTACTTGAGATGTTTTGATCATGAGAAGCTCGTAATCTTTGAGTTGGTTTAGAAATTCAGCTTATTTATCAGCCGACTGTTTAATAAAGAGGATATGAAGAATTATAAACGGACCAAAGTCAACAGTTTTTACTGAGATGTTGGGATTATCAATGTTACACATAATCCGGTCCAAGTTGGGACTATAAACTTCACTTTTTCTTCTGAAAATATCAAATGTACTTTTAGAGTCGAATCAAATGGGTGGTGAAAACAATTACATAGAATAGTCAAAAGCATTCCTGTTGTGCATAATATAATTGCATGCCTTTGTACTATGCTTTATTTTGGTAGAAATTGAAAGGGATTCAACTAATGGGTTTCTGGATTGAATGTGCACTTGTTTCTATGTACTAAGTCGTGTCGTTTTTGCGTTGACATGAAGTCTGTCTAACAAGTTTAGAGTTTGTTGTCTTATGCGTCTAAATATTTGTATGCGTATCTTCAGGTTGATATATAATATATCAAACAATAATCCTTCTAAGAAAAAGAAGTTAATATTGCATTTTAACAATTCACAAGTGAGGTCATACTTTTTATTTATTTATTTATAAAAATGAAGCATGTATATTATATGTTATGACATTTTTTCTTCACCTAACAAAATGGGCAAATTTTAATTTCAAAACATGATAAATGAAATGCAAAAGCTTTACAATTTAATAAACAAATAATAAAAGATGTAAACATTTGAATGCAAAAGTTTAGCAGAAACGTTGTTTCGGGGGTTTAGACATGAACATAGATTGGTATGCCGTCCAGAAAAGCGTAGACTGCTCGAACTGTTTCATGAGAGATATCAAAGATTGTCAATGTGTACAGAGGGAGATTTGGGAGACATTACAAGCAAAGTCGTCTACAGTTGACCGAAGTTGACAAAACGTTAAGACCTAATAAGTGGAACAAAATGATTACAGTGACTGAGGGAAGTGTGGGACAAAATGTCAAACCTAAATGGAGATCCCATTTTCTCATCCACGGTCTCGTGTCTTGCTGTTTCCCATTTCGTTTCTCAGAGCCATATCTCATGCTCCAAGTGGAGATGAAAATGTTAAGAGTACTCACGGTGGAGCAAATGTGGTACCCATGGTCGATCGGCCATCGACTTTGAAGTTGGAAGCACGCTAAGACCACCCACAATAGAATCAATGGAGTATGTCGCGAATTGATAGGTTAAATCAGGATTGGAATCAGTAGCTTCTACAATGGAGGTCGGATTCGTCGAGTCGAATCCGACCAAATTCAACACGAATAGTAGCTGAGGGAGGAGAGAGATAGAGAGAAGGGGAAGGAGAATGGTCGTAGAATCGACGTCGATGAATATACAAACTCAGAGGACCTCGAATCGCAAGGAGAGGGAAAAGTGGAGACAAAACGCCAGCAAAACCGTTTTTTTTCGGGGTGGTCTAATGTCGTTTTAGGAGGTTGTAGTTGACATCGACGTCTGTATGTGTCGACGTCAAATTCAACATCGTCAACATAACATCGTTGGTTCATTTTATTCTCACACTTAAATATTTTTTCCAACGATCATACATATCTCTCCAGTTCTCCTCTCACCAATTTTTTGAGTATTTTTCCTCCAACCCAGTCTAATGGACGAGAATAAATATAATCGCTTAAAAACCGAGTGGTGGAAAGTTTAGATGAAAAATACGAAGCAATGACAGAGGACTTCTACGAGAAGTGCGCAACATTGAAGGCAAGAGTAACTTCTAGATAAGGATAGTCATGATCTCATGGCAAGCGAAGGTACCTGGATCGAGGTCGTGTGGATGGCTACCAAGCGACTAACAAATAATTACTTTGTTGATTGTCCAATTATGAAAACAATTGTTCATGCATTGTTTATGGATAAGGAAACATCTTTGTCTTCGTGTTATGGGGAAACGATGGAGGAGGGGGACTACTTCGTCCACAAAGGCGACAATCGAAGAATGTTAGGGCTAAGCCCACATTAGAATTACAGGGTTGCATTGAGGATGTTAGCTTATGGTTACTCTAATGATTCGATAAATGAAATACTCCAAATTAGTGCGGAAACCATGTGTATGTACAGGGCCGGTCATGAGAATTTGGAGCCCCAAACGACTCACTTTTTTGAGCCCCTTAATCTCGATATTTTTTTACCGAAACCGTATAATATTACATTCATCAATATCACATTTTTTTAGCCCCTTAATCTCGTCTGTTTTTTGATTCAGCGTGTAAAAACGCTTCGTATCCCTCACTAATAAAACGCCAAAACTGAAAATTAAACTAATTAATTAATATTTTATTATTTATATAAAGTTACATATAAACCCTCAAATATTTTTTATTTTTCTTGAGCCCCAAGCCATGGGCTGCTTGGCTTCAGGACCGACTCTGTGTATGTATATCATCCATTCGTACTTGAGTGGCTATTAGAACATGTACAGCAGAACGGCCCTGCGTGAGGCCCTGGCCCTGAGGCCCTTGTGCTGACTGGACAAAAGTCAGGGAGTGGGAGTGCAGAAAAGTGGGTGTTCTACAACAGAAAGGACCTCTAAGGCCCTGTGAGTGCAGAACAGTGCTGACTGAATTATTATTTGATATTTTCTTGTTTTATTTAATTCGTTATCAGAAACCGTTTAATTTAGTCATAATTTAAACAATTTTTGAAATAAATAATTAATGACAATCAATAATTAATAAATTCAACACGAATATAAATGAACTTCTAATTTTATTCAATCCCTTTTAATACAACCCAAAACAAAATACAAGTTCAAGACTCATCCTCTGTTGGGTCGACATCTGGTGGTGGGGGTTGGCTTCGAAGATCATCAATTTGGGCTTCAAGGCTAGTGATGAGTGTTCGCACTTGGGTCTTGCAAAACTTATGGTCTGCCAACGCCTCTTCGTCGTAGGAAGATGTATCCTTCTCCACCAGGGCCTTGTAGTTGGCGATGTTTGCTTCCCACTGTTGGGTTAATGCTTGTAACATGCGCAACTTATTTTCCTGTTGTTCGCCACGTGAACGGTGAGCCTCAAACCGTGCACGTTCAGCGTCGATTCGTGCACGTTCCAGTTCGGCGAAGGCAACCATTTGGGCCGTGAGGACGACCCCCTTCTTTGCGGCCTTCGCTGCCTTCTTCCCTTGCGGTCGGCGAGGGGGACTTGGGGCGGCCTCGGGGGATGGGGGTGTGTCGCTGAGAGGGACCTGAGTCCCCTCGTAGTTCTCGCTTCCTCCCCATTCTGGTGGTTGGGACTCACCACTGAGAGGTGTGCCCTCCTCCCCTGTGCTTGTAGGTGGGGTTGAGTTGTAAGCCCCAGCCTCATCCAACCGCTGTCGTTGTTGGCGTACTTGACGGCGGACATTTCCCATTGTGCCCTCGTGGGCAGTGAACTTCGAGACGCCCTCGAGCCTCTCCACCCAATGATCCAGGTCGAACTTTAGTGGGTGGTCCCTAAACACTTTCCCTGCACGGTACCACAGTTCCTTCGCACGTTTCATGTGCTCTGCCTGGTTGGCGCCGCTCGGTTTCTCCTCCTTGGACTGCTTCAAATAACCAAGGAACCTCCTTGTCTGAGAGGAACCTCTGCCCCAACGTTTCTTGATAGCTTCCCAGCGTCGCTGTGGGATACCTTCCTTGGAGTTGTATTTCTTCGTTACTGAGCACCAGAATGTGGTGCCGGTTTGGGAGTTGCCCTTGATGGCGTCTTTCGAAAAACTCAACCAGCAAGTTATGAGCCAATCGTCCTCCTGCTTGCTGAATGTCCGGCCATCCGGGTCTGGTTCTTGGGGTTGCCCTCGGGTTTGGGCTCAGGCAGCAGGGGCTCGGGCTCGTCGTTGGGAAGGTCCGGCAGAGGATGGTTGGGGGGTTTGTACGGCGGGGTGTGGATGACCCTCGTAGTTGTAGAATTGGGTTCCCATCCCCCATTGTGGTTGTGGTTGGTACGATGGCATCTGGAAACCTTGTGGGGGCATGGTCCAATTTGATGGCACTTGGAACCCTGGCGCCATTTGATATTGTGGGGGACGGTATTGCCCTGATAAAAATATTTGAAAACAATAAATTAAGTGCTAAAAAATAAACTAATAAAATAAGTGCAAATAATTAATCAAAAAAATGAATGTAATGCATTAATCCAATAAAATAAGTACAAAAATTACGTTACATAAATAATAAGTTTGCACTAACCTGAACTCGACCCCGGGTTCGAGTTTGGGGAGACGGATCGATTGCCCGTTAGAATGTCTCCGAAACCTCGTGCCAGTTCGTCCTCCGTGAATCCTACTTCGTCACCAGCTGAATGTACACGAGACCCAGCTTCGCCCGACATTTTTCACGCGAATAATTGAAACGAGAGAGGACAATTTGGGAAGATGAGAGTGAAATTGGAGAGTGAAAGTAGAGAGTTGTGTGGAAAAAATGAGAGTGAAAAGGGGTATTTATAGGGTTAGTTTTTATTGATTTTTGAATTAAAAAAAATGTAGCCGTTAGAACTGACCGTTGCCAACGGTCATTACACGTGGCGCAGCCACAGGCTGCCACGAAGGCGAGGGCGCGCAGGGAGCGGGACCGGCCAGCGGCCAGCAAACGCGGCACGCACAGAGGGGGGCGGGAGCGCGAAAATGGGGCGCGGGCTCGCGTTTTTGGGCCTCCACAGCGGGTCGGCCCACGTGCCGCGGTCCAGGCGCGCGCGGAGTGGGGCGCGGGTGCGACCCGTTGTACATGCTCTTAGTTGGCCATTTGGAATCTCGTGTCACAAAGTTCCCACCCTCTAACATCCCTACCATAAGAATTAGCACGGTGTTCTTCATAGACTGTCTTGGTTTCATATGGTCAACAAATATTGGCTCTGCTTGTTAACGCCACAACTATTTTCTCCAGATTCGGATTCAGCAGCTGTTCTTTTATTTCATTATCCAAACCTACAGTGTATGATTGCATTCTTTCACTTTCATTAGATAATGAGATAGTTACAATATAACGAAAATTTGCTAACCTCATGAACAGATTGGTCCAATTTGTTATTCACAACATAATATAACAACATTCTACTGTATGCCTTCACTCATATACACATCCTTGGTAAATATTCGTTGTCAAGCCGAGAAAAATTGTGACAAATTACAGGCACACAATGTAAATAATTCTAAACAAATATCACGGCAATAATCTTACTATAATGGGAAAAACAAAACCAGAATACATCATTGAGCTCTCTTCCTTACTATTAGCACGCTCATCTGTTTTACATACCAACCCTTTCTTCTTAGGAATGGCTATATTCATGTCATCTAAATATTTTTCAGAACATATATTTTGTTTTTTTTGGGGGGGGGGGGGGGGGGGGGGGGGGGGGGGGTGGCGGCAATTAGAAAATCTCACTGATCTTCGATGGACAACAAACCACACCTCTCAGATGTTGTCTAGATATCGACTGATGTAAGTCCAACATGAGACCAAATTAAGTTGTTATCAATGAGTTGAGGTGTCAACTGATATCCTCTAACCTTTCCATTTCAGTCTTGATGATCTTTTCAATTTCAAATTGTTGGCTTTTGCTAATGTGTGTTTTCGATCAATACTACCTTCAACTGAGGAAGAGTTTGTGCTTCAGTTTTATTTTGTTTAGTGGGTGCCATTAAGCTTGGCATTTTTTATTGAGAGGAAGTCGTTTCTAGTGGTCCAAATGATCAGGTAGGTTCATACCCCCAAGTTCTTGGTTCGTGTCATTTTAGTGAAGGATTATTGTCTGGTGGGGAGGAGAAAAATAATTACAATAGAACATTTCTTCTTGAATTCCCCAGATTGGGGATAGAAATCCTCATACTATGTTAAATTATCCCGAAATAAAATCCCCAAACTACCTCAAAAAAAATCCCCAAACTGGAATAACTATTACAAATTAGGCTGTTGTAAACCCCTCCTTACTTCCTTCCAGAAAGGCTCCAACAACTACATATGAATAATCATCAATTATCTACACATAAATTCAACCAACAAACGTATCTACGCATAAACGATAGATAGAAACGTATCAACGTACCTAGGTTGTAGGTAGCTCGAGTTTAAGGAGACGACTTTGCCTGTTTGTCGGCGTCAGAGATGGAGCTAACGCTAGTCTTGAAGATGGAGTGGAATGGAGACATTGAGAAGAGGGTTGCGACCATAATACTAGAATTTTGAATTCGAATAGGAAACCATTTAGGGTTCAGTTTTAGGGAGGGTAAGTAGTCATTTGACTTGTTGAGTATATGAAAACAAAAAGAAATAAAAATGGAAATTTGTTGGGTTTTAGTATAGGTAAGTCATTTCGTGGGTAAAGTGGATGAAAAGAAAAGAAAAAGTAATATGTACGAAAAGCTAAAACGATAGAGGCTGGGGATCAAAACCACGGCTAAAAGAAGACTATTTCACGAATTTCCCCATGTCCTTCTCCTAAGTATGGAAAGCCTGACCTACATCCTCAAGATTACACCATATTGGTCGTCCCGAGTGTCCCTCCCATACCTCTTGCATTAGGGCTCCACATGTCGATCCTCTGTTCAGACATTCTTAAATCTCGTGTCTAGCATACTTTCTCTTATCGACTATCGCCTTAAGATGTTGCATTGTCGCCTGCTTCTTTCGACGAGAGATTTCAAATCGGAATTCTAACGACTCAATTCTCTGCACATACTTGCCATTGTAATGAATAAGTGTATATTAGTGAAATTATATAGTAATAATTTAATTGTCAAACGCGTTGATAATGCAACATTCATAACTCTATCATAGTTTGTTGAATAGAAGCACGGGAAGGCGATCCCGGGGACGAACTGGTCCTATCTGGAGGCTAGGTCTACGGCTCGGGGCAGTTCCCGTACCCCAGCCATGGACTCGGACCCCGGAGTGGATCGGGGGGACACTGATGAAGTAGACTCGGAGGACACCCCGGTGGGTTGGGTGACGAAGGAAGGAAGCCCGTCGTTGTCTGGGAAGAAGCGTCTGGACAGGGAGGAAGATCAGGATGAGTCGAACGGCTCGACAGAGGCAGATGGGGACTCACAGGCTGAGGTGGGGGGCGTCAAGCACCCCCGCCTGCAGAAATGAGGCCTCGGTGGCCCGGGGAGGGGTGGGTCAACTTTGGCCCCTTCCCGGCGGATGGATGGAGACGGCACCATCATCAGTTGAGTTTAATCTCCCCTGCCAGTCCGGAGTCAGCAATCCCGCGTTCAGGAGCCCTACCATTATCATTCAAGGGAGGACGACGCACGCTGACACACCGGGGGAGATGTAGGTCCACCAGTATTCCCCTAAACTTGGTTGGCTCGCCTCGTCCCATGTTGGAAGAAGGTTGTTGTATCGGTGTCATCAGACGATACCGCAGATTTCCCCTTCGTCCGCCAAACCCATTACCAGAGCCGATTTTATTGCTTTCAGTTCATTTCAATTTATTAGTTGGATGTTATGTAGGTGAGGTACATTTCAGTACCTACCAAACTCGTTTCTTATGATTTATTTATAAATTGCAATATTTACTCAAAAAAAATAGTTTGTTGAATAAAAAAATAAGATTATTTTAAAATCGTATACCAAATTGTCAAAGAATTTGGTTTCTCACCTCTTTGTTGAAAAAGATGCACGTCCTCTTCGTATTAAATTGCTTCTTTTGTATGAGTCACCCTTATCTATAATAAAACAAAAACCTAAGCCCTTGATAGTAAATGACATCTTTTGGGGACCTAAAAGAAATTAGGAAAAAACAACATTTTTTCTTTTCTTTTCAAATCGCCAGAAAGCCAATGTAAACTCAAAAAGGAACACGTAAATGTGTTGCTTGTGCTAGCAAATGTTGGTTTGTGTTGCCTGACTCGCTGCCAGCTAAGCTGTGGCGTGACTCCCTCCTGTACGGTCTTTTGACCGTTTATATACATTCCGGCACGTGTGAAACTTTGACCTCAACTAACTGCAGTCAATATGTAGTTGTCATCTTTTGCATGAGAAATTACCATGGTGTATTTTGTCCGTTGAATGCTCGAATTTGGCAGTCAAGTATGTCGAAATCCGACGAGAGTTAAATATGTGAGTTTTAAAATTATTGATGTTTGAGGAATTTGTCGATGCTGATAGTGTGTAGATTCGATAGATACAAACACTTTGAATCGCAGACTATCGAAACGTAGTGTGCCAAGTGGTGTCGAAAATTTGTTTTCATTAAGGGTGAAAGTTAATTTCGGTATTTAAATAGCTGCCAACCATTTTTTCTTCGTCTTCAACAATTTCTTTATTCCGCAACTCTTTCCTTCTCCTTTTTCGTTGCAGCAGATTCTCTAGCGTTCATGACTACATTTCCGACGTTCTAAAGCAAATTCTCCGTCATTCTAGTGCTGAATCTCCGACATTCCACATCTGAAATACCGCAGAGTTGAGTCCTAGGTCATCCTATTTCAGATTCGTCGTCGAAAACTCTTCTGATCTTACTCTGATTCTCTCAGTGCATTCATGGCCTACCCACAACAACCAAAAATTTCCACCCGGGTTCACATGTGACTGGGATTACGTCCCCGATCGCTACATTATTCATGCAAAACAGAGGAACGTTTTTGGCAACTAGAGGAGTGTGTGCTCTCACCACTGCAATTGTTAGTCCCGACCTCCCCCGTGTATAAAGGCTCCAACCCCTGTCCTTTTGCATCAACTTTCCCAAGTGGCATGACCTTCGAAGGCACAACAACTTAATCAAGTTCCATCTCGCGGATGGGCTATACGAAGATGCCCGTCTCGGGAATCCAAAGCCAACCTCTGGTCATCCCCCCCCCCCCCCAAAAGGGATTCGGAAGCCGAACAAACCGAACATCCCCGTATGTATCGGAAGTAGACTCGGTCTGAGAAGCCAGCCTTGGTTTGTGCATGGATTAACCACTCGGAGCACGAGGCCAACCAGATAAGTCATGCATTCTGGGACAACATACAGAAGGAGCTCGCCCATGTGACCCGTTAAACCCCAACGACCGAGCGGACAACCAAACACTACAAACTAAACTAGACTTCCACAAATAGGAAGGTGAAGATGTTTAACGAGTGCTGGTCAAAGTTCAAGCATATTTATCAATCAGGTATATCCGATGACCAGATCATGGAGGATGTGGAGAAGGAGTATGCCGAGAAGTACGAACACGTCTTTGCATGAAAGCACTAGTGAATCATCATACGAGACAAGCCTTGTTGGATTCATTGTTTTGAGAACGAATTCTCCACGACCATCGAAGAGTTCATCAATACCGACGGACGTCGCATGCCTAGAACACCTAGCTTGAGCACCCCAGTTTATGAGAGAGACATTCTCGTAGTCGCCGTTGAAGAGGCAGAGGGGGACGCCCTAGACCAACTTGCGATCGCCGCATAGAGGGCCAAAAGGCCTCAAAGGAGAGGAGAGGAAAGGACAAGGGCAAGGGGTTGGAGCCGTCCCCCTAAATCCCCCTTTCTCTGAGATGGTGCATGCGAGTGATCGTACCGCCGTGCTCCACCACCAGCGTCGTCACTCTGCCCTTCTCCCTCTTGTGGGACTCAACCTTGCTACTGCTTGCGTTTCCCTTCACGGGCCTCATACCGCCCGTCACCTCCACTAATTCAACAATCCTCTTCATCCTCTTTGTTGTCCCCACCGGGCCCGCGCAGGCCGACTTTGTTGGCAACACAAATGACTGGTTCGCCCATGGCGACACCACCTTCTCCGTTGTTGATCCCTCTCTATCCCCAACACAACGACCGTCGGTCAGCCATGGTCTACCATGTGCCACGAGGATCGTGGACCTGCCAATCGGGCACCGCCCGACACCAGCGTTGTCACCACCACCCCCTTTAATGCCACCAGAGCCACCACCGCCACGCCCTCCCCCGTCATAAGAGTCGTCGCCGCCACCACCACCCCTCCTTTGCCACTGGAGCCGCCACCGCCACGCCCTCCTCTACCACCAGAGCCACCTCACCCGTCTTCGGATGCACGGTCGCTCTATCGTCATCCGTTGGATCGGGACATTGACACCCCTGCTCGGGCTCAGGGAGACTGGAGTAAAAAATTACTGAGACTGATAAGGCATCACGGGATGTCCCGGAGGAGTCGTAACATATCCCAACCCCATATCCCATCCCCATCCATTGGATCGAGAATCTTACACCCCCGAGGTGTGTGGGGACGCACACCTCGGACTGCCAAAGTCGGTACAAACCCGACATCTTGAATATTCACCTATTTCATGGTGTTCACTTTGAATGTCCGTCATCTCAAACCCTCATATCAATTATCATAAACATTTTCAGGTCAAGTAAAGAAATGATTAATGTGAACCACAACTAAATACCCACCCATGTGAAGATTGTTTACCAATAATTGTTCCTGAAATAACAAGATATCTAAAGAAAATCGCTTTACTGTAGGGGCGGTTTACAGGCTTATCACTCCTACCTTTGATAAGGTGAGTTGGGCTTCAGTTTTATGGGTGAAAAGAATTCCTCCAAAGTTTTGTATGCTTATGTGGCTTTCCTTACATGAGGCACTCCCTACGATGACCTTTCTCGAGGCTAGAGGTTGCAGAATTTCGCTGAATGCTATGAGGTGTTATTTCTGTAAGTCTAGTTTCGAAGATTTGGATCACTTGATGTTACATTGTGACTTTTCTTGGAAAGTTTGGGGTTTAGTGCATGATTTGTGGTCCTTGTCTTGGGTGGTACCATTCACTTTTTTGTTGGCGTTCGAAGGCTGGGCGTCAATCCCTTTCGAGAGATCAGTTTGGATTAAGATGTGTTACTTGGTTTGTTGGCACATCTGGATTCAGCGCAATGCTATTGTGTTTAGTAACTCTTTTTTGTCTGAATTAGAGTTGTTGAGCATTCTGAAGCCTCATGCCTTCAGTTTATTGAAGATGGCAGGTGATTTACTGCCAGAAGCTTCGTTTGATCACTGGTCGGTTGCCCCGCTTTCATGCATTAGAAGACGAAGACGACGCCGAGCCTTGGCCGGAGCTCCTTTTTGTTTTCCTGTTATTCGTTAATTGTCCTTTTATCTGTAATTTGGACTTTCGTTTTACAGGTTTCCGATCTTTGTTCCCTGTTTTAATAAAAATTGCCTATCCAATTTTTTTTATAAGATTAACGTACAAGACCTATACAATAAGACTTCTATCCCACACTTTGGCTTCTTATCATATATGTGTTGTATATCGTTGTTTATTCTATGAATAAAATTACACCTTATGTGCTCAGAAAAAATGCAGATTAATGAAATATAATTCTCCCTACCAAAGAAACTCTTAATTTGATCATGTCATTCATGTGATCCGTAGGATCATCTCTCCCCCTCTAGTGATCTCACGGCACACGTCACCAACATTGACAGTTCCGACGTCACCATCACGTCACAAGCCGCCACCAGCCGATCAAGGAATGGCGTCTCTGTTGGACCAACACGACGCGGTTTCGATCCAAAACCAACACACACTACGCGCTTAATGACAAATAATATTCAATGGACGATCACAGAGAAAAGAACGGTCTTGTAGCTGGTCTTCGATGCTGTAGAAAATCTCGACTCCTGTCTCTCTCAACCTCCTCTTTCTCCTTCATCTGCCTCCGTTCCCAACACGACAGTGCCTTGCTCCCTCTCTCTCTCAGCTCAGCTCAGCTCAGCTAGGTCTGTTCTCCACATTTTTCTTACCTGGGTTGTGTTTGATTTTGATTTTGCTTTCGCGTTCACTTTCTGTTCAATTTCCTCTTTCTTCATCTGGGTTTTGTGTTCACTTTCTGTTCAATTTCATCTCCAGAGCTCGTTTTTCTTCATCTGGGTCTTGTTTTGTTCACACTATCCGTTCATTTCTCATCTGGGTTCTTCGTTTTCAATATAAAGTTGCTTCCTTTTTTCTCTCGCTTTCCCTCTCCGATCCATTTCTCTTTCTGTCCACTGGACCACCAAGTTGATTTCGAAGATGAGGTGTTTCTTCTTCAAGGACAAGTCCAAGAGCAAGCACAAGTCACAGTCGGCTCCGGAGCTGCACAACAAGAACAAATCGAGCGATGCTGTGCTGAATCGGGGAGCGAAATCGTCGAGCTCGTTGCCGTCTCCGCGGAGTATACCTGAGCTGTACAGAGAGAAGGGGCATAATTTGAGGGTCTTTACTTTGCAAGAGCTCAGAGAAGCAACAAATGGGTTCAATAGGTTGCTGAAGATTGGGGAAGGTGGTTTTGGAAGTGTGTATAAAGGTACGGTTCAGCCTGTAAATGGTCAGGGCAATCCTCAGGTTGTTGCTATCAAGAGGCTCAATAAGCATGGCTTGCAGGTACCGTTACTAATCAACAAGCCTTGGTTCCATTTCTGTTCCAATTTGTAGTGTTTAGAATAATAATGTTATGGTTTCCTAGCTTAAATTGACAAGAATAGTTCATATCCATTTGATGTTGATAATGTGACTTGTCCTTGGAGCAAAGGTGTTGTGTATGACCCATGTAGACTTAGAGCACCTGCAAATTCAATGCAGGGCGATTTGAGGGGGAATTCAACGAGTGATTCGGTGAAAAAAGGGTTTTTGGCGAATTTCCCACCTTGGGGAGAAGGATTCATTGGCGAACTGAAATCGCCCACCTTCTGGACGCTTGCCACGCAACATGTGTCTATTCGTCCGAATTCGCCTGGCTAATTGCCTCTAGCGTCGTGGGAGGCTGGGCGAATGGTCTAATTCGCCTGGGCTAATCACCTCTCCCATTGGAGATGCTCTTAATCTGTGGTTCCTGAATTCTAATGTAGTAGCGGCAGCACACCTCAATTGGTTTTAGGGATCTTAATTGGATTTAGAATGTACTGATTACTTGTTGGGGTTACAATCTATGTAAGGTGTGATGATCTTTTTGGCTCTTTGAATGTGCATTTGTAGTTAATTACATTGTAATTGTTGTATACAGGGTCATAAAGAGTTTTTGGCGGAAGTTCAATTTCTCGGTGTAGTCAATCATCCAAATGTGGTCAAACTCTTAGGGTATTGTTGTGTAGATGATGAAAGAGGGATTCAAAGGCTTCTGGTATATGAATACATGTCTAACAGAAGCTTAGAACACCATCTTTTCAGCACTGCTTATCCCACTCTGCCTTGGAAAACAAGGCTAGAGATCATCCTTGGTGCAGCTCAAGGCTTGGCTTATCTTCACGGGGAGTTAGAAGTCCAGGTACTTTTTTGCTTCCATCCCGTAATAAAACTTCACTTCTCCGTTATGTTTCTAGAAATAAGTTGAAGCATGATGTTCGGCCACATAGTTTCATATTAACTGGGGCAATGCTATGCTTGATCCTTGATGATATTAAGGATAGTTCAAGATGTATATGATCCTCTGACTATATGCAATCACTTAGTTAGGTGTTTGATTTGAAGTCCTGTTCTTCACAATCTTTTTGAGGTGAAGTTTATAGTAGCTAAAGATCGAGACTTGGCATTTCGATTATAAAAGAGAGGTCTAGGTTTATCATTAGTATACTTCATCAGACAGTGTTATAGATACAATTAAATGATATAGTGAAGATAATAACTTTTACCACATAATTTTTTTTTAAAATAACTTTCAGTACATGATTGTAACCGTTTTTACTTGGTATATGTGGGAACAGGTGATATATCGAGATTTCAAGGCCTCAAATGTGCTGTTGGATGAGCAGTTCAAGCCAAAGTTATCGGACTTTGGGCTCGCAAGGGAAGGCCCAAAAGGTGACCACACTCATGTATCCACAGCGGTAAGTAGATCTGCAGATGATGAACTCTTGTTAGTCGTTTGCAACTATTTAAACATCTTAAATAGTGCTAATTGCACCTAAATTTGTACCTTTTCACCTAGCTACACCTAAGTACAAAATTTGTTTTACAGCTATCCTAGGTTACAAAGAAATAAACACATAGCTCCTTTTTCGCCAAAAATGGCGAAAAAGCCATTGGCCAGAATCTCAAGAAAATAGATTCCTTTACTACCCAAAGCATTTTGACTAGACAATGTAAAAAGACTCCTTAGAAGGTAAATATTAAAAAGGGTCAAGGGTATTTTCTGGCGCAAAAGAGTTCTATGATTTTTTCTGAAACCCAGGGTAGCTGCAAAACAAATTTGGAACGTAGGTGTAGCTAGTTGTAATCAATTGTTTTAAATCATAGATGCATGATCAAACCTTATCAGACTAAGGGTTAATTGTAGATAGTTATTGCTACCTATATGTTTTTTGCTCATAACTATCCTGGATTCTTACATCCAGCTACCTAAACTTTCAAAAAAAGTAACACATAGCTCTTTTTTCATAAAGACAAAAATACCATTGACCCTAATCTCAAAAAAAGACTTATAACTACTAAAAACATTTTGATTAGATGTAGAAAACTGTCGAAAAATATTTACATTTTTTAAGATTTTGGTCAATGGTATTTTCATCATTTTTGTAGTGAAAAAGAGCTGTGTTAACTTTTTTTTTGCAAGTTTAGGTAACTGGATGTAAAAGTTTAAGCAATATGCACATGTAATTAGGCCTAAAACATGTAGTGACTGCTTAGATTTTCCCAAATGAATGTTCTCAATCCACTGAATCTTATTCTGCATATGTATTAAGCACTGAAAATATATTCAAGAACCAATTTACAGTTTCATTAATGATCGATCACTCAAAGCTTATCATTGCTGCATCACAGGTCGTAGGCACATACGGATACGCTGCACCAGAGTACGTAGAAACGGGCCACCTCACGATCCAGACCGACATATGGAGTTTCGGTGTAGTCCTCTACGAGATCCTAACAGGAAGGCGAACAGTGGAGAGAAACCGACCAGCAGCACAGCAGAAGCTTCTAGAATGGGTCAAAGAGTTTCCAGCAGACAGTAAAAAGTTCAGCATGATCATAGACCCCAGGCTGCGGGCCCAGTACCCTCCCGCTGCAGCACGCAAGATCGCCAAGCTAGCAGATAGCTGCCTCAACAAGAACTCTAAAGAGCGCCCGACTATGAACGAGGTTGTCGCTAGCTTGAAGGAAGCGATTCAAGATTCTGAAACATCGAGCTCTACGGCTGATAGCACATCGATATCAGGTACTACAAGGAAATTCAAATGAGGCTGCAGAACTTCAGTGATGATCTTGAAGAGAGACTGGACATGGAACCTATGTTTTTTGAGTTTGGTTTTGTTCATTTGACTTTGAGTTTAGGACATGTCTCTCAAGTCAAATTGGGAATTGAAGCTTTTGCGTAGAGGCTGTATATTTTTGAGTTCATGAAAAGGAGAAGTTTATGAGAGGTAGAAGAAGACATTAGCACAGAAGCATTACTACATGGTTGTAAATTGATGTGTTGACATTACTGTTAAAGTATAGAGTTCCACATGAATAAAGCAGAAAAGGATTGATATTGTTAGTCTCTCATGTATAAATTACATAAACTCAGTCAGTACTTAATAAACATTAGGTGAAACTTTATTTTATTTTATTTTCCGTTGTTAAATGGATCGAATTTTAACATGATATAAAAAATAAATATCTTGAGACTGAAGAAAACTAGACCAGCTTGCTGATGGGTACCCATCACTGGTTGATAGTATCTAAGCAATAGCTTTGTCTAAATTGTTTTAAGAAAAAGCTAGATAGGAGAAACCTAATGTCACATAAGAAAGAGAACATCAGATGAAAGAGAAATAAAGAGCATCCACATCATCGAAGTTTGTCACGATGTTCATGATTCACGGTTTAGTGAGTCGAAACCGTGTCAGTCGCACACCACATGTACGAGAAACAAAGGTAAGAGCACCCGTATATACGATTCACTACGCGGGTTCCGACTCACTAAATCGTAAGTTACAATTACGAATCGCGACTCACAAATCGTTGGCCAGCCAATGGGGACACGCGTGATGCGTACGTGGTGTAGAGAGCAACCAACACGTTGAACAATCTTCGAAATCCATCCGAATGCTATGTTAATGTTTTTTCACGTTGTTTGGTGTAATACTGGGTTTTATTAAATCAAGGGGTAATTCCACCACAGTACCCTAAATTTTTCGTATTTTATTTAGAGTACCTTGAATATTTTTTTTGTGTCATTTTAGTACCTAAACTTTCATTAATTCATTTAGAGTACCCTAAATTTTTTAGTATCAACTCAATACCTTAAATTTTTATTAATTTTACTCTTCACAAATAACCAAATTTAAAGTAAAGTTACTAAAATGGAATTAATGAAAGTTTAGGATATTGAAGTGACAATTTTTTTTAAATACTCTAAATAAATTAATAAAAATTTAAAGTATTAAAGTGATACAATTTTTTTAAAGTACTCTAAATTAAATATAAAAAAATTAAGGTTTTGAAACGAAATTATCCTTTAAATAAATTATTATTTCCTTCAAGAAAAAACAAATGAATCGAAATAAACATAAACATAAAAAAGTTAAGCGTAAGTTTTGGTTCGGAGCTCATGTCCGACAGGTCGTTCTCGCGACACGAATGAGTATGGTAGCTGGTCGGGTCGGGTCGGGTCTCCTCTGGGTTGGAGCTTGGCTTCATTTTTACTGGGGGTCGCTACTCTGAAATCTGACCATGCAATTTGGTTCTCGTTTTTCTGTTTGGCTTCCGAGAAAATGAAGCGATGATACAGAGACTGTCATGATTCTTCTATTGGATTGAAAGATGAAGTTCGATTCCCGAGCTCAATCTTCACGGGGAATCTGAAATCCAGGTCCAATTTCTCACCTGAATTTGTCTTCTTCGTTAATTTTCTAGATGAAGTTCAATTTTTCTACACACGAGTAGATTATATTTGGATTCTCAATATTGTCTTTCTAGATAATTAAACACCCAAAAAGAAAAACCAAGTATCTGGAAAATTATCCTCAATATGTTTACAATATGGCAATTGATTTGGAGGAGAATATGCACAAATTATTTGAAGAGATGGTACCACTAGAAATTTTGAACATACATGCTCTCTTGTGTTTATGCTTGTGCTTGATCACTAGATTATCCAATCATTCCATTGAAATTCACTGTATTTTTCTAAGAACTAGGGCAAAAGCAATGGGTTTAATGTCTCCTATACCCAGCTCCTCGTCCACTATTTTCCCGTAAATTTCAAACAGAATGTCCAAAATTCCTTCCCCAAAATGGTTTCTGATCATTGATTCTTGAATGGCCCTAACCGTCATTGCCACAACTGTCCCGTAACTCTCCCCCTCCTTAGCATCCCCTCCTTGGGCTTCAAAAACCTCGAGCTGGTCCAACACAAATGACCCTTCCTTCCTCACCGCTTCCTCTATCTCTTCCTTGGATGGTGCGTAGAAATGCACGTCATAGGAGTCCAATTTTTCTTGCTCAACTAGTCCCTAATCATCAAGAATGAAAAAGAAAAGTTGGTTTAGAATTTTATATGAGTTACTAATTTTCAAATGCACCCTTAGTTTAGTGTGAACCTTAGAAACTAAAACGGAAAGGGAGCGTGCTAGGAGCTCCCAAAAAAATGAGTTGCCTCTGTCAACATGGTCCGGACCTCTTCTTCCTAACATTATCAGCACCATTCGTCCTCCCAAGACCAACTCTTCGGATCGAGATTGTAGGAACATGGAGAAGTCCTCTTGGAATTGCTCCATGTATGCTTGGGGCACCCCTGGTGGGCTTGATTTTGAAATGTAAACGGTGCCTTTGTTTCTTGACTTTCCCTGTTCGTCATATAGTCCAGGAGGAACCTACACGTGACATGATTGATAATATTCAAAGTTAGCTTTAAACAGCAAAATTGTGTGATCTATGTGATTGTTAATATTCGAAGTCAACTTTTTGCCCAAGTTTGGTGACTGGATCAATACCATATTTAATTGTTGGTTTGGAGCTGTTTGAAGTTGTAAAGTAAACTAAAAGAACGGGCAAGTTTTTATCGTTAAAGGTACTTTGTGTTTTGATATGATTTTTAATATTCGAATTGAACTTTAAATTTTGTCAGTGAAGCAATACTATATTTATTGGTAGGTTTGGACGTAGCTTACAGTTATAAATTATACTAAAAGAATGGGCAAAATTTTCTTGTTAAAGGTATGTCGTGTGTACACGTTTCACACTATTAGGGAAATCATTTAACACTGTATTTTGATGCTATAAATGTTGCAACAACTGTATCTGATTTCGGTGGATAAGATTTTTCTTTTTTCTGCTAGCTGCCTAATAATTCTCTTCCTTTTACTAAAGTGATGTATGATAAAAGACCTTTTTCTTTCTTCTCACTATGGGTTTGGTTTGGTTCATTGGGTAATGTTTCACTACTTTACAGAGCTCGTGGTTGGCATTGGCTTGCATACTTTTGTTTAATACACAAAAGCAAAGAATATGAAGCTGGATTGCAATGTTGATATGTTTCATAAGATCATAAGTAGAGATTAAGTTCAAAATTAAGATCTCGTTATGGTAAGTTCTTTATGGGTAAAAAAAAATCTGACCTTTGACAACCAGTGCAGGCTGTAGGAGGAATGGATAAAGTGCAAGCAATTGTTCGGGAAGACCCTTCCATAGAAGGAACCGGGACACCCCGCTATGTAAATGGAGGAAGTAGCACCATTTCTTGCTTCCTTGAGCTCTCTCTGGAAGTCAGGCAAGGCCTTGAACACAGTGTTGAAGTCGTTTGTGGGAAGATCGTTGAGGTAGACCCGAAACTCCGGCGCTGGGCCCAAGATCTCACTGCTCGTTGCCTTTGACGCCCCTTCCACAGCTTCAACTATGTCCTTGATGGTGGAGAGTGTGTTGGGAGTCGAAGAACAGCCCAAATCAGCTATGCCTATGCTACAAGGAGCGAGTTCTGAATATGCTTCCCTTAACGTCTCCAAGGTTATGTGCTTCACCATATCAGCTGCCCTTTTCTACGCATCGAATTCAAAAACAGTACCGTTATGTTATGATAAGTGAAACTGTAATTGATTCGATTGACGTAACTCTTGGGGATGGAAAGTAAAATTACCTGTAGGGAAGAGTTTTGGGCATAACTGGTGTTGCCAAGGCCTCCAGTCATGTGAAAGGCTTTCTCCACATCCATGGGTTTTGTGCCTTAAGAGAATATGATGAACTTTGGAGTTGCTTGAGCCTCTCCTTTTTATAGGCAAATGTCAATTCAATTGTGTAAGGAGAACACTTTTCTCTTTTGTTTTAGCTTCCATCAATAAACAAATGTTATATTAGTTGTCATGGTAGTTCAATACACACTATATGGAATGTATGATGATAAGTTTATGTGTTGACATTGGTGCAGTGAAGGACCATAGTGGAGCCACTACGTGTTGGGTCTCGAGGTAGGGTTGGAGATGAACCAACTCGCAGCGGAAAATCAATGAAAACCAAGAGACAATTAAAACCATGAAACAACTAACAAAGAATGGATTAACAAGAGAAAAATTCAGCACTAGTTCTTACCAAAACAAGAACACCGGTTAACGAATGATTGGCTTGAGTCTCCAAGACGCCTACGTATCCACATGGGAATCAAAGCCACGTAGTTCTTCTCTTTGAGGACTCAAGAACACAAAAATGGAGGAGGAAACTAGCCAAACCCGAAATGGCCATGGAAGAGGGAGAGAAAATGTGTTTCCTATTCTTGTCTAGTGTTTGTTATGTTGAAAAATGATGACTTCAACATAACAAAACCCATACTTGTCCAACTAAAGGCATGGGACAAGTATGGTGTCAAGTAAGGTGTAAATAGGACAAAGTATGGCAAGACAAGATTGTGTTAGGTGGTGAATCACCAACACCTTAATCCTTGTCTTGCTTACTTAGTACTAATTAATCAAGACTTGATTAATTAGTTCCATGGGCCTTGGTTGCATGGGCCTTTCATGGGCCTCTTGGAACATGGCCCGTGACCATTTCCAACGAGGTCCCGTGATTCGCTCATCGCCTCCATGCCTTCCATACCGGAAATGTCCAACATTATCCGACGCGATCAATCCCAAGACTCCAAGCCTTGTCTCGATCCGTAAAGTCCTATTCACTTACGGGCACATGACCCAAAACCCAGTTTTGGTCATGTCCCGAGACAACTCCCTTTTGGCCATTCTCCATAAATGTGTCAATGAGTTTCATCCTCCGGTGTGACCCTTAGGTTTATGCATGTCAATAGATCAACGTAAAATCCCATTTTACTTGATCCTATTTAAGTGGCAACTAACGAGACTTTAGTATTGCCTGACACTACATAACGAATCGACCCTGTCAATTCTAACCTTTCCGTCGTCCCTATCATTATCCTTTTATCTCCGATATCCTGATTGAGATAAGGCATAGAGCCGTCATCCTTATTATTCTCAATCACCGTTCCTTGATATGTGAGATGACTGAAGATATGATACCCAGTATCATGTGCATGGCCATGCTATTCTTCCAGTCACTCTCGATCAAGTGGCCGAGAACCGATATCTTTCCCATACCTCAGTATGAGGGATAAATCCCTTAGCCGCCTTTCGTGTCACTCATGTAGCCCGTCCCCAAGCCAATCCTGGCCGTTATGGAAGCCCTGTTACGGACAACGTTAGGCTCAGGTCAAACTCAGTTGTTGACTACATAGCGATCACAAAGACTCCTTGGTCTAAGGATACATGACAAGCTACGACACTGAATATGTTCATGACTTAATCTATGGCACATATTCAGGGCGGGTCGTCCAATATCATGTCCCACATGATATCTATGATCAGACTCCGAAATCCCATTCCAATGACTAACAGAACGTAAGCCATAAAGAGCCATCTTTCATACTAGTCGCTTCTAGTGAAGCTTTGTTGACTAGGGACCCATCGAGTGTGATCTATCTCGATCTATGGTTCTATTCGCATGGTGGGCATAGATCAGAGCACACATCGATATATTACTCCAACACATAAGTAATATAAAGCCGCTTTAATTTTATTGCTAACGATGATATATACATTTGGACATTTAGGATTGAACTACGGGCACTAAGACTAACAATCTCCCACTTGCCCTAGTTCCAATCTAAACTCCTATATGTCCCCATCGACTTTACATGTCTAACATGTTCAGGCAGTGACACTGCCTTAGTCAACGAGTTGGCTATGTTATCATCTGTTGCAATATCGGTTATCTTCACTTCACCTCAGTTCAGTATTTATCTGATGAGGTGGATACACCGCAGTACATGTTTGGATTTGTTATGCGATCTAGGCTTTTAGCTTGCGCAATGGCCCTTGTGTTGTCGCAAAATGGATTCACCGGACTGGATGGGTTTTTAATTACACCCAGCCCTGCCATGAATTTCCAAATCCACATAGCCTCCTTAGCTGCCTCTGCAGCATCCATGTACTTGGCCTCTGTCGTAGATTCGGCAATGGTATCTTGCTTTACGCTTTCCCAGCTAAAGCTCTGCCATTCAGCGTAAACACATATCCTGATTGACTTCTAAAGTCATCTGGATTTGTCTTGGAAAACTAGCGTCTACTCATCCTTCGACGACTAGTTCAGCATCATCTTTCCCCCGGGTTAGAATGATGTCTACTGGTACAACATAAGGCTTACGAGACGTCTGGTCTCATACATGTCATGGCATATATGATCGATCCTGCCCCCAGGCGCATAGGATTCTCATCATCCTTTTCAGCTCATCAGGTGTCTTAGGACACTGAGTCTTGCTGAGATGAATGCCATGACTAGTGGGTAAGAGTCCTTTCTTTGAATCGAGCATTAAGAACCTACTCAATGCCTTGTTCACATAGGTTCCCTGACTTAAATCCAAGACCCTCTTGGTGCGATCTCTACATATCTTAATCCTTAAGATATGAGAAGCATCGCCTAAGTCCTTTATTGAAGAACACTTCCTCAACCAAGCTTTAGTCTCGTGCAAGGTTGGGATGTCGTTTTCAATGAGAACCAGAAAGGTAATATTGCTCCCACTAGCCTTCTTATAAACGCAAGATTCATCCTCGTTCTTGATTAAGCCAAATCCAATTACAGCTTCATCAAAACGAAGGATCCAACTCCGAGAAGTTCGTTTCAATCCATAAATGGATTTCAACAACTTATAAATCTTTCCTTTATTCTTCGGATCGTCAAAACCTTTGGGCCGAGACATACAAACGTACTCAGTCAAATTTCCATTTAGGAAAGCGGTTTTGACATCCACTTGCCATATCTCGTAATTATGATACGCAGTTATGTCAAGAAGAATTTGGATCGATTTTGACCATAGCCACTAAGGAGAAGGTTTCCTCATAGTCAATCCATTGGATCTGCCTATAACCTTTCGCCACCAGTTGAGCTTTGTAGGTCAGAGGGTTGCCGTCCATGTCAAACTTCACCTTGAAGATCCATTTGCATCCTATGGTCCTCACACCATTGATGGGATCAACCGGTTCCCAGACTCGGTTGTCCGACATGGATTGCATTTCCTCCCTCATGGCTCCCAGCCATAACTCGGAGTTGGGCCCATCCACGACTTCCTGAAAGGTGGCTGGATCATCGTGATCCACCATGACTTCATTGTCACCTCTGGATACCATATCTTGGAGGTTGAAGATTGACCCTTTCAAATCGCCTTGGACCTTCCGGAATTGTAACAGGAATTGGTTCTCACTCTACGACAATCTCTGGCTCCATTCTACTGGGTTGTCAATTGGTTTAGACAGATCTGTACCATCCTGAATTTCTTCGAGATGCACAGTCCTCCCAATGACGTCTTTGGAAACAAAACTTCTTTTCCATAAAGACCCCACCCCAAGCGACGAACACCATGTTCTCACTGGGATTGTAGAAATAATATCCCCTTGTTGCTTTGGGATACCACACGAAGGTGCATATCTCAGATCTTGGTTCGAGCTTAGTCGAAACCAAATGTTTCACATAAGCCTCGCAACCACAAATCTTTAGGAAGGACAAAGCGGGCATCATCCCGTACCATTTTTAAAATGGTGTCCCTTCCACACCATTCGTCGAAGCCCGATTCACTATGAATGCGGTCGTCTCTAGAGCAAAACCCCTAAAAGAGATTGGGAGATCAGTCCAACTAATCATGGAACAGATCATTGTCTAACAATGTCCGATTTCTCCGTTTGGCTACACCTTTCAACTACAGTGACCTAGGAGGAGTCCATTCCAAAAGGATCCCATTCTCTTTTAGATGATCTAATAACTCTGTGGTCAAGTATTTTCCACCTCGATCCAATCGAAGTGCCTTAATACCTTTGTCGAGCTGGTTTTCTACTATAGTCTTAAACTCTTTGAATTTATCAAAAGCTTCAGACTTATGTCTCACCGAATAGACATAACCATATTTACTGTAATCATCAGTAAATGTGATAAAGTAGCTAAAACCCCTCCTGGCAAGTGAACTTATTGGTCTACACACATTCGAGTGTATCAGCCCCAATAATTCACCCGCCCTTTCATCGCGATCGATAAAGGGCACTTTAGTCATTTTGCCCATCAAACAAACCTTGCACCTATCGATCGAATGGAATTCGAATGAACCTGAAAGCCCGCACTTCTGAAGTGCTGATAGGCGCTTCTTGTTTATGCGACCCAAATGACAGTACCATAACAGAGTTAGGTTTAAATCGTTGGATTTAGACCTCTTGGTATTAACGGAATATATAGAACTTGAGGCATTGTTACCCATATCTAATATGTACAATCCTCCAACCATGTCAGTACTGGTATAAAACATATCATTGCATAGAACATTGAAAACTCCATTTCCAATATTAACATTATATCCTTCCTTGTCAAACACGGATACAGATATAATATTCCTACTAAAAGTAGGTATGCAATATACATTATACAATACTAAGACAAGGCCTCTTGGCAAAGCAAGACTCATGGATCCTACAGCAGTTGCCACAACTCTGAGGTCCATTTCGTGCTTTCCAAATCTCTCCTACTTTCAGCCACCATATATTAGTGCATGTGTGAGATTCAGTCATGGTATCTAATACCCATGAATCTTTGGAAGTAGAGAGATGTAGCTCTATAGAGTTAATACCGAATGAAGGCACGATCCCACCGCCCTTCCTTAGATCATCCAGGTTTCCTGATGAAGGCGCAGTCCTACTGCCCTTCTTCAGATCATCCAGGCTATTTGATGAAGGCGCAGTCCCACTGCCCTTCTTCAGATCAGCCGTGAACTTCCTGTAATCCCGGTTCCAATGACCAGGCTGTTGGCAGTAGAAGCAGACATTCTCAGGTGTCTCATCTTTCCTGCCAAGTGCGCATGGGTCCAGCCCTTGCCACTTCCAATTCCCTTGTTGACCATCAGAATATCCTTGGATCCCAGATCCCTGAGATATTCTTCTCAGCAGTTGATGACACTTCATGTAACTCTGATATGGTCTTAGAGACAGCCTTGTCAAGGACATATTCTTTGCGTTCAGACTTGAGGACTATCCTCAAAATTCTGTACCAGTCCAAATAGTTTGTCCCATTTAGCTTGACCCTGTCAAGAATGGTTTTTAATGACAAACTATTAATGTTCGCTGAATTTGCCATTTGATCTACAACAGACAAAATTCAATCAGTAAACTGAATAAATTTTATGAAGATCAAGCTTAAACACCAACAATCAATTCTAAACCTTTAGAATCTGAAACCAAGATCCTTGATTCACTCGATTAAGCTGAACTAATGCTCACCACTTAATCGAGCTATGTAGGTAGGACTCCATCCAATCACATCCAATGTGACTCTTGGCTAGGGTATGTACTTATGTACACGACTTACCCTATCTGTTACCCTAGCTCGACCTCAGGCCGAGAATCGTAGTCGGGTCCACCAATTTTCAACTATGGCTCGTCACTATGTAGGTGCTCCGCTAATGCGCACGACACCCACATATGTCGTCCAAACCTACTACCCCGCTTCCCCATGGATGCTCCGCTAATGCGCACGACACCCATAGGACGGGGAGGTAGTAAGGTGTTGATGATTGGGAGGTATCGGACATGACCCGCTTTTACTTGTCCAGTTGTGTTCAAAACTTTGGCACATCCTAGATGCGATGAGCACATCAACTACATTCCAAATGCAATGATACCTCAAATTACATCCAATGTAATTCTTCCTTTGAGCCCGTCAACTACATCCAATGCAATGACGGTTCTAAGGGTTCACACACAAGGATTTAAATTCCAATTTTATCTTTGCATGTGAGGTGATATGCTCGGTAAATAAAGTTAAGCATGCAATTCTAAAACACATAGAATTAATCATGCATAAACTAAACCAAGCATAAAGCGATAAATGTGCACATAATAGCCCCCTACACTAACTCCCACTAGCTTCTTGAGCTCCACCGACTCCAAGCCGATGCCAACACCCGAAAAGCCACCAAATGACCTTTTCGCCCTTTCTTCGTCTTGAGTAAAATATTACAATTTAATACACGACTCGCAGGTCGGGAATAAATAAATATTACAAACAAGTGGTTCGACGACCACACCTTGAAAGAATAATTACACGTTAACTCTAACGGCTCGCAGGCCGTGAAAAGCGATAAATAATTAAATTGAGCTCGGGGCTATTATGTACACCATGCCAACATCACATCACACATCGTGTTATCAAACAAGCATGTTATCAAACATCATGTGATTTTCCGGTTTTAATTAATAGTCAAGTTTCGAAAATTTTTGATGCTCGGTTTATCGAAACCGTTCAAAAATGAAACTTTTGAACATTTGATCTTCGAGTTCATCATGACGGTTCCAAACTCGTCATAACTAACAAAACGGTTTAGCCTTGGCATATCAACCATCCAATGGTCATGCTTGGCCTAGCTCCGTCCAACGGAGCCCCGTTCGGTCCCGGTTTCGGCTCCCCGAGAGTCCCGCTCCCGAGACCCGAAAAATCAAATTTTTTTTTCAAAATTTCCAGATTTGAAATAATTTTCAAAAATTCATTTTACATGTATTAAATCCATAAACAATAATTTAAAACATGTTATCAAACAATTTAGCAAAACAACATGCCAAAAACGAAACTTTCAAGCAAAACCGAAACTTTGAACACCGTCTTGTGAATCCCGAAGGTAGCACGGCTCTGATACCACTGTTGGGTCTCGAGGTAGGGTTGGAGATGAACCAACTCGCAGCGGAAAATCAATGAAAACCAAGAGACAATTAAAACCATGAAACAACTAACAAAGAATGGATTAACAAGAGAAAAATTCAGCACTAGTTCTTACCAAAACAAGAACACCGGTTAACGAATGATTGGCTTGAGTCTCCAAGACGCCTACGTATCCACATGGGAATCAAAGCCACGTAGTTCTTCTCTTTGAGGACTCAAGAACACAAAAATGGAGGAGGAAACTAGCCAAACCCGAAATGGCCATGGAAGAGGGAGAGAAAATGTGTTTCCTATTCTTGTCTAGTGTTTGTTATGTTGAAAAATGATGACTTCAACATAACAAAACCCATACTTGTCCAACTAAAGGCATGGGACAAGTATGGTGTCAAGTAAGGTGTAAATAGGACAAAGTATGGCAAGACAAGATTGTGTTAGGTGGTGAATCACCAACACCTTAATCCTTGTCTTGCTTACTTAGTACTAATTAATCAAGACTTGATTAATTAGTTCCATGGGCCTTGGTTGCATGGGCCTTTCATGGGCCTCTTGGAACATGGCCCGTGACCATTTCCAACGAGGTCCCGTGATTCGCTCATCGCCTCCATGCCTTCCATACCGGAAATGTCCAACATTATCCGACGCGATCAATCCCAAGACTCCAAGCCTTGTCTCGATCCGTAAAGTCCTATTCACTTACGGGCACATGACCCAAAACCCAGTTTTGGTCATGTCCCGAGACAACTCCCTTTTGGCCATTCTCCATAAATGTGTCAATGAGTTTCATCCTCCGGTGTGACCCTTAGGTTTATGCATGTCAATAGATCAACGTAAAATCCCATTTTACTTGATCCTATTTAAGTGGCAACTAACGAGACTTTAGTATTGCCTGACACTACATAACGAATCGACCCTGTCAATTCTAACCTTTCCGTCGTCCCTATCATTATCCTTTTATCTCCGATATCCTGATTGAGATAAGGCATAGAGCCGTCATCCTTATTATTCTCAATCACCGTTCCTTGATATGTGAGATGACTGAAGATATGATACCCAGTATCATGTGCATGGCCATGCTATTCTTCCAGTCACTCTCGATCAAGTGGCCGAGAACCGATATCTTTCCCATACCTCAGTATGAGGGATAAATCCCTTAGCCGCCTTTCGTGTCACTCATGTAGCCCGTCCCCAAGCCAATCCTGGCCGTTATGGAAGCCCTGTTACGGACAACGTTAGGCTCAGGTCAAACTCAGTTGTTGACTACATAGCGATCACAAAGACTCCTTGGTCTAAGGATACATGACAAGCTACGACACTGAATATGTTCATGACTTAATCTATGGCACATATTCAGGGCGGGTCGTCCAATATCATGTCCCACATGATATCTATGATCAGACTCCGAAATCCCATTCCAATGACTAACAGAACGTAAGCCATAAAGAGCCATCTTTCATACTAGTCGCTTCTAGTGAAGCTTTGTTGACTAGGGACCCATCGAGTGTGATCTATCTCGATCTATGGTTCTATTCGCATGGTGGGCATAGATCAGAGCACACATCGATATATTACTCCAACACATAAGTAATATAAAGCCGCTTTAATTTTATTGCTAACGATGATATATACATTTGGACATTTA
The DNA here is from genome assembly GCA_963921825.1 of Erodium maritimum. NCBI lineage: Eukaryota > Viridiplantae > Streptophyta > Magnoliopsida > Geraniales > Geraniaceae > Erodium > Erodium maritimum. Next base: position 68,020,493 of record OY997592.1, on the reverse strand, counting down.
GGATTGAACTACGGGCACTAAGACTAACACTACGTTCCTCTTTTAAGTACTGGGTTCGATACAAAACTCGATTTACTTAAAAAGTTTTTAGCATTTTCTTAATGCATGTGTCAGGTCTATTCTCTTAAGCGTCGGGTTCGTTACAAAACTCGATTTACTCAAGTTTTTAGCATTTTTTTCAATACACGTGTAAGGTCTATTCTTTAAGTATTGAGTTCGATACAAAACTCGATTTACTTAAAAGATTTCAATAGTTTTGTAATGCATGCGCAACTCTATTCGTCATGAATATCTATACGTAGTGAATATCTATAAAGAGACTTAGTATTTAGTAATGTTATTTATTTGACAGTAATAAGATTCTTATCTCCTAGATGTGAGATCTAATAATGGATTTGGTATCAAATGCTATATTGATCCATGAACTTGAAATGGATTTGAGTCCTCACATGTAGGGAAGGGGACAAAAGTAGATGGTCGTTGTTCAGAGTGAACCACGTGCTAAATTAACTACGAGACGAGAATTTCACATGTGGTGTGTATATTTGGTGATAGTTTAGTGCGCTGTAATCGACTATTTTTATGTGAAAGGCTTTGGAATAATGTGCGATTACGGAAATGTATACAGTGAAGTGTGGATGTGAAATTAACCCAATTAAATGGGCACAAAATTTTAAAATTTAATTTCACATCTTTGATTGGAAATAAGGTCAATACACGAATAGTAAAAGCCATGGTTTGATTTTGTTGGCCATTATGAGTATTAATAGTAAAAAGAAAAGCAAGTGATTGCTCTGTGAAACAGGTGACGAGGAATCGTACTATTAGTGCAAGTTTATTTTGAAACGTGGATATGATTTTTTTTATTAATCATGACAAAAATCGTAAACATAATTTGGGCTCTGATCCTGAGTTTTAGTATATATCCGAAATCTTCGTACGGATTCTGACATACTTGGACCTGTATTGGTGATCGTTTTTGTATAACGGACCATAAAGACCACAATAAAACAGAAAAACGAACATAGTAACCTAAAGAGCTTGCGATGCCAGTTCTTCTGAACCATGTAGATGTTGTAGTGGGGCATTCTGGTATTGCTAACTCATCGGCTTGAGTTACTGGAATGTTTAACTGTGGGCGGAGGACGGAACATACGCCCGGTGCTCCGGATGTGACTTCACCGATACTTCACGCAGAAGTAGATTGATCATCATCGGATCGACCCAAAATGGGTCGTCCAGTCTCAAGGTGATCGGCTTTGAGTGTCGTGGATACAGATGCCGGCCTAGCGTCCCTCCTCCCGTATCCCAAATCCAGCGACCCTCCCGGAACGCTCCGGTCACGACAGTGTGGTTGCTCGGCTTTGGTTGAGCATGTCTAAGAGCTGCTTGGTGCCGGTGCACAGTCGGCCAGATCGGTGCTTGCACACCGTTGACGATGGCGGCGGCGTAGGGAGAACGGGGCCAGATCCGTGCATGACGGCGTCGACGTGGAGAGAGAGGGGGCTAATCCATGGACGATGGCGGCGACGTGGACAGAGAGAGGGCGGATCCGTGGACGGTGGCGACGACATGGGGCAAGAGAGGGTGGAGCCGTGGACGGCGGTGGCGACGGCGGCGTGGGGAGAGAGGACGGAGCCGTGACGGCTAGGATTTTCCCTTTTGTGCGAGACACGGACGTCGTTTTTTCAAAGATGTGAATCATAATATCGCCAACAACCTAAATTTTCAACAACCTAAATTAATTATGTATATACTCTATCATTGTTAATGCAAGTTAAACCATATAAGTAGAGGTAAAAATCTGGGAACATAACATTGTCCGAGTCTCCTGTAGAACATCCGACGCTCATAAACTCGTAGAAATAACTTAATTTTCATCGTAGACTAAGAAATATATCCCTACGTCCGACTACCCTATGCCGAGAAAGTAAAATACTAAAAATAAAGGAAATAATAAGGAACAAAGTCCTGAAAATAAAGGACATAATATGCAACAAACTAGAAAGAAATAAGTCGTAGAAGAACGCCTCATGATAGATCTTGTTTTCCGGATCAACCTGGGATGCTTCGCACGGAATAACCAGACCAAAGGTGTCGGAGAGCGGTACACCATCTTGCTGTCCCACCCCCGAATTCCAAAACCACCGTATCCATCCATCTGGTAATTGTCGCATAGAAGATGACGACGAACGAGAAGTATAAGGGCTCTTACCCTCCGTACATCGCCATGGGCGCCCTTTTTGAATCGTGGGGCTAGGCTGGTGTTGTGGCAATGGTTGGAGGAGAAGCATAAGAAGGGACGATAGTGGTGGTCGGCATGACCATAACAACGGCAACAAAAAGACGGAGCGGTGACGACTAAGGCTATAAGAACAAAACACGAAATCCCTCTAAGAGATAAAGTCTCTAGACTTTTTTTATGTGGTATATTCTTAAATAGGGGAACTCCGTGTTAATTTTTGCCTAGTCATTATTTTATAATAGTTAAGAGAAACTTTAATGTATAAATATGAGAAGAAATCTAATAGAAACTCCTCTTATCCTAAAAACTGTGTGAACCAATCCTAGCCACATACCCTTTAGATCCAACATTCACCATAATGCCACATCATCACCCCAATTCCACCATAACTCACGCCACTTTCATCCTCTCTCACACAAGCAAGGGCATAATTGTAATAGCATGGTGCCATGTGGACAAGTGCCCTTTTTTCCTTAACCAATTCACTAATTTAATAGTTCCCGATTCGTTTGAACTCCGATTAACTTCAAACTTGCACCAATATTTTTCTTTTTCCAAGGGCTTTAAATCAAGATCAGTCATGAATATATTTTGAAGCACAAAAATAAAAAGTTATATTTGGGTGATAAAAACAATGTTGAGTGTTGATAAATTTTCACTAATAAATTTTTTATATCAGGGTATCAAACTAGTGCTAAATAGTGTTTAGTGTTGATAAAACTAGTGCTCAGTGTTCATCAAAAACATGTGATGATGTGATAAAAATCATGTTCGATTTTGGAAAATGAGGTGATAAAACTAGTGTTCAGTGTCGATAAACCCAGTGTATAGTGTTGATAAACCCAATGTATAATGTTGATAAAAATTACCCAGATTTAACTTTTCTTTAAAATCAGCCACGAAATAAGGGTGATAACCTAGAGTTTAGTGTTGATAAAAAATACATGTGATAGGATGATAAAAACACATGTAATTTAATGATAAACATAGTGTTTAGTGTTGATAAAACTAGTGCTTAATGTTCATAAAAAAACATGTGATGATGTGATAAAAATCATGTTCAATTTTGGAAAATGAGGTGATAAAACTAGTGTTCAGTGTTGATAAACTCAGTGTATAGTATTGATAAACTCAGTGTATAGTGTTGATAAAAATTACCCAGACTTAACTTTTTTTTAAAATCAGCTCCGAAATAATAAAAAAATTCGTGCTTCAAAATATATTCATGACTGATCTTGATAGAAAGCCCTTGAAAAAACAAAAATATTGGCGCAAGTTTGAAGCCTATCGGGTTTCAAACGAAGCGGGAAAAATTAAATTTGTGAATTGGTAAAAAGAATACGATAGTTTTACCAAAAAGCCCCTACAACTTATTAAAAAAATGCTGTTTTTTTCAGTAAATAAGTCAACAACTCAATTGCATCACATCCATCCATTCTTAAATTGGATGGCTTGGATTGGTTCACACGGTTTTTTACGTTAAGAGGTGGTTTCTATTTGATTTTTCCTCGGATAAATATTTTATAAATGAACGTACACATAACTTGAATATGAGGTACGCTAGCCCTTTCTCTTTAGTGGGGGTTTCAGCGATAATCCATGATGACGACAATCCTTAACTGGATAAGCAGCAACCACATGTCGAACAACGAAAAATCGGAGACAAGGACGGTTGGGGTTTCTCTGTCGATGTCCTCAATCCCATTGTCTCGTGAAACGAGCCTCTCCCTCAAACCTTATTCTCCGGTGCTCGATGGGGCGACGACGTAGAGGGGACATGACACAGTGTTCTTCGCCATCGGGACGGTGGAACCTGGAACTCACACGAGTCTCCGAGGGAGAGAGGTTCGGAGGCAACATGGAAACCTGATGGATAATCCTCGAGGGATCGTTCGTCGCACACTAGCGTTGGGTCTCAGACCGCGACATCAAAGTGTAGCGCATTAGGCCCCGCCGATGAATCTCGCGGCGGTTGGAGGTTTGAGACCTCCCTCGCCGGATCGACTCATACAGATGGGGGATTTTGGGAGCTTCCAATAGGGGAGGGACTCGTCGGAGGGGGACGAGTCCGAGGAAGGGGAAATGGATGAGTTGGTGGTATTATGGGGTAGCCTCTCGGTGGATCCACCACCGTCGACGCCGACCAATCGATACCAGATCGTGCCCGAAGAATTTCCTCTTGAGCTGGTGGATGACCCAACTTGACGTCGACGCAAAGGAAGCAGGCCCATTAGGGCTGCTGCTTTATTGGAACAAGATATGGGCCTCCAAGAATCAGCAACGAGTAGAGGCCCAATTGGAATAAGGCGTCATGTCTGAGGGAGTTTGGACCTGTTGGGTAATAGAGCAAACCGGGGACCAAAAAACCGGTTAGGAGGGCCGACCCATGACATACTAGGTAGAAGGGATACCCGAGAAAGAGCCTGTTCCGAGTGGGACCCGAGCAACAATCTGAACCTCGATTGGGGAGTACGGTCGACCAATGTCAAGGAGGTGGCGGTAGAAGATATGATTGGTGATAGTGGGATTGCGTGTGAAGCACGACCGATTGACATCAAGGACGCGGTGGATAGAGGTGTGCGTCGTGCGCGTGCATTTACGGATTCGGAGGGCTTTATGGAGTCTAATGAGGCATCAAGAGAATCAGCGAGGGGTGACAAGCACCCTCGCCTCTCCTAATGAGTAATCAGAGGATCAATAAGGAGTCCGTAGGTACTCCCCCCTCATCGACCATAGGGTGGCGTCGGTTCTATCAAGTACTGACACAACATTCTCATATCAGATCGGGAACCAACAACTTTACATTTTTAAAGGCCATCATTATCATCAGATGGGGAACGACGTCATGTGGTTTCTCATGAGGATGCATATTCTAATTGTGCTATTCCAGCCCCTAGTTACAAGACTGTCCACACCGTCACTCTCGGGCTTCAACGATTGTTTTGGTGGTCTCGGCCGCTAACGCAATTTATTCTTGGAGCACTTCCTAGAGTTTCGGTGTCAATCATCAAGAAAGGTGCCCGCTCTGTCCTAGATTCCCGTTTAGATTCGTTGTACCAATTTCTTCGAAAACTATTGTAGTATCATCACCTTCTTGACAATCTAGTAAAACATTTTGTCCCATGAGTTTTTATTTTATTATATGTTTTCTTCGCCCGATAATGTTAAGACTTGTTAACCTTGTCTTCTTCAATTTTTCATATAAATGAATCATTCTATTTTGTGGTTGAAGTTGGTTTGTATATTTAGTCTATTATGCATAAAATATTAACTACTTAAAACTTATAACTAATTTTGAAAACTAATTAACATCATTCTAAATCGAATAAACCAATTTTAATAATTTTTTGACAAAAAAATTATCTACCAATCGGATAAATCATTCATTTCCAAGCTCCCAAAATATATAGTGATGATACCCAAAAATTGGACGAAAACAGGATGTATTGTGGGAGCTCAAATTTCTTATTTTTCGGAGAAACAAACCCCCAGAAGATTGAAGATGATTTTCAATATCTGATTGACGTATGAGGGGATACATTATAATGTAGTCTCCTAAAGTAAGGTCTACAACCGGTTTTAAGCCTATTATAATGTAGTCGTGGTGGTCACTTCAAAGGCGCTATTTTATGTAGCGTTTAATATAGCAGCTCTTAAGATTTCTTGTCTTAAGAGACGCTGCGTAGACTGAGCGTTGTTGTAGAAATATAAGAGACATAAATAATTACTTAAAGACGTTACAATTAAATGTACCGCCTCATAAACTACCGTCTGCTGTATCATATGTTTTTACCATAATTTAAGTATTTTTTTTTATTAAATTGAATTTCGTGATACACGTTCTTTTTGTACAAGATTCCAATTCCCTAAAATAAATAAGAAAACACACCACGACTCCATTTGTTTTGTAGGTAGGGTCGTTTCTTCTTCAACTTGCAAGTGGCTCATCAACTAGTGGCATGCCTATTATGCATTTTTAGAAATAGCTTCAAGGAATAAGAGGAAATGATACCGAGTTCATAAGCCTTGATTGCATTATTTTCTGGAAACTTTGTTACAAAATGGCATTTAGCTACAGACAAATCAATAATAGATCAAAAAAATAAATAATAGAGTTATATTTATCGTATGATTTACCTTAGGATGTGTGGATTATTTACGTAAAAAACTTAACATTCATGACATAATCCATTACGTCATAGATAATTCATTTTGTTTCATGAAATATATAGAGTTTTGCTCGGGTTATATGTGTCGCAGCATGTTTTATTTTAGGGATATTTTCATCTCACTACCCTACTTATGTGGATTTTTTCATCTCACTACCATAATTATTTTTTTGTGGCACCTCACTACCCTAGAATGTTTTTTTTCACTTTCATACTCTAACTATTTTTTGTGGTACCTCACTACCCTAGAATGCATTTTTGTGGCACCTCACTACCCTAGAATGCATTTTTATGACATCAAAAACTGATATTTTAAAGAAAATTTGAAAACCAATGACATGTTTTTGAAATTTTGATTGTTAGTGAGGGGTATTATGGACTTTTTAAGTGTTTTCATCCAAAAATGGATGACAAATTGACGGCGGGTATGAAAGTGAAAAAAAATACATTCTAGCGTAGTGAGGTGCCACAAAAAATAATTAAGATAGTGAAATAAAAAAACCACATAGTCCCAACCGGCCGTAGCACGTCGGGCGCACATGGTTCCATACACATAGTTTGCTTTGATTCGCATATCCGAACTCAAGAGTTCCTCTATCCAACATTACAAGGAAATAACAAACCAAAGTCCTAAACTTATTGATCCAAAAGGTTATTCGACCTAACACAGTGAATAACCAATAATTTATTCGACCTAAAACAGGATAAAAAAGTAGCACACGATCGAAAGAGCAATCTACCAAATCTGCGATGCCAGTTCTTCTAGACCTCGTGCCATTAGAGCGACCTGGTATCGTCAATTCTTCGTCTTGATTCGCCCGACTCTTTCGAAATAGTGCGGAAGACGAGAACACCGATTCGACCAGCAGCGGTTTGTTCGAGATCGAGGGTCCCGACTTCGGGTGCCATAGAGACAGACCCCGACTTATCGTCCTTCCTCCCGGATCCCAGATCCATCGAGGGAACGGACCCATGCCGGCGTTAGGGACGGCGCATGGAGCCCGTACCCCGGAGAATGGCAGGATGGCCACGGTGGCTGAGCGACGGCCGGGAAGCAGAGCGCGGGCTGAGAGAGCGACTGGTGGACGGCGATGACGGCGACGACGAACCCTAAGTAGGGTAGACGGGACCTCACCTGGAGGTAGTGGAGAGTTTTGAAACCGGAACTTCGATGGTAGAAACAAGGAGCTGTCATGATCTGTCACATAATTAGTATAGTGAGATGAAAATAACCTTTTATTTTTTTATGTCATGTCCCATGTAAGTATAATGCAAAATATAAATTTATCATTTTCTTGAGAATAACATGTGGATCATGAATACATTAAATATAAGTAAAATAAAATAAACAATAATCACATATTCGGATGATAACTTATTTGATGTCGAGTGTATCAAAACAACGGTTCTAAACCAATATGGAATGAAACATGTGCCGCAGCAGGAATAGGTGGATACACACGGGGCAAGTGTACTGGATTTTCGGTGGTTGTGGAAGCAACAACAACTCCGCAGTGGGATCCATCTTTTTGATTTTGGCTCGATCGGTGTAACAGCACAGGGACGCCTCCACGGTGGGGGTGGCGGAGGCAGCAACTGTTGGATAAATTTGGCTCGCCTTGCTTGCTCCTTTTGCTTTTTACTGGTGTCTCACATGGAAAACAAATGGGAAATCATGTGAGTTAATAAAGGCTGGTGCTCTTGCCCTGTTCAACATGAAGCCCTTGGGCCTATGCCAGTTGGGCCAGAATAGGCTTTGTGCACCGCCGTCTGTCTGTCTATTATTTGTTTCTCTCTGTTAGAGACTTCTTCAAACCTGTTTGGTTATCGTCCTGCTGTTTCCACATCCAGTAGAGCGAATGGGCGCTAAGAGATCCTTGGGGAGCAACCGCGGCTGCTCGCCACCTCGAGCACGCCGGAACTTTTGCTTCAAAGTCAGTGGACCTCCGTGCCACGCCTCAGCTTCTCCTCTTCGTTCTGCACGTCACGCCGGTTGGTGTATCGTTTTATGTTTTCGATTGCATGCTTAATTGTTCTCTGGTTTTGTTCTGAAATTCATTTCCCAGTTTGCGAAATTTCATTCCAACAGCAACCATGGAAGAAGTCGGATCTTGTGGCGGGGGATGGGGTGGTGGTGGCGGCGGTGGGTGCTATTTGTACGGCGAGGGACTACGGACTAGACGGGGGCGGCCACAAATACTGTTCGGTGTATCGATCGATATGTGGTTTTCGTTCGGTCGGTTGTAGGGTGGACATGTATCGTAGGAACTGGTTCTCAATTGGTAGCATGATGTACATGTCTGATGTTAGTGCTATGACGATCTTCGGGTCGGTGCGAATTTTGGGCACTATGTTGTAGGGGTCTGCACGGTCCAGTGGATTGAAAGTCCAACCGACGAGGGGCAGAATTTCACCCGCGCTTGATCAATGAAGAGTTCGAGGTCCAACGTGTGTGTGGTGGTGCCTGTGGGTACTACCGCCTCAATGGACGTATTTTTTACTATCTCATGAGCCAACATTTGTGCGTTTTTGGAGCCCTACACTATCAAGCAAAGGAGGACAACGCATGATGGATCCTTGAAGGGGTACTTAGTCCGCCTTGATGCTAACTTTCAATAAATAGGTCCGCTCTGTCCTATCTCATCGTTGGAGTAGTTGTACTGATGTCTTTGGCCGCTATCACAGTATCCCTCTCTTGTCATCCACTTGGAAAACTTTCGTATATGAACATTTTTCTTCTTTTATTGTTGTTAGTCTCATGATGTTCGGATTGTTCAGTTCGATTATCTGCTTTATTATTCTTTGGTTATCCCGCTTTAGGCCAGGACTATATTTTTCGTTCAATTTAATGATTGCGATTACAATTCAATTTTTTTTTTTGATGCCGAGTTTTCATATTTCAAAAGTGTTGTAAAACGTTTTTATTGACACACTATTATTCATTTGATCTCTCGTAATATTTCTCAAACGAGATCTTAATGATATTTATATCAGAAAATACTTTCTCATTAATTGCAGTAAGTCGAAATTCCGACCGGCTAAAAGATAAATATTTGGACTCGAAGTTGACTCGTTTCATTTATTTCCTCCATAAATGTTCGATAAAAAATAATAATAAAATATTTTTTGATTCTATAAAATAAATTATGTATTTAATTTCCTTAATAAACGAAACCATACGCGAGATTTATAAAATTCGATACGAGATTTATTTGTTTATCAAAGAGTGTGTGTAAGTTTAAAATCTATTTCGAACATATTAATATTTGACGATCGGTATACTATGTGATAATTTTATTCTAATGTCCAATATAGAACAAAGCTATTAAAGACACATGTTTTTTTTTATGAATGAGTTATAATTCCACGGTTTCCATGAAGAAGAAACAGGAAAGTTGTTAAAGACTTGTTTGCGAATCTAGCCCTAGATTCAGGGATAAAACACCACACACTACACTACGATGAAAAAGTGGAACCAAAAGCCTAATGAAACTCCAAAGTTAAGCTGTCGAGATTTGAATAGTTGAATATAGAGATTTGTAATTATGAGGATCAAAAGCAAGTGGGGAATCCCTTTGTATGCATATGCTTCCAATTATATTTACATTGATGATGAGATGGTTTGGTTTTGAGTTTATCCATCTCCATCACCACACAATCACCACCCCACAACCGGAGCATTTACTCTATAAAACAATTATTGTCCGACTTTCGTTTTCATGTTATTAAACTTCGACCTCAGACTCTCGTTCTGTCTTTGTGCACAATGCAACAACGATTTTGGAGTCAATGTTGCTAACATTTGCTTAAAATCACCCCTCCTACTTCACTTGATCTTAGAGTCAATGTTCCAGAGCATTGACATTTTCTTTGTTTTGGTTGAGCATCCGTTTCTACGCTTATCGTTGTTACACATATGTTAAGGAGAAGAGAATGGTTGAGATACATATATGTTGAGGTATTTGGTTATCTAAAAACTTATGGATGTTCCAAAATGAAAGTGAGTCAACTGAGGTGAGTTTCAAAATTATTCAATATATGTTCTTTAATTGAGAGTGGAATTTATTCTGTCATTTTCTTTGAAGATTGGATTTTAAATCCTAAGTTATGTCCCATAAAAAAACAGATGGTTGATACCATGCAATATATGATTCTAAATGAATTTCATTGTATGTTCTATTTAAAAAGAAGGCTTATGCAATTAAGAGGTTAGAGTGATGCAGTGTTTGATGGTTGTTTGTGGCTGAAAATTGGACTTGTTTTGGTATCTACATAATGGTTATTATTTTGTTATTGTTGTAATAGATTTTGCAGCAATATAGTCATATAGTGAGGGGTTTCTCTGTTATATTCTAGATGGATGTTTCTTCATTATGTAAGATTGGGGTAGAAGGTCAAGAAATAGTCTTGATGCTCTTCTGTGTATTGGTTCATGTGTTATTATTTAGCATATGTCTTCTTTTTACCGACCAAAAGCCTATTTTTATATTTTCGCCTAAGGCCACAAAATACATAAGGACGACCCTGCATGCAAACTTGAGTCGTCGCTCTCCTGTGCCCGGTGGTCCACTGGCTCTACCACCATAATGGACACTGGTCCCCACGTCACTACTACACGCCCTCCCGTGTTGACGAGAGTGCAGGAGATTCAGGGTCATATAAGAGCGTTCCCTTTGAACAATGAAGAAGACGATGAGGACACCATCATTCAAGTAGAGGAGGTGCAAGAGGAAAGAAGTCAGTAGGCGAGGATGGCTAAGCTATCCCGCCAAGAGCCATGAGTCATCTAAGAGACGGGGGTTTTGTGGGCAGCTGGTTGCCTACCCCCATGACCCGGGACCAGGAAGGAAAAGTGAAGGACACCTTTACACTTTCCTTTGGATTGCGTTTTTCTATTTTAATAAGGACCGGTATGGTCCACTAGTTTGGGTATCTGTTTTTTTTTTAATATTTTGATTTGGTTATTTATTTTTCCAGTTCAGGGTAGGACGTAGAGATATGTATTGTTGTCTAGAATGGAAACTAGACTATTTCTACGGGTTCATGACATCGGGTTTCCTACGGGAGATAAGGACAATATGCTATTAACAAGGCTTTTAGCCCTATTTGTAACGTTTGGCTTGCACTAGTAATAGTTTTTCGTCCCCCGTTTTTTTTCTTCTAAAAAGTTATAAGATCATTGGTTTTAGTCCCGGCCCTAACATTGCACAATTATAATTGATCATAAACAAAAAAAATATTTGAAGGAAGTCTAAATGTTTTTTTTATCAGCTAATGTTTTATTGAAGGAACAAGTTCTCAAACTGGGAACAAGTCCAAGGGTAACCCCTCAATACACCAAAGAGCATGCTTGTTCAGCACCTCAAAACCAGAACCAGAACCCAAACAGTGGGTACAAACTTAACCGAACCAAAATAATGAACCCCCGGGTCTGAGACACACCTCAAGAACCCCAACAAACCCAACAACAGTATAAGAACTAGAAATACAGACTTGAAGTACAAAACTAGAAAGACCCCAATACAACTTGAGAATGCCTCAACGGCACCTCCAAAAAGAACAACCAACAGAGGTCTATAAACCTTGATAAAACAATTGAAGCAAACAACTCAAACCTACACATGTCTAACTACACCTAAAACAGATGAAAACGAACGAACCCACACAGGGGTGAAACATGACTCTTACCCAAGTTGATAGTCACCCAATAAGAAAACAAGTAGCCACTCCAACCGAACACCGCTAATCGATCCACCCACCCAATAACCCAACCCCAAATAGGGTCGGGATAACCAAGCATTGCCCAACAAATCCAGGTCCCCTCCTCCAATCTCAGAACAAAAGGGCTTCCAGAAGCCGTTAGGTTGTACCCCTCACGGTGGCCAACACCGACCGTGAGGCCCCAACCACACAAAGGATGAGGAACTAGAAGAGATTTGAAAGAGATAAAGGAAGAGAGATCATGTGAAGATATTGGGGAGAAAGCCGGTTATAACGTCCAAATCGCTTCTCTCAGATCTCGAAATACGAGATCCCACCGGTGGCCATCACCGACACGATGACCACGAGGGGAGAAAACCTCTACGAGGCAGCGAAGTAGACAAGGAGGAGGAAGGAGTTAGACGGCAAAAAATGTAGCTGCTAAAGCCAATCCAGAACAGAGCCCAAAGCAAACCGCCGAGTGATCTTCCGTCCCACAACTCTGAATCCTTCAAACACCATGGCCAACCTATCCAAAAACCCATCGCCGAAGGCCAGCTGCTCCGACGAAGCCCGGGAACCCCCGATGAATAGAAGAAACACAGAGGATCAGAAGTAGAAAAACTCACCGCGACGACACTCGGAGCCCTGGAGAAGGCAAAAAGCAAATCGGGAGGCAAGATCAAGCCAAACTGCGCCATCCACACCTTGAACGGTGGGGAAAAACGTCCCACTCAGATCTGCAAGAGCCGCCACCGATGATGAAGAAAACACCACCACGCCGGAGTAGAGAGGCACGAGGAGAAAGAAACACCCCGAATTCCCCCACTACCATCAGATCTGAGCCCAACAAATCCAGATCTAGCCCAAATATCTCTTCCCCGGTGTCTAAACCAACACCCAACCACCGGTCACCACCGGAACTTACTCCATCACGGAGAGAAACGAGAGAAGAGCGGGCTACCTTCAAGATTCCCAGTACCAGATCTGAGGCGAGAGGGGTTCGAGGTGGAAGAGGAGGGAAAAGGCCAAAAAGAAGCAAGGTGCGAAGAAAAAACGGGGGGGAGGCCACCAGTGACAACCGGCAACAAAAGTTGCAGCGGCGTCACCGGTGACCGGACGAAGACGAGGTAGGGTAGGGTTGTTTCGAGTTCTGGCCCTGTGTTTGGTCGTGATATCTTGGAAGAGTGATATGCTTTTGTTAAGCTTGGGTTGTTGGAGTGGCACGAGTCTATATTAGGAAGTCTGAATGTATACCTCGTCTTTAAATATATTTACACAAATTATATGTTTTCTAATAGAAAGCATGGAATTATACTATAACCTAATCTAATCTTTAATCACACATGTTCTTAAACAAATAATCTACTAAATTCGAACATCTAACCCTAAAAAGGGAAGATAATTTTTTGAGCACCAAACCAACCTAAGTGCACCGATAAAATTAAATTATATCTTTACTATTCTTAGAACAAAGATTCTACGTACTTGATCGGGGTTATGTTTAGATCATATTAGTAAATATCACACATTTCACTGATAAAAAAAGTAAATAAAATTCACACAATATACGTCTCGTATTCATTTGGTTGTCATCTATATTTCCATTTTTTTCCTTCTCATTTCTCTGTAATATGGGGTTAGCAATCTTGTAGTTTACTAATAGCATGTACCAAAATTATGGAAATGAAACTAAGATGTTATATTTGGAGTTCCAACGTTCAAGTCCATAAACAAAAGCTTTAATGTAATCTGTGGACTATTTCATTCCAATGAGAATGGAGGATATGACCTCTCTCCTACTCACTTTATTATTAGCTATTTTAAAATTCAATTAGAGATATGTTGAAATGGGAATTAATGCAAATGTGTAACCTAATTTCTCCATCCTCAAGACATCAATTTGCTTTGGCCTTTTGATAGTGCTATCTCACGATATTTGGTCCACAATGATTTGACCCTCTTTTGTTTTTTAGGTAAAAACAACGCCAACAGATTCACTCGTGTTTGATACGTATCATTGATATTAGACATATAAAATCAAACACACATCAATCGGTCATACGTTTTGATTAAAAAAGTTTGAATACTTTTTATTTATAATAAAGGGATCAGCTTCGAGAGAAAATATGAAATTTAAAACTGAAATACACTCACGTCAATGACAAACCATCTAGATACTACAATCATTGTCAGGGTATACATTCTTTATGTACTATTTTGTTCAAAAGTTGGTGAGTTAGTCACTAATTTGCAGGTCAAAAATATGTTACAATGTTTTGGTAAAAGAAATTTGAGAGAAGATATATTTAGTCGATTATAGTTTTTTTTCAAGATGGTTACGTCTCACCCCGTTTTCTTTCTTTATTTTCTATCGTGTTATGTGAGTGTTTGTTCACGAGTCATTTTTAATAGTACTTCAGTAGCAGAAGAATGCATTATGCTTATCTCCTTAAGATCATTGAGTTTCCCTTTTGTGATCTCTTGTAACATTGTTTATTAGTTCGACACCTGGAGTTATGAGTGAATTCCTTTAGGTTTTTGGATGGTACGATTGTTGTTGTTGTTGCTTTTGCTTGTTGTGGCTAGTTAGACCCTTTGGTTTTTGCGGTTCGTTTGATGTTTTCTTCCAAAAAAAACCTTGTTGTTTTTTAAACCCTTTTTTTAGGAAGAGAATTCTCATATTTTTTGAAACGAGGCCGAATTTTTTTTATTCATAGTTTCAAGAACATGTATGACTTTAACACAGCTTTGCTGGGAAAACAACTTTGGAAGCTTCTGACTGATGATTCCAGCTTGGTAGCGAGGGTGTTGAAGGCTCAGTATTACCCGGAATCCTCGGTGTTGGAGGCGGTCCGGAAACCGAATCAGAGTTATGTCTGGCAGAGTATCCTGTCTGCTCAGGAACTGGTCAAGGGTGGGGCAAGAAGGTCGATTGGTCCCGGGATGACAACATCGGTACGTGAGCATCCATGGTTGACGGGTGTTGAGGCGAGTGTGCACTCGGGGGGACCAGGTATGGACAACATGCCTGTTTCGGACCTTATGATGCCTAATGAGAGGCGATGAGATTTACACAAGATCCATACTCTATTTACTATAGAAGACCAGCAGGCAATACTGTCAATTCCGATAAGCAGGTCGGCAATAACAGATTCGTGGTACTGGATGGGAGATTACCTGGGGCAGTATACGATTAAGGCTGCCTATGGTATGTGTCAGCAGGCGCACGCGGCATTCCAGACCCAGACGGATATCTGGACAAAGATATGGAAATTGGAAGTGATGCCAAAGGTACGGACGTTTCTGTGGAGAACGTGTTCAGGGTGCCTCCAGGTGGCAGTCAACCTTAGGCGTCGGCGTGTGGCAATGGAGGCGAGGTGTCCGGTCTGTTCAGGGGCGGACGAATCGAAACTGCACCTTCTAGTCCAATGCCCCGTAGCAGCAGAGTGTTGGGCTAAGTCAGGCTTGAACACTTCCCAGGATGCTCAAACTATTTCTGATTGGGTGCAACGCACGCTCAATCTTAACCCTCTGGCTTGTGAGGGTCTAATAGGATGCATATTGTGGGAACTATGGAAGGACAGAAAGAAGGTGGTCTGGGAACACACGGCACAACTAGCCGCCAGTATTTTCCAGACGGCTTTCCACCTACAGGCTGGTTAGCTAGAAGCCAAGAAAAGGAAACAGCAGGCTGAAGTTTGGGAACGTCCTTCTCAAGGGACGTGGGCCGTGAATACAGATGGGACGCTGTTCGTGGCGACAAATAAGATGGGAACGAGTTGGATATGCAGAGATGAGTGGGGATATCTCACGGGGGCCCGTTCTGCGTCATTTCATGGTCCTCAGAACCAGAGATTGGTGGAGGCATATGCGATTCGGGATGCATTAACATGGCTTCTACAATACCCAAGGCAAAGGGCGTCAGTGCGAAGCGACTACAAGGTCATAGTGGATATGATCAGGAAAGGAGGGCGATTGTTATCTCCTTTGGGGACAATTGTCACAGATTGTATTTCCCTTTTAGATAAACTCGAGTGCGTGCAACTCGTTTTTGTAAAACGAACAGCGAACAAAGCAGCTCACTGGCTTGCCAGAGCGGCTTGTTCTTCCCCTGTCTGGAATTGGCAAGGGGGTTACATCCCCGAGCCTCTTCAAAATATCATTCTTGCCGATATTTAAATAAATTATCATATTTTCTCAACAAAAAAAAAAGACCGAAGACTTGGAGTTCCAACATATAGCATGAGACTTCCGTAAGTGTACCAGCGCTCTTGGACACATACTATTAGTCTATTTGTCATCATAAACACTAGATGAGCAAAAACAGAACAACAAAAATCAATAAACAAAAACAAAGACCATCACCAAGTCGAGGTTGTTTGGGATAATTCCTGAACCCGTTGAGATGCCTCGTGGAAGACTGTAAGACTGATTGCTCGGTCGTCCGCTGATAGACCATATTCTCCAGAACAGATGAGGATTCTCCGCATGATGGAGAAGGGACGAGATAGTCCGCCCCGGGGTTTTGTGGGATAGTACACCATCCTACTATCCCACAACCCGTCTCCCAACTCGTGACTTCTTTGGCAAGACTGTTGAGCAGTCGTTGTTTGAGTTGGAGTATCAGTATCTGTGTCGGTCATCCCAGTCCTCCGATCACCATATCATCGATATCCATTGACACCCATCTTCAATCCCTAGATGATAAACCCGAAACTTCGTCATCGGAGTCCACCCCGGGTTCTCATTAGTCTCTTAGACTCGTGATCAAAGTTTTTTATAACTTATGTTTGCTTAAGAATTCTCTGTTTTTTAAAAATCTTATTATCTAATTTTCTAATAAATCCTAAATTAGGATTTCGGAGGAGCACAGAAAGTTTTGGGCCTGAAATCTGAATACGGTCTCAAGGCCCATAAAAACACAGTAGCAACAACATCTGTCGTTCATATTGAACTCAACTCTCGAAGATCAGAATGCACGATCGCAGATGATAAAATGGAGAAAAGATTCACACTCATCCAAACTATCGCCGCAGCCGGAGTCTTCTCCGCCGTTTCCGGCTGGTAATTTTCTACAAGATTTTCCATCACTTTCCCGAGAATCGGTGATTCGTAATCCTTCCTTGTAACTGGACAGTAAATGAAGTTAGCTCAATGTTTCAGGTACGGTTTTATGTTCGGAAGAGAATCCGCTCGGAAGGATCTCGGTGTCGTGATCGAAGATCTCCGTCGCAACAATCTCGATTCCAGTTCGCCTCATCGTGATTGAGAGGTAATTTTCCCAATGCTCGCTCCCTCTTCCTTTGGTTTGCTATTTGACATTGATGCACACGCTTGAAAATGAATGAAGGAAGAACAAAAATTGGGTTGTTGATGATGTTTTAGTTGTTGTTTATGTGTAATGGAGACGTTTGTGATAAATTTTGTGAGAATAGAAGCTATATTTGCTATTATTTGATGAAAAACAGCTTGCTGATCCATGACTTGTTGCACATTAGGAGAATTTTTGACTTGATTATGCAGTACCTTTCAGGAAACTTCATGTTAGCCACCTTTTGTAACATCTTATGATGATAAGTTGTATAAAATTAAACTGGGTTTACTGATGTGTAGTGATGCATTAGGTCAGAGTGTTGATAGCTTAATCCCTTTTCCTTACCAAATCCCCATGAATGAGAGTGACTTATACATTTTTATTTTATTTTGGCAGCATACCCACTTCATTTCTTTGATGCTTCTTTCTGGAGTCCAGATTCTTACATTTAAGTTTGGATATTCGAGTCAGTCCAGATTAGTTTCAAATTGAATATTCAACTTAAAATCTTGTATCTTGTTGCATGAATGAAGTATGAACTTTTCTTGGCCTGCTGGTTTCGTCTTACATGTGGCAATCATATGATATAATATATCCTAAACAAATCATTTTTCTTGACTTAATCAAATGCCTTAACAGTTTGTAGATCCCTGTGAAGTGACCAATACTCAATAATTGGTTGTATTTTACATTCACGATCATATAAGAATACAACTTTTTCATCTTTCATGCCAACCTTGAAGAACTATATCACATATCATAAGAACTTTCGCCCCTCCCATTTTTGGTTCTTTAATAAGACCATTTGGGTTGTGGCTACACAAGGGCAGAACCCTCCTATCCCAACCCACCTCTTATAAATGTATGACACGAAGTGACTATACTAGCTGAGTAGCAACCATCTCCATGTCATGCCATCTTAGTGGTGTATAATATATTTGTACTACTATATTGTAATTCTCTGTTTTCATCCTCCCTTTTACACTCTACCCACCCTGTAGTACAATGAAGTTTATAAGAATTACATGAATTTATGCACATATTTCTACACAAGAATGGCATCCTTAGTTTTCTTCTCATTTTTCTCTCTAATGAATCCCACATGTAGATCTGTTCCAGTGGTGTCTGACTCTGAAAGTCTATTCCGACCTCCTTCTGACATGCTTCTCACGAACTCCACCAGGTGCCGCCAGTTGTCTGCTTCAAACAGCTTCTTATTCATCCGTAGATATGTAAATGCACTCAGTCCGTTGCCAGAATCTGACCTACTTTTTGCCATGACTTGTTCATATCCACCTGCATCATATCTTTCCAGTGCATTCTCTCCTGCAAGTTCTATTCCAGCAGTTTTGGTTGCCATCTTTACTTGCTTCACTAACCCTTCTGGTGAGCAATTTGCACTCTGGGGCTGTTCTCCATCTCTCATTTCCATGCAGGTGAAGTTTAACACCGCTCCATGTTTGCTCATCATATGGGCTATTGGTAGGTAGCCATCTCTGTGTCTAGTATTATAGTATCCAGCAGTTAATTCAGCTGCATGAGACCTTGTTCCATAGTGCCAGTGAATTCCAGCTACTTTTCCAGATAGTTCTGCTCCTGTTCCGTGGTATATCCCCTTTGCAGCTGCTAGTATCCTGTCACCATGCTCAAGCAGCTTTGCAGAGTACCACTCTAAGAAGAACTGCCCATACTCGGTGTTCCATGTCCCATCCCTTCGGAAAAAGCTGGTATCTTCAGGAAATTGATTGTACTGACCAGAATCATGGGGCCCACTTCTTCCCCAATCTTGCTTTCCAATTTCCTCTGCTGATGCTTTCAGTGAAGCTCTCATATACTGTTTTTACACAGGTACCAATTAGGTGTGACATATACATAGTTCAATTCATTTAATCCCATATATATATGATATGGTTGTCATTTATAAACCTCTAGTTAAATAATTGGTTCATGACACAACAGTTTCATAAATGAGCCATCTGATGATCAATATGTTTTCCAGTGGATCATTTTCAAGCAGTTCAAAAATATTTACCTTATCATAGCATTGGAACTCTCCAATTCCAGGAAACCTCCAAGTTCCATTACTTTCTGGATAAGATGGATATCTCAGCTCTCCACAAGGTCCCATTCCCACTTGAATTTCCTGGTAAAAGAAAATATGAAATTAAGTATCAACATGAACAGAGCTAACTGATTTTGTGGGAAAAAGTGACTTATTACTTAAGATTTCAAAATCTGATAGGTGACACCCAAATTTTATTGTCACTTTTGATTAGTTGTGTTTTTTTGTTTCTTCTTAAGCCTCATGTTTGGCGGACTCAGGTCAGACTATGCCCTGTGACAGTGTGGTCTCTGTAAAGTATTATCAATTAGCCAATGCTTCTCTAATATTGCGATGATTAGTAAGGTGTCCACTACAAGATAAGTCCTAACCTAACTGGTAGTATGTGTTCCCAAAGTGAGCTTATTTGTTCAAGTTTTCTATTTGATTATTTTCCAATCCCTTGGCTGTTTGAAAGCAATTT
The DNA here is from genome assembly GCA_963921825.1 of Erodium maritimum. Lineage (NCBI taxonomy): Eukaryota > Viridiplantae > Streptophyta > Magnoliopsida > Geraniales > Geraniaceae > Erodium > Erodium maritimum. The sequence goes on along the minus strand of OY997592.1, from coordinate 68,000,537 downwards.
ATAATTATAATTTATAAGAATAAGAGAACCGTTTAGGCCCACAGTTGGTTAACAGAATCCGTTTTTACATGGATCTCAGTTTCTTTACTTAATATAGAAATGTGGGTTCATATTGTCCACCTAAGGATGATGAACAGTCCATTCTGAACCATATGAAGACTGACTACTTTTTTCACCCCTATCCTGGCAACAGATATAAATTCTGTCTGCTTAGTGCTTATGCACATAATTTAGTTTAGGTTAATTACCTTTTGTACCCCTTTTCTATTGGTAACATACCTTTTGTACCCCTGCGTTTTGTAACGTTCAATAACAGTCCCTCCGTTTTGGTAACTTTCATTTAGTACCCTTTATGAATTGGTCACAGATCATTTAACACCCCTTATGTATTGATAACAGAACATCTAATACCCCTTATGAATTGGTCACAGATCATCAAAATGGCTAAACTTGACCAAAATTTTGTCCAGAGCGTTACCAATACATCAGGGTACTAAAGGAGTGTTACCAATACATAAGGGGTACTAAAGGTAATTAACCCATTTAGTTTCAAACCATTGTGCATAGATATCTGTGTGTTTATGTATAGTTTATTTTGTGTGATGACCTGTTTAAAAGGTATACCCTCTTATCATAAAATAGTTTTTAATCTTCATTAAGCTTGACAAATCTGTTTAGTCTAAGAGAATATGAAATAACGATTCACTTTAACTTTCTCATCCATCAAAATTTAAATAAGTAATATTCTTGATGAAGTCAATTCTAGTGCATCACCGAATGTCAAAAGCTTTGAGCAAAATGACAATAGGAAGAGTACTGTAATTGGTTTGTTTACACCAAAGTAGGTTATTAAGTTTCTTATAGATGACAATTTTTATATTTGGTAAGTTTCGGTGAAAAAGATTTATGAAAGATCTATTATTTTCTTGGTGTTCCTTGTTCGATCCTATCTTAGCATGCTATAAAATAAAAAGGTAGCAAGAGAGGTAGTATGTTTAGTAGATGCTCACCACAATAACTTTTCCCAAGTAATCTCTAAACCTGTCGCGGAAACTTCTCATGTAATCAGCGTAGACCTGAATGGGTGTCCTTCCTTTGAGTACCGGTAATGAGTCACAACCCAGAGATATGTACTCAGGATTCCTCCTACCAGATCTGTCTGTGTAGACAAGGTCCGGGTTCTTGCTAATTTCTTCAAGCACCCATGGTGGTAGAGGAATGCTGAAATTCATAGGAAAATTGTTATTTCAGTTTGCTCCTATTTTGATTAAGAATTAATTTATAACATGGTTCATCAACTCCTAGTACTCTTTTATAAGTAGAGCGAGAGAGATGATTTTTGGATTTATAGTTCTAAATATTCGCGTGAAAAGTTATTAGGAAAAGCAATTACTAGAAGAGCAATTATAGTCCACATACCTGCAAGAGTCTCCCACGTTTCCTCCACATTGATGAAACGACATCACAACTTGGAGCTTCAAACCATGCTTCTCCACCATCTGTACAAGCTCAGCATAGCCTTCCCAGTTATACTTCAAGGGCCCATCTTTCTCAACCAATCCCCACCAGGCATCCACCATGACTCCTTCTACGCCAGCGCTCTTCAAGGCCATCAGACTGGCATTCATGGCTCGAGGTTTATTCAAGCCACCTCCAAGCTTGATTGTGTCTAGTGGAAGCATCACAAACACAGGCACCTTTGAATTGCTTAAACTTTGAGTCCCAGGTAGTGTATGCAACTTCTCCCATTTTTCGTTCTTCTGGACCTCTGTGGTCAACGATCTCCTAACTGAGAATTGTGTCTGATGCACTGAATTCCTTACCCGGATACGGCATGATGACTTGATTTGTGCAAAACAAACTGTGCCAGAGAAGTCATCTGAAGTTCTTAGGCTCTTGGGGTCTCTTAGGTTTGTAAAAGAAATGGAAGATTGTATAGTCAATGCCATTTTTTCTGCTAGTATTGGAGAAATGAAAGTAGAGGAGAAAGATATGTGAGAATAGATAAAGAGATGGGTGGTTATTTATAAAACGGAACTGAGTACATATTCTTGAAGAAGACAACTTTGGTGGGCTCTAGTGTAAAAGAGAAAAAGTGCAAGAGATCAACTAGTCCAATTACTTTTTCAAAGTCATTTTCGGTATACGTGGTTAAGCGTTTCTTATTCTTATCATAATGTATGGGGAAAAAAGTAATTCCAGGTTTTTAAGTCACATACAAAGAATTGATTGATTTGCTTGTATTGTGTGGTATAGGCTTCTCTCAATGGCTATACCTGTGATCACATGGTTTCAAAATTCACAAAATTTGCTCTGTTATGTACTTTAGATGTTCTGACTTGTTGGAAACTTCAATTCACTATTTGAATTGAAAAAAAAGCATGGGCACTTTTATTGGCTGCTTTTAGGTTTCAAGTAAAGAGAACGAAGCACATCTGACAATATCTTAAGTTTATTGAAGCTGTTGATATTTTGAACCAATTTCATGTTAACTGCACCTGTCATAGTCAAATGTATTCTTTTTGTGTGAGAACCTTTTCATTTCAAAGCTGCATCTGTAAATAATCTTACAGTTTTCGTACTGGAAATAATCTTCCTGCTATGGGAATTCTCTGCTACTATGAATAGTTTATATATTAATTATATTTTCAGTACTTGTTGATCAACTTCACCCTTTTACTTAATGCGTGAATTAATATGTTTAACAAGTACTTGTATTGATCATTGTACATTCCTTGCGTTATGTCATGACCATAACTCTGTGGTACAGGTTTTACCATTATAGAACTTGCCATAGGAAGTGTGGAGAGGGGTGATTTACATAAGAGCATGGCTACTGGAGAGAGAAAAAGTCGGTTCTTCACAATTATTTTTCATTTCATTTAAATTATTTCTCTTGGTGTGATGGCTAATGGGTGGTTTCCTTTGTTTCAATCCACCAAACCCCACAAAGCATGGCAGGCTTTCTTTGGTATATGCTGTGTTTTTTTCATGCTGCATTTATGTGGAGGGCGAAATTCATGAATATTTCTTGGTTTTGGTTGCCTTGGGATAAGAAGACCGGAGACTATTCCCAATCGGAAAGCATGTGGTTCTAATTAAGTTTCTTCTTTCAGTTGTCTTTGATGTTTGTCTTTGCGCTGAAGTATTCAAAGCCTATTTGGCTCCACTGATTTGCCTTATTATACATGCTGAAATGCACTCATGTTCATATCCTTTAGAATTCTGATCAATACTGCGTAATCCTGGCTTGTATGATCTGTTAGAAATAAATCTGCTATATTTTGATATACATGTCAGAGTGTTAGATAACTCAGTGTCTGAAAAATGCATATTTAGTGTAGGATTTAAAATTGAGCTACATATATTGGACCTGACTCCACAATTAAAATGTCAACTTTAATAGTTGGGTCTGACTCTTACACTCAAATGGGCCAAATGGTCAAACGCCCACGGCCTCCACGACTAGAAGGTCACTTTTAATGGTTAGGTATGACTCTTCTATTTACACATTCAGTATCTTTTTTTTTCTTTCTAATTTTATTGGATGTGGGATCTTATACTTCAACATTTAGGTGGAAGAACAAAGCCTCACAGCTAAGCCCTATTGCAAATTTCAGTTAGGCACACACTATAAATGTGAGAATGGTTATGTGCTTACTTTCATATACAATATTCATTCCTCATGTCTGTGTTTTACCATGAGTGAAAAAGTAAGTTCAAATTTATTCCTCATTCCTCATGGCTGCTGTTTGTCACTTCTCCTACCTTATACTGTAATCAGATTGACATCGTGAATTACAATTTTTTCTGTGACAGGGATTGCATGTTGGTGAGATGCACCGCCCATCTGCTAAAACCTATTAAGAATTTTTAATCAAGCGGGTCTTTGTTCCATGAGAAAGGGATAATCCCGAATCTTATATTTCTGGACATTGACCGTTTGGTTTTTATTAGAGCGAGTTCTATTGAACTGAGCTGTTGGCCATATACTCACTGGCCTACCTTTACAATAAGGTTGTGGAGGGTACCAAATCTTATCTCTTCAGTGCTTTTGGTCTCATTTCAGGAGAAGACTGGGATGAAAGGCAGTAAAAGTGCAGGCATGGAATGCATGGAAAGGTACCTGGGCCCGACATTTCCTCTTCCTTTTCCCCAATAATTGCACTTGATTTATTTTTACTGCATTTCAGTGAACTGCCTTATTACCTAATAAAAATAAAAAAATAAAATAATGTTTTGAGATGTAACTATATTTGAAAATGCAATACAAGACCATGTTCTTGTGACTTAGTTGAATAAACTCTATCAGAAGACAAATTAAATGCAGACCAGGACTTTAAATCGGCCCCAAATAAAGTAATTACTGTACCCAAGAAAAGATCGTGCTGATGCATACTTGTATTGCTCTGTAGATGCTGACTCAACAAACATGTTTTGTGACTCATTTACTTGCCATTTGCAGATAAATTATATCCAAAACAGTGGTTGTGAACTGACATGTTGGTACAAATTTATGCAGTCCCCTCCATGTTTTGGGGTGTGAAATATTAGGCTCCTAAATGTTTCATGTTATCTTGCAATCAATTTCAAATTCAAATCGGTTGGAGCGTTGCAATTTTGTTCACTGACCCCACTTCTCTTTTCTCTCTTAGAATCAAAATCTCACAATCATGAAGAACAAGCCGGATGGTCCACCAATGACATAAGCGGGGCAGAAATTTGAAACATGACAAGGGATACAGTAAGTAGCTCAAATATGCTAATCAACAATTTCATATTTGTTACAGAACCTGTTACTGTCTTGTAGCAAAAAGGTCCCCTCCAATTGTCTTTTGTTTTTTTCTTGCTTGTGGTTGTGGTTCTCCATTGCATTTGCTGCAATGTGTATTCAAAATTCTGAACCCACAAAAATTCCTCCACCCATTCATTGCCTTTCATTTTATGTGGGTATGAGCTTTCCCTTCCCCGAGTACACGTAAGTATGGTTCCCTCTGCACATGTTGTGATTGTGAAAGCTCGAGCAATTTCAGCTATAGCTTTCTTCTCTTACAAGGATAATGTTATGGCCAAAGTCATTTGAGACTTTCTTTTATAAGTAAGATTTATTTTACTGACTTGTAAATGTGTTTGTGTTTCTTTGATTTTTTTTAAAACCTCATATTTGTGAGTGAAAGACTAATGGCCAGGCAACAAAATGGGTTGGGGTTTTTGTGCCCTAAATCTCACATGAAGGGTGCACCCACGTGTTTTTTTTTGGCTTTTAGGACACAGCTTTTGGGAGATATCTGGGAACTTTATGAGATATTTTCATTCTTCATCATAAGACGAAACAAATATCATTAGATATTTTTAGAACACCACAGTGATGTTTTGGTTGTTCTTGGGATATGAAAGTAGTCAAACTCGTCTGCTTGAATGTGAAGATATTTTGGTGATGCAAGAACTATCTTAGTTGAGGAGCTCACATATGGGCTTGTAATGAATGTAGATCTAGTGATCACATAAATATATTGAAATCTCCGTTGGATCGGATTTGAACATTGCCTCAAAACTTAGTGTGGGTCTATACAAACATGTGTCTAGACTTTAACACAAGTTTTGGAGTTCATTTTGGTGGGTGTGATTAGGCTTTAACATGATCCGTTGTTTAAGGCGCAATTTGATTGTAGTACAAGCACTGTCTTTGTAGAACAGGAACTGTTTTGGAAAATATCTTGATACTAGAATTTTAACTCAACTAATGCTCATCATACAGATCTCTCACAGAATGGCCAAAAGAGAAATATGATAATTGAGCTATGCATTTCAGAGCTTGGTGATTGAATCACACATGCAAGGTTCTAAACACAACACATGATATGATATGACCAGACAAGACATCAAGATCCAGATTCAAAACATGACAATCATACTTAGGAAGAGCGTCTAGGAAGAGAAATCTACAAGATCCACCTGGTCAGTCCAGGTTTATCTGCCACACATTATACAGTCACTGAAATATAGATAAACTTATTGTAGATTATGAAATTTAGGACTCTTCTATTGGAAACACAGACCCGATCCTCTGCCACGACAACGGTAACACTTGATATTTACAGAGTATGTACCTGAGTCAATGTGGCTGTAACAGGCTGTTGCTCACTTGGGTTGACCCGGTGGTCAAAGAGTTATCTTACCTCTAGGCCAGAGGTTCGAATCCTTTTAAGTACATCTGTTGGGGAGTAAAGATTGAGTTAGCCATTAGACTACGCTAGAATAGGATTTTCCTGTTTTCTTGTTGATAAAGAAGAAGGGTTGCAAACTCTCTCTCTAAACTCTAACCCTAGCTACACCTCTCCGCCGCTTCTGCTCTCTCCCCCGCCGGCGGTGCGCTGGTCTTCACGACCATGGAGCTGCCGGCGGTGGTCGTCCTCCTTTTCCCTCCTCTTTTTTTCCCTCACCTTCCTCCCTTCTCTTTTCCTTTTTCTTTCAACCCCTCACCGAACCTTTCCGACCCAGATCTGTAAGATAAAGAGCCATTGACGACCTCTGTTCTTCCTCCGGGCAGCCTTGTGTTCGGAGGCCGATGATTTGGGGTTGGCCGTCATCGGGTTACAGGGACAGGGTGAGATTGGGGCTGCCGGAAACGGTGCCCGTCACTCGTCGATGACCCTTTTCTCTCTTCTGCGCTCTTCTTCACCCACCTCTTCTTCTCCTTGACCCCGTGAACTTCGTCGGTCTCCGATTCGACGCTGGTGGTCACTACTCTCTCGCATGCTCTCTCCTCGACCGGTGAGGTTTCAGATCTATTAGTGGGAGATCCTTCTTCAACCTGTTGGTGGAGATAATCGTAGATCCGAGGTCTCATCGCAGCTCTTCTCCGGGGTTTCTTTTGTCTCGTTCCTGACTCAGGCTCCTTCCCCCTTCTCTTCTTCGTTCCCGTGTATTCGGGCCTCGTCGGACAGTGCTTTCCGGCGAGGGTTTTTGGTCATTTTGGGCCATGGTTTTGAAGACTAGGGTCTGGGGGTGTGGGTCGGGGCGTCATCGGAGCTTGGAGCGGATCCTTCTTTGCCTTCTTCGTCTCGGCTGATCTGTTCTCTTAAGAGGAGTTTGAAGCTTCGTCTCGTTTTGTCGTTGGTGCTGGCCAGCGAGGGTTCGGTTTTACCAGATCCCAGACGGGGAAGTTGTGGTGCGGTGAGTTGGATTTGAGAAGATCTGCATTGGTTTGAAGTACTTGCTGCCATCAGTTTCTGGTGTTTTGCTTGTTTGGAGTTTTTGGCGCTCGGGATCAGAGGCTACCTTCGACGTTTCGAGGTTGTGGGGTGAGCACTTCATCGTTTCTCTGTTTTCTGCCCCTTTTGATGTTTCCTGTTTGTTTTAGGTCGGATTAAACTGTTTATGTGCCTTTTTTTCACTCCCTGTTATTAGTCCGACCTGTTTTGTTACCCTGCGTGGTATGTTGTCCGACTTGTTTACCCTGCGTGGTATCGTTCTTCATTTGTTTAGTGGGTAATTTGTCACTGTTTATCTGTGTTTTGAGTTGCCGTTGTTGGCAAGCTCTGGTTTCAACTGTTGTGCTTAAAGGTAGTTAAATCTCGGGTATAGGACTGTTAGACCCGTAATGGTTCATGTTTTTCGGTTCTTACTCTGCAAGGTCACTTGCGCTAGGGACCTCAATAGAGGTTGCCTTTGTTTGTAAGTATCCGTCGTTGAGGGGTTCCTCTTTGCCTTGTCTTTTTTCTAAGACTTGGTATATAAAAAAATTAGCCGATCAAAAAAAAAAGTCATTGTGATTGTCCTCTCTCCACCCAAGAAATAATACCGCGTGTGCAATGCAATTTCAAACTTGGGACTTACTCCGACAAGAAATAAGCTAAGAGCATCCACGCTGACGAGATGGTTTAAAATATTGGTTTTTAATCTCCCAGCCAGCTCACCGCCAATGAGCTCTACAGTGGCGTTTCTGTTGCTGGCGGAGAGGCGCCGACGAGATGGAGAAAAAAAAAATAATTTTTTTAATGGATTTGTTATGTAAAAACAAATATTAAATGGAAAAAGAACAAGTATTAATCGAGTCAAGTTCAAGTTCGATCGAAGCTCGATCACACAGCTTTGCCTTGGCTGAGGAGACGATTAAGATGGCGAGAAACACAAGTTCCGGAGTTAGCATTTACAACTTGAGAAAAGTGGTCATCACACCAAACGGTATAGACAAAATGGAACGCCCGTCAAAATCATAGGATACCATATGCATAAACATCACAGATAAAAAGGTACAAAAGATGAGTTGAAGAAGAAGCTACTGAATGAGCTAGAACATCACAAAACAAGTTTTTATAAGGGTTTAGGGTTGGTTTAAACATAAATGTTGTAGTTTTGGTGAGCGTTTTTAACATAAAAAACGACGATCAAGGTTCTTCTATTGGACGTTTAGATTTTTTTGGATGATATAGGTGCGTCTTATTTTAAAATAAAATTAACATTGATCAAGTGTATTCCATTGGGCAAAAAGGATTCTGGGGATAAACTAGCCGTTGCCGTCGGCGTGAACTGCCAGCGAGAAGATCGTCGCCAGCCGTCTTCGCCAGCGAGCTCCCAGCCTGCTTCTCGCCGGCGTCTTACCACCCATTGTTGTGGATAGGGGTGAGCAATATAAACCGTTTCCACCGAAACCGACCGGCACCGCCCGGAATCGACACCGGAATCACCGGAACCGGCGGTTTCGGGGCCGACGCCGGTGGTGAAGGTTCTGCCACCGGAAGTACCGGTTCTGGTGGTCGAAAAGTTCGCCGATGCCGGTTAACCGGCCGTGCCCACCCCTAGCTGTGGATGCTCTCCACTTAACAACATCCTCCCACCCTATCATCTTCTAACATCTGTCCAAAGATAAATAGTAGTAATTTTTGAATTGAAAGTACACAATTTGGAAGGCATGTATAAAATACACACAAGACAACATAATATGATAGAATAGGAGCTGTTTTCGAAAGTATCTTGATACTTGAATATACATAAATATATAGCGGGTTTACCATCCTTTGAATCGGTTGAGAGGGAGGATGTATATAAAATTTAGGACTCTGCTATTGGAAACACAGACCCAATCCTCTGCTGTCCATGGCGATAGCACTTGATATTTACTGGGTATGGGCCTATCTGAATGTGGTTGTCCTCTCCACCCATGAAGAAACACAGTGTGTAGAGTGCAATTTCAAACTCTGGACTCACTCCCACTAGAATGCTCGAAAGAGATTTTAGTACACCGTTCCACTCAAACTGAACAGTAAGCAACTGTGTTTCTGAGTCAGGCTGCAAAAGTCAGACAAAGAAACAAGTTTATTATGGGAACTAAGAACTCGATATCCACCAAACTCGATATGAAAATGGAAACGTATAAGACACCGAACAATCTGGCTGATATATGGTTAAAACATAATGGAATGAGTAGTGTTTCCTTTATGTGCCATGCTTTGATTAGATTATCAGACTGGCAGTAAGTTGTTCCGAGTTGAGTCAATGGAAGAGAGATATACATAATACATGTAAGGCTACAACATAACATTTATTTCCTACCCAGACTATAGCTCAAATGAACAATATCACCTAATATTTGCTATATGAAGTACCAAATGCATAGGAGAATCTGAAATCAACTGCAGCTGAATTGTGCTGTGCATTCAGATGATCTTAACTACTTCATGGTTACAATACCAGATGGTATGTTCAACAGGATTGCTTGCTAATTTTAATTTTTATTAGATTCAGAGCAACTCTGTTCACAAAATGATTAACAAAATATGCAACCAGAAATTTCTGAACTTCTAAGTTCCAGGTATCATAGGTATTCCATGCCCTCTACATTAGGGGTGAGACAAAACCATTGAAACTGAAAAATTTGTCGTTTAAAAAAAAAAGAAAAATCCGACCGTTTACCAAACTGGGCCTAAATTTGGGAGTTTAACCTTTTTTTTTTGTGTTCAGCCCATTTCGTTTGAAAACCAAACTTCAGATTTTAAAATGGTAAAAAAACTGCCCAGACCGGCCGTCGCTCACCCCTACTCTACCTCACAGTTGGAACCTAGTTCCAGCTTTTCCTTTACTAGTTTAAAGTACCATGCATAACCTGATTATTAGAGGATATTTTGGCACCAAACCCATCTTGGAAAATGATACGTTGACTATAGGGAGAAACAGGCTACACACTAACCCATTGTACAACAATCATTGAACAATTTTTCTTAGACAAAAAAGACACATTCCTGTGCAGCTGAAATACGAAGGATCACTATTTGATATTTGACAATGCAGAGAAAAATGGTTGAAAAGAAAAGTAAGAACGAAAATGTTTGCTTTAAAAAAAAAAGAACGAAAATGTTTTTTTTTTTTTGCTTTCGATTAATATATTTCCTCGTCATCTTGGCAACAAAGAAACAAAATAAAATAAAAAACAGCGAAACACACTTACCGTCTCTCCACGCCTTCTAGGAAAAATGTAGCCTTGATAGTCAACCCTCCCTTTTGCTTCTTCTAGGTAAAACTGAAAACAAACAAAGAGAGCACATTACAGATTCAAACTTGCACTCTGCAATGAGGCGAGACAAAATAGTAAGAGGACATCAAAGACACATCACCTGAAGCCAGTTATGGAAACCCGAAACTGCATCTTCATCACGCTGCTTAATTTCTCCAACAAAAACATGTTCAAAAGCAGAAGAGGAACCAGAAGTACCACCTCGGGAATAAAGATCAAACCAAAGACCAGTCAGCATTCTCTTGAAATCTTGACTGTTCTCAGAAACAATACCCTTAGCGCAGAGATACTTATGAAGATATTTAATTGGTGCAGTTCTACTGATCTCTTCTATAAAGGCAGCTTGTTCTTGCCTCTCTTCAGATGTAACTACTTCTCTGCTCCCTTCATTGGGATTGTAATTATCTAGAAGAGAAAAGAAACGAGCAAAAGTAGGCTTCTTCAATACATCTTCATCAAGCCATTCAAATAGGCTTCCTCCAGCCATGTCTTCCCTTCCGTACATCTTTTTTCCTCCACCACAATCAATCTGATAGTCCTTGCCGGGTACCAAACGATTAAAATCAAGTTCCCAGAGCTTGTTGCAAGCTTCAGACAGGCCAGCAAGCTCTTCTCGGGAGGGTTCTATATCCTTGCTGCTCTCAACTTCATCAGAATATTGTTGTTCACTGGAAGGTTGTTTGTATGCATTCCATTGATCTTTGACCACCTGTGAGTTCAAGTATCGATTAGTGATTACAAAACTACATCTCTTGATTCTCTTCCATAGGACTAGGGATTCATAAAATATAAGTATCATAGCATGAAGATCAGGACTCAGGATATGAGAAATTCAACTAGTAAGGTAGAGAGTCACACTATTAATATTAAACTCATCCTGCCCCGAAAGCTTAAGCTATTAGGTGGAGGACCCAACTAATATATCCAGAGGTCACTTCATCCATATGTCCAGGGCCCAACATTTGATGTCTTTTGAGTGCCTAAAGTTCAAATAAGAGCGAACCTTATGTGATTTCCTTGGAGGTTTTTTGCCAACAGTCTCCCAACCATCATTGTCTTGTTCCTTCATAGTTATCATCAGAGAGAGTCAACAAATTAGAAAAATATAGTTCAAAGGTTCATAACACATCACACCACTGGACTCACAGCCCACCTTTCTGTTCCATTGAGTTTGGTTATCATCACATTGTTCACCATCTTCACCCTTTTGATATTTTTCTTGAACTGCCTGCATTTAAGATACTAGAATATCAATAATAAAGAAATCGTGAAGTTATCAGATGGTACAGAAAACCAGATCCATCAGACAATGTAGACTTTGGGTTCTTAATTCAAATACACACACATTTGCACAAAATTGAGACAATGCTATAGATCAGGAAAAGAAGGGCACTTGATTTTTTTAAATCTTTAATGGAAATCAGCATCAGTCAACTCAGATACCATTATTGAGGTTGGTGCCGAGTGTCCAAATTCACTACTGTACTTAGAGCATCCACAGTGGAGGCCAATTGAAGCATCGAATGTGCAAAAAAAGGTGACGTGTCTTCTCTCTCCTCGCATCGACAGTCTCGTCCACGTCGAAAGACCACTATCCCTCTCTCCCCTCTCTCTCTTCACTTTTCTTCCCTCTCCTCCCTCAGTCTTTCTTTTACTGCCACTTGTTGATTTTGGTCAGAATCAACCCATCGAATCTGACCTCCACTGGATGGTGGAGCTCAATCGATTATAGATCGAACTTTCTTTGAGTACTACTGATCAATTTTCCCAGATTCTAAACTAAAACCATGACATAAACCACTGAAATAATACTATAACAAAATAAAATGTTCGAAGATAACTATAAATCTATAATTAAACTTTCAACAATCATCTTGAGCTTTTTAGTTAAGTTGATCCTCTAATATAGAATTCACTAAGTGAAGAAAATTGAAGTACTAAAAATTCATATAAGAACATTATGTTCGAATATAACTATAAATCTATAATTGAACTTTCAACTACCAGCTTGAGCTTTTTAGTTAAGTTGATCCTCTAATATAGAATTCACTAGGTAAGACCCTAGTGAAGAAAATTTAAGTAGTAAAAATTCATATAAGAACATTTTTGGATGGAGATCAACCTTTTGAGGTCGTGAATAGGAGGGTCTGGACAAAGAGCTCTCCTCCCAATCGTTCTGTCTCTGATCCTGCAAAAATCAAATCCAAAGGGATCTTCAGTTGCAATTTATTTGAGACCCAAATCACCAACAAAAAAGTCATCTGTAAAGTCGAGTCATCGGAATCGGGACCTGTCTGTTCCACTGGTTCTGAGTGTGACCATGAGTCCTGACTTCTCCTTCCTGCTCCTCCCCGGAGACCACCTGTAGCCACCATTAACGTCACCAATACGATTCTCAGAAATCGTAAAAAGCCGATGGGTAACATACTAACCTGAGCCCAACTGGATCTTGACCGTTCGTCTCGGGATTCCGGCTCGGCTTCGCCGTCTAAGCGATCGATGACAACGTCCGCAAGGCTCTTGATCAGGCCATACATTTTTTCCGAAGATAAAATTTAAAACTCTAAAGAGAAAGTGTGTGTAGAGTTGTAGTAACAGTGAAAGCTATAAATAGTAGTTGGATAAAGTTAGCTCGGAAGTTGAGTAATGGCGCGTACAGTTCAATCCTGCCGACACCCTCTCAGCCTATCATAATCTGACAGGTGCCCCCAAATTTATTTTTCTACCCTTCCGAGCTAAGCTCTACGAATTTAAGACTCAATATCTTTGACTCAAGCAAAAATGATTAATTTACAAGACGAATTTGAAACAAAAATGCATTTTTTATTATTGATACATTACATTTCATATTAAACTTGATGTAAAGGCGTCACTTTGTATCGTCGGAATAGGTAGCATCCAAGATTTGATGTCCGGTTGTGTTAGACTTGCGTCTAATCTGCTGCGCCACATCCGCGACAAGCTGTCGTTGTTTCCATTGCGCTGAGCCTCAAGCACCGACGCATTGTACATGCTCTTATACATATTATATATACGCACTTGTCTCAGATCAAGCAGCAATTATCTAATGATGAAGCTATAACAAGTGGTGGGGGTGATCGAGAACAACCCTCATGGGCTTCCAGTGAGAATCTTCTTTGTTTTCTCTGAGAGCAACAAAGTGGAGAGCATCGCTCTGGACTTGATAAACATGGCATGCCCATGGGTATGATTCTGGCGCAGACCATACGTTTTGCTCGAACACAGTCCCCTCAGCCAGTGACTCCGCCACACACTGTGCTACTTCCAGCTCCGGCTCTGCAAAACTGGACATGACAATGCAACCAAGAGATACGAATCCATCTGGGGCTCGTGGATGCCATATCGATACTGGGTTTGTGTAGTCATCTGGGCAGTTCCTCCATACCTGCATAATACGGTGACATGTAATTTGCTGGGAACATTTATAAACCTCAATAATGCTACAACAAAGCAAAGTATATCTGAACCACCGAAACTTGTTTGTCCAATTGGTCAAGCACTTGGACTTGGATACTCGAGATCGGAGTTCCCAAATGAAATTTGTCTGTCAGTATTATTTAATGTACATGAACAGAGACACAGGATTGACCCACAACAAGGTAAAGGCGGAGGAGTAACCTAAGAAATCTGATCAGGTGTTGAAAAAACCAGCGATTGAAGGAATGGTCAATATAATCTAACAGGCACGAAAATTCAGGGGAGTACCAGGGCCAGTGTGGGCTGACACATTACGGTTCTTTTAAAAAATTGTAGGAGAGCCAACAGCTCTATGCCCAACGGAGCGGCACTAAGTGCCACATACTCTCCTCTAGTGCCACCTTAAGGTGACGCTTCCACTGTGGATACTCTAACTAACTCCTTACCTATTCCAGGTTTAGCGGAACATAGTGGTGGGAGTCAAATCTGAAAGGAGCTAGTAATGAATGGCTAAGAACTTGTGACACAAGAAAACTACAATTGCAATTAGAACTTGATTTCTAATACAGATTTCATACCAGGTCATAACCCACTGGAGGAGCGAACAGTTTGCTAATGTTATGGTAAACAGCAGCAACATTCGGAGGATGAGAGCCAGCACGAGCAATATCCCCAACGAAGACATACCTGAATGAGAACAGAGTCCAAGACTATTATTTAAATTTGAAAACTTATACACATAAACCAAAACAATACATCCACCATCTACAGGTTTTGATCACTGTCAGTAGGTCTGATTTTGAAAATGGTATCTAATTATGATTGTGTTTACACAAGTTGTATAAAGTTCACACCTTAAGAATCACTCTCTACTCTCCACTATGAATTTCATCACTATTTAAGGCAAGCAGAACTTTGACTTCTAATTAAAGGTACTTGACTAGAAGTTTGTTGTGAACAAACTTACATGTACAAAAATGTATATAGCAACTAAAACAATAGTTTAGGAAACTTGAGATCTGAAATAAAAAGAAAACGGTAATTACCCTTCTGGACAAATAGGTCTCCAAATGCTACATATTCCACTTTCCCCCAAAACCTGAAAAAAGGACCCACATTTTTTAACTTTACTGCTAGCAATTTAAAAGGTAATTTTCTCCAACATATTGAGAGAGATGAGAATGACTAATGCACCTGCTTTCTGAGTAATATGCACCGGCCCTTTGATTGCACTTCACTGCTCCAAATTTTCACAAAGTTGATTGTATGCTTCACAAATCTCCTTTCATTAGTTTCAGTACTTATTGATGAGATCTTTGTTGAGTTGACGACAGATAAGCTTCTGGTACACGACTCTTCCCCATCACCTTCACTCCAAGCCAAATGGACATGCCTCTGGCTTGTAGGAACCTACACATACAGACCGACTCAGTTATTTACTTACAAACTCAAAATGAATATAAATATCTGCACAATGCTGACCTTTAGAATAAGACATTTCCTGTCAGACTGGTATGCTTTCCACATCTTACGTACTAGCAAACTTATCCTAACAGCCTGGGCTTCTCTTCCATCCACTTCATCATTGCACTTTATAATACGGACAAAATTGTCAGATCTCCTAAAACTTTTTAGATGAAGCATCAAGTGTGTGGGTTGGCTGGAGCCTGCTTTTGCTAGTTCAATTGCCATTAGATCTTCCCATGGCACAGACCACGTGATCTTGCAAGGCTTCTTATCCATTGTGTCAAGATCCAAACACTAAACAGAAGCAAAGAGCAAGGAGGCCATGACCACAAGTTCTATAATAAGTTTAATAGCTATGGTTAACTGTACACCTTTTGCACTTAACTATCCCTAACTTCAACCTTTTACATCCAGCTACCTAAACTTTCAAAAATATAAAAACAACTCTTTTTTTACTGATAAATGACGAATATGCCCTTGACCCGATTACATTGTCTTTTTAATAACTTTATCTTTTCAGGGACCTTCTTTATGTATATTCAACTGTTTTCTACACATAATCAAAATGATTTTGGTGGTTATGAAGTCTTTTGAGATTAGGGTCAAGGACATTTTCGTATTGTTTGGCAAAAAAGAGTTATGTTTAAATTTTTGAAAGTTTAGGTAGCTGGGTGTAAAAGTTTAAAGTTGGGGATAGTTAAGTATAAAAAGCATATAGTTCACCATAGCTATCTGCAATTAACCTTAATTTATAGGCACACAGAGCAAGGCACACACACTAACCTGCAGCAAAATCACTTGTTTGTTGGTAAGTAGCACAATCCGTTTGTAAGGTACAACAAAATGTTCCTCATAATAATCAGACAAAGCAAATTTTGAAGGCTCCTTAAATATTTCAGTACAGGCAAATCGGTGACTTGCTTCTGCAAGGTAAAGTATCATCTGAAAAAAAAAATAACAAAGGGTATATATGTATGGAGAATCATTTTCCCTTAGTGAGAAATAAGGCATTTATAGCAAAACAAGGCTTTTATCTTATCGATCATGACAAAGTCACATGTGAAACAGCAAGTAGGAAAAGCACCTGCCCAGCAGCCTCTTTCATAGAATACTCCCCCAGTATACCATCAGTTCGAATTACCCGTGGGTTTCTGACTCTATGGGCAGTGGCTTTGTTACTTAAAACCTGAAAGCATTTGGAACAACTAGCACCAATTCCGTCAACAGTTAATGAAACAAAATCTAATGCCCCGCTCACTGGCTGTACAATGATTCCTATAACAGCGCGTCCAAGACCTTGAGCAAGTCCAATGATACCATTCTGTCTGGCGCTCTCCACAGGTTTTGTTACTACTCCGGAAACCCCGAAAGCAAGACCTTGGGCAAAAGCTTCTGTTCCTTGAATAATCCCATCAGCCACCCCCATGATTTTCCTTGACCGTACCTGTTCCCATATTAGAATGTTGGTTTTTAATGCAAACTGAACTACCACAATTGTTGATTAAGATAATCTTGCCTGTTTTGAACGTAACCGCAGAAATTGTCCATCAGTTGAAATTTTAGCAAAACCTTTACTAAGTGAAGCTAGTGTTGAGCTTGTCATGCCAAGCACATCCACAGAAAATATCAAATGTAAGGGATTATGAACCAAATCTTTACAAAGACGGTCTCTAATAGCAGGGACAATGGAACTTTTAAACATAAATCTGTCTTTGTGCATCATTCTTCTTACATGCACCTGAAATAAAAAGATCAGAGAATGGCATCATTCTTATTAGATGCATATGAATTAAAAACTTGTACATCAGATGCCACAGTTGATAAGGTGAAAAACACACAAAGGAAGTTTCTGTTTTGGAACAGTCCAAAATCCTAAGTTTAAGCCCACTAACACATCTGATATTTAAAACTGAGAAAACCGTATTTTTTGCAAGACAAGAAGTTGGACGCAGAAAAACTTCAATTATGTTCCAAAATAAAATAAAAATAATGTAATATGACCTTACCTTAATTTTAAATGCATTTCCAACAGCTGACAATATGGGGCTCCATACACCTAGAACCCCTTGGGGTCTTTGAGCTGGCGCTGTCTCCATTGCTACCTTAAGCCTTACTTCTGAAACATCTATTAGGCTGGAAAGAAAAGGGAAGATAGTTACACTTCAACTAAAAATTAGAAACAATTAAGCCATCAAAGAATTCAAAATTTGATGGTGAATATTGCAATTTGAACTCATCCACTCAAAAGCAAGATATCAAACCAAAAGCATAGCTGCATAGGTAAATGAAACCAAACTTTCTTTTGATTAGAAGTTCTATTCAGTTTCACTCTCTCTAATATGCAAATATATATGTGCTTTCCACATAACTGTCTAAAGTATGGGCAGCACATGGCCTTCTTGAGATGAAAGTTATGGGTAATATCTTACTCAAAACGTATCTCTGGATCGACTTGTGTGATGCTAGAACTTTGGGGTATGCGGTCTAGCTGAAGATTATTGTAAAAATCCATCAAAGCCCATATAATCGGTTCATGAATATTGATCCTCCAACACTTGTCCGTTACCTGTCATCTCAATGTAAACTTTGATGACATCATTCATGCAATATATCTTAATGCCATGATATATTGAGCAACATATCAAGCGCCATTCAACAATCTTACCCGTACATATACGTATGGGTAAATCTGGATACCATCAGCATTCTCATTGCGCACTGTAACAGTCATCTTAAAAACTGGATGACTAATGTCAGATAGCTGCTGGGGTGCCAAGAGCACTGGCATCAAAGTTAGAGGGAGCTGGTTGTCAAGTTGAAAATAGCCCAGTATGAGCTTGAATCTGGAATAGATAAATACGGATAAATAGCTTTTTTTCCAATATGTCTTATTCAATAAATACCATATTTGTAAGAGATTTAGCATGCGAGTATTTCTCCTATGCAAAATATCTAACTGGATCTTTGGAGGGACAGTAGTCACAGTACCGTGGTAATGCTCAGGAGTTGTGTACTTCTAAGCAGAAACAAAAATATACAAGTTGATTGCTGGTCAGCTACTTTACAAGAATGAGAGGTCAGGTAAATTCTGATATAATGAGCTAATCTACAACTGTGGTACGTAAACATTTTTTCACAGTAGTAATAAAGAAAATATTAACGTACATAAACTTTTTTTCACAGTAGTAATAAAGAAAGTATCAACTTTTACAGTAGGAATATTTGACTAAGTCCAATGATGCATTAATTGCTGACTGCTGTGAGTACATGCAAAAAAATGATTAGGAGATAACGCTATTTGGATAGACTGCACTAATAGCCATAGATACTATACAGAACTCCAAACAGTGCTTATCAAATTAAGTAGCCGGCTTTCAAAGATATAACTTTCTTAACATCATGCCTTACCTGCTTGTTGCTCCTCCATCGTAGCCGGTCGAATATGATATGAGGACCCGTTCCAAATATACGTAAGAGACCTCCCTTGGTTTATGATCTACAATAGAAACCCCAATAATTCCCATTACAATTATAATCTCCATGGGAGTGGCATTGTTCTGCATTTCTGTTGGCTTGCAAGAATTTCCCCAATTTCCAACTGGTGCAAGAATTTTCCCTGATATTCTGTGATCTTGGAACCTAGCAACCTTGACATCCCCCATTTCAACAACATGGAATTGAAGTCCTAGTTCTACACTTTCTGCAGAGCATAGCCCAATCTTTTCCAAATCAAGATTCCAATTTTCACTGCTATTTTCACCTTCAATCTTGGTATGGATAAATTTTTGGCCATATGGATCTTCCCAGCAAAAAAGTGTTGTTGAAAGTGGCTGCAACTGAACCCTTGTATCTTCACTAAATCCAAACTGGCAAATGCTGATTGTTTTGCTTGTTGTTCTGTTCTCGATCCTGCTTAACCGGACCTTTAACAGGTTAGTGGAATCAATAATATATGCAGATGTTGCATAACAATATGTTACCCACAAAGACAAACATATTAAAAATATGTTTGATGATGTAGATGCTTATCATAGGAAGAATTACCTGATGGGACCATTGGAACATCCAACCCGAAATACAACTATAAAACGCGATCCTTCTTCATAGCCCCGTATCTCCATCCTCAAATATCTTGGAGAACTCGCGTCTGTCCTCATAACCAGAGAGATAGTATCCTCTTTCAAAATCTCAAAAGGAAATGACCATTTCGTGTCTTCCAATCGAACCTATAAAAGTAAAAAGCCTTCTAATTACACAAGTTGGTCATAAAAAAAATAGCTAGTGTTCACTAGTTTAACAATACAGTAAATTTACAACTCCCAATTTAATCACTTCTTCGATTTTCTATTGAGGTCAATCCTATTAAGTGATTTGCCAAAATGGCAAATTTCTGGTTCAATAATGACACCTTAACTCCATGAGGAGTTTATGGATCAGCCACGAGGCTGCCTGAAAAACCAAATTAAAAATTCTCCCAATTTTAGTTTGCAACTATGCAAACTAAATATGAATATACTAGAATCAGTTTGCTTAAAATTGCAAAACAAAACTGATGATGGGTAGGAGCATGTTTAAGTTTAACCACCTAATGTTGTTGCAACCGTAAGTAGTACACAAACCTGGAGCTTATGAGTTTCACCCATTTCGCGGCATACAACAGAAACTCTCGAATCAGATGGACGTAGAACCTTTGGCTCGTCTTTACTGCTCAACTTAATATATATGTCTTCACCACATCTATTAGTAAAAGTCATGAATGGCCGGACAGAAATTACCTAAGGATAAGATAATAGGTCAACCAGCACATATATCTTATAAGGTCTATATAAAGCTCTCAAGTAAAGTATTACCTTAGTTGGAACAGACTGATAAGGGCATGTTTTTCTGGAAATGAAAAGCCGCATGCAATTGCCATTAGCATCACAAGTGAAAAGATCCAATGACCCATCCTATGAAGACAAGAATAAGTCTACAATAACAAACTAAAAAGGTGAAAAGACTGATGCTTCAACAAATAGTGACACCTACCATGTCACCTAGGGGTGAAAGATCTTTAACTGGTCCAAACTGCTCTGTACCAGACAGGGATATAGATAGGCCATGAGAATTAAAGTTCAGTATTGAATCAATTGAATGGCCATCTTCTATTTCCTCTTGAGATATTTCCTCAAGGATTGCTTCATTATTCTTTTTTGAGCGAAATGGAAGAGCAATATTCCGACTGCTTTTATTCCCTGACATATCCAGAAGCCTAAATGTAAGTGGGGGACATCTGGCAACTGTAAACCAATAAGGAGAATAAACTCTAATGCGCTTAGCCAACAGTGGTCGGTCTGCATCATTATTTTGTTCAAGAGTTAGTTCAACAATCCTGCACACATCCAAGAACTTTATTAGCATGCCAGAACTGGGCAACAAGATATAGAATATAACTTATGTCTGGTCAAACCTTCTAGAGACTAAACTTCTTAAGCTATATGTTTTAGATGGAACTCCCCGAGGATCAGATACCAGAACAGCTTCCTGTTAACGTCAAAATTAAATGAAGAAATACCAAACGAGAGAGAACAAGATGCATAGCAATCATCTTACTCCGGTAAAGAAATTATTGTTGCATGAGAACAAAGACTGGAGTAACTTTAATATCTTACATTAACAGGCTTCCATCCCCTTTGTGGAACAAGTGAAAAGAACAAAGGATTTCTTATGTCAGCATTGTAAACTTTCGCTGTAGTTCCTGGACGAAATACTCCTCTAGAGCAGTCCATTAAATGACCACTTACCTGCTTCTCAAGCACAGAACATTCAGCTGCAAAGGGAAGAAGATTTGAGATTGACAATGGAGACTTCACCACCAGGATCCAATCCTGGATAGGATTAGAATACATGTCGTTTGCAATTTCTGTTGCTTGTATGTTCACACAAAACCACAGTTTGTGCAAATTATTTGAAGAACTCCCATTTATCTTGGTGCAGCACAACAACTCTTCACACTCTGTCAGGGTCGATACATATATCTCAGAACAACTTCTTTGCTTAGTGGAATCCACTTGTTGATTCAGCCTATTTACTACAGAACTCCAAGAATACTCTCCAAGATCAGTAGATCTGGAAGGTCTTATCCGGAAGACGTACTGTCCATATTGGGTACATGCTGATAAAGGAAGTGGCAGGGTCTCCCCAGGTTTAAGTACTCCAACATAAATGTCCCCCTGGTGTATATTACCTGGCATATGTTTCCTATGTCTGATCCATCTCCTTTGCCTTGCACAGTTCACAGACATTGAAGGACCAGAAGACTCTGGCCATTTCAGTCTATCAATGTTTGCAGCATATACCCAACCATCAGCAGTCTTGGTAGATTCTGTATCCAAATTCCAATCATCAATCCATTCCCACCTAGATGGTAACTCATCCTGCATTATTCAAAGGGAATAACAAATGAATCAAAACATACCCGTGGCTAAAAATACCAAAACTAAGGAACTTGGAGCTTAACAACTCTATTAAAAAGCTAATTTATACATCCCTAACAACAATTCACAAAGTCCGGAAGCATTCATGTGAGATCAAGTGACTTGATAAGCCCAGCCTACTTAAAAGAATGCTTATCAAGTAGTGAATGAATCCACATCTTTTCGATGTGGGACTCAGACACCCCCTCACATGGATAATCTTGAATTGTTTAGAGCATGTAACAACATTATATTTTTTAAAGTGTTACTAACCCGATATGAAGGTTCACCTTCTTCATTAGGTTGAACCAAGCAGCCAACCCAGCCAATTGTTGGGTCATACTTTTCAGTTTCAAAGAACTCATCTACATGAACTCTATTATCATCAATTTGGAAACCTTCAGGTTTACTCGCATCATTTAACAGCCTTATATTTTCATTGGAAGCTGTGCAAGTAAGGCATACTTCTAGTATGATGTCTGCTTTGTTGCGTACTGAAGCCAGAGACCTTAAATTCACATATCTGTTTCCATCCTTCACGCTTACTTCACTAGCAACAACATCATTGCCAAACCGCCAACAGGCAGCAGGTGCAGCATAGTTTATCCTAACAGTAGTCCAAGGTCCTTGTCTGTTGGGACTTATCTGAATAAATCCATATTTTTTCCCATCAATGGACTTACTGCCATTCTCAACCTCGGATCTTGGTGATAAGACTACACCACATCTTATCCTACCATGAGACTTCTTACAGGGATCCCCTTGAACCGAGCTCTGCATGAACATGCTAAATATAAGAATTTCCCTAAAAATGCTTTCATTGATACCCAAATATGGTTTGGCTTTATGAGAAAGAATGAGAGTGGGAGTGAAAAGCAAGATCACCATGTATTCTGTTGAGGATAAGTCTATACATGTTAAATTATTCATAAAATCATCTGGATTTGAACTGTCTTGGATGTTCTCCGCTATCTGATTCAAGGGAGCTGAAAAGAACCCGACAGGATCACCTGTTTAACCAATCAAACAATATTTTGAAATTTTAGTATCTTCAATCCATAATAACTTGTATTTGAAGATTGTTCCTGTTGAGGTACAATCATATTAGACAGTTATCTCAGACCAACTGCTTGCATGAAACCAACAGCAAGGTAAACTTATAATGGCGTAAGAAATAGATTCAAATAGTACCTTTCCCTATGTCAGTCACCGTCAATTCTACAATGTAATGTTCCTGAAATAATTGAAAAGAGAAAATATCACGAGGCGAATTGATATAAAAAATGTGAAGGCAGCAGCTCAGAGTTTGATAGCCAAAATGCTATTTATACATGTTAAAGCTCAAGCTGATAGGTGGAGGCATCAAGATGTATATCAAGGGGTGAATTTATCCATACTTTCTATGTGGGACACACACTTTAACACTCCCCTCACATGGCACATTCAGACATCGAGGGGAGATTCATTAACACAAGCCCAAACCAGCTCTGTTACCATGTAGAAATTCTGAAATCTAATTGATTATGTAAAACTCTAGAATATTATTGCGTATACTTGACTTTCAATACAATGAGAGCATCCATTTATATAGGGATTAACTCTATACCAATAGGAAATATTAATACTAAACAACATAGGAAACTAAACTAAACTAGGAATACGAATTACGTGTAACTGGAAATAAACTAAATTCTAACACTCCCCCTCACGTGCAAGTCGGATAACGAGTCTTGCACGTGGACGAAGAATAAAATTCAGATTTCAAGTTCATGTTGTTGCCGAAGAACAATTTTTTTTCCTCAACACTCCCCCTCATGTGTAGGACCAGACATCTACACGTGTACCATATCAGGGATAGACGTCTGCATATGGGCTTAAAAATTAATATATAGGGTTTTGTCCCATTTGTCACCTCCACCCTATATTAATTTTTAAGCCTATAAGCAAACATACATTCCTGCTATGGCCCACATGCAGACGTCTATTCCTGCTATAGTACACGTGTAGATGTCTGGTCCTAAACGTGAGGGGGAGTGTTGAAAAAAAAGTTCTTTGGCAACAGCACAGTGGTGAAGCAACAACATGAAGTTGAAATCTGAATTTTATTCTTCGTCCACGTGCAAGACTCGTTATCCGACTTGCACGTGAGGAGGAGTGTTTTATTTCCAGTTACAAGTATTTCCTATTCCTAGTTTAGTTTGGTTTCCTATGTTGTTGAGTATTAATATTTCTTATTATTATAGAGTTAATCCCGACATAAATGGATGCTCTCATTGTATTGAAAACAAGAAAAACAAGAATAATCAATTATATTTCAGAATTTCTACAATGCATAAATAATAACAGAAGCATATCAAATAATGCAAATAGATCCTTTTAAATCTTTCATTGGGAGGTATGAATTATACTCAAACAGAAGACAACTTGGAGTCTTTAAATTGATGAGCAGAACTTTCTACCATACCGGAGAATCAACTTTAAAGAAAAATATTTCATTCCACTTGACCAACTGCAGATCAGGAGATAAGGAATGATCAGAGATGCCTCCGCATGTGCGTACACTCTGTTGATGAAGGTTTATGTCACTGGGAAGACTTTGCTCTGGAGTTAGACAGATTGCTACAGAATATTGATGTGAAGTCAAGCCTTCAACTTTTGGAAACTGCATTACAGGTACATACATGTCAAAACTTTAAGGAACATACTAACGAATCAGACAAAATGATGCAGTGTTACAAGTCAGGATCCAAATGAATGAACAACACAAGAACATACTAACTAATGAGACTAAAACATGCAGTGTTTGTGTTACTAAAGAAAAGGCCATATCAATATTTTTAAAATACATAATTGTTAATTTGTTTAAAATCAACTATATGCAAGATTCTGGATGGAACTCTCATAACAAAGCAAAATGCTGCAGGAATATTTTTTTTGGCTATATGGCTTACAAGATGAAAGCATCTCAATCTGCTTTTTTTGTTAGGAAAGGTATGTGTCACTGAATAGTCAAAAGGTTCTACCCTCTTGTCTACAGGATGTGCTAGTTTAATTCCTTATTGGGGAACGGAGATCACGGTACACCATGAGCAGATGCATACAAGAGAATGGAGTCTATTTGTAAGTCATTCAAGTGTTTGTGTACTACTAAAGAATTATGATGTAAGTGACAAAAAAAAATTGTAAGGAAACTATTTGTCCCTATTTGAGGGATCAAACATGGTTCGCCATAGTTGTGAAACCGATACGCCACTGCCAGAACAACTTTTGTGCTGTAAACTGGAGCCATATAAAACTGTACTACATTAAACAACCCCCAAAGTATAGGTAAAATCAAGAATTGCTAAATGTAATAATAGCAACCCAAACATCAAGTTATCAGTTCTAATCCATTAATCTTCCTTAAACACCCTTTACTGCATTGTTTTTACACCAGTATTGTGTAGTGGGTCATGAAGGAATAACTAGAAAAGGATATAAATCATTGTGCTCATTAGATGAAGGATGAAACTCACTTGTGCATCCACAATGATGATTGTCACCATTGTTCTTATTTTCCGGCAATGTCTCCCTTCTAGGTGAGAATCCAACATATTTTTTGATACTGGAACTTTTATAGGCTTCATATCTCCAGATGGCATCCTAATGATATTTGTAAGCCCCTTGATTTCGATAGCTCGAAAAAATATGTCCAGACCAAGTTTGTTTTGTGGGATAATGTAATAACTTTTCTTGCTATGGACGTCAACAACAGGCATTTCACCATGAGCTGGAGTAGATGCTGCCTGCATAATATGAAGCAAGGAGGAGAAAGAAAAGGAAAGGTAAATATTAATTTTAAAAATACCAACTTAACCAAAATTAGTGATACAACAAGAGGACTTGATATACTCCATTCTTATAAAGGTCATGGACCTGACTGAGACTGCTCCAATTTGCATACGCTTGAATTATCATGTTAGCATTAGATGCAGAGACATTCAAGTTCAGATCCCTTGTTGAGTTAAGCCGTAACTGAGAAGCTGCACCAGGGGAATTAAGATCGTACTGGTACCTGCAAGTGAAGTAAAGATTAGGTGCTGAATTATGACCTATAAAAGGCTAATATTTCCGTAATGTGATAACCTATACTACTTTTGTTATTGTGTGAGTTTCTCATTTTCCCTCAGGCAAAGTATTGTTTATCAACTTGAGGGACTCTTAGATCACAAAATTGCATAAGAAATTTTAAAGGGCAGAAAACCCACAGATCTATTAATGCAGTGACTGAAAACTTTGATTCAGTACCTTAAAAATCCCTCTACAGGCTCCACAAGAGGCTCCCACGATTCACACGTGTCATTATATGATCTGGCAGCCAAAGAGAAGTTGATTGTGGAATTCGAGTAGTCAGTTCTTCCATATGAACTGAACCCAACTCTACTTAGAGAGATATTAAACAACGGAACCATCTGCAATTTCCAAAAAAAAAAAAAGGAAACAAGACATTTAATTAAAAAATCACTTTTGAGTCATGAAGGACAAAACTTTTCTGTGTGTGAAATAAGCTCTTCAGAATTTCCCCACACCTCAAGGAGCAGTCTAAAAATTCAAGCTTCTAAATGTTCCAAGAACACATTCTAATCCTAGTGTTAGAGACTTCATCGTCATCAAGATGAAAAGACCATTGCCTATTTTTCACCACATCGTGATATTCAAACAAGAATTTAGGTAACTTCAATTGAAGATAAGATGAGGGAATTCAGTCATGGGTAACTAAAAGGGGTAGGGACAAGTCTAAGTGACACAACAAAGCTTGCCTTAACAAAGGGGATAATATTTGAGTTTTGAGAGGAGGCAGTGGAGGTGGAAAGTACAAGCAGGGGATGATTGTTAGTATTGGGAAATGGCATGACTGTTTTAGTAGAGCTTGAAATCATAACATTGTCAAGGAAGTTGGCTTCGATTTAAAACTTGACTATGGTGAGCTTGACATCATACTCAGGTTTGCATGTCATTGACAGTCTCTCCTTAATGATAGTACTAAATCAGAAGGGCGTGAACAATTTTTTTAGGGTTAATTGCCAAAACCTACCCTAAAGTGTTGTCCACGGCCGAAAAAAGACCTTTTCTTTTGTCCACTCTTTTAAGGTGCACAAAGTATTGTCCACCATCGTCTGTTAGAAAAAAGGGGATTACAGCTTTGGCTTATTATTTCTGATAACACTCGTCATTTTGCAGATTTGTGGGCAATTCATAATGCAGTCAATAGATTTGTGGGCTATTTATAATGCATCCAATAGTTTTGTGGGTAATGAAAATTTTCTAACAGACGACGGGGGACAATACTTTGTGCACCTTAAAAGCTTGGACAAAAGATAAGGCCTTTTTTCAGTCGTGGACAATACTTTCGGTAAGTTTTGGCAATTAACCCATTTTTTTATCTGCTACGAGAAAATTTACCTCAACTGGACATATTATTCCTGTGATTCATTTATACATCCATGAATCATTATTGCGTGCAATCCATTATTTCAGTAAACAAGCAAATTGATGCAATGACACAATTGCTTACCAAGCCACCATAGTCATCAAAAAGTGCTATAGAGATCGTTCCCATGTCCGCGTCAATAACACTAGCATCCAAGCTACTTGGAACATTTGGATCTGCCAACTTCAAAGCAAACCTCCGTGGAGGTCTTTTGAAACCACTACGGACGATGAAGGTCCCCAACTCGTTACGAACCATCCATATGCTAAATGGTTCTTTTTTGAATTTGGCGTCAGATGAATCCCATATGCTTTCCTCCAAAAACAGGCCCTCATTAACCAAATCATTGCGCATGCATCTTAATGAGCTGAAACCATACTGCTTTGGTGAGCCCCTGCACGCGATACAACCTAAGGAAACAAAGCCAGGAGGAGTTTGAGGCATCCAAAAGGATATACTCCCCATGCCCTTCTGTTTCTTGATCTGCCCAACAAGTTGAAAATCCAGAGGAGCTTTAAAAAGTTTCTCTCCAGTATCATGAAGAACAATGGAGGTATTAGGAGGCTCATACCTAACATCCAGATAAACATAAAAGGTCAATTTTGGTACGTTAAAACAAGGATACAAATGAATAAGAAACCAAAAGTATTGCATACCCTGCCACAACTATATCACCAAAATATACCATCCCTTGAGGAACCACTGGACGCCATATGGATAATTTCTTCCTGGAGCTTGAACCCTGATTCCACCACACTAACTGAAAACTAGCTACAGCTTCAAAACGCCGACCAGGGTTCACAACTGCTGGTCCTTCTGGTTCTGCATTGTACACACGGCCCGAGGAAGACACTTGGACACCAGAACCTTGAACCCCCTTTGGAGAGTCTTCAGGAAACCCAAATACTATATGACGCAATTCATATGCTTTGCTTGTTATGCTAAGAGTAGAAGGATCTGCAGGCAAGAAAGTACCCATAGAATTGTCGACACGCCAGAATGCCAAACAAGATGGGTGTCTGAAATTTGAACATAAGACTTAATGAAAGTGGTTGATTAGTCAATAACATCTAATAATAAAATAAAATAAAAGCAATCAGAGAAGGCATGTAAACATTGTAACATAACTGATTGAATAGCAGGGTAAGGAGTAACCCACATACACATTCATAAGGTTGATGGTAATACAATCCCTGAGAGAACAAGGAGATACTAAAGAAGCCAAAATACAATAAGCAGCTGATAGAGGTGGTTGAGTTTGTCCTTGCGACACCACACAGCCAAGTGCAACATAACCTTCAGGTGGTTCAGGCAACCAAATAGAACACCACCTATCTCCTTCACTAAGAAAACCATTAGGTAATGACTCTGAAATGTCCACATTTTGATCAGAGATATTCCCTAAATCCAAGGGAGGCCAGATTAGTTTGAAAGATATTGGTCTCTTTACTTTTGCCAAGTTGGTATTCACGGAAATAACTCCTTTTGTAGGTGGTTTGTCCCTGTCATGCAAAAATGGAAAAATCAGCATTCAGGTTGACAAATCAAACAGCATACTCAAGAGGAATGTTTTTACTAGTGTTCCCCTCACAGTGGAGTCAAATAGTCACCCAGAACTGCAAAACCTGGAGGTACATGAGGTCGCCAAAATGCATATACTTGGTCAACGTAGGGATCTGCAAAGTACAATCAGATAACAAATAAACATCATAGAACTTATGAAGTCCAAATTTTTGCAACATGCCAGAAATGTAGTGAATGTATCTTGTCATACTTTTAATTATCCCAACTTTGTCAAACTCAGAGCAGACCATAGTCATTTTCTTCGATGTCATTCTTAGGAATGACAATATGTCCTCTTCAACTGCTAAAAACAGTTTCAAGATGCTGAATGAAAAATTCATGAATATGTCTGAAACAGATAAATGGATATTGGTCTTTCCCAAAGCATTAGAATACTTTACAGAGGTGTCGAAAGGCTCCAAGATTGTTATTCCATTACTCTCCATGGTCAAACCAATTGTGTTTGCAATCATTTCAACTGCATCACCCTTCAGAACAAGCCTGGACACAAACACATGAAAAGTCATCATTCTATTACATCCTTGTGTAATTTTTCAACTTCAATTGACTGTTCTATCTATAACTAAAGCACCAGTCAGCAAACAAAAATAAGAAATGACCATGAATGAAACATACAACCTTGCCAACAAAATGAATCATCTTTTTTTCTTTCAATTTTTTATTTTCTCAGTTACACGCAAGAGATGATAACTCAATCCTTCTGTCAACCCCACACCTGCCCCCAAGCAGATTATCACACTAGACCTCCTGAAGGGTACTGTTCTACTTGAACATTAGGCCAGTCCAAGTGGCCAAAACAGCATGTACATCAAAACATAATCAGAGACACATGGAAATTTTCAGAATTTGGTATTCTTCACCAAAAACACAATCAGTATAGATGTAAGAGCGATACTTAGTATTTCCAACAAAAAAGAAAAGAAACTAATATGTGATTGCTTGCTTAGAAGCTGAATGGAGCACGGAAATGTAACTTTATTATAAATGCGGTCAAATAAATTTTCTGCTTTTTCATATATTTAGCATTGATATTTAATGATGTAAAGATAAACACAAATGTGTAACTTCACCCATGAAAACCATAATGTAGAGGAACGGACCTGCTAAATACATCCAACTCTGCATGTAAAAGCATGTTAGAAAGGATTGGGAATTTGCCAACATCCCTTGATATATTGTAAAAGGTCAGCTCTGGGCCAATAGCCTGGTAGGAAATATCACAGTCAAGAAATAACCAAGTAAAATTACATACTATTGCTAACAAGCCCCGACTCACTTCATGAAACCAACACCAATTTCATGTTCGGGTTAACCTTAACTGATTACAGAGTTCTTATAGCACAAAAAGAGGAAAGGGGGAATGAAGTACAAAGCTGTAAATTACCTGAAACTCAATAATTAACTCTGTGGATTTGTCAATGGAAGTATTTTGAGATGGAGCATCAGTAGCACTATGTCTTGATGAATCAAGAAGAGATTCAGTGTACTCATCCTCGAAATACACTTCATCATCTTTAGAAGCTGAATAGCAACTGCTGGATCCCAACAAAATACACGAATCCAAATACTGCCCATTCTATGTCAACAAATAAAAAAGAACAATCAATTTTTTTTGTTCCAAATGTTACTTTGAATAGTATATACATACATACGAAAGGCAGCCAAACCAAAAAAGTAAGTGGGACAAAAAAAGTAATACCTTGACTGTAACATTTTTGAATTGCAATTTTTTCCCATTTCCAACATATATTATTGGTTCTATGCTGGGTGCAGAGAGATTGAATCCTTGCCTATCATTTAAGTGCAATATTCCACCTTTACCATCATAAACAAAGTGATGAAATCTTTCATCATCAACAATTAAAGGTTTCTCGGGAGAGAGTGACATTTCAGAAGAAGGTGGATAGTAAGGCGATTGATCTAGGATAACTGCATCAATTATATATGAAGAGATATTGTCATCTTCATTTGAGAGCATACTGCCAACTGTTGGCACAAAAAACTCTACAACAGCCAAAAGAAAGTCGAGTGCAACAAGCAACTGTGGCCTTTGGACACAGAGAGAAACAAATGTAGATGACTCACTGAACTTTGCATCAAGAATGAGCATAGTAGGAAATGATTGATCGGAATTTTCTGTAAAAATCATTGCATCTGTGTTTCCCTTGTTCACATTATGAGTTTTGGAATGTAGAGAATTATAACCAATGTTATCAGGCATTCCTATGGCCAGCCTAAATTCTTGGTCAGTTCCATCACGATCATCAATAACAGAGAAACCCTTAAGTGTTGCTGAGAGAAACCCTTCACCTCGATTATCAGACTTGTAGAGAAGCCATGCACCACTAGCCTACAACACAGAGAGAATACAACCAAAATACTATTATATATTCTGTCATGATAAAGTAATCATGCATTAGAACGATCAACAAGGATAGAGCTTCAAACATGAATATCTCAGGTGCACTTTTAAGATGATCAAACATAAATTAAAGGGATAATTGTCAAAACATGCACTAAAGTTTCGTCCACAAATGAAATAGTGCACAACGTTTCGTCCACGTTGTGTGGCTACCCTAAAGTTTCGTCCACAAAATGAAATAGTGCACAACGTTTCGTCCACGCTGTGTGGCTACCCTAAAGTTTCGTCCACAAATGAGATAGTGCACAACGTTTCGTCCACGTTGTGTGGCTACCCTAAAGTAATTTGCTGATTTAGGTTTCATAAGTAATTTTACTAACAAATGTTCGTGGACGAAACTTTAGGGTAGCCACACAACGTGGACTAAACATTGTGCACTATTTCATTTGTGGACGAAACTTTAGTGCATGTTTTGACAATTATCCCTAAATTAAATGCCTGACACAAAAGCTGTCTTCAATCCAAAATCCTCAAATGAAGTTCTTATGCCAATGCAAATGGTGGCTACTAGAGATCTGGAGTTTATAAGTGATACTCAGTGTGAGATGTAGATGGAAGTAGCTATAGTTACCCTCAAGTTGTTGGCCACTAATGAATTTAGTTTGTCCATCCTAATAAGCATAGTGTGCTTTCAACACACCAACACTTACTAACAACAGCAGTTTATTTCCATTCTTTAGATTCATTTGTTTTATCTGCCATCAGAAAAGCTAGTAATTCTCCACCCATGGTTGGGAGAGGGATTTTTCAGTCAACTTCATCTTGAGATACAGCTATAGAATAAATTTCTGAGCGGAATGCACTTAAAGAGCATTTGGCAGATCAGAAGGAAGAAAAAGTTCTGACATTAAGTTAAAAGAGTCAAACTCAACAAAACTAGAGAGTCAAAGTACCTGTACAGTGGCGAGAGTTGCATCTCTTGATACCCCTGTATGTAAGCACAATTCAACTAGATTAATGACTACAGAAACTTTTACTGCAGTCCAGGTTTCCCCATTTGGAATTTCAGTTTTAACACTGACTGAATCCTGAGGGGTGGCAAGCTCTACCGCATCAACTGATGTACCAGAAACATGGTTCAGTTGAGGCACATCATGAGGAGTCTCTGAAAAGTTAGACACCACACATTCGGTAATTATCTGGTACTCCCTATCTGACAGAACTGCTTTCAATTCTTCTATCTGTAAAAGCAATATATCATGTTTATCTATTATACAAGTGTTTACACTTGTTATCATAGTGACTTAAACATAGAAATTTCAAATCTCAAGAAAACGGATGGCTGAAACACCACTTTAATGTACGTGCAACGTGTTACCTGGAGTGCAGCTTCTGTACTGGGTATTTTATGCAACAAGTCACGTAAAGACCTCCGAACCACAACTGCCACCCCTTTCACATCTTGAATTATGCTTTCACCTATTTCATTACCACTACCAGCATTTAAATTGATGTCCTCAACCTACATGGATAAGAAATACAATTAGCACCTAAATAGTGTAGTTGGTGAGGTCAGATGATTAAAAGAGGAGCAATATGGACAAGTAATTTATAATATAATCATGAAAGTTGCAGAAAAAGTGTGCAACCCTTATGGGCTGAGACCAATAATTCCAGCAACTAATTCCTCATGCAAAAAAGTACTTGTTATCTTCTGATTGTTTTTTTGTATGTCACAAAAGTTATCCTATTTTCTTGAGTGCACTAATGTCACAAAACCATAATACCTGTAATAAATAGATACATGAATGGGTAGATGCTAAGTCCCCCATTAATAAACTCACCAATCACCATTAATGAGGTAGTCAGGAAGCCTAAAATCTTGTGTATATATAGTTGTACCCTTGTGTATATTCAAGTTAAGTGAATAAGAACATTTCTTATTTCAACAATACCATACACATATTTCATAGAAAGCTCACCAGAACTGTGAGTACTTCCAAATGAACAGCATTGATCTCATTTTTACTTCCATGGAACCACTGAAAAGTGTTCTGGACAGTTATATGATCGATATCGAGTTTCAAATAACTGCCATTGCAGAAACTCAAACAATTAGATTTCATATTTCAATCTGACATTAAAAGAAATGGAAGGGAAGAAGCTAGATAAGGAACCAATTTATGAAAGCAAATGACTATAAATGACACCATAAACTTACTCAAGACTGTTTGTTCTTCGTGGCATTAATATCATAGGGTTCCTAAGTGAAAGATCCAACTTTAAAGCAGGTGATCCTTCAATCTCATCAGCGGTAAAAGACTTCTCGGAATCTGTCACTTGATCTTTAATCTTGACAACACGCCCTGAGTTTTCAGGAACAAGGCCCATAAAGTAACTGACAATCTGTGTATCAAATTTTGAGGCATGAGAAAGCAGAATATAACTATAGAGTAAGAGCTAATGAGAATTTGGTTACCTCCTGAACAAAGCGATTCAAGAACACAATGCGTACTTCTGAAAGCTGCCCAAAAAGGCTATAATCATAGCCTTCGTAGTC
Organism: Erodium maritimum; assembly: GCA_963921825.1. NCBI lineage: Eukaryota > Viridiplantae > Streptophyta > Magnoliopsida > Geraniales > Geraniaceae > Erodium > Erodium maritimum. Next base: position 67,966,688 of record OY997592.1, on the reverse strand, counting down.
CTCGTCGTCAGCACTAAATGAAGAGAAAACCAGCTGCATAATCATGCAGAAACATCAATCTACACTACCAAGTAATAAATAAATGAGGGACGCACAGATCAAAGAAGTTAAGCGGTGAGATAACTGGAAAATGCTTAAAGGTGTTTTTTTGTTAAAGCAGGATCCAACCCAAAGCTCAAACTTATAGATGGAGGCCCCAAGATGCTTATCAAATGGAATACGGATCCATGTCGAAAAGGTCTCTTGCAACTCTTGACATTTCAGTGGAGAATAAGTAGTCTCTATATACAAAAATCATCAAATTGTCTTCAAGTTTACATCAATAAATCATGTTTACTATTTTCAGAGACCAACAAGTGGGGCCTGATTGACAAGCTTCAATTTCCTGCAGTCCCTACAAATTCACTCAATGAATATACAATGTCATTGACATCAATAGACTTGATGATTGACATTTTCTAAACTTGTTTTAAATCCTAAACTAGAAACAGTTGAATTTCTGGAAGAAGAAACAAAAAATAGTAGTTCATTTACAACATAGGAACAGAACAATAAAAAATAAAATACAAGTAGTTCAACCCCATAATAAGAGCACTATATATTCTTCTAAGCAAGTAAACCACTGAAAACCCTTAATGAAACGGAACAACTAATTCAAAGCAAGAGTACCTCAACAAAAGAGCTGCCTCCGGGATTCCTCATATCACAGATCCAGAAATATAAGTGGCTGCTAGGAAGACTGTCATCACTTATTTTCAGATTTCCCAATGCTGCCTTTATGCTGAAAGAGGATGGGAACACCTTAAGGAGATACAGAGGGAGATGAAAAGCAACTGTGAGTTTACATCTACGGAAAAAAAGTAAACCTTACATTAGTAAAAGGAAGAGGGGAAGAAGGGAAAATAGCAGAAGCACACCTTTATATCATTAAGTAAGTTGTCTTGAGATAAAGTGGTGAGAATAGTATCATTTTCGTTCATCAATAAAATCTGGGCACGGACCATGTTAAATGTTACATTGAAAATGATTCTAGACTTCCCCTTTCCTAGAAGACCATTAATAACAGACTCCTTATTGGCTGCCAGGAGTTGATCTTTAGTATCTCCAGAGATATCATGTCTCATAAGAACAGCATCCAACGAGTCATCACTGAGAGTTTCGGAGGCATCATCATTGATGTTAATAGCATTCACAAATTCCAGTAAGGCAAGGATTGTTGGTCTTCGACAGAAAAATGACAGTGTAGCTAGGGTCACTACAATCTGGACAAAGGTGTACCAACATAATTAAGCAGGCAAAGGAGTCAAGAAAGAACTACAAACACAACGGTACCCACCTGCGTATCAATGTTATTATATTGAGGGGAACTCTGATCGTAGATAATTATTTGAGCTTTCACAAAGCTATGCAACTTATTAGTAAGTTCACTGTTTTCCGCACTACAATGAAGGGCATCTCCAGGGAGTAAACCAGAAATATGATCAAAACCAGGAGTCTGTAACTCAAGAGACTCAACCAGATCCTCTGGTGCCTCATAGAATTTATCATCTCCTTCAGTTGGAATAGTCATATCATTGCCATCAAAAGTCTGACTCCCAGCATCATCAATTGATAAAGGTGTGTTCTCACTCCCAATGAACGATCTTGCCAAGTAACAGGGCTGTGACACTCTATGGCTGCTAACTAGATCTTCAACCTCTAATGATTTTAAAACAGTGCCAATGAACATGTCATTTGCTATGATTGAAAGCTCAACCTGTTTGGACAAAATGTATCCTCATGAAGAGAACCTCTAAACAACACTTACAGAAACATGCATATTATCATATCAATGTCACCTGGCCACCAATTGCTCGAAATTCAACTAGATGACTCTCTTCAGCAAGAAGTACCTTTATGAGACTATGGTCATGCTGAATAAAAACAGCACACTTATCAGACTTCAAAGCCATTTTATTAACTTGATGACAAATAACTGATTTGCGCATACCAGATTATTATAACTGAAACGGATCCTTAATTCATCAAGAACTCCAGTTATAAACACACTCTCAATCCTTGACAAGTCAACACTATCATGGCTGTCATTCAATTCTCTTTCCGAATCTGATGAACTTTCAGACAGGCCAGGGATAGTTGCAGAAACCTGCACTGAAATCTACATGAGAGACCTAAATGAAATCATAGCTAGATTGAATCAAGCCACGACAATACATAGAAATTAAAGAGAAAAACCTCTGGTGAGATGAGGTTCAATGGCCAACATTGTGTCAATGTTGCTCCTTGCTCAAAATTAAGATTTTATCCATTAACATGAATTCTTGTATCATGAAATAATAAGAAACGGAAGCAATGCATTTTAGTTTCATCCAGCAATTAGAAGGAAAATATCATGAATTTCCATTTTCATACGGCTTCTCCCCTTGGAATTTTTAAAGAACATCAAACAATGATACATGGCAATGAACTTATAAAGGGCCAGAATGCATCATGGAACTAACAAACTAATACCAACTGGCGAGCTATTGTTTCATCAAATCCAGTTTCTTAAGAATAGAAAAGGAAAAATCCTATAGTTACATAACCAGTATAAGGGATAGTGTTGAAGTGTCCCACAGCGAAAGAGTGTGCTTCCTCCCCATCTGTATATTCTCGTTTCACATGCAACGCCCTTGGTGTTGTCCAACAAGTACGTGAGGAGTGTTGAAGTGTCCCATGTTGAAAGAATGTGCATTTAGTGACCATTTTGATAACTAATTGGAACTCCATGTGCCACCTACTAGCTTAAACTTAGTTTTTGAGTTGGAGTAAGTTTAATTTAATATATAGCAACTAAACCTAGGGTTCGATGGGACAACTCCTTTACTCGGGTAGTTGTCAAAATGTGGTGTTTCCTCTACAAAAAAACTAAAGTCATTAATAAGCATCAGACCAACCCATAACCTAGGAGACCGTAGAAACCCACAAAGGTGCAATTATTTCAATAAACCGAATTAAATGAAACATCTACCGTTGCACGATAAATTGCTGCCTGCAACGGCCTTCGCCAAGCTTTCCTCGAATCATCAGAATCACATCGTATTATTAGCGCATTCACATCTTCCACAACCTACGTATATAGCAAATTGATAACAATGTGGTACTCAAGAAACAAACTCAAATATGACCAAAAATTTAATTCTCTTCTGGCACAACAAAGATGAGAGGAAACCTTGCTAATGGATCGTGCAGAATCACAAATGGCCAATACATGCTCCACACCACCCGCAGACACGGGTGGAACTTGATACACTTGTTTTCCTCGTAAGCTATAATGAGCAGAGCGATATATAATTCATATTAGCAAATATGAATGAGGAGAATGTATGTCTAACTACATAGTAAATTAAATTAGGATTAAGTAAGACAGGATGGAAAATAAGAGATTAAAGAACAGGGTGAAAAATAAAAGATAAACAACTCTATATTAAGTGTCACCTGAACCGTAAATAACAGGCTAGAAAGTTTAACCATAAGATAATGAGAAACTTTACAGCAAAAATAGCCACATCAGACACATAAAAAGAATCATCAGTTTCAGATCAATTTGTTTGCTTTCTAACAGTTTTAGAGATCCTTTTTCCCTGATGCAAAGAAATTACCAGGGATAATTATCAAAAAGTACCCTGAGGTACTCAATTTTTGTAACTTGTAGCCGTTTCTGTGATAACTGCAAAAAAGTACAAGGAACTTGTCTTTTTGTTGCAATTTGTCTAAATATTACTATTTTACCCTTACACGTTACATTAGATGTTAGAAAATAATAAATAAAAACAAAAAATCCAAATTTTCGCATCCCTTAATTTTCTTCCTGTTTGTACTGTACAAAGAATAAGAAATTTAAGGGATATGGAAATTTGAATTTTTTGTCTTTTATTATTATTTATTAAATTTAAATTTCAATGGGTAAAATCATCATTTTGAAACAAATTTATACCCAGTCCAACAAAAAGACAAGTTCAGGGAACTTTTTTGCAATTATCAAAGAGGGCAGCAAGTTGCAAAAAGTGAATACCTCAGGTATTTTTTTGCAATTATCCCAAATAACTAACTATTTGTGAAGTTTAAGGGATAATTGTCCAAAACTACCCTAAAGTTTCATCCACAAACGAGTTGATGCACAAAGTTTCGTCCACGCTGTGTGGCTACCCTGAAGTTTTGTCCACGACTTTTTTAGTTTTGACGTAATAGGGATGTTCAGAATGATGGTCGGGGCAGTGCTTCCCGGATTGGATAGAAGCGTGGACAAAACTTCAATGCACCCACAAAGCGTGGAAAAAACTTAAATGCACCCACCAAAGCGTGGGCAAAACTTCAATGCACCCAAAAAAGCGTGGACAAAACTTCAGGGTAGCCACACAACGTGGACAAAACTTTGTGCATCAACTCGTTTGTGGACGAAACTTTAGGGTAGTTTTGGACAATTATCCCGAATTTTAATATTCCACTAGTAGGCTTTTATCAATAGTGTTTAAGCACTATTTAAGCACCAAATCTTGATTGCTATCACTTCTCGGTTTTAATTCTCAAAATTGAAGATCGTATAACTAAACTAATCACATCTATGTTTGCAGATTTTCTTCAGTTGGTAATATTTCCATGTTATTCATATATTTTTCAGATGCCATGCAAATAAGTATTCAAAATGTAAATTTTAGCATCCAAACCTGAGATACTGCTTATAAGACTGAGCACCTGGACTTTGAAGTACATATAAAAAAGGCCCAACCAAGCATAAGTATCGTTGCTTCCACGCAGCATCTCTATAGCCAACACCCTGTCACCATAAAATAAAATAAAAAGGTGATGTCAGACTACCTCTATATTTTGATGCAACTATAGAGAGAGAGAAGAGCAACCTTCCAGGTCAGAAGTGACAGCCAACCCTCAAAGTCAGCTTGATTCCAAGGATGGCGAGAATTTGAGCTCGAATTATCCTCGTGAAAGATTTTTGCTATTTGCATCAACCTGTGATACCTAGCTGGAGAAATGTGAAACCCTAATGATGGAAGCCTAACAGAAATCCTTGTTGAAGGGTAGGAAGGATTCTCTATGCGAATCTGCATAGAACGACAAACCACTCAAGCCACCAGGATGAGAACACTCACATGCTCCTACCCAGACTGCACATGTAAAGTACAATTAAAGGGAAATGCTAAGTACCTGCTGAAGCTTCAAGGTTACCCCACACTCATCAAGAACAGGCAAGAAATTAATACCAGCAGAACCACTGGACTTATTGATAGAAGGTTGGCTCCAGCTATAGTCACCGTCCACCAAAAAAGCAGATATATCACTCAAAACCAAATGAAACTGCAAATACATATCTAGTTCCTCTGAGGACTCTACTTTGTTGGCATCCTGTCCATTTAACAAGCTCCATATAAGTTGTAGATGGAACAGATTCAAGCTGATATAAATACGAAATCATCAGTGTACTATTAACCTGTGAACGAATAACCAAATTTCCCAAGTCAAGCAGAAGTTTTGTTGAATGGATGTTATCTGGACGGAAATCAGTAGGAATCATAATCTTAGGAGCTGCAATATCCAAGTCCAGCAAAAACCTAGCATCGAATTAAAATCAAATGTTTTTAAGAAGAGCATAAAATCAAATTAAAATTTAGAATCTCTACTAACAATAGAAATGCCTCCCTGAATGACATTGCTTCACAAGAAGAAGAAAAAAACATGACTCTTCACAAGAATGATGGCAACTAAAGTTTGGAATTCTAGGTTTATCCTCTATAGTAAAAATGATAGCCAAGCAGAATCTTGCAACATATTTTCCGTCAGCATATTGTTGTTACAGGGGTGTCTACTTTTATTTGTAAAATGAATATTTGGATAAGAATTGTATGATACAACAAGTAAAAATCACATGGTAGAAATAAAATTAAGCCAAACAGGTTAAAGTGACAACAAGTTTTAAAATTAATCAACAATCTTCACTAACAAGTCAGTATACTCACAAGACAGCACATGCACATTTCATTCCTGGCAAATACCATAAGAGATAAGACCAGCAATACGGGATACTTTGCAGCCTCTCAATATTGACCAAAATGATACAAAATAAATATACCAGTATGTTTCCCTTAGTTGTTGCAAAGCGCAATTTCTAAAACCAAATTCGAAAGTAAGACAAGAGAAAACCTGGTATGATCTTTCAATGCTTGGTTCACTTGCTGCTGAGCAGATCGCTTGACATCATCAATTGTCATCTAGGATGGAATGAATTCTCAGTACATGAAGTTCATCAAACTAAGCAAGCCAGCAAGAGTGACAAGAAATGAATGCAAGGCACCCGAACACTTAGAAAAAGACTTGAGACAAGCTCATGCTACACGATAATCCCAAAAAACAGTGTCAAATATATGTATAACCACGTGTGTCTATTTTATATATTGCCAGACCAAATTAACAATGGCGTATAGGAAACAAGGAGCAAAGTACTTGCATTTATTTATTCTATTAAAACATAAAAAGGCCCATATTCTTTCTCGTGCATTATATTTGCATATTCATCATCCATGGGTATGTTTGATACTCTGACCAAACCCTAAGAGCCCTCTCATTCCCAGAATTAATAATATTGTTTGGATCGGCAAAGAATTGGTTTCATTATACAGGAGAAGCAGGTTCCAAGGTGGAACGAACAACCCCCAAAAAATACAGCAAAAACCAATGGCAATCGCAGAGAGGGCGTAGCCACTAACAACAAGCAGACAATGCCTCAAGAACGATAAATCTGAAGAAAAGATACAGTAGCAGAACACCAGAGCTGGAAAGAAAGAGGTGTGGTTCTTGCAGAGAAATGCCGAAGCACAAAATAGAGAAAGCAGATTCCTAAAGGTGATACACCATAGCTCTCTGAGTTACCCTGGAACCACCGAATGCAATCTGATTCCGAGCAAGCCAAATGCACCAGAATCCCAAGGAACACAACTCTGACCAGACACTTCAGGCAACCTTGGCTGGAGCTAAGTGCTCCCAGCATTAATATTACATGCTCCTTGGATATCCCGGATAATCATTGGAATCTTTCCACAGTTTTCGTTAAATATTACTGGAGATCAACCATGATTACCAATTTATGTACATCTTTGCATTAGTTAGAATTTTCTCTTTGCATTAGTTAGAATTTTCTGAACTGTTATATGTAATAAATATAGCATTCATACGGAATCCTGCAAGCTCAGACAGCATTCAAAACTGCAAAGTATCTCGCAGTTATTGCCCATCAAAAAAATATGCCAACCATTTCTGAAGCTCAAAGTACAGAAATCAAGTATGGACAGACCTGAACAGCAGCTGCAGTTTCCAATGCTATGGTCTGACTGGCAGCTGTATCACTCTCAAAGAAATTAACAATTTGATCAATGGAATCCTTCAGATACTGGCCAAAGACACTAATCAGTAAACAAAAATAAATCTAAAAAACTTTAGGTAGGACTAATGATGCCAGAAGCATACTGTCATGTAACATGGAGAAGCTTTAGCAGTCATTCTCCAGTCGACCTTGGCATCAAATGGCTTATAGCAAAAGACGCCAACTAAAGAATCATAATCAGTTGCACTCTGTGTCGAAAGCAAATGAGCATTAGGGTACCACTAATAATTCTATACAGCAAAATAACTGGTTTTTCAGGAGTAAGCAATTAAAAACACAAAAGAAAATTATACCTCAGCTAGCAGACCATTTGGTGATGATAGCCGATATGAACCGAGTTTCATGTCAAAAACCATAGTCTCCGGATACATTTTTACAGAGAAATCAAGCTCTTTACATGATAGTTCTGCAAGACACACATGTGTCCCATCTAGAAGTTTGGAAGCATTATGTTTCATGTGAATCTCCAAGTTAGTATGAAGAGAATCAGCTTTGTCACTACTTAGTATCAGTGAGTGTTCATCTTCTTCCTTGTAGCCTATTATTTCATTCAACCGTTCCCAGTCATCCTCACTAAAATGAAATGGTTCATTTTCATCTTTGGGGGATTCACTGTTCCTGAATAAGTAAAACAAATAAGAGTGTCGGTGAATTCCAAAAGATGACCAGATGTAAATAACTAGATTATTACCAAGAGAAATATTCTCAAGTTAAAACTGTTTACCACCCAAAAGACCACCATGATTGTTTAGAGTTTTGTTTCCTGGAGACTATTTCTGATTCCACTGATTTTTCCACAAATTTGTGAGCCAACATTCTGCAGAACATCAGGTTCTTGTGAAACTACTTAAATTGAGAAGAGTTAGGACGATAAAAAATTCTGTGCTTCCTAGCATATACACACCGTATGGAGACAAGGTTTAAAGAATCATCTAGTTTATAGGTGTCCTAGCAAAGATGTAAAGTTCATAATGATGGCCTTGATAAAATTAACGGTCTTTATCACTTAGAGCATCAAAGGCTGGACAATAAAGGAGCCCAGATATAAGTAATAGGACTGGTATGTATATTAAAAGGGGCATTCACATCTATGAGGAAAAAATACCTCCATTGAAGTATGAGGTCGATTTCAAGATCACGATCTAGATCCTCAATCTCTTTATTGTTATCAACTACAGTCCGACTGGGATCAGATTTCAGCAGTGAAGCATATAGAGAGATATATCTCTTACGTAAGGTTGCTAACCTCAAGACCTGCTCCCATGACAATTTCCCACTGTTACAAAAATGAAGTCCTCAGTAGATGCAGAAACAACAAGAATCAAGTTCCTTTATGGGAAACTTAAAAATTAAAACATATTTTAGTGTTGGGCATGGCTCATGGTACACAAATATGAGCACTCCGACTATGTTGAGACATCCATTATGTAAGTGCGCACTGTTCCCTGCTCTCTTCAGCACAAACACCATATGGAAACTGCTCTATGTCAAGATATTTTTACACCCTCAATTCCCAAAACAACCAGACTCATTTTTATCATGTTAGATGGAAACTCCAAATGACACGGATAAAAGTTAAAGAGGCTTCAGTTCATTACAAAGAATTCATTTCTTTTTTAAGAACAAGGAAGGTATTCACTAGTTTGATTACCTCTCCTTCTTGATCTGATCAGAAACAACTTGGTAAGCATACTTCCACCAAGACCTTGGACTAGATTTCAACGAGACAAGGGGGCGATAATGAGCATATTTCAAGCGCTTGTTGAAGGCATCAAAACTATCAGCTAACTTTAAAATGTTCCCATATCCATCCTGCAAAAAGACATATACTACTTCACCCAAATCAAGCTAAAAACTACTGCATACAACACCAAAATGAAACAATGAAAAATTGGGACCTTTGGTAAACAGAGAATCACATCATCCAAGTTGACTGCTGCTTTCTGCAAAGGTTGAACGCTATTAGCAGAATCATTTTGCTTCTTCTTTGAGTACTTCGCATTCCCAGATATAGGTTGTAGAATGTAAGTGTGCTTCTCTGTAAGATGATCTGCCGGTTTCCCGTCCTCTATGCCAAACTTAAAAATCTGATATTCATGACAGAGCAACAAAAAGCATGACTGCATGCGGGGGGAAAACAAAGACGAAAAAATAAAGAAGATATTATCGGCAGTTACTATATTTGTTGGAATATACCTGAACCCACTCTGAAGGAAGTAGATCTTCCCATGGTTTTTCAACAAACCATGGAGAAATATTAGAATCCATGTAAAGAGCAAGTTGATCAAGTTCTACAGCCTGTTAAAATTGAGTGATCAGTATAGCAGAATAGTAATGAGAAGATATAACCATTAAAAAATTTGAGATCTATAAGGGTTGTGACTTTTGACTCATTTGTGAACAACTCATATCTGTGTTGACATGATATACAAAATCCATGGGGTGATCACATTATAATTATATTTTAGTACTCTATCTGAAAACTATGTGGTACTCAACTGGTAATGTTTTAGCTCACTCGAATTTTCTATTTGGAAGGTTATTAAGTAACTGTAGTATAGTTGTATGCCTGATGTTATATTTCTTCGTCTATAAGGAATGCAGACTAGGTAACTAATGCATGAAATTATGGGTATTTGACAACCACTAAGAAACCAGAATATGAACTTTACCATAAAGCTTCAAGTTGACACTAGTTGCTGAAGAATTTTACAAGTGTATCTAAATTTAGAAGTATGACACTGCTTGTAGAAGAATTTTAAAATCGGGTTACCTATATAAGGCCGGGGCCCACAACTAAAAGGTCAACCTGATCGTTGGGTTCGACTCTTCCTTTTAGGTGTGGCTCTTTTCTTTTATTTAATTGATGTGGGATAATTGCTTTCAACACTTGTCAACTGATAAATTCACATGGTAAGAAGATGGTAACCTTCTGGATACGGTCCAATCCACCACTAGTTACAAAAGTCTCCTTCCCAGTATCATCAATTGTCACAGTTGAGAGCTTCTCCAATGTTACACCAGCTGCAAATGGTTGGCCAGGATTGCTACAAAAGAAAAGTTATAACTCATAAGACTTGCAGCTTCATTTAATATTGAGAAATCTTAGATGTGAAGAAATTATTACCTTTCTAGGTCCTCATATCTGATATGGATATTTGAAATCGAAAGCTTCAAGTTTCCTATTACTGTGTTGATCAAGGATCCCATCCACGATTTATTCTTCAAAGGGAATCGTGCAATGCATTAAGTAAAGCACACACATATTTAATACACAGGTACACATCCATTTAAATATATGTAAGTTCAACCATCGGCTAGCAATATTATTATGAGAACTAGATATGGAAGTATAAGAGGAACTCTCTATTTATAAAGAGAGGCTAGCCCCAACCACCTCGGTAATGAGGAAACACTCAACTACCATATACATTAAACATACCATTTCTAATTTCATTTGCTGTGCCCTCTCTAACAGCCTCAACTCCATTTCCTGTCAGCAGAAACAGAACAAGAGAGAAATCGCTTAGCCATTTAAACATATATGTTGGGCAAATAAAGTATTTATGTGTGACTCACTAGAGTCTTACCTGCACTCGGCTTTTCTTGGCTTCTTGTACTGCATCCTCTGTGCATCCGTCAACTTGTGTCCCTGGTGCAGCCAATATAAAAATGCAATCCAAATACACTAAAACTGGATCTTGTCCCAGCCTGCTCCAAGGTACCTGGAATGGGAAAATATCAGATGTATCCCAAGTATATATGGTATAACAAATGTGTGCATCATTCTACTAAACTAACGAATCTACCTAACACAGAGTAAGAAAAATACAGATAACAGACTATGTACAGAAGTATAGTGTGAGCCACTCTGAAATTTTGCATTCAATCAGCATGTAGAAGGGATCAATAAAGTACCACTTCCTGTCTACAAGTTCAAGTATCATACAAGATAGATATCAGCCTGTCATCAAATGTACTATCCACCATAGCGCATTACCACAACTATAAGCACTTGCATTTTGCACCAACAAAACCTTATTTCTAACTTTACAATACGGAAATAAAAAGTCAAGTAACTTCTAATTGCTATGTCAAAGATAAAATCTTGAAGGCAAAGCAATTTGGCATTCATCTTCATAAAGACTCGAGAGACTATTGTGTTGCTAAAAAACATGTGTTCTATAAGAATTTTGAAACATTTTCTCATAACTATACAATCGGCACAGTAACAATGTCATCTCCACAAACCTTTACTTTGACTGATCCGAGAAATCCTGCTTTAACCTTTACTGGTAACTTTAATGCATTTAGTGCCTCAGGCTTCAGCTGCATATTTGTTAGTTCTAAATCACCTGTTTTACAATTCAGGAGATAAGAATTCAGTACTCCGATTCGCAAACATAGAAGAACAACATGACAGCTGAGAATCAAATTGTAAGCTCAAGGACGTCAAAATTTTAGATTAACAAAAGAGTGTGTGTTACATAGTGGTATGATACAGAACTTTTATATATCTCTAGAGATCTCAAGTAAAATGAAAATATAACTAGATCGATGAACTATGTTCAACAACATTGACTGTTGGAGTGCGAATGTAGGAAATTCAAACTGTTGATATTCCAGTATCACAATGCTCAAAGGATGTTATACAGGACAACACATGATAATCGAAGCAAAATAGGAAGCTAACTTTCTGGTCAAATGCAGAAACTTAACACCACAAACTCACCAGTTTCCAATTTGCTATGGATCCAAGCGAACTGACTCTTTAATGGATCTATATTATACTCTCTAAATAAGTTCTACAAAAGAAGTAAAAGAGAGCAAGATGAATAGATACAAAGTTGTCAGTTCCCAGTTCGCAATTTCTAGTACAGTGAGAAGAGATTGGAAAATCTTTTCTTCCATGTAACCCACACATATATTCGCAAACTGTACTACAAAATATAAGGAGCTTAACCAACCTATTGAGAAGGTAAAACTTCAATGAGAAACTAGCACACGGTCAGGTAACTGCAAGTCAGCTCAGGCTTCAACCAATCCTTGGTTGGCGTTACAGAAACTATATTGCCATCTATTCTCAATCCAGGACCACAGGCACGCACAAAAGGCGGAAAGTGAGTAATTTTTTTTAACATAGAGGGTCTCATGACAACCATCAAGATAATAGTGGAAACGTATGAGGATACAAATGGCAACAAAGACAGGCAACGCAACTATAACAGAATCCTAACTTGAAGAAATTTGGTGAAATGAGAGTGAATAACGGCTATTGTGGTCTGTGTTTTTCAATTTTGGTCTTCATGCGTAAAAATTGCCACGTATAAGCCCTTTGTTCAGTCGTTATCACTCACAACACTCCATTCTGTCCAATTCAATCCGTCTCAATCAAGTTACAGAATAAAAATAAAATCGCTCCTGAGTGCTATATAAAAAACTCACAAGCATTGACAGCCTTGAATATGTAAAAACAAGAAATTACCAAATGAAACAAGTAATTTTCTTCTGCAAATTTGGACTGTTATGTCTAAGCACCACACCCCATCCCGTACCATTTCAGTCTATGGAGTTCATTTACTTCATTATCACCTTATATCACAACACAGAGTCACAGACCATGTAACTTCACAAGCACTGGAAAAAAAATTAAACAAATCCAGTCCTCTTCCATACATTTCTACTGTTTGATAACTCCATTATCACTCGCAACACTCCATTTCGGACCATTTCACCTCATTCCAGTCCAATTGAAAAAAATCGAACCCTACTGAGTTCAAAATCGCCATATCACAACACACAAAGCTCGGATACGTGAAAAACGAAATAGAAAAACGAAATTGATCAAACCTTGCCAGACACTGATCTTGAGAGCCTCCTTGCTGAGCCCTTTCACATAGTTCCCCAAATACCTTTCCAGTAAATACGTGACCTGATCCTCCAACATCGTGATCGATCGTCGAATTCGCAGTCTACGAGTTCATCGGCGGAGGAGGAATCTGAAGAAACGCGAAACCAAACATTCGCATTCAAGGTTACGCACATTCCAGAAGGAGATGAGCGTGAGGGTATTGAAGAAACGAGAACGATGAAGAGAGCGATTTGGCACGAAAGAAAAAAAAACTACGGTTCCTTTGATCCGAGAACACGCGGGGATATTGTGATCGTGTGCATAACAGTCACGTGCGTTCAAATCAGGCTCGCGAATAAAAAGCGCCCACGTCAGAAAGAAGACACGTGGCGTTTGGGTATCACCTGTGTGTAATGTGTGGCTCCGCTTGCAGGTGATAATTACCGGGAGGATTTGGAAATTGCACGTTAATTATGTGAATCCTGTGTAACGGCCATTTATTTATCAGTTGGTGGCGCGATGAGAACTAACTGTATGCTCATTGAGGCGAGACAAGAGCTACAACGACGCCGTTTGCATTATTTGTCAATTAGGTTGGGCAATTTTAACGGATACGGATTAAACTAATCGGTACCAATTAAGAGATCTATAAGACTATAATGAGGGTCCAAAAAATTATCCAAAGAGGAGAAAAAAGGGAAAAAGTGATGATTTGTAGACATTTTTTCTGTTTTGTGATGATTTTTTCTTTTCTAATTTGAGAATTTTATCCTTTTTTATTCTCTCTATCTCTCTCCTCCCTCAGTCAATATCTAAGCTCCATTGTAAAACTTATCGAACCCAACCCTCCATTTAACCCATCGATTCGACGTTTCAATTTGTCTCAACTGTGAACTCTATAACACCGGATTCAATCAGAATTAAAACACTGTTGAATGGGAAATATGGACCACTAAGAGCAGCAACAATGGGGTAAAACAAAGCTTAAAAAGTGGGTCAAAATAGTAGTAAAAGCCCAAAAAAACCAATATTTGCGTCAAATTTACGTCGAATTGGAGAGAGCAAAATAGACAGTCGATAGATTTTGAGAACGCCTATTTCAACGAACGTGCACTTCCATTCTATGGCGAATCGCCACATGTCCTGCCCAAATCTTCACTATAGATTATATATTTAATGTTTATTTAATAAATACAATAATTTCCTTAATAATAGCTACTTATTGTGAAAGTAAGAACAATACTTGTGAATAGAAGAACAATATCAAGAGAACAAGAGAATATAGAGAGAGTAGAATAAATTATTTCATTGATATGATTTTATCCTTTACAATAGCCTCTATTTATAGGCTCATAACATGTACATGAGAGGTCATAACCTTAATGGCATATTAACCTATACACATTAACCTACACATAAAGATGGGAAATGAAAAGCCAAAAGTCTAGAAGTCTCAATGAAATGAAGTAGTCATCCAACACATTTTCATATTTTCATAACACTACTTTATTTTTTTAGCATATAGGAATTTTATTAGATAGAAATCAAAAGTATAGACGCAAGCAGGAAACATAGAGACTAAAGTAGAGATGCAACAGAAATAAACGAAATAAAAGGGTGAGACTTGAGTTTTAACCCGTAGGTGCCAGACGCTAACCCTATAATAAGATACCCGACTAATCCAAGGATAGTTTATTGGTGGATAGCCTCTACACAGATGGCTACTTAGATGTAGCACGTAGCAACCATTATCTGACTCGACCTGAAAATGCATGTGTTGAATGATCTGGGCCGTTTGAGGGGATAACAGACATCCAAGGAGAACAACAGATAATGGGAGAAAGATGTCGTCGGACTTGCACCGACGTTGGCATGGTGAGGCGTGCGTCCCCACACACACATCAGGGGTATTAGATTCTCGGTCCAGTAGATAGGGTTGGAGCACCGACTTTCCACCTTCAAGCCGAAAAGGTACCGACAGAGGGGAGGGTAGGGCTAGAGCGCACCACCGAATCAGTACCAAACCGTGACAATCCCCCAGAAAGGAAAGCCTCCCACGAACGGAAAAACGGCCCTAACATCACCACGAGCCCTTCACCATAATGAACCAGCAACACATCCACTTTCTCCACATCAAATACTGAGGTAGGTCGGACCTCTACCACATCGGAAGACCCGAATCGAAGGGATGAAGCCCGACAGTCTTGGAGCACACATCAGATCCGCACGAGCATGAACCCTGACTCCAATCTTCACCGACACCGACAACCCAAAACTACTCCGGAGGACTTTGAGGAGAGCTAAAAGAGACCAACACCATCAAAGGCAAGAGGAGGGCAGATATGAGTCCTAGAAGACCAGATTTGTGAAGACCGACGAGAATACGTTCAGCGGAGCACCACCAGACCTTCGTCGCAGCACCTCGAGCACTCCCCAACAACGACCAACTCTGAGGCTTCTTGGAAAGACAGATCTGAGTCATAAAGACTCGATTGGTGAAGAACGGAAACAAAACAAACCGAAGCAACAAACTTTCTCCGATGACCGTAGATGAACGAGAAAACGAAACAAGAAAGTAGCATCGGAAGATGAAAGAAGCCGAAAGGAGAGAAGAGGGTTGGGGAGAAAAGGGGGAAAAGGAGGGGAGGGCTTCGCCGGTTACAGCCATGACCGGGGCCATGACCGTCACCGGCGAAGCCTATGACGAAGAAGAGACAGGGTAAAAAACAAGAGTTTCTAGAGAGAAGTCGGACCCTCTCTCTCTAACCTTTTTGTTTGTTCCAAGCTTTCCCTAAAAATGACTGTATTTGTGGACGTTTTATATTCTTATATACATTTGGGGTTTCCTGGCATCATCGACCTCACGTATGTATTGTCCTTTATCAGTGTTATTCAGATCTCGATTTTACCAAATAAAATCAGTAACTGACCGACAAAACCAAGAGGATTTTGTGTGTTCTAATACTAATGCCGGTAAAGATTTTTGAAAAAATCAAATATTCTGGGCTGGTGATGAAATTTCAGACCGTTAACCTACTGAATGTCCACCCGATACACAACAAAATCTCTAAGTCTCAAAATGCTAAAATGCCATTGAAATGGATGTAACCCAATCCATCTGAAACAACCATAGCAAAGCCCATGCCTAAATGTCCACCTGGCTATCAGGCACATGATCCAAGACCAGTACTAAATGGTCTCTGAATTGCTCAAACAAAGCCCATGTCGATAAACTTGGGCCTTGAGGTGTACTAAATGGAAGAAACACTACCATTTGTGCCTAAAGATAGTAAGACTGATTTTCTCGTAAAGTTCGACTTGTTACATTACATGTATAAAAACAATTGTAACCTTAATGTTTGGGAGAACCTTAACAAGGAGCAAGCAACAGAAAGCTTGTGATATACACAGGTTATTCCGCATCTAACATCGAACCTAACAAACATCGTACACTACCGATAAAATCAAGGGTAAATTACAAATACCTGCCTCAAATTTGTAGCGTTTAACTGATACCTACTCAGATGTTTAGTTATATAACAATAAGCCTAAGTTGTCAGCTAAAATGACGAAAATACCCTTAGTGATTTTTAAAATAATTTTTTAAAAATAAAACTGAAGTGATTTTTTAAATAAAACCGAAGTGATTTAATAAGTACATATGTATACCTAACAAAAGTGATTTTTTAAAATAATTACTGAAGTGTAGTTGATGGTATTTTCGTCATTTTAGCTGCCAGCTTGGGCTATTTGTTACATAACTAAGCATCTGAGTAGGTATCAGTTTAAAAAAATTTAGGGTACGTATCAGTTAAACGCTACACGTTTGAGGTAGGTATTTGTAGTTTACTTAAAATCAATTCTTAGATCATGAAAGACGACACGATCTGAATCATAAAAACGACAAGTTTCGCACACATAGAGAAACTTGTGTTTTGCGGTGAATATAAGGGGCCGAGTACTAAGAGTGAAATCCATGGAAATGCTAATAAAGGGAAGGGTAGAGGAGATATTAGGGAGAGAGGAGAAAGGTGATGGTGATGGGCAGTTGGCACAAAGAGAGCAAAACAAATAGAGTAATAGATGTGAAAGCGAAGACCCGTTAGCTTTTAAAAACAGATGGTCCCGCTCTAATTACTCCTCGCCATATTGCCGGAACCAAACCGTTGTTTCTTGTTTGGACCACTCTCTCCATATCTCTACCCCTAGCTTACGACTTTAAAGCATATCAACAAAAGTCCATTCTCTCTAATGCCAAATTTGGGCTCATTTCTTGTTCTTTGAGTCCCACAATTGAAAGTTACAGTCCCGCCTTTTAGAGTTTTTTTTTTATCACCAAAGCAAATTTAAATTGAAACTGTTCTTTGGAAGGAAGAACAGAGTTGAACTACAACCGCACGAGCAATCCATAGAGGATCCTCAACCAACAATTCTCTACACACAGAGAATACAACCAACAACACACCGCTTCACGCAGGAAGCCACAACCAATACAATAGATAGACAACCAACAACAATATAAGTAAAAGAAGACCTAAACACCAAATTTAACCACCTTGAAGCTCGATTTTGATTTTAAAAACAGGTCTCAATACCGGATTTCACTACCATGAAGCACCAAGAACCAATAACCTCCCAACTACCCAAGACAACCCTCCTCCGGAGTTGATCGTAAAAATTCATGGCGAATTTTTTTACATAAGTTTACTTATTTTTTACAAAAAATTGAAATTATTTTTGGAAAAATATGTACATAAATATTTTAAATTACAAAGCATGTATACATGAGAATTAAAAAAACGAAACACATATAAAGTAAAAGGTAATACCGTCGTTTTTGAAAAAAAAAATTGATGTTATGTGACGTTTAAATGACTGAATTCTGTAAAAAAAAACAGATTTATATGTGGAAACTAGTTGAACATAATCATTTGCAAACAAAAATAATTTATCTTTAAGTTTTTGTTTTTGTAGAATGTGCATAATGTATCATAAATTCTCGAAATATCTCAATTTTGAATTATTACCAATTTTGTTTTAAATTGTTTTGAGTTTTTTTTCTCACTTTTGAGGTTAAAAGTACCTTTCATGTGACATTGAAGACAAAATTAGCTAAACTCATACGAAAAGATGAAGAGCAGTGTTCAGAGTACGCACTATTTTCTTCTAATTTTTTCCCTTTTCATTTTATGCACAAGATAAGACTGCTATTTCAAAAAAGAAAAATTGATGTTACATATCTGTCATATGGTTAAATTCCGTTAAAAATGAAAAACTTATGCACTAAAAATAATTCACAGTAAACGTTTGTAGAAGAAAACAATCTACCAATTTTTTCAACATAATATGCATAGTGTGCATAAGTTACCTCAAATTTTCACGATACTCTCTATTTTGAATTAGTATCGAATTTGTTTTACATCGTTTAGATTCTTGTCATTTTATTCACTTTTGAGGTTAAAAATACCTTCATAAGTCATGACATAGAAGAGAAAATCAATTAAATTTACATAAAATAGATGAAGTAGCAGTATCCACAGGTTCGCACTATTTCTTGGAATATATATATTTTTTTCATTTTATGCAAAGTTTATTTTCTTCACTAGAATTAAGTACTATAGTAAATCAATCAATAATTTTTGTCACCAAAACTCAAGTTTTGTTAAAGTAAAACAAATACAGTATATATTGATAAATTACAAACACAATTTAAAATACATGTAATAACGTATCAAAACTTCATCTAAAAGTTTCATAATTTTCAAGGCAAAATTGATACTTGATATTCATATTTGTTCCATTGGAATTTCTTTTCTGCGTTACAGGAAAATTTTAAAGCAAAACAAAAGGCCAACTCATTGAGCACATCAAAAGCAAAAGCAACAAGCTCATATATCTAACAGCTCACCAAACTATTAAAAAAAAGACCACTTGAAACGTCGTCGTCTCTTCTTTCTTCTTCACCAGCTCTTAATTGCTTCTCTCTCCTCGGCCCTTTCCTTCCTGCCCAGCAAGATCGAAACTCAATTCTATTTTTGGGATTTTTTTCTGGGAATCATCTCGATACTGTGATGGAGATCACTTGTTCTTCATAGATTTACTATACTATTTTTGTCTATTTATTACGCGGCCGCGACTGCGCCTGTACGGAAAGAGTAGCTCCGTGATTTGGATTGGGAGGCCGAGGACGAGTTTTGCTCCTTCCTCATCGCTTTCATGGAAGAAAGGTTCCAGTTCTTCTCCTTAGCCTCGTCGATCTCGATTTGCTCTTGTCTGCAATCTTCGCTACAGAAAGGGGTGTCTCCTCTGCAAAATTCAATACACAAGCCACAAATCAGAACCCAAATCAAAATCAATAAACACGACCATCAAAAAACCCAGATCCCCAATTGAATCAACAAATTAGATCTGATTCAAAGTTCAGGCGATTCCCCCCTTTCCCACCAACCAAACAGAAGATTAGAAATTATCACTGCGCAGAAACGAACCTGTACATGAAGATGTCTCTGTTATCACCGAGCTGCTTCTTGCAGAGAGAGCAAGCCTCGAGGAAATGGGGCTGGTGGTCCTCGAATCTGGGATCGTAGAACCTCCCACCAGATCTGGGAGACGAAACATGGCCGAAGGAGTGGGTTCTAAAGCTACCCATCCTCGCCGAAGAACAGAGAGACCTGGAGAAGAAAGGGTGGTGGGTCTGCGTGTGCCCAGAGAACCCAGCTTCCACATCCGCAATCGAGGCCAGACCCTGATCCTCTTCCACGAAGCAAGGTCTCCTTGTCCCCAGAGCTTCCATTTTAGCCGATCTCAGAAACCAAACAAAGCACAGACCTTTTGCTTCTGGGTCGTCGCTTCGCCAAAACGAGAAATGGAGCAAAACGAGAGAGAGAGAGAGAGAAGGTAGTGGAAGAAACTAGAGAAAGACGATGGGTATATAAAGGAAAGGACTCAAGCTCTGGAGAGAGAGAGAGAGAAAGCGAAAGGAGGAGAGAGAAGGAAATGGAGATTAAACAAAACAAACGGCAGTTTTGTTGAGAGCCCGTGAGAGTGTGAAACCCATTGGCCGATACATACCTGCAACAGCAACTTCCCTGCAAAAAACCCTCTCGTTTCCTAGTAATTACTCTTTTGCCATTGGGAAATGGGAACTGAGCTTGGAAGGTATCTTACGATGGCATTCTGGTGATTGTGATGGGAAGGAAGGGGTAATATAGGGATGGTGGTTATAACGATGAAACTAAGGGACCGAGATTGCCCAACTGGGCAGGGCGGGTAGGTCCACGCGCGACCTAACCGCACATGATTTCGATTGGTCTCTCCTTCTCCGTGTACGAGAAAGACAAATGGACTTCTTGACCCACCCTCCTATCTGAGCGCGTTAACATAACGCTCTCACCGTCCCTCTGCTGTTTGTTCGGTGGGTCGTTTCGTTTCATAAGATCAGGCACAACGGGTTGCTCCCGCTCCGCGCACGCCGGGTCCGAGGGCCGCTGGCCGTTCCGCTGCAGATGCGAAAAATCGCGGTCCCGCTCCCCGTCCGTCGCGCCTCGCTCCCCTGACGCTGGCCGGTCCTCGTGCCGTCGCTCCTCGCTCCCTCTGTTGCGTGGCCCTCTCCTGTGCCGCCACGTGGCGGCAGCGAGTCTGACCCTTCCAACGGTCGTTCCAACGGCTTTTTAAAAAAAAAAATCAAAAATCAGATAATTTAAACACTATAAATACCCAACCACATTCCTTATCTTTCTCACACCATTCTCTACTTTCACTCTTTCATTCTCACTTTCTACTCGCTATTTTTGAAAATGTCCGACGATGAGGTTATGTCCGACGCTGAGGAGATGACGTACGAGGAGCTGGCGCCCCGGATGACGACGTATGAGGAGATGAAGGCCCAACTGCCGACATATGAGGAGATGGCAGCCCAAATGCGGCCAGTTGAGCGACAATTCCGGCGGATGATGGAGAGGCAGATGCAGAGAGTAATGCCAAGGGTCCAGAGGGCCATCCGTGGGGAACCAATGCGCCGAGAGATTAACAGAGGTCGTTCGGAAGCCCACATCCAATTGATGGCGAACTATTTTGACGAACAACCCCTATATGGACCTGAAATGTTCAGGCGTCGGTTCCGTATGTGCAGACCACTTTTCCAACGGATTATGAACGCGGTGAAGGCTCACGACAGCTACTTCGAACAGAGGCCCGACGCTGCCTCACGGTCGGGCTTATCAACGGAGCGGAAGTGCACCGCCGCTATACGGATGCTTGCGTATGGATCCGCGGCTGATTCATTGGACGAAACTCTGTGCATGGGGGTAAGCACCATACTTGAATGTTTACGTAAGTTTTGCAAGGCCGTCATTGAGGTATTCGGAGCCGTGTATCAGCGTACACCCACACCGGCTGACATGGACCGCTTACTCCGAGAAGGGTACAACTGAGGGTTTCCCGGAATGGCGGGGAGTCTTGACTGCATGCATTGGAAGTGGAAGAAATGCCCAACCGAAGACCAGGGAGCCCATAGACGGGGAGGTCACCACGGGGAAAAGACGATTCTGCTTGAAGCTGTAGCGTCCCGTGATTTATGGATTTGGCATGCATTTTTCGGGATGGCTGGATCGAACAACGACATCAACGTCCTCAACAACAGTCACCTATTCCAAGATGCTTACTACGGCCGTGAGCTAGCTGTGGAGTACTATATCAACGGGCATCGGTACGACCGACCTTATTACTTGGTGGACGACATTTACCCAACATGGGCACGGTTCATGAAGATTATTCGGCATCCCTTCGAGCCTAAAGAGAAGTTGTTTGCTAAATGCCAAGAAGGTGCTCGAAAAGATATTGAAAGGGCTTTTGGAGTATTTCAAGCAAGGTGGCACATCATTTCCCGTCCCGCTCGCTCTTGGAGCCCACACCTTTTGGCTGATATCATGCACACTTGCATAATTCTACATAACATGATTGTAGAGGATGAGCGCGACCGGTACGAGTATGGGGAAGAGGAGTTGTTGTACGCGCAACCTCCAGAAATGCCGAATTGGACACCACCGGAACGATGGCACCACGGAGGGCCATTGGAATACCAACAACTTGTGGATGCTCAACAAAGTGTCCTAAATCCTGAGACCCACCATCAACTACAAAATGATCTTATGGAGCACTTATGGGGTCTATATGGAGCTGGTTTCCATGACGACGAGTAGTCGTTTGTGCTCTTGGAGCTGGTTTTTTATGGGTTGTATTAAAAGGGGTTTAATAAAATTAGAAGTTCATTCATATTCGTGTTCAATTTATTTATTAATTATTGATTGTCATTACTTATTTTATTCCCAAAATTGTTTAAATTATAAATAATTTAAACGGTTTCTGATAACGAATTAAATAAAACAGCAAAATATCAAATAGTAATCCAGTCAACATTGTTCTGCACTCCCAGGACCTCAGAGGTCCTTTCTGTTGCAAAACACCCACTTTTCTGCACTCCCACTCCCTCACTTTTGTCCAGTCAGCACAAGTTCTGCACTCCCACTCCTTGACCAAGGTCCTTTCGGTTGTACATGCTCTAACTACTGCCATTTTCTCTCCCTTCATTGATCAAATTTGTTTTTTCTTTTACGAAAAAAGTTGAAAAAATATGTTTTTGAACCATTTTATGTAATACAAACAACTGTTCTCGTAGCTCAGGAGAGAATGTGTAGGGTTTCGCTCATCATTTTGCCTCGACGACGGTACTCCTTCATGGTTTTTATCGACCGATGTTTTTTTCTCCCTCTACACCTTCTCTATTAGCAACTCAAACTCATTTTGATTGTCCCACAATCAGTTCTATCTCCGTCCTTTTCCTAGTGACTCTACAATTCAAGGTGTTTGGGTCTCCTTACCACTCGTGGTCGAACATTGCCGACGCATTGTAGACTTGCTGAGGTCCCACGGGGAAGCCACTAAAATCGTCGTACCTTTGATCAGCCATCACCGTCTTTGAAGCCGTCATCGACGTATCCTCCTCTTTGGCCTCCACTGATGCCTCCTCCTTGATCTTTCTTCCAGGTCTGGGTCGTCGTCATCGTTTCGTTCTATGTTACTTTCTATGTTTTCTTCCTTTTTGTAAGTTATAATCGTCCACCATATTGCGTCATTCCTCCCTAAACCAAGCACATCCACCAGCAGTTCAGAGGTCCTCTTTGGAATAGTCGTCACCGATTGTATTTCCCTATTAGCAAGACTCGAGTGCGTGCAGCTCAATTTTATGAAACAGATAGCGAACAAAGCAACTCATTGGCTAGCCAAGGCGGCTTGTTCTTCCCCTGTCTAGAATTGGCAACGGGTCATATCCCAGAACCTCTTCAACGCATCACTATTGTCTACATTTAAATAAAAGTCTATATTTACTATTAAAAAAAAACAAGTTTCTTTGACCACTGAAAAACAAATAGAAAAGTGTTTTCATTTATATGAAGTTTATTATTCTAATATTTTATACATATGCTGTCAATTACGATTCTACAGTAAAAAAAATTAATTTATAAAACAATAATTTGTTTTCATTCTCAATTATTTAGTCCCTTTATGTTGGTGCCACCTGTACAATGAATAAAAACAAACTCAAATAATTTAAAAGAAGACGTATGGACTAAGTTAGGGCAGTGACTAGATCAAAACATTATTGAATAATATGGCCCAATTTGAAATAAATGAAATATAAATATCAAATTGACATATATTAAATTTAAAATATACTATTTTGTAACATTTTTTTTCAAGAGGTTTGAAATAAATTTTACAATCATGTTTTATTTTTTTTCAAAGAAATTGCTTTAATTTATACATGTTCATGTTCTAACGTTTTATTCCAATATATTTCAAATTGTAATCTTATAAAAAAATTGAAAATATTGTAATATTAGAATTTAAAAGTTTTATTCTAAGATTGAATTTAGAATAAATTTACTCGAACAGTAGTTATGTTTTTTTATCAACAACTCTAAATTCCAGTTTCGAGCCTAATATTTTGTATATATGTAAAGGATTCAAATTACATAAAATTTAACAAAGTTTTAAGACTAAATTTAAGAATAATAAAATGACAAAAATAGTTATTAACACGTATTTATAACAAATTGAAACACTATTATATAAGTGTTCGTGTTTCTCGTGACAAGGGTTTGATACATTGGATTTACTTGGTTAAGGACGTGTTGACGTGGATTTTATTATTAAATACATACTTAATTTTTTCATATTAGCTATACAAAAATCGATTGGAACACAAACTCTTTTAATTAGAAAACGGCTTTTATCAAAATATATATATATATATATATATATATAGAGAGAGAGAGAGAGAGAAAGCGGCTAAGGATATTTATGCAACTTGTGTTGTGTCAACTATGATGTCTTTTAAAATGATTAAAAAAAATTTAACATTCTTTTCCTTGGATCGTTTAATTATAACATTCAATGTCTTGGTTACCAAGGAGAATATGAAAATATGTGAAGAAGTCAATTTGATACTATCTTTCTTAAATATATAGAATGATACTTCCAAAAGATTTATTAAATTAAGATAACTATTTCTAAGTGTATACATTAATAGCTATCGTCTAATAGACTTAACGCTCTCATCTATTGGATATGATGTCAGTAGAAATCTGAGATCCCCTCTCATCTATCGGACCAAACGCTCTAGAGAGTGATCATGCAAGTCCCCTCTCATCTATCGAACCTAACGCTCTAGAGAGTGATCATGCAAGTTTAATATATAGTTACATTCTTATATACTTTTTATTTAGAAATAAATCATATAAAAACTGTTGCACATTCATAAGATAAAGGAAGTGAAAAATCGGATCGTAAAACTTCTAAGGATCCACACAAGATCCTTAGAAGCTTTCAAGGCTCCCCCTGGAGCTACAAGGTCGGACCTGTCGGGACAAAGAAGCACAACCCTAAGGATCCCAAGAATGATGAAGACGAGACCCTCTCAACCGTCTCGTGAAAACTCATGAGGGTCCTCCCCAACAAATGGGGTGTGTCCGAGGAAACACATCTCTCCCTACCGCGTTCAGTTCACAGCTGAACCCCTGCTTCCCCCACTCCCTGGGTTACTCCCTGGATATCTGTTGTCCCATCAAGCGTCTCAGATTCATAGTCTCAAGCATCTACAGGTCGAGACAAGGAGTGTTTACGATCGACACCTACCGTCTACCCAACCCCTCGAGGCATTGTCCTCCCCTTTTACCATCTTGATATAACATAATATTTTGTTGTTGAGTTAACGATCGATGTCTACAAATTAGACTTTTGGTTTATTCTTTTATTGATAAACATTTTGTTCATATATATATAAAAAAAAATCTATAATTGTAAATAAACCAAATCAATATCATGTTCCCATCAAGGGGCAAGTCTCGTGACTGAAAATTACCATCCACATCCAAAATATAGCTTTTATTGCAAAAATCCAAAAGTAAAAACATCAGAAAGAGCAGTAAGGAGAAAAAAAGGAGTAAAAGTGCGGAAACTTCGAGAGTGGGGTTAGTTTCGAGAGACGTCGACAAAACTCGGAGCAGCGTCTGTCGGACGCGCCATAAAGGCGAGTTAAGACGAGCCCATTCTCGTCAGTCACGGTCCCAAAATCACAGTACGTGTACTACTACATAGCTCCGTTTTTACAAACCCGCTGCTGACGTCACACACACTTTCACTTTTGTCCCCAGATTCTTTTGTCGTTAGTGCCCCGACGCGGGACCCACACCCTCATCAACGGCCAGATGGCCATCATCATGATTGCACTCAGAGTTTGGGCGGTGGGGACCACTGTGGGGGCTCACCTTACGAGATTCCTGTTCCCTCACCCACTGTCCCTGCCCGAAAACAGCGGGCAGCCCGCCCAGACGGTTCGCTACAGTACACGTGTGCCCTTGTATCTGGTACCACCGCAACGCTTACGCGTACCTTCGACTTCCACGTGTCGAGCTAAGGGACAAAAATCCCCAGCTCCGCGCTTCGAACCGCTAACGTGGTTCTCCAGCAGAGCTTGCATCTGAGCCGTTTTTTTTGCTTTATCGCACCACATGATTTATGACACGTTCACTGTTACCATAAATTTACTATTTTCAAGGATAATAGATAAGAATTTGAATTTTTGTTGGGTCCAAAATTAGTAAAGGAGATTAATAACATTTTTTTTAGAAAACCAATTAATATCATGAAGTTATCTGTTAGGGTTTACGAATTACGAGTCAATAGTACAGGCGGCTGATGTTTCTTAAATTCGTCTTTGTGTCTATCGGCCTACATCTGGTCGTTTTTTTAGAGTTTGTTTTGTGCAGCCACTAGCAACTGCGTTGCCGGGAGGGATCCCTGAATCACATCTACCATCGTCGCTCTCCTCCCGTTGAAACTAATGAGGTTACGTTCGGTTTTCAACTAGTGGTTTGAGTATGACCTCCCTATGAAAATAACGGATTCAGGTTCGGTCGCACTCTATAGAATATGCAGCTTCTAAGCAACACCTTGAACAATATTCGTTGGTTTCGTCTTAGTTTACTTTCACTTATATGACTTTTTTCACACCGTTTTATAACAATTTAATTGTTCTAGAGTTTTTTTTTTTGTAAAGACACATTCTGAAGCTCTGTATAGTGTCATGTATCTATTTAATTATTAATAAATCTCGATACATTTTAGTAAA
Source organism: Erodium maritimum (assembly GCA_963921825.1). Taxonomy (NCBI): domain Eukaryota; kingdom Viridiplantae; phylum Streptophyta; class Magnoliopsida; order Geraniales; family Geraniaceae; genus Erodium; species Erodium maritimum. Next base: position 67,939,715 of record OY997592.1, on the reverse strand, counting down.
AGGAAAGAAAGGCGATAATGTAGAAATATGTCAGACAAAACAAATATATTTAAACGGTTATAGCAACTAGCAAGTAAATTTTTTCTTGAAACAGGCTACGAGAAATCTGTATTAACTATGCTAACCACCAAATCTTACACCAAAACTCTGAGCTCTAGAATACATACATATCTTCCATAAACCAGTCGGTTTCTGGATCTATATAACAAGTCTAGTTTTCATTTTAGCGACCAAGAAAATTCTAAGTCCTATCCTCCAAATAACCAAAGAATCAAAGTAGTAAACAAGTCCAAATACAGAAGAATAACAAAAAATACAATAAAGAAAGACAATAAAATAACTAGGGTGTTTCTTTGTTCTCCCGAGAACGATCAGACATGTCTTGTTCGACGTCAGGGGGGGGGGGGGGGGTAGGCCACCAATCGTCTACCACTCCGTTTTCGACCCTCCTCATGGCTCCAGACGGGGCTGTTTAGCAACCCTCGCCTATTGAAAGTTTTCCTTCTCCTTATCCAACACTGATAGGTGGTGGTAGGTTACCCGATGGGTCAAGTTCCCTCTTCAGTTGGCAAATACGAGTGTAGTACTGACCCTTCTTGCCCTCCCCTTTGTCTTCAAGGCATTTTCTCGAATGGGGCCTAGTCCACCTAAGCAGTCCCGAGGTTCTTTCTACTTTTCCAGTCCGTAAGCAGTTCAACCTCCCCTTGTAGGTGCTCCAGAAAAAGTGTTAATAATTGTGCACTACTCCTGCGGACGTAGCTGTGTTGCCCTTCCTGTGCATCCCGACTATCTTGCTAGTTCTCGTTAGCTAGATCACATGTCTTTGCGATCTCGCATGTCCCATTTAACGACCTGGGGTGCGCCCACTGAAATCTTGGATCCATCCCCTCAGAATGCTCCTTAGCCAAATCACAAGTCTTCAAGGCAGACTCTCCCTCCCCGAGAAGTGTTGGGAAACCCGGAGGTGGGAGAGAAATCATCCCGCTTCTTTGTTTTACCCTTTCGTTCTCTAGGGTAAGAGATGTGAATAACTCGTCAACCGGAGGAACCAATTGTGCCCGGGGCGCCCCCACTTTGTCTTAAGTAGTTGTTCGGTGTCAAACCCTATCGGGACTTGAAGGGAGTCATCATACCTGGCCTCGTCCTATCTTACTCTCGGAATATTCGCCCGACAGGACTGGATCCGATGGTTGAGTCTCACACATCGGACATAAAATCCCAGGAGTTGCTCATATTCGAGACCAACATTTGTAGGCTTCAGGTGACCTGGAAATCGGAGACGGATTATCAACATCCAAGATCACTCGGAACCTAAGATAATCATCCCACATGTGAAGTACTAGTGACCTCGGTGCCCAGGGTATTAGCCAAGATAGTTTAAACATATGCAGTCTATGCATCTCCTGAAATGCTGGACACCCTCACCCACATCTCCATGAAGCGAAAATGAATCGTTCTTGACTGCATGCATGGTAGGATAGGTGCAAAGATCAACAAATATCCACTAAAACCACATGGGCCCCTGTGACAGATGTTCTCTATCGTCGTGCTGGTCCGAAAATGGAAAACCATTACCTCTTGGAACAGACAATCGACCTCCAACGCGCGAACCTTCCATCGCTGGATCATAATGCCACATAGGGCCTTTGGATTGCACCCAATGTTTTCCATTATCCGTCCGACCAATGAGTGTCGGTACCGTCCATCGGACGCAGCCGACATGGCTTCTAGCAGGACGACCACAACAATATCCTCATCGTACGGATATGCATCGATGGAAAAATCCCCAAGGTGGTTATGTATCTCCTCAACAATCCCCGAAACCAAAGAAATGGCTGGAAACAATTGTCTCGACCTGGAAATGATCTGAGGTAGCATTGGCGGACGACAAAGCGGTGATTGGAAAACCGAAGTTGGGTCCAAACCGAGGTCGACTTGGTGGAGGGTTGTAGCTCCCGCGGAGTCATCAGGAGAGGTCCTCGAGGAGGTGCATGCCCATCGGCAACCATGACCGAGAGCCCTATTGCGGAAGCTTTCCGTAACGAGGCCGCGGTGGAGGAAATCCCATCGGCCATGACGACATAGGATGAAGAAGACGTAATAAAGCCTAACATAGTGAGGGAAAGCTCGATAGCGACGACAATGCTACAACAACAAAGTAATGGTGTACGACGACTAGAAGTGTGCGACATCTAAGTGAAAGATAATAGGAAACACTAGCAGTAGTTTGTGAGACTCAACAAACACTAGCAAGTATATGAACACTACACCAGCTTCTAAATACATGATGATGAAAGTATTTTGGTTTGATCTCATTTGTTTTTATACGTAACAAAATCAAAATATTTTCATCACAATTGTACATCTTAAAAGTAAATGACGAAATACACATTTTAACCCGTATAATATTTAGGGTAAACTTCATCCCACTATCCTAAAAAAACTTAAATTCCAACCCACTACCCTAACGAAACTTAGTTTCATCTCACTACCCTAACGAAACTTTTAGTTGCACTTTCATACCCGCCGTCAACTTGACATCCATTTTTGGATGGAAAATGGTAAAAAGTCCAAAATACCCCTCACTAACACTCAAATTTTCAACAACATGCCATTTGTTTTCAAAAATTCTTTTTATTTATTTGTTTTATATAAATCAGATTTTTATTTTTTAAAAATCATTTTATTCTTTAAAAAATCAGATTTTTTTTAAAATTAATATTTTATTTTAAAAATCAGATTTTATTTTTGAAAAATCATTTTTTGATTTTTAAAATTCAGATTTTATTTTTTTAAAATCAATTTTTACTTTTAAAAATCAGATTTTATTTAAATAATATATAAAAATCATTTTATTTGTTTTCTTTTCTATATCTTTGTTTTTTTTCTTTATCTTTAGTTTTTGTTAGTTATTTTTTTTCAGAAATTAAAACAAAAATCTGTTTATTCTTTAATTCCTTTTTTTTGTCAAATTTCATTGTTCAACATCTTGCCCAGATTTTGTTCATCGTCACAAGTCTCAACCCTACACTCACTTGCACAGATTTTGTTCACCGTCTCAACCCAAATATTGATTAACAACATTAAACGAAGAACAACAATTGATTAACAGAGGAAACATAAAAGAACAACAAATTAACAAAAATCCCCAAATTCCAGGGATTTTTTCTATATCTTTTAAATCAGTTTTTTTCGTCAACAAATTGATCTGATGTTCATACGCAAGTGAAGAACACAGCCACGACGGCCAGCGAAAAACACAGCCACGGTAGACGGAATCTCTCCGACCAGCGATTCCCGACCATCCATGGTCCAAATCCAAATAATTCACAAGCAAAAATAGATCTGAAAATTGGACAACACTGGGTTTATTCTGTGGGTTAGGGTTCGAAATAGGCTTCACTGGTTATGGGAGAGAGAGTTCCGAAATCGGAGCTATGTGATTCAACACCCAAAAGCCCAAAAGCACATAATCACCGCTTAGATTTTACCTCACCTGCACATCTCCGGTCAACCACCTTCACATGTACCTCGTTCGATTTCGGGGAGGAGAAGAACAGAGCTTCCCAGATCCGGATCAGGTGGTGGATAAGAACAAGATGAGAGAGACGAGTGATGGAGCGGAGTTGTGGAGGTAGGCGAGGGTCGAGATGAGGACCTGGTTCGCGGATTTCCATGAGCTGTGGAGATCGATGAGGAGGAAATGAGAAGATGATGAACACAAGAGAGGTTGATTTTGCTTCTGTATATTCTGATTTGTTCTGATGATGGAGGCGTGAGAGGATCTGAAATAAGATAAGGAAATGAGATAAATTAGGGTTTAAAACTACCTAAGGGTATTTTAGGTATTTTATTGAAATATAGGGTCATGTGCTAGGCACATGACTATTTTTCATCCAAAATGGATGGAAAGTTAACGGTAGGTAATAAATTGACACTAAAAGTTTCGTTAGGGTAGTGAGGTGCAACGAAGTTTCGTCGGGGTAGTGGGATGAAATTTAAGTTTTTTTAGGGTAGTGGGATGAAGTTTACCCTAATATTTATGTGCAGAAATTGTCTTATGTTTAGTAAATGTTTTGTTACGCTTGTGTTTTTATACTTAACATAAAAGAAATATATGTCGCTTATGTGTTTTTTTTTCGTGGATTACATATTATTTTGATTTTGTTGCATAAGATAGTTTGTGAAATTGAACCCGAGAGATCTATCCCATAAATATTTTACATACATGATAAGCCCAAAACACCGACATATGTGTTTAATCCATTTTCCAAAACATGTCGGATTTTTGAAAATAGAAACAATTAGGCACCATTACCATACCCATTCGATTGTCCACACCAATTTTTTTACTTGATTCCATAATTTATGAATTTTCATTCAAGATGGAAGCAATAAAGTTTTATTACTATAGTATCATACTTGGTTTCTGTCACGTATAACACCATACACGTGAACTTTAAATACGTCACATATTGTACTATATAGGGCGAACTATGAGTCATCATGTACATATGCAACGAACTATAGATCTCTCACTTATCCCTTTATAGGCGATGAGTCTTAAAATCGTTACGTATCAAATTATACGTGCCAAAAAACGAAGTTTGTTTAGTTATTTTTTTCTGCATATATGTTATAAGATTGCTTATAAATGACTAATCTTATGTGATGAAAAATTTAACATACATGACGTACTGTTTCCGTCAAGTACATACCAGCTTTTGTGAACTCTTTCACTTTCTTTTACTCCAAACATCTCAATGTTGTACTTTTTCATATTCTATTTATAGGACACATCTAGACTTGACAATTGACATACATATATGTTGGATTTAACCGAATATTTAGATATTTTACATAAGAATCTTTCACTTTGTAGTTTAAAACTCAAATGAATATGGTGTTGTGGGTATCATAAGCCAAAAAAATGATATTTATTGAATTATTTGTTTAAGAATAATTATGAGAAGTCATAATACGAAGCACATGGACACGAAATTGCTGTCTGAAAGTTGCAATACAAAACAAAGACGATAAATAATGGTGAAGCCAACCCAACCCATGATGTAATTAGAGCATGATGGTGGTGATGGGTCGGCTTTACATTTGTCTTCCTCCTCTTATTGTTTCTGATTTCTTCTCTCTTTTTTACCGACATTAATGCATTGGTTAAAAGGATAACTCCAAATATCAATTATATTAGTTTTAAAATATACTTTTTTTGCATAAAACTAATGATAAAATATTTTATTTCTACCTAATATTTTTTGAGTTTTAACCGGATATATTATTAAATGTCGACAATAAAAACATGATAGAACGATTCCGGTATAAACCCTCTTTGTCATTCTCAGATAAGGGAGGAACATGCCGCCCTGACAAGACAGTGAGCTGTTTTGTTCGTTGTCCGCTTGACTAAATCGAGTTGCACTTCCTCGAGTTTAGAAAATAGGAAAATACAATCGCTAATGACTATCCCTATAGGAGAAGAGTTTCTCCTTTTGTTGATCACATCCATTATTATCTTATAATCACTTCCGATGGTGGCTCTCTAACGCGGTTTCTGCACTAGCCACTACAACGCGTCCTTGATGGCATAAGCCTCCACCAAACCTAGATTCTGGGGGCCATGAAATGAGGAAGACTGGGCCTGAATGATCTAATTTGTATCGTCCATGCACGCCCAACATGTTCCCATATGGCCCGTCGATGGAAAAGAGCTCCATCCTTGTTGATAGCCCAAGTCCCCTGAGGAGGATAGGGCCATGTGGTTGCTACAACGCTGCCTTACTGAGGTGGAGTATGTGATCTTGTCTCTTACCGTATTTTTGCCTCCAACCACCCTACATTAATAAGGAGGCCATGTAATGAATAAACACTGATAATATCCCACACCTTCTTTTTTCTGGACTTCTATAATTCCCATAGGAGGCACCCCACCTCCCCTCCTCTGGTCGGAGGGTTAATAGCTAGAATGGTTTGTGTCCATTCCATGATATCCTCATATTCGGTAGAGAGGGAGAGAACGTTGAGTCGCCAGCATTCTACAATCATCGAGCATGTCACTAGGAGGTGCATTTCTGACTCATCCCCTACTTGACAAACAAGAAAGGATAGTTCTACTTCCACCCTTCGAGTTTGAAGTCGTGTTGCTACTTGGAGGCAACACGCGCATGGTCGCCATAAGAAATTACGGGCTTTCGGAAGAGAGTACATGCCCCATATTGACGTCTAGATGTCCGAAGAGATGTTTAGGGTGACTGTCATAGGCTAACTTGACTGAATATTGTCCTAAGTGTTCACCGGACCAGTGCCACAAATCCGAGAGTGTGGAGTTGGCTAGATTGTCCCTCTTGTTAAAAGACCCCCAAAATCACCTCCTCATTACATTGTCTAGTCTAGCGTCATGAGACCCGTCACATACATATGTTCTAGATCCGAGTTTGTCGAAGTAATCCATGGTTTCGTCCCTATGAGCCAGGGATGACGAAGGATTGAAGTTGAAGTCCCTAGGCCTATTGATCTTCGTGCCCCTTGTTTGATTAAATCTTAGGCCGATAGAAGACTTCGCCAGGAAAATCTCTATTTGAGACCTCTTTTCGCTTTCAACACCCACGAGCCCGGGATGTATCGTGCCTTTAAGACCCTTACAACTATGCTGGATTCCTCCGTTTTAATCTTCCATAACTACTTGCCCAACAGAGAGGTTTTAAAATCTTGTAAGTTCCTGAATCCCAAGCCTCCCACTTCCTTTGGACGAGACATAGTCGACCAGGATTGCCAAATTATCAGATTGTCACTTCCTCCCGTGATATCCACCATAAACACTAAAAGCCACATTTATCTTTTCTATCGTGTCTTGCGGAAGTCTCATGACACTCATTTCATATGTCGGGGTAGATTGTAGGACCGGTTTTACCATGACCTCGTTTCTTGCCCCGTCAAGTAGTCTTCCGTCCCACCTATGGATTCGTCTCAATACCCTATCCAGAATGTACAACAAACTTTGTTTCCGATTACGTCCCATCAAATTTGGGACTCTTAGGTACGTATATGGTGTCTGAAGCTCTGGTATACCCAATAGGCATACTCCATCTCCTCGGGCATCTAGGTGGGTGTTGGTGTTGAAAACATTGACAATTTCTGGAGGTTTACCACTTGAGCTAAGGTTTCCTCAAACATCTTGAAGTAATTTCGTATCCTCCCCATTTCAAGGTAGGTACCCTTACAATAGACATAACAACCACTTGTAAAAAAATAGATGAGTGATCAAATAGGCTAAAGGAGCGATACTTACTCCGTGCATGAATCCGTAACTTTCTGCCAATTGAAGAAGAGGGGCAAAACCTTCCATGCAAAATAAGAACATGTAAGGGGATAAGGGGTCTCCTTAACGAATACCCCAGTTTGTCTGGACAAACCCCTTATGACGACCTCCTGTCATTATAGGGGCATGAATACACATGGCTCAATGGTAGTGAACCGGCTACTAAGATGGATGTGCAACTAGATAGAGCCCTCCTCTCCCGGCCTCAATCATAGGTGGCCACAAGCTCATCTAGATAACGTGGGTAATACTACAATGGATCATTTCCTTTTCTTGTTTGACACGGAGAGAAGGATTGAACCCACGAGCTCTCAATATTTTCTGTTCGAAAATGTCTAGGCTGAAGACCCGAAGTGCGGACGCATCATTCCGAGCATATGGGGAGAACTAGATGATGGACCCATGCTGGAAAAGATAAATGAGATAGGTGAAGCGTTAGAAAAGTGGGGTAAGGCGGTTTATAACGCTCTTTCCTGGGAGATCTTTTGCTATGAGAGGGATATCCTCTAGCTGAATGGCGAGAGAGATCGCGCCAGTATCCAAAATTCTATCTATTATAGTTTTGTCAAACAAAAATCCATTTTCGTATTTACAAACCTTAGTTTTTTTTTTTGCAAACCTGGATAATAAGAAGGTAATTTCTGCAATACACAGATAATAAGGACAGTTTTATGTAAAAATACATAATAATATTGGACAATCCGTAAAATTTATAAAAATACATGATAATATTGGACAATCCGCGAAACTGAAAGAAAAGGGCAATTCATAGCCACTTGAATGAGCGGATCTTGGAAACCAATCCAAACTAGAACTACCTCAAGACACCTTATTCCATCTTAGCATAGGTTTTACTCGTATCAAGTTTGAGCACACACCATCCCATGTTGCTTTACTTTATGTTGACAGATATAATGCATAAGCCCAAATGATATAATGATATTGTTTGAGATTAATTTCCTCAAAACAAAAGCACTCTAACTAATTTTTAACTAAAATCGTATCCATCAACATTCTCCTGAGCAATCCGTACTTTAGATAACACATATCCTCGTTCATTTCCACAGAAACATCAGAGACCTCCAACACTTCTCCAGTCCCATCACGATCATAATAATTATCGGTCAAGTATGAACACTATCAATCGATATAGTCATTGACAACCACCAATCGTCGTTAAAATTGCACACGACAACGACAACTAAACCAAAACTCGATAGCTCCCGGTAAAATAGTTACTATACACCAGAACTATTAGAGTTGTTTAGATTGATCAAACTCAAATCATACTATTATTGTTGTTATTTTATTGTGGTGGCAATGATAAACAAAACTAGAGTGATAAGTGCAAAGAATATGGCTCTCAATGAGAGATGTCGATCGAGTTGAGTCATCACATCAACATCCTAAAATTATTATAATAAACCATATAAAAAGGAGAGAGATTTATATTTTAAAAATTGCTTACTAAAGTGCGATTTGATTCTCTCTTGAAATAATTGAACATTGAAACGACAATCTCTTTATTTTAATGAGCCAAGTGGAGTCGTTTCATTTCATTAATCAAAAAATTAACTTTCATTACATAATCTCAATACCAATCCCGTCTACTTTTCTTCTTCCCAATACTTGTGGGCATTATAGACTCAATCGCTTGTTTTTTTTAAATGGAGATTTGAAAATTTCCAAACCACTTTCACCTAAACTACATATTTAATTATAAAGGGTTTCCAAATAAAATATAAATATTTTTATCGATTTCGTAATCATATTTTTTCGTCATTTTCTTCGTTATCAGTGTCATCTTAATGCTTGGTCTAGTCGATGAACAAATATTAAATAGGTCTGATTTAGATGGAGGTCGACAACCAAACAAGTCATTGTGTGAACCCTTGATTTTTATAATGTTATTCACGACATTATAGAAGAAAAAATCAAGCAAAAAAACAAAACAAAAATATAAAATAAAAGGCTAAAATAAATAATTTGAGATTCTTCTCCTCCCGCGTGACTTGTTCAGGGTCTCAATAGGTTCCATGTGTTGTGAGTTTGGTGTGTACCTTTAAAACATAACATAAAAGATTAAGAAAATAATTATATTCTTCCTTGACAGCTTCTCATACTTATCAAATCATATATAAATAAACAGTAAAATGACATAACGCGGTTGGAACAAACCATTCTCTCTCAAAAACAAAAACCCTACATCTGTGTAACCCGCCGCCACCCCCTCCTCAGCCCCATGTGACGGCCGTGGGCTCCGGCCTCGGTCGTTGCCGGCGAAGGCCTCTTTATCCCTCTTCCTCCCTTTGCAGCCTTCTTCTCCGTCTCCCTCCTCTCTTCTTGCTTGTTCGGTTCGACTTTTTGTTCCAGATCTGTTGCTGCCCGCTCCGGTGGTGTGCTCTGGTCGGCCTGGCTGTGCTCGAGGTCGCTGCTTCTTCACCTAGCAGCGCCGACGGACCTCTCCTCCACTCACCGACGGTTTCGTCGCCAGATCTGCTCATCAGTACTGCCGGCCTTCGTTTCCTCTCTCTGTCAACTGGTCCCGGCCGGCCTGGTTGTGCTCGAGGACGCTGCTTCTTCTCCTTGCAGAGCTGTCGGACCTCCTCAACGTCGGCTTCGTCGTCAGTGCTGCCGGCTTTCGTCTCATCTCTCTGCAATCTGGTGAGTGTTCGGTCCCGTCTCGCCGGAACTTGCTACTATGGTCGCTGGTCAGAGGCTGCTGGTTTTGCGTTTCGGGTGCGGGACAAGAAGCGGGTAGGGCTCGGCCGGGTCGGGTCGGGTCGGGCGTCTGGCTGGTGGGCCGGGTCGGCCTGTTGACTGGGTGGCTTCTGGGCCGGTTCTTCTGGTGGGCCTAGGGTTTGGTGGTCCGGGCCTTTGGACTGGGTCTGATTAGTTGGGTCCGATCCATTGTTTGGGCTTGATCCACTTCTTGGGTCTGGCCCATCTCGTTGCTTGGCTGTTTTTCGGACTTGTTCGTGGTGCACTCGGGTGTCGACGTCCGTTCATAGTGGGAAGCGTTTCCTGTTTCGGATTCGTTGTGCTTCTGATCTCGACACCGGTCGTCGCGAAAGGTTTGGTTCTTCTCTTTAGGGCTTTACCTTATCTAGTAGGATATCTGCTCAACCTTCGATTTAGGCTTTCTTCGTTTTCCTTTGTACTTCTGCCTTGTTGCGGGGTCCGTCATTATCTAGGTGTTGGCCTTTGACGGGTTGTACTGGGCCTTAGGCCTTGGAACTCGAGAAGTCCTTCTTCTTATGGGTTTTGAGTTTCGGTGTTTACTGCACTGTTTTTTCTCTGCCGTTATACGATGTTGGTCGTCGGCGTGTCGGTTTCCTTTCACTCTCTGAGTTTAGGAGCCGATGAGATTCAGATATCTCCTCTAGTTAGGGTTAAGCCTTTGGTGATTGCTTTGAAAGACAGCTTGCTTTACAGCGCTTTATGGTTGATGACTTGGGTTTGAGACCTTTATTTTTCTGTGCTTCATGGTGGCTACATTCGGGTGTGAGTCTTCTTTTTTAGCCGTCTTTTTCAGTTTATTTCCTTTCGGGTCTACGTACCCTTCAGTCCGGGTCTGCGTACCCATTCTCTCTTCGGGGTCTGCGTACCCATTCACTCTTCAGGGTCTGCGTACCCATTCACTTTTCAGGGTCTGCGTACCCTTCACTCCCGGGTCTGCGTACCCAATCACTCTCTTGGGTCTGCGTACCATTTCTCACTTCAGGGTCTGCGTACCCTTTCATTCTGGGTCTGCGTACCCATTCTCTTTCTCTCTGGGTCGGCGTACCCATTCTCTTTCACTCAGGGTCTACGTACCCATTCACGGGTCTGCGTACCCATTCACTTCTACCGGGCCTGCGTACCCTCTCTACTTTTGGGTCTGCGTACCCTTTCACTGTTGCGGGGTCTATGTACCCTCTCTTGTCTTTGGCTCTGGGTCTGTGTACCCTCTCTTTGGTTCTCGGGTCTGTGCACTCTTCCTTTGGTTCTCGGGTCTGTGTACCCTTACTTTGGTTCTCGGGTCTGTGTACCCTTACTTTGGTTCTCGGGTCTGTATACCCTTTCTTTGGTTCTTTGCAATCTTTAGGATGATTGCTTTTTTTGTGTAACCTTTTTCATTCTCTGAAGAGGTTAATTTAAATATATGTCTTTGCCGATCAAAAAAAATATAAATAAACAGTGGGAGATCTGTTCATCGCCATCAGAAAATAATTCAAGGTCTATGTTACATGTACACGTCCAGAAGTCATGTAAAGTATAAATATTATAATCAAATTGATTGATTAATCTTATTCATATACTAAGGTAACAAAACATATTGATATAAACTGAAAATAATTTGATTTAGATAAATAAATATTGATTAATGTGTATTAACTCCAATAATATGTACTTGAGCGATCTTTTTCATGACAAACATGTTGCCCTGCATTTTTTTCAAAAGCGTACTTATACTTTTTGCTTATTATCAGAAAGCGATCGTTTCCGTTAACTTTCAATTTTTTCATTAGATTTGGACGGAAATTCAAGAATCCCTAAAATACCCTAAACCCTAAAAACCCTTCCTGTGAACCCTACATTCTAACATCTAAACCCTTAATCCACTTAACTATGCTCTTTCAATTGAGTGTAGTTTAAGATTTTTAAGGGTTATATGGTTCATGAAGGGTATTGTAGGGATTTGTGATTTTTTTGGAGATTTCCGTCCAAATTATCGGATTTTTTTAGAAATTAACGAAAACCGTAGTTTTCTGATAATATACGAAAAGTATGAACACGTTTTTGAAAAAAATCGTGGGAACAATATGTTTGTGCTAAAAGAAAATAATTCGAAAGTATATTATTAAGGTTTCCATTAATTAGTTTGTTCAAAAATCCATATTTTGAAGCCTAAGATAACACTGTAGAGCACAGGGTTTGTTAGGGTTTTGAAAGCTCTGCCGTCATACACAACAGTATGGCTATGACAATTGTCATGACGTATGTCGTGATTCTTCTTCTCTTCTCTATCTACCCTCTCTTCTGTACATTCCTTTTGGGTCTTACGAGAGTTTTCTCTGCTAGGGTTCCTCTCGAGCCGTCGCTAGCCACCACGCCGTTGACTCTTCCCCGCCATCACCGGCGCATCTCCCGATCCTGTTCGGTCCCCCCTCTGCAATTCCGATGGTTGTCGTCTGACTTACCTCGGCGTCAACCAACCTTCAAGCCGCCTGAAGCCGCCGACGTTTCTGCAACCGTCGCCGCCTCAATCTCTGATACTGCCACTGGCGCGTCCTTCTCCCTGGCCTCCACCACCGTACCCTCCTCGACCCTCTCTCGATTTTGGATCTGGCTAATCGAGTAGGTCTTTTATATATTTTTTTCCAGATTTTGTCTTTGCAGGGTCATTGACTATAAATTGCGCAGAGAATAATGCTGAACCGGCTGAGCATCAGGGACACTACTGCTGAAAGGGGCTTGGCAGACGCATAGGATCCGTAGGGTATGTCTTCATATCCGTCGGTATGGATTTTCGCCTACGGATGCATCCGTCGGCCAGGATCCGTCGGCCTGGTTTCGTCGGGGAACTTTTTGGAAGACGGACAGTTGTGTCCGTCTGTGAGGAGATATCCTCACCTACGGATAGTATCCGTAGGCCATGTTTTCACTATTCCTACGGATAGTATCTGTAGGCTTTGTTTTTATTCTTTGCCTACGGATACCATAGCTACGGATATGATCCGTAGCTAGGCTTTTGTACTCTTCCTACGGATACCCTGGCTACGGATTGTATCCGTGGCCAAGGGTTTGTACTATTCTTACGGATAGGATCCGTAGCCAAGGTTTTATACTGTACCTACGGATAGTATCCGTAGCCAAGGTTTTGTACTCTACCTACAGATAGTATCCGTAGGTTAGGTATATGTCTTTAACTACGGTTAGTATCCGTAGGTTAGGTATATGTCTTTAACTACGGTTAGTATCCGTAGGTGAAGTGTTATTACCAGAACAAAAAAAAAACATTTGAAATTGCTGCACCCAATCGTGCATATACCCTAAATTGGGTCTGGTACCTGTGCAAACCTGTAAACCGGTATAAATTATTCTACAAACTGCATCCAATCGTGCATAAAATAAAATTGTTCCAAACCACAACATCGTTAAAAGTCATGTCAATCTATTTACACAAACATATATAAAAGTTTTAAAACTGAATAAAAGTTCGGGGGGAAATGTTACTACTCGGGGTTTGCTGGTGAAGATGGGGTCGCTGAAGCCGGGGGCGCTGAAGACGGGGTCGCTGTGGAAGGGACGGCAGCTTGCTGGGAGAGAACCATTGCCATCATTTCCTGAAACCTGCCATCCATATCCTTGCGCTGCTCTTCCATCAGTTTGCGCTGCTCAGCAATCATGGCTTGGCGCTGCTCCTCCAAATGTTGTGCGAACGCGGCCTCTTGCTGCTCCATGCGGGTCCGCAACTCTTCGAGCTACTCAGATGAGCTTGTAGACCGCGCACTGGAGCAGTGACCGTCGTGCCTATCCCTCACTGTTGGGATAATGACTGCATGACCGAAACCGGGTTGGAATCTACCCTTCTTCACGATTTGCTGCATGCTGGGTAGCTCCTCCTCCACAGTCAACGGTGTGAAGACGGTAGGGGATGAATCCTCACACTCGGTCATCCTTGACTCGCTCACCTTCTCCCGAGCCGCTTCCACAATGAGTTTGGCTTCTTCCTAATGAAAAATACAGCAAGAAACCCATCATTAGACAAATATGTGGTAAAATTGTATGAATTTATGCCATACAAAACTACCTAATATAAATATAATAACCTGCTAAAAAATTCAAGAAACTTACCACGCGTTGTACGTTGTGCTCGTTCTTGTCATTTTCCTTCGTGTAAGCCTCTATGTAAGCGTCAAGGCTGGGAAGAAGGGATTTGCGTGCAAGCCAAAGTTGGGCCCGTTTCTTGACTGCCATACTACCCCCATGGTGAGCGTAGAGGTTCTTTTTCCGATTTGCACTCCCACAATCGCTCAATAACTGCAATTATGTGTTAGAAAAACTCAAACATAAACTGAAAATTATGAAACAAAACTAGTATAGGTTGATATTGAACGGGAACATATTGTATGTTACTAATAACATGATATAGATAAAGGGCATATCATAACAATAATATTAATAGAATTAAATTGAAAAGGAACAATAAGCTAAAAATGCATATATCACCTATACAAATTTCCCTTATCTGCAAAACCAGGGGCGGAACCAAAGGGGTATAGGGTGTTCCATGGAACACCCTATACAAATGGAATTGTAGCTTGATGGTTAAAGACCTCACTTAATTTACGTTAGAACCTGGGTTCGAGTATGTACACAGCCTTTGTTCATGTATGTACACAGGAATAAAAACTAGGTATGTTTTCTTTGTTTTTTTAATCAACAATGTAGTTTAATCTTTTCTTTGTTTTTTTAATCAGCAATGTAGATTAATAGAGCTTGTTCTTCGAAAAGAAGAACAAGCTAAGAGCTGAAGCTCTCAGAAACAAACAAGTCAAGTACAAACCCCAAGAACAAAACAACAACCCCATAGTCCCCACAAATTAGACCCTCAAATTGGGATGTTGTTTTTCTCAAACCATATTTGCGATATTTTCAAACTACATTCGGGGTTTACACATTCGTACTGTAAGAAGGGTTCACACCTGATTGTGCCCCTATATACATATGTACACTATTCAATGTAAACCACACTTATCGTTTAAACTACAAGCCATTGTGGATCATTAGATTTAAACAATGGACAGAGGTGATCAAAATGTACAATTTTAACATTTTTTGCACAACTGGATTGCGGTTGATCACAACTGTAATGGTTTGAACAAGGGGTTGGATCTCGTATAATACACTGGGTGTTGGTACCTTACATGCAAACTTATTGGTACCTTATATACAAAGATACTGATACTTACAATTTTAGAGAATACCTCCCTTACGATTCATCGGGCACATAGGTATGTAATGTTTTAAGTCCTTTTGGATTCACTGTTTTCGTTTTGGTCTTGAAGCAACTGAATTGAAGATGATGTTTTTTTGGGTTCGTTATGTGTTTATCGCTGGTTGCTGCTTATTAGGTCGTACAGAGTTTGAGTGGCTATAAAATGAACGGGTATGTTCTCTTGGTTGACATTGCTAGGCTGGAGAAGGTCGGGTCCAATTATGAGGCTTCTTAGTTGTCAAATGAACGGGTTGTTGTTTCTTTTGTCATGATTGTTCTTGGTTTTAGTCTTTATTTAATAAATCACAAACCGATGAAAAAAAACATTTGAGAGAATCTAATGGTTCATGCCAAGGTTCCAAAAGTCGCTAGACACTAGTTGGGCGGTTAGGACCTTCAGGGATTAAATGGGGGCTAGACGGGGATTAATCGGATTTGTATTTTTTCTATTATTTTTTATTTTTTAATAGATATATTAGAAAAAAAATATGAATTTCATTATGCTAAAAATGCTAATAAATATTTAAAATACCTAAAAAGTAACACCAAACAATTCAGAAGCACAACCTTAGTTTTTATGGATTAACTAATAGTATATGTTGTTTCAATGACGTAATGCCTTTGTTCATGTATGTACACAGGAATAAAAAAGGAGAAACATTACCTTGAATTTCGTGGATTTAAAGTGGTCGACTAGCCACTCGAACTGCTCGGGACGTTCTACAAACTCGAACGGTGTGGGCAGTGCTACACCCGGGTTCTTCTTCTCCCATTTGAGGACCCACCTGTGGATCTCATACTTCCACTCCCTAAAACGGCTTCTGGCCGTTGACATTATGAACTGCAGCAGCTCCACATGGTGCTCCCCAGGACAGAACTCAAACATACACTGCACAAAAGTCAAACAAACAGAAATAAACTACAAACCTAAATAAAAATTGTAATGCGAAGAAAAATTTAATACTACACTTACGGTTAACTGGTGGAATAGAACCTCCTGATCATCTTCAGGCAAGCTGTCGAAGTTAGGTTTGTTCATTGGCATGTACGTACGAATTGTTGCGCCAATGACCCTAACGACATCCCCCCGGTCCAGCGTGTCGGTTACTTCCTTCCCGTTATGCCCCAACTTGAATTTCCCCCCATCAGCCATCTCCTTCAGGCGACGTTGGAGGTTTTTGTTCGTCACCATGCCTCTTTTCCCCGTCTTTGCCTTCTTTTGAGGCCTAGACTCCTCTCCCTCCAACATAGCAGCCACATCTTCATCGTCCAGGACTTCCTGAGGACAGCGGATGCTGGGTGCAAGCGGACGGGTGCTTGTTGTGGATGCTGCCTCATCCACGCTACTGGCGGGGGTCCGGCAGTCTCTTATGCGCCGATTGGGAGGAGCGCAAGCTGTAGACTGTGAAGAGGCGATCATATTGCCTCCCGATTCAGATGGTTGTTGAGGGGTCTGAGGGTTGAACAAGAATTGGAGTCGGGTGAAGAAGACGGTGCTATTTTTCCTTCCCATACTGAAAACTCACATAACAAATAAAACAGTTAGAGAAACATAACGACTACAATCATTATGTACACAACATTGTATCTAAAATCATTATCTAAGACAAATTGTATCTACTACTGATCAATTTGAGGCATTCCTACCAAACCATTACCAAAACAAAAAACACCTATCTAGAAATGACTTGCAGTCTACATATCTACCAAGTACAAGAAGAAGAACAATCCCAAGGTAGAAAACGAAATCAATTCAAACCCTAAATCAAATCACATCCAAAATCAATTCAACCCTTAATCAATTCATACCCTATATCAATTCCAACCCTAAATCAATTCAAACCCTAACTGAATTGAAACCCTAAATCCATATAAACCCTAAATGAATTCAAACCCTCTGTCCATACAAAACCTAAATCAATTCAAACCCTAAATCCTTAAAAAACCTAAATCAATTCAGACCCTAAAGCAATTCAAACCATAAATCCCAAAAAATTAAGTGAAAACGAACCTGTCAGTGAAGCCTCGTAGATGTCAGTACTCGGAGATGAGGTCGGAGACGGGGGGAGGTCGGCGATGTCGATGAGGTCGGAGATGGGGTGGGCGATGAGGTTGGAGTCGGGGTAGAGGTCGGAGACGATCGGAGTCGTGGTGAGGTCGGGGTAAGGTCGGAGATGCTCGGAGTCGGGTGAGGTCGGCGATGCTGTCGGAGTCGGAGTTGAGGCCGGCGAAGAGGTCGGAGTCGGAGTCAGCTGGCATCGGAGTCGGAGTTGAGGCCGGCGAAGAGGTCGGAGTTGAGGACGGCGAAGAGATATCGAGAGAGATGGAGTGACTGAGAGGAAATTAGGGCTCGAGGCCTTTATATAATACAATGCTTGCCGACGGATACAGATCCGTCTGTAAGCATTATTATCTGACACGACGTCGTTGCGACCACGACACTTAGCGAAAAATCTATTTGGCACGGGCCTACCGACGGATACACATCCGTCTGTAGACAACCATTGACTGGTTTGACCAACTACCCGTCATCCTTCCCGACCCTCGTTCTATTCGTAATGGAATTCTAACAGATTTAATGATTCATGCATGCTACACATAATTGTAAACGATAGGTATTAATATGAACATCTCCTACTCGAGCTAAACATGTTCGTATTTCATAGTACAGTATCAATGCATTGAGCATTGTAAAAATGATCATTTCAATCAGTAAGTCCGTGTTTCGTTGTAATATTATGTAATCAACACCGGTCATGTTGTATGTAATGTGATAAAGATTATCCTTATGCCCTAAATCCTGTGATCGAATGGTTGGAACCTCCTGAACATTGTGGTCAATGATGTCGATGAAGTATGGTCAACAAGCTCTACCTACGGATTTATGAAGCTCACCTACGGATACTTGATCCATAGGGTAAGAATTTCTACTCCTACGGATCTAACCCTATCCGTAGGCAAGGAGTTAAATAAATATAAAATTGACTCATTTGGTACACATAATTCAATTAATCATCACAAATATGTTTGTAATATGATAAAACAATTAGGTATGTACTTTAGAATAAAAAAAATGTTATTTTGATGTATTTTTGGACTATTTTGCAATCAAAACAGGGGAATTGCTCTCTGTTCTTGGTGGTTGGATCCGTCGGAAAGGTATATGCCCTACCCGACGGATGTAACCCTATCCGTCGGTGTGGGTAACATTTACTTTTCAAATAACTGCCTTTTCGTCTTTCAGAAACCACCTGCAATAACTACATATGTGGTACACAAATAACAGTGTTACAAAAATCTGTAGTTATAGTACGTTGTTGTAGTTATAATAGAGTTACACAATTAACATATTTAATCAGAGTCGTTCCTCTCGTCATTGTTGTACCCATGACCAATATCACTGTCATCTTCAGTATCCTCGTCGACGTCGTCGTTATCCGCAACATCTTCGACCTCTTGCAGTTCCCCAACAGAATGAGGGACTTCATGTAGTTCGGCTACAACTGGGCAAGAAGTTTCAGGCTGGATCTCTTGGTAAGGGGTGTCAACTTCATATGAAATTTCATTCACAACCTTTTCGGAGATGAATAATCCTCTATGTGCGACCTTGTTCTAGATCTTATAACCTCCACCTTTTTTCAGGTCATCGACGTAGAATATCTGTTACATGGTCACAAACATAGAATATTAATTATAAGTAAACTTCGAAAGTCGACAACTCACATAACAAATTATATGCGTTAATGAGAATTATAACTTTCCTGTTTGGCCATGGTTGCGAGGCAGAAAGCATCATCCTTATAAGCATTTGTGTTGGTATTTATCGATATCAAACCATTATCTACAATCACGGTATTCAAATCATACCATCGGCATTTGAACAAAACTACCGGCATCCTTCCCGTGTAGATAAGCTCGACTACATATAACAACACACCGCAATACACAACATCGCCCTCTGCTTCGAGCATTACTCCACAATTCTGTGATGTTCTTCCCTTATCCCGATCTTCGGATAGGAATTTCACACCGTGTACGTGGCATTGTGCATAAAAATTGACTCTCTGCACATAACGACTCAAAGCCTTCGCCGCCGCATATTGTGGATCTTGGTCGGAATAAGGATCCATCTGGTAATTCAAAGAAACAGAAATTACTATAAACCCATGTGCAAGATAATGGTTAAACCTAAATATATACACCAGTTAGGTAGTTTTGCACTTATAGTGTCCTTGAACATTGTGCAGAATGTATCGATTCGATGATGTACAGTGGTTGATTGCGGGTATTCACTTTCGTAATCCTCTATAATATCTATCATCGTGGTTCGGAAAGCTTCACAATTCTGCATCACTGTCCAATGCGCAACTTTTTTTCCCTCGTGGTTATTGTTGGCTCCCACAGCTGAATTGATGGGATTACATGGTTAGACACTATTGAAATTGTAAGACCCGCTTCCGGTCGAACCGGTGACTCCGGAAGTCACTCGGGACTTTTCCGGAACTCAAACGGATTAGCCATTATCACAGTTGGCTTCAGGGGAGAAAACCCTTTCGTTTGAGTATAATATCGGATAAAGTCAATTTTGGTCAAAACGAGACTTTATATCGACTAAAGCTTCTTTTTTTAAAAGTGCTGGAAAGTAATTTGGAAAATTAAATGAGCTAGAGGGACACTTGTCCTCTTTTGGTTGAAGGAGAGAAAAAGGGATGGTCATTGTCCCTTTTACCCTCCCAAAAGCTACTACAAAGGAATCTAGCTCAAGGGCCTTTAGGTCTTTACTTCTTCTAGGTATTATATTGGATTGGAGAAGCAAAATCAAGTCATTTTCTTCTTGTTGTAGCCGAAACTTAGAGGGGAAGCAAGGAAGGAGAGCTCCCATGGAGGTTTGAAGGAAAATCAAAGAAGAAGGAGTCATTTGAGGTCTTCCTCCAACCATCCACCCTCAAAATCACTAGCACCCTCTTCATCTCATCACTCTAGAGGTAATGGAACTCTCTAATCCTCATTTCTCTTCATCTATTTTCTTGGGTTTTGGGTGAAAAGTGCTAGATGATGTTGGGTTTGAGTAGAGATGGTGAGAGATGGTGTTTATGATGAACCTTGTTGGGTCTTGGTTGAGAAATAAATAGTTGTTGGAGATTTTGAGGTGGGTTTGATTTGATGAATCCTTGGAAACTTGTTTGTGTGTTGATTCCTACCATGGGTAGAGGAGTATTGAAGGATTTGGACTGTTTTGGGAGTTGTAAGGGGTAAATTTCTGGGTTTAAGAGTGGTTTTTCGGAGTTTTGGAGCTGGAGGTTGAAAAAGGGCGAAACTGCCCTGGTGCGCCACGGATCCGTGACGGATCCCGTGACGGGCGACGTCACGGATCCGTGAGGGAGTCCGTGACGGCACTCGTCACAGCTCCGTGACGGCACTCGTCACAGCTCCGTGACGGCACTCGTCACAGCTCCGTGACGGTAACCGTGAGGGTTAGCGTCACGGATCCGTGACCAGATCCGTGACCCACCAGGGTGAGGGTTTCTTGAGGGTTCTTGAGGGTTTTGGCATCTTGGTTTTGAGCTGAACTTTGGAAGGGTTTGGGGGTCTTTCTTACTGTCTAAGGGGAGCCTAATTAGCGTTTCTTTGTGTCCAAGACGTTGTGGATCGAGCTAGAGGAGCGATGATCACGCCGGGAACCGAGGAAGGAGCAAAGTGGTGATCACCGGACGTCATCAAAGCGTTGAAGAGGAGGACCTTGAGGTAGGGAAAGCCTTAACCTTTCGTTTATGATGCCTAGTATGCATGCTAAGCTAATAAAACTGGAAAAGGTCCTAGACATGCATATAGGATGCGAATAACTAGCGTAATCGTCTCTCAATTTCTAATAACCGGAAGTGTCTAGTGGTGACCGATTAGGATGCCATTCACTCGTGTAATGCGCTTTCAATACTTGGGATATGATTGTCTGGTAGAGGAGCCTTGGCAAAGCCCTCGGATCAGTTGCGTGTTAGGATCACATGCTTGGCTGTTGTTTGCTTGGTGGATAGGCTAAGGAGTCTAATGAAACTAGTGGATTTGCATGGGTAAATGCTCTCTTGAAGGTTTTATGATTAGTTGATTATACTCGTGCTTGCTCGTTGATTGTATTCGAATGATTACTTGTTTTGCTTAAATGGTTGCTTGGAGCATCGAGTATGACTGGTTGTACCGAGCGGTGCAATCAGGTGATCGATGCCCCGGTGGTTCGAAACTGGTAAGTGAACGGTAAGTTGGAATTGTGTGATTGGTGTGCTATGTCTGCGTGATTCGTGTACTGCTTGTTGTGGTGAATTGGTGATGAGTGAGCCAAGTGTGGCATTGAATTGGTGGTTGTTGAGCTTGTATTATTTCGTGTTTCGGTTGAGTACGTTATTCTATTATTAACTGCTTATTATTAAATTGTCCAAGTGTATGCTCTCCATGGGAGTAATACACTTGGTTCCCGAGGACATAAAATCCCTTGGAGACGTTTCTGAGAATCCCGATGATAAGCGCCCCGAAGGGTTGTTTCCGGTCGCCTCAATGTTATGCGTCTCCTCTGGATTTGAGGGAAAATCCGAGAGGACACGTTATGTGGATCGGAGGGTGGAGACTTCATGTACCACGGCATTGGTTGACTTCTCTATCCCCTGTGTTTGTTAACATATTTGTGGTTGACTTTATCTGTGATCTGTTGATTTGAAGATCCACTTGGTTACGTGTTTTCCCTACTGAGCGTAAGCTCACCCCTGCGAGTTCTTTGTTGTGTCTACAGGTTTGATTGAGGAGTAGAGGCTTGGGAGCTTCTCGGTGTGGGTCCCGTAGAGACTTCATGTTTATACCCTTTGGTTTAAGAACAGTTTTTGTAAGACTTATTATTACACCCCCTGAGGGTTATTTCATGTTTTGAACTAAGTTTTGATGGATTCGAGCTATAGTATCGAAATTTTATGGTTTGAGGTACTTATTGGAGGTTTTCAAGGTTTAAATATTGTTTTATTGTTTATTCGTCTTCTATTACCCGTCATGCCTCGAGTCCGGGCGATAACCGGATTTGGGGCGTGACAGAAATACCCCATCTATCTGGCTTCTCCGCTTCGATGCTTCGTTTATCGAGGTATAAGTTGATGAACGTCGCACATTGGTGATTAATATATGATTCTGCGATGCAACCCTTTGGAAACCGGTGGTTGCGCACCCATTTTTTGTAATACCCCAATTCACGTTCCATAGAGAACATCCAAGTATAGTGGACGGGACCGGTTTGTAAAACTTGAGACGGAAGGTGTTTACATAAATGTACCATGATAGTTTGGAATGCCAGAGGAAATATCATCTCCAACTTACTGAGAATCAAGTAAATATCTTCTTGCATCTGCTGCAATTTTTTTTTTGAAATCTCCCTTGCACAAAGAGATTGAAAGAAATTTGTCAAATCACAGATAACGGCTGCCACGTGAGGTGCCACATACGGGCGTATAACGATAGGAAGTATCCGTTGCAGCAACACATGATTGTCGTGAGTCTTTAAGCCGAAAAACTTCTTATCCTTCAAGCTGATTTTGTTTTTCAAGCATCCTGCATAACCTGACGAATACTGTATATTCGCAACCTTTTCAAGCACTTCCCCACACTTCTCAGGCTTGATCGTGTAGTTGGCATAGGGTAACCAAGTCGTCCTACCTCTTGTTTGGGGCCACAGATCATTATGCACACCTATATCCTGCCACATTTGTCTGACTTTCAAATCATCTTTTGTTTTTCCTGGTAAGTGGAACAGGGTTCCAACAAGATTGTCGCAAATATTTTTCTCAATATGCATCACGTCTAATGCGTGCCTTGTCGTCAAAGATGTCCAGTATGGGAGTTCCCAGAATATCGACTCATGTGTCCAACACAACCTATCTTCGACGCCCTTGGTCTTCTTTACAAACTTTGGATGTAATGACATGATGGGAAACTGAATTCCCGATATTTCTTCATATATTTCATAACCATTCTTTTGGGGACGGGATTTCCTTTTCTCTTGTTTCCCGTCGATTTTTTTATTCTTACGCAGAGCGTGATTAGCTGGCAAGTCCTTCCTGGCTCCAACGTAGTAAGTCCTGTTGCGACTGTGACGTGATTCAAGGTCATCCAAGCAAATTGGACATGCTTTGTACCCCTTTGTCTGTATGCCTCCCAACATTCCTAACCCGGGGAAGTCACTGATAGTCAATAATATTGCCGCTCGCATCTTGAAAGTTTGATTCTTGAAGGCATCATAGGTCACAACACCGTCAGCCCACAACTTTTGTAAATCATCAATCAAAGGCCTCATTAACTGATTCAGGCACTTACCTGGCGATTTAGGCCCAGATATCAATAACGTTAAGATGTTAAATTATTTCTTCATGCATGACTCCGGCGGTAGATTATAAGGCATCACTACAGCGGGCCAAACACTGTAAGGGACAACATTTGAACCAAATGGACTAAATCCGTCTGTTGCCAATGCAAGACGCACATTGGCAGGTTCATCTGTAAATCGCGGCCAGGTCTTGTCGAACTCCAACCAGGCTTCCCCGTCAGCTGGATGCTTCAACTTATCCGGGTCAACTACTCTCTCCTTACTACGATGCCACTGCATTTTCTTTGCAATATCTGGAGAACTGAACAATTTCTGCAACTGTGGAATAATGGGGAAGTATCTCACAATTTTCTTAGCCTTAGGTTTTCGCATGCCAACAGTTTTCTCGTAACGAGGTGAATCACATATGTAACAAATATCACCATCCGCATGAGGTCCGTCAAATAAGGTACAACCATTTTCACAAGCATGGTAAGTTTTATAACCCATCCCCACACTCTTCAACACCTTTTTCGCCTCTTTGAATGACTCCGGGTAGTGGTTGTCTTTTGGGAGCATTGCTTTATGCAACACACAAGACGCTGTGAAAGCTTCATTAGACAATTGATATTTCTCCTTATGCGCCATCAACTCCATGATCACTGTCAACCGATCTGTTGGCGCGTCTTTATACAACTGTTTTTTATGCTCTGCCAACATTTTTCTGTAGTTGTCTACCGCTTCCTGTGCAACCGTTCTTTCAACATCATCAATTTCATCGTCACCCTCCACGAGTTCATCCATCTGTCTGCCGCAACGAAATGGGAACACATCTTCCATATACTCCCTTACTGGATCATTTTGGACGTGCTCTTCATTTACAACAATATTATTGTTACTTGATGTCCCTCCAGTTTCCCAATTACTACTTCTACACATATTCCTTATGTCCGTCATCGAAGGCATGGGCACTTTTTCTACGTGAAAAATCCACACATCGTAACCCCTCATCATCCCGTTCCTTAACAAATGCATATATATATCGGGCACACATTGATAGTATGCATTCAGACAACAACCACACGGACACCTATGTCGTTCCATATTCGGTACATTTCTCTGCATATATTCGATAAACAACCCTACCCCTTCTATATAACTTGAGTCGTACTTACTCAAACTCATCCAACTCTTATCAATATATTCCTGAACAACATTCAATAATACGTAATAATATTGGACACAATACAAACACAAAAACAATATAAATAGTGATGATTGGAAAAATTGAAAAATTGGTTACATACCATTCTCGTGTTTGAAGCAAGCAACACCTATACGAAAATGTGAGGAAGAGTGTTGTGGAACAGATGTAGTGGAAGATGGGGTTGAGAATGAGTTGGGAGAGAAAAATGAGTTGTGGGAGGAAGAATGAGTTGGGGGAGGTAGAAGGGGGTGTAGAGATGGAAAAAGGGATAAAGAGGAAAGCAGTTTCTGTGGCTGGGAGTAATACAGGTGTAACTCTTCGCCGACGGATACGGATATCCGTAGGTAAACAATTGTGTAATAAATAGATTTTTAATACGCAGGCTCCCGAACAAGTATTTGATGACCAAACCGACTGATAGGGTTAGATCCGTAGGTAAAGAATTACTTACATTAGGGATATGCATCCGTAGGTGAAGTTTAATGTATCCGTAGGTAAAGATGGTTGACCATACGTCATCGACAGCATTGACCATAATGTTCGGGAGGTTTGAACCGTTCGATCACAGGATTTTGGGCATAAGGATACTCTTTATCACAGTAAATACAACATGAACGGTGTTGATTACATAATATTTCAACGAAAGACGGACGTACTGTCAAAATTATCATTTTTACAATGTTCAATGCCAATATACTGTACTATGAAACACGAACGTGTTTAGTCTAACTAGGAGATTTTCACAGTATTCTGCATAGTTACAAATTTGGTGTGGCATACATGCCCGTGAACGTAACGTTCCATTACGAATAGAATTTCGGGTCGGGAAGGATGATCGGTAGTTGGTCAACCTAGTCAACGGGTTTTCACAGACGGATGTGTATCCGTCGGTAGGCCTATACCCTAATGTCCCAACTCGCACCGTTTCGCTAAGTTTCGTGGGCAAAACGGTGTCGTTCCAAATACTAAGGCTTCCCGACGGATATGTATCCGTCGGTAAGCCGAAAGCTCTATATAACCCACGAACCCTAATTTCCCCTCATTCCAGCGCCTCCCTCGGTTCAAACTCTTCCCCGAACTGTTCTCCGGCTTCCTCCGCGTCCTCCGGCCTCGTCCCTCGCCTCCGGCGTCCTCCCTCGCCTCCGGCGTCCTCCCTCGGCCTCCGGCGTCCTCCTTCGGCCTCCGGCGTCCTCCCTTTCAGTTCGTTACATCAGGTAAGTTGTGGGTTTGTTAATCATTTTTGGTTTATTGTTCTTCAAATGAGTTTGTGTATTGTTGTTTAAATGTATATATGAGTTTCTGTATTGTTGTGTATAGTGTTACATCAAATGTATATATTAGTTTGTGTATTGTTGTTGAAATGTATGTTGGTGGAATAGTTTCATAAAATGTGGAATAGTTTCAGAAATGTAGAATAGTTTCAGAAATATAATACTTTCAGAAATCCCCATTTAGTCCCCGATTAATCCTCAAAAGGCCTTAACTACTGCCTGACTAACGCCTAGCGATTTTTATACCCTTGGTAGAAATATAATAGTTTCAGAAATGTAGAATAGTTTCAGAAATTGAGAAATAGAATAGTTTCATGAATGTATAATAGTTTCATAAATTTAGAAATATTTTCATAAATTAATCAACGTTTAGAAATAGAACCTGAAATTTATAAGACGCTATGTTTATGTTGGAATATAAATTTGAATCTTTAGGGTTTGATCTTTGGAAATGTATGCAATAATCCCTTTAGTTTGCACATGAATCGTAAACTTAGCATCCATTAGGAATTCTGCAATTATTAGTTTTATATTCTCCATAACTACAATTAGTACAGTAAATAACATTATGAAATACATGTTCATGACTGCATGTATATTAGGTTTTCATTTCGATGGATGAAACCAATAGCAGTAGTGTTGGGGAGAATAGCCTAACTGAGGTAGATCCCATTGAAGAAGAAGTGCCAGTAGTGAGGGATGTAGACTGGGAGAAGTCAAT
The DNA here is from genome assembly GCA_963921825.1 of Erodium maritimum. Classification (NCBI taxonomy): domain Eukaryota; kingdom Viridiplantae; phylum Streptophyta; class Magnoliopsida; order Geraniales; family Geraniaceae; genus Erodium; species Erodium maritimum. The sequence continues at coordinate 67,912,870 of OY997592.1, read as the reverse complement.
GAATTTAGTCATGAGCAAATTGCCTAGGGGACTTTCTTCGGTTCGCGAGGCAGAGACTCGCATGTATATAAGGCGTCTGATTGCAACAGAAGGAGCTAGACCTAGAAAGAAAAGGGCAGAACGAGATAGGCTCGCCGCTGAGAGAAAGTCTGCTGAAAGTGCCAGACGGACTTCGTCTATGGGATCGACTTCCAAGCGTCCGTAGTTTACTGCTACTTAGTATATGAACGATGTTTAAATTAGGTTATATGTAAGTATGACTGTTATGACTCGGTAATTAATGTGTCATGCTAATACCTTTTATGAATGGTAATATTTGTATGGTTATTATGTTTTGAGTGGTCGGTGTTGATTTAAATTTGTTTCTGGTATATTCGTTTTAATATTGTACTAAGGTTTGGTTTCATTTAGTCATGGATGACCGAAGTAGCGTAGGGGAAAACGAACTCCCAGCGGACGAATATGATGGACCACGAGAGGTTGATCTTCATGCTGAGATGATGCGATTGTACAACAACATTCCAACAGAGTCGTTGCCATGCACGAGAGCGGTAGCAGCAGCTCGGATGAGGTTACGGGGCCTCATTAACCGAGAGGGACGAAGGATTGCGGCTGAAAGAGTTGCTGAAAGAGAACGGCTTGCTGCTGAAAGAGCCGCTGACAGAGAACGGCTTGCTGCTGAAAGAGCCGCTGAAAGAGCTGCTGCAATAGCTAGGTTGGAGGAAAGATCTAGGCGTGTTTATGCACGTGTTGCTGAGATGAGTACAGCTGATGGAGCCACCTCCATGCGCGGCCCGAAGCATGACGCAAGGGTGTACGTGCAGTGGCTGAAAGAAAATATGAAGCGCGAGTTCGAAGACTAGACGCCCTTGCTATAATATTAATGTATTAGTACTATTATGTGTTGTGTTAAGTAAGGATAACTTGTGTTTAAACTATCATTTTATATATATGACTATGTTTTAATGTTTTAACGAATGCTTTACTTTTTCTTTACTTTATTAATTAAGTGTTAATTTTTATGAATATTACTTCCGTATGCTTTGAAATAATTATTTGGGATTAGTTATAATTGTAATTTGTTGTTTGAGTCAGGATGGAACCAAACTTTAATTCGCGACTCGAGCGCAGGTGGCGTCGTCGTGAAAATGCAGGAACAGTTGTACTACCTGTTCCACAAAGAGCCAACGCTGCAGCTGGCCCAGCGTGACTGCAACATTATCACTGACTAGTGATGGAAGGACATGAACGATTCGCCTATATTCGTCGCCTGATCCGTCAGAAAGGTGATGACCTTCCTCCACTACCTTATGGTGTAGGCCCGCTGCCGAGGCCTCCGTTCTTGGACGAGGTTCAGGAGAATGACCTTGAAGCTATAGAGGAGCCTGTTTGGTTTAGACGATTTGTTGAATGGATGGAAGATTTCAAGGCAATGCAAGAGCGTGTTATCTCAAATCTTCTTGCTTCGTAACTCTATCATTATGCGTTTATGTAAAACTGCTACTCGTTTATGTATGGAAGATTTGTAGGCAGAACTGCTAATCGTTTATGTATTTTGTTGTTTAAGTATTCGGCTATATATTTTGTTGTTTAACAATGTACTTTTACAAAATACATGGTAGTTTAAATGTGTTGTGCTTATATACCGCTTGTATAATACAAGATCCTGTATTATATCGATATTTTCATCAGGATGACTATAAATGTTTTCGGAAATAGTTTGTACACTGGCTCACTTGACCAACGGATAAAACAAGCTTCACTGACAGATAAAACATCCATGGGTAAGGATTCCACTTGCTTGACGGACAAAGTATCCGTAGCTAGGCTTTACAAACTCCACAGACGGATACAACATCCGTAGGTAAGGCTTCTCCACTTGCCTGACGGATACAAGCGACCTTTTCCACGGAAATTGTATCCGTCAGCAAGGTTTGAGACCTTGCCTACGGATGTAGTATCCGTCTGTGAAGATTTCACCTGCCCGACGGATACTATGGACCTTTTCCACGGATATTATATCCGTCAGTCAGGTGATAACCTGGCTGACGGATGGGCCTATCCGTGGGCGAGGTACTAAATCTTTTGTGACGGATATTTTCTATCTGTGTGCCAAGCCCAGTTCTACAGTAGCGGGACTTGCCCTGGGAGGGGTCTCTAGACGATGCTTTGCCTCCCACCATCGCTACTGTTGAGATCCTTCAGGATTTCACCATTACTGTTGAGGTCTTTGATCTCCGGTACCCCCTTCTCGCTCTTCGTATTCTGTCTCTGCCCATAGGACGTCAAAATACCGTTTGTAATAGTTATGGTACTACAAGGATCAGAGAACCATTGTTTATCCAATATGTCATTTTCGTGGTCGGAGAGCCTGTTTCTTGACGCACAGTAATGTAATTGCTTTTTTGACTGATAAAATTGCAATTTTCGTTAAAAAAAATTGTTCAAAAATCTCAATATCAATATGGATAATTTGTTTACTTAAAATAAGTATCGTATAATATTTTATAAACTGGACAGAGAAATAAATCGGACACATGAGGTCAAAGGAATAATGGGGAGAAAGAGACAGGACTAGCTAATGGTGGTGGGTGCGAGCCAGCTGATTCCTTGGTTTCGGGCAGTCATGGTCATGGAGGTCGGGACCATCTCCTACTCCTACTAGTTGTCCATGGTTCCAGGACTACCGATTTCAACATTCACTTTACGAAGTCGGTTCTGACACCAAATATACGTATAGTTCCATCAAAATATAGGTCACGAGAAAATTGAATTCATCAATGTGTTTACTAACACGTCTCCATAAGAATTGCATGTATTGATAAAAAATAAGAATTGCATGTATGTTTTATATTACTAACACATTATTATGTTTGAAATAATTTACGCTTTTTATTATATGCTAGATCCCCGTATTAAAGGGACTCAAGATAAAAAAATTATGAGAAAAGGGTTCTCTCTCGGTATTATGCCATTGTTTTAGTTTCACCTTAGTTTTTAGTCATCATTGTATCGTTGCTCTCGTTTGTTGTGTCGTCGCCCTCAGCCACCGATAGATCTCTATCCCCAGGTGATTCTCTCGCTCTCTTTCCCCTTATCATGCCTCCAAAGCCTCTTGCTGGTTTTGTTAAACCGATAAGGGAGGGGAAGAAACACTGGCCCAAAACCCAGCCTTCGGCTACGACATCACCATCGCCAACTGTTAAAGCCCTATCCAGCCCAAAAACTCGAACTGATGGGTGGAATCATCAAGATGTATATCAAGGGCTCAATTTATCCACACACTTTCAATGTGGGACTCACACTTCAACACTAACCGAACCTCTGCAACATTCGTTGTTGAAGGACCAATCGTTGATGCTTTACTTACTGGGTGATACCACACCGACTTCGATTACGACTAAGGTGAAACAGGGCCAATGTCTCAAGTTGCTCGGCCAAGTCGTATCGTCGGGTTTCATGGGGGCCCCCCATGCTCCTGTGAGTTCACCGGACACGATCCCACCTCCTCCTCTGATAACCAGGGCGGTGGCAACTGCTACTAGGGTTATGTAGCCTCCTACTCCTCTGGCGCCGACATCCCCTCCTACTAGGGTTCTGACTCCACCTGGTGACCAAGGCGATGGACACCTTCGCTAGGGTTTCGGCTCCTCCTCTTCCATCGTCACCGATAGGGACCTCCAAACCACCTTTTCTGCTTGTTGCATTATTGATTCTGTGTTTGTTCTTCCTTAGTGGTTAGGAAATATGTTTCCTATAGCAAATATATGTAATTGAACTATGATTTAATAAAATTGCACCTTTCAGTAAAAAAATATAAGTCGTAGTGAAACTACACATTAGATTAATCAAACTAAAATAATTATTAATTGCATTTAATTTATATATACATTTAAGCACAATTTTGTATCATGCTTTTAATGTTCTGAGCCTCTCTTCATCACTTTTGTCTAGGGTTCTAAGAGCATGAACAATAGAAAGGACCTTGGTGAGGTCCTGTGAATACAGAACTTGTGCTGATTGGACAAAAGTGAGGTCCTGGGAGTGCAGAAAAGTGGGTGTTTTGCAACAGAAAGGACCTCTGAGGTCTTGGGAGTGCATAACAGTGCTGACTGGATTATTAATTAATATTTTGCTGTTTTATTTAATTCTTTATCAGAAACCGTTTAAATTATATAAACAAATGTGAAAAAAATAATTAATGACAAAAAAATAATAATAAATAAATTTAACACGAATAAAAATGAACTTTTTAATAATGGAAAAGAAATCAATAAAATATGTGTATGGAATAATATGGTCAACTATGTAATATTCATAGTAGTTGCTATAACGAAAAATCTTTGAGTCGGACCGGATATAAATACACAAAAAAACGATAATATGGTCAAATATATATATTACATAAAAATGTTATTTTATTTGAAATATCATCCAACACTAAATTATATAATATATAATCCATTAAAAAGAAGATTTGATTTTAAATTTTAATATGCATTTCACTCCAAAATTAAAAGTATATCATATTGATTATAATGAAACATAATAACAAAAGCCCATCTAGCTCAATGGTAGAACACAAGGCTTTAAGCCTTGAGGTTGGGGGTTTGAATCCCACAATTGACAAAAATTTTGTTCAAAAAAAAAGTCAGCGTGGGTGGGAAGCCAGGTGTCGGCCCAAGAGAGGCCTACCGTGGCCAAGGAGCGCGGGAGCGAGGAGCGCAGGCTGAGGAGCGAGGAGCGAGCCCGGTGTTTCAGGGCCGCGGACCGCGAAAAAGGAAGCCCACAACGGAGCGGGCCTCGGCCCTCGGACTGGACGCGCCCGGATCGGGGAACGGGCTCGTTCCGCTGTGCATGCTCTGAGTCTCTCTTCACTATCGTTGCCTATTTATCACTTCCCTATCTTTATTCACTACCAGACTCGTTGCCTCACCCCTGTCCAATTGATCCCACACTGCCACACCAACATGTTACTTTGATTGTGCCAACCGTCAATCAGGTATGTTCCTACATGGTTAATCAAACTAGTCCCCAAGTATCCATATCAGTCGGCGATCCCGACTATATGTCACTGGCGCCGAGCCAAGAGCACATCAAGCCCCTCCAGTACCAAAAGAAGGCCAAACGGTCAGTACCGATACCTTTCTGACCAATACCCCTCCCGTCCTCGGCTTCACCTCGTGATCACGGACCAGGAAGGGTTGCCCCTGTCGCATCGTCCGCGGTCGTTGACCGAGGTCCGCTAGCATCGGTCATGAACTTCTCGGTCCCCACGACCACCACTCGCCCGGGATCCGTGGCGCAGACACTATTCCCCAAAGCTCCCCCTCAGCCACATAGTTTGGTGACGCCCCCAAATACGTCTTTATTTCCTGTCCCGATGGACCTTCTTCCGAGAATAATGATGGAGACCGCAAGGATAAGTCCCTTATCGCACCCAACCGTACTTTTAATCCTGTTAAGTATTTGCCTACTTGTAATTTTGCCCTTCCCGTGTCAATAAAAGTTCTATGATATGCTAAAAAAATGTACAATTCTTATACGTTATAGAAAAAAGACATATATCCAGGTATTATCTATTCGTTCAAAAATGTATTCAACAATATATTATTCCTTAAATTTTAGGATCACATTACTGCAAAATCTTCCTAGGCACTTTTTAATGGTTGTTATATCCATTTAGATTATTTTATCTAGCAAAACGATCATAAACTAGCAACTGAACTACAACCATATGAGTTTCTGGTGTGTTGTGATCCCAAAACCAAATGCGAATGTTTTGGGAGAATTAGTGGTCCTGCTAGACCATTGTTCTCGTAATGCAACTGCTAAGACAAAATAATCATTTATGAGTCGTTTATAACTCTCCGTACAATGTATGATCATATAACTTCGAGTATGTGTTATTCCATGGTCAACTCGACTTTGAAGTACTTGTATCTATTGTGATCAATTTGTTCGGATGACATAAAAAAAATTCGAAATTTAAAAGAGAAATATGATTGTGTATGAAATTAGTTTTAAAGTTATAAGATACTTATAAAAAAAGGGTTAAATATCGAAACTTACTCTTAAGTATTGGTCACGAACACTACACTACCTATGTTTTCAAAATAAACACTATACTACCTTTAAGTATTGGTCACGTGATTTTGTTAGTAAAAATGGACGGATTTTTCCATTCCGTTAGTCATATGACCTCAAGTGTCATATAATGGATGGTAAAATGATATTTCCCCTTAATCATATGACCTCTACACATTTTATAAGGAACATTATCATTGTACCCTCGTTATTGTTCCATATAAAATGTATAGAGGTCAAATACTTAAGGGAAAAAACGTCATTTTACCATCCATTATATGACATTTGAGGTCATATGACTAACGGAATGAAAAATTCCGTCCATTTTTACTAACAAAATCGTGTGACCAATACTAAAAGGTAGTGTAGTGTTTATTTTAAAAACATAGGTAGTGTAATATTCGTGACCAATACTTAAAAATAAGTTTCAATATTTAACCCTAAAAAAACAGGACCATTAGCTTTTCTCAAAACGATCTGAAATTTTATGACCGGCTAATTCTGAAGCGACCACAAGACACGAACAACAATAACATATAATATATTTCACAGCGAAGCTGACGTCATCAGGAATCTGCTCGGGAACAGAGCACAGTAAGAAAGTAGCGAGCGAGTCAAAAGAGGACACGTGGAACAACAGAAAAGCAACACGTATGTTCCCCGAACAGGAGGCATGTCCTGGAACGTGGAACCTCCTTCGCCTTTCTCTTCCTTTTTCACAGAGTTCTTCACTTTGCTTGCACTCTCGACGTTGCTTTTTAATTATTTTTATCACCACTTTCCTATTTTCTTTTCCCGATACAAAAATTAATTAATTAAAATAATATGAACCCATTTCGCAAGCAATTCTGTTCTGTCCAAATCTTTCAGGATTCGCACTTCTCTCAGAATCAGCGCGACACGTGTGCGGAATTGTGTCCACGTGTTAGATCGTAAACATGTGAGTTCCTGACTGAATCTTTTTATTTTTAATTGTTTTTTTTTTTACTTTGGTGCTAAGCGACCAAATCTAATGGTTCGTGCTTTTTTTTTTCTTTTTTTTGTTGTTCGGTGTGAATTTTAATGTAAGAGATTTTCCTTGTAATTTTGTGTGTATGGAGTTTACAGTTGGATCAATCAAGCCGAACAGTTTGTTTGGAACGATGAAAACGTTAATAGCATTGTATAGTTGACAATGATGCTTGTTGCATATATAGAATGCGTTACTGTCTACGTTTAATTCAGTTGACTTATGAGATATTCAAAATATTTAGGTGTTAAATTTAAAATTATTTGTAAGTAACATAAATGGTTAGAATGTATATGTTTATTACACCGTCTCATTCAATCTAATTATTTAAATGGGTAATGCTAATTCCAAACTGATTGTAAAATTGTTCTTTTCACCAAACCTAGTCTGTAACTTTTACAATATAAGTTTAAGAACACATGAATTAAAGTTCAAAAGATTGAATAGATAGAAGTAAAACTTAAGATGTTTATCGAGTAATAAACGGATTCACATTTTTACAATAAGAAATTTAAACATCGTAAAACTATATAAACGGACTCAATTTTGACATCCCCTAACAAGAATGCCAAACGAAGAAGATACATGTTTTTTTTATCAGCAAAGCAAATTTAAATACAATGGTCTCCGAAATAGAGAGCAAGTGATGGAACAAAGAAATATCATTCCCGTGGAAACCTCACACCAGAACCCTAAACAACCTGAGGGGCTTACAAGAACACAGAACAACAAATACAACCAGGAACCACTGAAAACAACCCCCACACATCGGGGAAGAAGGAATAAACAACCGACCGAAACAACCCAGAAGGAAGGGCAAGCAAGTAAACCAAGTAAAAACTGAAGGAAAGGTCTAAAATCCTAATTTTCCAACCATGAAGCTCGAAGACAAAAGAAAAGGCCTTGATACCTAGATTTTCCAACCATGAAGCTCAGAAACACAAAAGAACAGGTCTTGATACCTAGATTTTTCATCCATGAAGAGTTGAGAACACGAAAACCCAAACTGCGGCAGGTTCAAAGAAAACCAGGTGACCGACAACTTCCAAAGATCAGCTCGATTGCAGACGAAGGAACTCGAACTCAGTCCTCCGAAACCAATTCCGGCCTACACCGAACAAAGGCCCAAGGGGGGGGGGGACCAGTATTTTTATCGAGAACGAGCACAAACTTCTAAGAAGGCAACAGTAGGACAACAGTCCCTGGGATCCGTAGATGGAATCGAGTTGAGCGTTCCGAAACCAAGATCGGTAACCCCTCACAGGCCAATGTTGGAACATTTAGTTTGTGTAAATGTGGTGGGTGCCACATTGATAAAATATAGAACAAACTTAAGTGTTTATATAGCAATGTGTTCATACTCTAATTAAATTGAGTATGTGCCAAGTGATCAAGCTATTGGTAGATTTGTCATAGTTATTATTAAATTAAAATTATATTAATCAGGACTATGACACTTGGGCACTTGGGGCATGTGTGTCTGATTTTTCATTTAGGATTAATATTTTATTATCCATTAACAGTTAAGTAACTGCTTAACTGCTTCCAATTGAAGAATTGCGACTCTTATGAACATCCACATCATTTGCTATATATCAATTCTTTTTGTTCAGAACAACAATCTCACCTTTGTACATAGAAAAGTTTATAGTATAATATAGCAGTATTGTATCCCGAAGGATATGCCATATATAGTGGGGGCATAAATTCCTTACGGAAAGTCAATAGCAACGCCTTACTGCAACTCCATTGTTGTTCGTGTTCTAACCGCCAACACCAAGCGAGGACCCAAAGGGGAAGACCTGTAGTTATACCGAGCACGAACCCACCCGAACCCGAAGAGATCAGCCACCAAAGCCAACGAAGAAGAATAACGCCACAACCAAGCATCCGACCTATACACTCCAACAAGCAGACAGCAGGAATCAACACTATCTGGGAACTAAGGCTTGACTCGAGCTGAGCATTCCGAAACCGATACCGGTAACCCCTCATCGGCCAACACCAAACGAGGACCCGAAGGGGGAAGGCTTGTAGTTATACCGAGCACTCGCCAGCCTATATCCAAAAAGAAGAGACCCTAGAACCTGCGAAGGAGAGGAACACCACCACCGAGCTTCTAACCATCCGTGACGATGAGGGGCGAGACCAGAACCAAGCCTCCTAAGAACATCGCGAGATGAACCGAAAAGCACAGCAACCCTGCTTCCAGCACCACACCAACGACAAAAGACTGACCACCCTAGAACTGGGGTTCCGAGACTGAAACTCGAGCTGAGCGTTCTGATATCGATACTGATAACCTCTCATCGGCCAAAACCGAACAAGGATCCTGAGGAGAAGGCCTGTAGTAATACCAAGCACGAGAGAAGCCAATCTTGAAAAAAGCCCAAAGCCTGAACTGACAGAATGTTATGCCATACTCTACGCGTGAAACGTTAAATGCTTGATCAACCTAAATCTTAGTAGACGTCTTAAAATCGTTTATCAGATGATACTCTGCCTTATAGATGTAAGACTTTATCGGTACATTACATATAGAACTTATAATTTTAATTATCTGATAAAGATTGACATCTTGGGAGGGAGACTTTGAATTAACATACCTTTGACTTGGTAGAGAATGGCGTCTTTGGAAAACAATATTGGAGGTCTGCTATTACAAAGAATAACAAGATCTATCTAAACATTATAGTTAATTCATTTAATTATATTATTGTGATAGTAGCACATATTTTAATAAGCCGAAATGAATCAAAATAGAACCAATCTCGAATTCATCGACCAACTTGACCGAAAGTTATAGAGTGAGAAGTTACCAATAATCATCGATGTTCGACTTTAATTGACCCGAGAAAGCAACGCTAATTGCTTGGTTGTTGAGCTTATCGACCAAGTTGGGCTCATATATGAATTTAAGTATAAATTTATGTCACTTTCATTATTTTAATAATTTGGGTCGAATAAAAGGAACTAGCATGTACCATTTCCCGATCATTTTGTTTACTTCTTCCTCTTTTGTTTGATTCATTATTATATTTATTTATAAACATTGACTTAGTGATTATAATTATAGAAAGTGTCTCACAGACAGTTGCTCTGGACTTCCAATTTTCTGTTCCGCATTAACATATGGAAAGTCCTTCGATGAGAATGGCTTGGAAATGACAAAATAGTAGTAAAGTTATATTTAATATTGGGAAGTTGACATAAAGAATCCAAATAATTAGTGCTCCGTCTATCTCTGCTCAGAGGTTCTCTTCTACCCTAATTAGGGTTTACACTTTTCCCTACCGTCGTCGCCGTTAGCCACGTCGGCCGCTGCAATTGGGCCGTCTATCCTCCTCGATACACGTCCCTCCGATCCTTAGTCGTCAGTGATGATTCATCCAGGAAATCGTCGTCAGGTTTATGGAGCCCGATCTCGGTCACAGTGGCCTTCGGCGAATCCTCGGATTGGCCATGACACTTATGGCATTGCATCGCTGGGGTGGTTGGTCCATGCAAGGATGGACACCGAGACCGCTGTGGCCATATCTGCCATATTGGTTCGAAGCACCACCGTTGGAGCCTCGTCGGGAACCAGGAGACCGATCCCGGTACCAACGACCGAACTTGGGTTGGGATCGGGCTGAGTACCATAGGGGCGTCTACCACCAGGTGATGGTCCCTTTCCATTCATCGGAGCGTTGTTTCTGTCACGCCCCAAATCTGATTTTGACCGAACTTGAGACGTGAACTAAAATAATAACAATAAAAGTAAATTTAAACAATATAAACTCCAAATTTAGTTCCAAATCAACAATTCCGGTACCACGAATCAAATGCTCGAAATCAAAATCAAGAAAAACAAGGTTTAGTACAAAAAAGGAAGTACGTCTCTACTAAGCAAGAAATCCCCGGACTCTCGATGAGCTCCCGAGCTCCGAGATGTCCTCTAAACCAACTCACGATCGAAACCTGTAAAACAGTAAATAAAGGGGGTGAGCTTTCGCTCAGTAGGAAAAAGTAGTAAAGGGGATGGACTTCCGCTCCGTCACCACGGATACTCGTTCAAAAGAAGGCATACTAGTAAATGAAAACACAAACAAAAACCAACAAGAATGCCACATTATAGACAATAGATCCAAGATAAAGAAACATACAAACAATCGAACATTCTCCTGCGACACCAACTATATGTATAACATGATACTGTGATCACCACGCACGGCTCTACGTATCGTATCGGAACACAGCATAGGTCTAGATATCTTCCCGGACACACAACATCGAGGTGAAACAAACACATCATACCGGAATACACCATCGGTCTAGATGTCGTCCCGGACACACGGCATCAAGGTGAAACTAACACATCATACCGAAATACCCGTCGGTCTAGATGTCTTCCTGGACACACAGCATCAGGGTGGAACAACACATCATACCGGAATACACCATCGGTCTAGATGTCTTCCCGGACACACAACATCGGGGTGAAACAACACATCATACCGGAATACACCATCGGTCTAGATGTCTTCCCTGACACACAGCATCGGGATGAAACAAACACATCATACCGGAATACACCGTCGGTCTAGATGTCTTCCCGGACACACAGCATCGAGGTGAAACTCATGACATACCGAACCAGAATTCTCCGTCGGTCGGGTATATTCCGTAACACGGGGTACAAATTACTCCACACACACCATACCGAACATATCATGCTGAACATGTCATACCGAACATATCATACCGAGCACACCACATCGGTCTATCATTCACCCGATCATATCACAAGACAACAATTTATATCAACATTCATCACATTCTCATAGCATAACATGATTCTTAAATTAACCACGGAACATACTACATATCAACATTACAAGACTACTAACCACAAACAACACAACCAGCACACAATCCTACGACACGACATGGCCACATGTGGTTCTACAGCACGGCAATTCCCACACTTACGAGCACGACCTGGCCCGCAAGTGGTTCCATATGTTAAACGGTTACTCTAGTTATTCACATCCTACATGTGAGTCTACAATCATTCCGGCTATTATCCTATGTGCATTCTAGTAACATTCCATAATTAGAAACGATATTTACTACTCTTCCCTACCTTAATCGCTATCCAAACGCAAGCCAACACGAGTCTCCTAGTAGTCTCCTCCGTCGTGATCGGGAACAACATCTAAGATCATAAAGTAATACGGGAATCAATAATAATCCGAGGGTGGGTTTAGGGGTAAACACCCGAATTACCCCCGACAATTAAAACATGGATCATAGTAAATCGGGCCGGAACAAGGCATGTTCCATGACATTCAGAGGGCCTTCCAGAGGCATGTTCCATGCCCTTCAGAGGGCCTTTAAGAGACATGTTCCATGCCACTCAGATGGTCTTTCTGAGACCCATTCCATATCACTCAAAGGGCCTTTCAGAGACCCATTCCATATCACTCAGAGGGCCTTTCAAAGACTCATTCCATATAACTCTGAGGGCCTTTCAGAGACCCATTCCATATCACTCTGAGGGCCTTCCAGATACATGTTCCATATCTCTCAGAGGGCCGGCAAGAGGCCCTCTCCGTGCCCCTCAGAGGGCCGGCCATAGGCCCTCTCCGTGCCCCTAAGAGGGCCGGCCACAGGCCCTCTCCGTGCCCCTAAGAGGGCCGGTCAGAGGCCCTCTCCGTGCCGTTCTGGGCAGCCTCCTTCTTCTTCATCCCTCAACTTTGTCCCCACAAATTCATATCTCCAAAACTCCATTGTTAACCTCAAAAAAACTCTAGATCAGTCCTAAGAACTCCACTACTTCAATACCCATGTTGGGTTTCATCCAAAATAACAAAACTCACATGATTTCTATCCAAACTTCCACTTTTCTTTACCAAACAATCATCTAAACAACAAACAGCTCAAACCCATGGAAACCCAACCTAGTTCATGCTTTTTCTATCAATACCATAAGCCCAAACTTAATTGAAAGTAGGTTTTTAGAGGTTACTTACCTTAGGAATGAAGAGGAGATGAGAATGAAGTAGGAGTTGAGAAGGTTAGAAGTGAAAATCCACCAAAGTTGCTCCTTTTTCTTCACTTTCTTCTTCTTCAAGCAATGGAGTCTTCAACTTTCTCTCCCTCTCTCTATGAATTTCGGCCAACAGAAGGGAATGAGCTGAAATGTGCTCTCAATTGACCATTTAACCTAATTTAGAATGGACCAATTTGCCCCTAGCTCCCTTCCTTCTCATTTGCCACCTATGAGGGCAAATGGCTCTTTCTAGACCCATTTCTTCTCCCTCAAGCCACCATGGACAAGTGTCCATGTGGGGTCCACCTTGACCCTTAAAAATTTCCAGCACACTAAAATTTAATCGATTTAGCCTCTAGTTTGACCCCGTTTGACCCGAGTTGACTGTTTCGAAAAATCACATACTTGGATGGAAACGACCCAACTAAGCTAACCGTAACAACGACTAAGCTTTTTGGGTCCCGGAAAGGTCCCGAGTGACTCCCGGAGTCATTGGTTGACTTTTCCAGCGGAAAGTCAACTTTAGCCAAAATTCACCGGTTCGACCAGCGTCGAACGGGGGCAGTTCTTACAGTTTCCCTCCGCCATGCATGTTGATCCCTCCACCGATCAGGATGTCGTGGCCGTCGACGTCCTCTATCAGACATGCAAACCCTAGGGTGCATCCAAACCCCGGGAATCGAGGGGCTCTACTTAGGGCTCCGGGTCCACATCCGTTGTCACCAAGGCGACAGGGTTCGCTGTCTCCGCGATCCAGGACGCAGCCGGTGATCGCCCAGAGGGAGGACTCATCTACCCATAGGCCTCCCGGACGCCCTAGGCTCTAGGTGAATCGTTACACACACGGGGAGTTACTACTGGTCCATCGAGGGATATTGAGGGACAACCCTGACATTGAGCCTCGGCCTCGGAAGATCAAGACAAGACAGGAGCCAGAGGAACATAACGGAGAATATGAGAAACCGAGGTCCCCGGACACAACCGGCCATGCCCAGGAGCGAATCATTAGCCCAGGGGGCTATAGCCCCCCGAGGGGTGAATGATCTCTCAATGCGGGGGTGGGGTGGACCGTCTGGGGCCTATACCCACAGACCCGAGACAACTGCAGCTGGGAGGTCTTGAGGAATCTGCACTAAAGGCTAAGTTATTCCATGTGTTCCCATGCTTTCAGGTCGAATAATATTTTGGATAGATAGGATTAGGGTTGTGGTTTATTTTTTGTTTGAAACGTTGGATCGAGGAACTCATGAGATTGGATCTACGAGACAAAGTAGACCTCACGTATGGATCCATGAGTGCCTGACGGGCTACGGCCGGTTGGGAAAAAAATCTGGTTTCCGGGACTGTTATGTCCTCTTTTGTAAGCTTGATATGAATTCGTAATACAATACTTCTTTCCCGTTTCAAAAAAAATCCAAATAATTAATAACATAACAAAAGCAGTCTCTAAGTGCATCTCCAATGGTTTGACACTAGATAGTGTCAAGGAATAGTGTCAGGAAGTGCTTTTTGGCTTTTTGACACTGCTTCTTGACATTGCTCCCCCAATGGTCTGACACTACTAGTGTCAAGGAAGCATGATTTGTATTTGTTTTCAAGAAAATTAGCATTTCTCTCTCCTCTAAATTACCTCTTCACACGATGTCGGGTCGTTGCTGGATTCAACAACGACCGACTGACACGCCCATTTTGACACGACGAGCCGTGCCAGCGAGTCGTGTCAGCGTCGTGTCAGTGCCTCCAATGACACCTTGACACGACCTGTTGGAGATGCTTTAAGTGGCACAGGTTCTCTCTCCCGTAAAACCCTAGCTATGGCGACGACGACTGTGTGGTACATACGAGAATCCATGCTCTTATGTACGGCGGGTGTTATCTTTGGGTTAGTGTCCTCTTATCCAAAGAGGCTCTTTTGCATGGCAAGACCATCAAGGTCATGTGCATGACGGCTCTCCCTGTGAACCCTAAAACAGAGTTAGAGAAAGGGAGACACGGCAGCAAGATTCTCCACAGCTTTCCGGTGGCGCAGCACGACATCTCTCCAACAGTCACAAGATCGGAGCGGGTTTCTTCGGCTTGATGTGTAACTCTTCTTCCCATTTTTGGGTTCCTATGAGACTTATTCGATGTTTCTCTCGTCGGGTTCAAGTGGGGGGACCTTGTCCTCGAGGCTTCCATCGCCGGATTCCGGTGTGGGGACCTCGTCCTCGAAGCCTCAATCGCGGGCTTCCGGCGTGGGGAACTGGACCTCGACTTTTTTGTGGGATGGTGAATCAAGGCGGGGTGTTACGGCCATTCGGTCAGCCAAGGGCGAGACGGATTCAGGTC
Source organism: Erodium maritimum (assembly GCA_963921825.1). Lineage (NCBI taxonomy): Eukaryota > Viridiplantae > Streptophyta > Magnoliopsida > Geraniales > Geraniaceae > Erodium > Erodium maritimum. The sequence continues at coordinate 67,897,412 of OY997592.1, read as the reverse complement.
GGGGTAGATGAGCCGGCTGCGAGGGCATGGTCGACGAGGAGGTGGGAGAGGGTGTCCGAACGACGGCGGGAGGGCGTAGACCCAACTAGGGTTTCGAACAGGTTGTAGGACATGGGCCTCCATCATGGTCAAGTGGGCCGAGGTCCAGTGGAAGCGGTCGTAAGGGCCCGGGGTGACCAGGCTCGAATTGTGGGGAGCCCAAAGAGGAATGGGGCTGGTTTAGGTCGGGGTAGCTCATACGGGACATCACACACAACGGCGGGGAGCTATAAGCACCCTTGCCTCGTCGAATGAGTCCGGTAAATGGACCCAGTCAGATCTGGACGGGGATACGGGCAAGTTAAATGAACCCAATATTTTTTAAGGGTGACTTCCTCTCGGCTGACGTAGGGAATGGACCCAGTCAGATCTGGACGGGGATACGGGCAACGCATGCTCTACTTCGGCATGGTCTGATTCGGACAATAGGGAACGACCGATCCACTATGGTTGAAGGATCAACAGGGCTTATGGGAAACACCCCGGTCATACCGCTTCATACATGTACCACCCCGGACCTGAGGGTCGCGGATTTGGCTACGGAGGATCATCAATGGGACATACCAAAACTGCAACAAAACCTTCCCCCAACTTTTGTTGACGATATATTACAGGTGCCCCCACCTTTCCCCCAGCATGTAGATAAATGGTTGTGGAAGTTTAATACCCGGGGGAATACTCGGTCAAGGAAGGATATATGGCACTATCCCGGGAGAATGACCGGTGGCACGTATCGACATGAATGACGACTTGGACAGGCATATGGGATCAGGACATTCAACCACGAATCAAGGTATTTCTCTGGCGAGCCCGGTCTGGCACCCTTCAAGTGGCGGTCAATCTCCGGACAAAATTTGTTCCGATACCGGAGATGTGTCCGATGTGCCGGAATGCATAGGAGTCTACGGACCTCCTCCTCCTTTATTTCCCTTTCGCTTAGTCTATCTGGAATATGGCAGGTATACCGATCCCCACCCCCACTTCTTCCACATTACAGGATTGGTTAACCGCCCTGTTTCTACTGCCCGAGGCACTGACACGAAGAAAAGTTTGCCTCTTCTTGTGGGAGATATGGAAAGCAAGGAATGCTATGGTCTAGGACCAGATCTCGACCAAACCACAGGATGTCATAGCCACGGTTCTCAGTAACCAATGCAGCTGGTCAGAAGCACATAATGGCCGTCCGTGTAAAACCCGCTTCGCTTTCAAAAGTGTATTAAATTGCAACCCGGAAACCGTAAGGTAGGTTTTTGAAACGAGTGCAAAAAAAAAAAAAAATTTAAAAGGCTGGACCGGGCGGGCCAGACCCGGCCCAAGCTACAGACCCGGCCCACTGCTACAGACCCGGCCCACTGCTACAGGCCCGGCCCAAAAATCCAACCTATATAAGCTTGGATTAGGGTTCTGAAACCCTAACCCTCTCCCTCTCTTCTTCTCCTTCAGCCGCCCCTCACCCTCGTCGTCCTCTCTGCTTCGCCGTCCGGTCGCCATCACCGGCCACATCGCCGGCCACCGCTCCCGAGTCCGGCAACCACCCTCTCCCTCGCCTCCTCTCCCTTCCCTCACTCCGTCTTCGTCTTCTTCGAAACCCCATCCCCGAGCTCCTTCTTCCTCGCCCTAACCAGATCCGGCCACCTCCCTCACCACCGTCCGTCACCCACCTCCCTCTCGCCGTCCCGTCTGCCCCACGCCGAGCCCCCTCCTCCTTCTCCGTCCGGCCACCGCTCCCGAGTTCGGCCGACGCTCCCAAGACCGGCCATCGCTCCCGAGCCCGAGCTCGGCCGTCTCCGGCCACCGTCTCCCTCTCAGAACGGAGCCGAGCCCTTCGAACCCCGTCTCGCCGCCGGCACCGTCTCAAGGTCGCCGGAGCTCGCCAGATCCGGCGAGCTACGGTCGGATTCGTCCAGATCTGAGGGGAAACCCTCACCCGCGCCCCGTCGCGCCCAAAACCACCACCACCGGCGCTCCCTCCGCCGTGCTGCACCACCTCATCTCCCACGGTGAGGTTCTCACCACGAGGTTTGGTCGCCGGCGGCGTCTCCGTCGGTGGCCGGCCGGTTTCTAACCGAGCCCCTCTTTTTCGGTTCCCGTGTTGTTCGTTTCAAGTTTATTTGGTTAAACCGTTAATGAAATCGTTTGTTATTTGGTTAAACCGTTAATGAAATCGATTAATTTTTGATTAAACCTGCTTATGAAGTCGATTAATATTTGGAACGGTTTTGGATTAAAAAGGGAAATATGGTAATTTAAAATCAGTTTTTGGATCTGGACAATTTGTTGAAGCATAAAACTAACGAAAATTTATCGGTTAAAAGGGATAGTAATTAAAAACGACTTAGGCCCGTTAAATGAGAAAACGAAGTTCTGGTTAAATTAAACGGGTTTTAAAATGAATGTCGATTTTTAAGTTTAAACTTGAGTTAAGTTAAGTCGAAAAGGGGAAAACGAACTCATATCAGATCGGATTTAGAAAGGTTTGGACCAAAATATCGAGTTTGGAAAAGAACTGAAAGAATCGTTCTGTTTTAAAGTCAAGGTCGGAATTAGATAAAACAAAGGAGTTTCAAAGACAGTTTGAGTTAAAATTGGTTTTAATTAGGTTTTGGATCAACTTGAGTTCGGTGCGCGGATGCTCGAACCCGATTCGTTGTAATCCCGCTTTTCTCCCGCTCGAGTTTAAGGGACAACTGTCGGTTTTAAACTGGATTAATCGTAACCTTTAATTTAGCGATGGAACCGTTATTAATCTATGGCTTTCGCGTTCTCTTTAGCGCCCGGCTTCGATCGAAGTGAAGCCCGGAGGTAGCGAGCCAGAACGTCAGCAGCTAGGAAACGTAGCGGTTGCTCTTCAGTTGAGGTAGGGAAAAGTAGCCGGATCTCGGCCCTGATTAGGGAAGGTTAATAGTAGAATTGCATGTGACACCGGGGTGTCGTGGGTTGAGTAGATTTATTTAAATATTAGAAAAGCATGATACGGGAACGTAGCGAATACGGGAATGCATGTGACACTTAGTAGTGTCGTAGGAGCAGAGAACTTAGTGATAATTGTTTTACTGGAAGCATATGACCATGCCCGGAGGTTGATTGCGAACTTATCGATGTTAGGAGTACTGGAGGCATATGACCATGCCCGGAGGTTGTTGTGAAACTAGTGATCTTAGGACTGTTGTAGGCATCGATTATGTCGGAGGTTGTTGTGTGTTATTTATTTATTGTTGAGTTTGGGTGGCCATGAGAGCCCGTGTAGTTAAATTGGTGTCTTGGGTGGCCGTGAGTGTCGTGGGGTTGTTGAACCCGAGTCTTGACCGTTGGTGTGTCTTGAAAGGCCGTGAGTGCCCGTGGGGCTGTTGAGCCGTGAATTACTGTTGGTGTGTCTGGGAGGCCGTGAGTGCCTGTGGGGCCGTTGAGTCCGCGTTTTAGGGTTGGTATCTTGGGTGGCCATGAGTGCCCGTGGATTGTTGAACCTATGTTATTGCTGTTTGTTGAACTGTGATTGTGATTGTGATTGTGGTTACCTGAGGTTGTGGGCCCGCTTCATTAAACGGGGGTCCTCGATCACACGCGTCTGCACGTTCAGACGAGGTAGGGGGCCCGCCTGTCAGTAAAGGGGTCCTGGCCGCGCGTGTGTGGTTCGGTGGTTGTGAGTGTGATAGGTTGACAGTCTGATCCGACTTTGTATCGAGGAAATGCGACAGGTCGACCGCCTGACCACGTCTATGATCGGTAAAGGGCGCGAGGGAGGTTACTGAGCAGCTGGTTTGTGATCCTTTGTGATCTTGTTTGGTGTGCGATCCTTGTGATCTTGTTTGGTGTTGCGTAGTTCCTTGAGTCCTTGGAAGAGGCCGTGATCGTTGTGTCGTGTCTACTTACGTGTTTGAGTGTCGAGTCATTCGAGGAAGGTCACCGTGGGTGTTTGTCAGTCAGAGTACTTGGGATGGGGACAGTGATCCCCGGGGTTGAGTTTGTTGTTGGTGTTACCGGCATTGTCTGCTAATTATGCCGTAGTCAGTCAGTTATCCGTGGTGGTGAGCGAACGCTCACCCCTAGCTGCTTTTCCTACAGGTACTGTTCGTGGGACGGACTAGGTGAGCTCGCGAAGCTTGTGGAGCTAGGAGCGGAGTCCGGGTTTTTACTTTTGGTCTAGCGACGGATACCTCGCCCTTTTGTCCGCTTGTGGGACGTTGTATTTTGAGTTGTACTTATCTTTTGTTGAACTAAACTGTTATTGTAAAGTGTTTTAATGGAAATGTTTTCAAAGTGTTTTCTTATTCTAAACGTTCGCGTCCCGAGTTCGGTTTACTGAAATTGGGGCGTGACAGTCCGAAAACCATTGTCCTTCCCCACTATACACAAAAGACATGGAGTCCACCGCCCTCTCACTGGCTCATAATCAATGTGGACGGTGCAACGTTTGCGGATTCGGGGTAGTTTGGATGGAGCTGGATCTGTCTGACACATACAGGTGGGGTCCGGGACAGGAGGAATGGTTATGGGAGCGGCTCATCAAGTCTTGAATACGCTGAGGCCATGGCAATTTGGCAAGCCCTGGAATGGATAAAAACTTCGCAGTCATCCAGGGTCACCATCCAGAGTGATGCCCAGTACCTAGTGCATCTGATTCAAGGAACGCACCAAGTGTTCTCCCCTTTGGGCCGGCTGGTAGACGATTGCCGGATCCTTCAGCTACTCTCGAGGATGTTAAACTCGAGTATATATCTAGGTCAGTGAACGATGCAGCCCACTGGCTAGCCCAGGAAGCCCGTTCTTCGCTTGTCCTTGTGTGGTCTGATTTTACTATTTCGTCCGCACTTATGTCTATCTTAATTCAGCTTAAATAATAAAAGTTTGATCTTTTGCCTCAAAAAATAAAATAAAAATATTAGCATACCTAACGGTTCATATGAATATATACAAACACTATATTTAAATTGATTATGATATAATAAATAATATAATACAAGACATAATTTTTTTTTAAAACGACTTAAAACTATTTCGTCATCAACAGTTGTAAATGCTTATAGATGTACACCATTGAACAGTTACGTCTTACATCTAAATTTCCAAATATAACGTACAAAAAACTGCGAATACGGTTCTTGGGAAACGTTATAAGCGTTTGGAGTTTAGAATTAACATTTTAAAGTAAAATAAGGCCTGAGTATCATCTCTCTATTTGCGAGAGCTTCTCTCTCTAGACATTTCTTCGCTTCGTCAAACCCTAACCTTTCTCTACTCTGCCGCCGGCGACGTCTGAGATCGTCTCCTTCGATCTCGATGTCGCCGGTGGCAGATTCCCTTTCCTTTCCTTTTTCTACCTTCCTCACTCTTCCACCTTCTTCGTTTTTCTTCTTTGTTTGTTTCGGCTTCGGAATCTCAACCACGTCCCTTTCGCCCTTCTCCGGTGACGCGACTTCTCATGATCTTCTTGTGGGAGACTTTTCTCCACCGTCCAGGTGGGGATTGTTGTAGATCCGGTGTCCTCGCCTCAGATCCATTCCAAGTTCGTTTTTTTCTCGTCCCGGTGAGTTCTCCAGCCCCAGATTTGCTGCCTCTCTTCCCTCTTCTAGAGGTTGTTGGTGTTCCGAGCCTCGTCAGAGCGGTGGTCATCCGGCGAGGGGTTTGGCAAGTTGCCTTTGGTTCTGAAGATTTTGTGTAGTGGAGGAGCCTTCTTCGGGGCGACAACTTTTTCCTGGTTCGGCTCGTGCGACTGCGGTTTGTTGGGTGGGTCTTCTGACCATCGTCTAGGTTTGGTCTTCTCCCCCTCAAATCCTTTGTTTCTCTCTTCAGAGAGTTCGATCCTTCGTTTTCCCGGTGCTGGCCGTCGATATTAGGGGTCGAATTAGGGGTTTATGGGTAAGAGACTTTGGGGGTTTTTTCACTCAGCTTCTGCAGTGAAGTCGGTTCTTCTCCTTTGGTTCTTCTCTTCGTGTTGGCGGGAGAAGAGTTACCTATCGGGTAACAGAGGACTGAGTGAACTTCGCCCTTATCTGGTCGTGTGGTCTGGAGCTATGTTTGGTGCTTGGGAGGTTTGATTTTCAGGGAGTCTTTTCTTTTCTGGTTTTCCCTTGTTGGCTCTGTTGTCTTATTGATTGTTTTTCTTTGGCAAGAGTCCAACTTGGTGGTCTTAGGATTTGCTTTGTAGTTTGTTCGCTTAAAGTTAGCAAGTTCTAGGTTTTAAGACCTGTATTGTACCTGTGTTTGCTTCAAGTTCGGAAAATCGGGGTATAGACATTCGTTAGACCTTGCCATGTTGTTGGATTTGTTCTGTTTTGAGATTCCCGTGGAATGCTCAGTTTGTTGTAATTGTTCTGAGGGCTTTGCCCTTGACCTTCGTCTTCACTTTGAAGTCGTTTGGTTTTTATCAAAAAAATCTGCTGATAAAAAAAAGTAAAATAAGGTTAAACACGGAATAGATCTTCAAATAGTTATAATTTCTTCATACGAATTCTGATTGAAGTTCGATAGATATCAAATCGAAAATATCATAAAACTTTACAACTTTATATAATTTTTCTACACATATATAACATGACATACCCTTAACCCACTAAATCTATCCCGTTTAAGACGAAGGAGTACCAATTCCACTCACGGGTTTAACATATAGAGGTTGATAATTGAGTGAAGGTAGAAGTTGACAATTTCAACTCCAAACTTATGATTAGGGCAACACACTCATCATCTTAAATAAGTAACTAATAAAAAATCGGGATTCATCTCGTTTTCTTTGCCACCCAACTTGGTGACACAAATTTCTCCCTACCATTAGCATTAAAAGAATACAGATTAAAAGTATAAACATTAAAGAAAAAGATCAATGATTAATGGCGTGAACTTAGAGTATTATTATTAATAGAGCTTCATTATTAGCTGTTTATTTTATATTGGCTTTAAGTCCATAGAAAGGCAAACCAACAAAATCAACACTATAATTTTGCTTCCTTTTACCTTTGCTTTTAATGACTTTTGTACATTTGTACTTGATAGATTTCACAAGTAATGATTGAGTTTTGGGTGCTTAAATCATAATGAATATATAGCTTAACTTGCTTTTTCAAGTTCAGAGTTTTTATGAATTTTATTTCACTTTGGTCATATAGATTTTTTCTATTTCAAATTGATTTAAATATATGGTTGAAATGATAAACATGTAAAATGTAATAATTCTGTTTTTTTTTTTATAAATTTATTTTAAAATGTAGGCTGTATCTTTAGAATTTAAAATTTTAAAATGATAAGTAAAAATTTCAAAATCCAAAATTTTCACATTTCATAATTTTGTTTTGGACAAACAAAAAGAAGAATTTTTTTTTATAGATTTTTATGTTATAAAACTGTTATTTTGAAACAAATTTATACAAAATGTAATGAAAAATTACTTTTATACAATGTTTCAGAATAAAATGCCTTACAACATTTTTTACCAATTAAGTTCAACAAATAAATTGGTTCTATGTACAATTTATTTGTTTTATTGTGCTTTATAACCACTTTCACTACCATTAGATAGCATGTTGTGATGGCTAGTTGGTTCAACAAAGTAATACATGGAGGCTAGTGAATGTGAGAGCTCAATTATTTGGAATACGTACTCATATTCGAGTTGGACCTGTGTCACCATACCTACCAATAGGCCCAGATATTTTTCTAAATGGGCTTTGAGTTTGGGCCTTCAAAACCTATTGAAGTTTGATTTTCCCACTTTCTCGTATTTGGGTTTTATTGATAGAACAATATATATTGAAAGAACTTTACAATATCGAGTAGTTCACCTCGAATCACATATTTAACATCAAATTATAAACTTTTCTTCCAATATCTCCAAATCAAAATTTGGTTCTTTCTCTTATGTATTTTTATCCCTACATTTATGAAAACATAATCAATTTATTTGTACATCAATTAGATATATATTCTTTAAAAGTTATCATTTTTAAGGATCAGGAAAAAACAATACAACAAAAACTATCATTGGTCCTCGCTTGGTGTTGGTCAACGAGGGATTATCGATCTCGTTATCGGAACGCTCAACTAGAGTTTCAGCCTCGAATCTCCGGATCGTGACGATGCGTTGCTGCTGGCTTGGAGTTGGGTCTGGCTAGTGATGCGGCCTTCGTGTGACATTGAGCCTCTTTGTTGGCTTTAGTGTGAGTTCTGTCCGGGTTCGGGTTAACTCGTGCTCGTATAACTACAGGTCTTTCCTCACGGGTCCTAGCTTGGTGTTGGACTGTGAGGGGTTACCGATCTTGGTTTTGGAACGCTCAGCTCGAGTTCCAACCTTGGATCCCCGGAAATGTTGACTTGTTGTTGCCTGCTTGGAGGTTTGAGCTCGTACTCTATAGAAATACCGGTCCTCCCCTCTGGAGCTGTTCTCGGTGTTGGCCGGAATTGGGTTTTTGAGACCCGAGTTCGAGCTCTAGCGTCTGCCTTTGTTGCTGGAAATCTTATCTCTATGTGCTTCAATTTGGTTAAATCTGGATGCTTGTAGATCCTTTTTTTCTCAATTAGCGCTTCATGTTTGTTAAGTTGGGTGGTTTCTTTTCGTGTTTGGTCTCAGTTAGTTTCTTCAGGTGTTGTCTTATCCGGTGTTGGTTCTTTATATTCCTTATAAGTTGACTATGCTCATCCTGATAATTATTTTTGATAGCCTGTAGCTGGATCATGTGTAACTATTTTTTTGTTTTAAAAGAGGTTTCAATTCAAAAAAATTGTCGATAAAAAAACAAAAACTACCATTCATAATAACAACAACATGGGGTCCTCCAAGTTTATGAATTCTTTAGGATATTTTAAAAAGAAAAGTAAGATATATTGAGATATTCATTTTTTTATCTGTTGTAGTCTCTCTTTATATATAATTATACAAAAAATATTGTAAATGTGTTTTTTTTGTTGTTATATGTTATATCTTTACCTTTCGAAATCTTACATTTTAACAAATTATTAAAAAAATCTAAAATTTTCTTATTTTTTAGTCGTAAAGAAATAAAATTAAGTAAAGTGAAACTTTTAGATTTTTGTTTCGCTCTCATTATTTTTTGAACGGTGTTGTCAAAAATATCATTTAGAAAAAAAAAATAGTTTTGAAAATAAATTTAATCAAAATGTAACAAAAAAAATAGCTCTACAAAAACTATACAAAAAATATTACCATTTACGAAAAAAATAAATAGTCCAATCTCTCTCTCTCACTTTTTAATAAAGACAATTGACAAGTGATGATCAATTTTCTTCTATCTTGCCGTTGCGAAAAGGTCTGTCGAGTTCTTCGAGAAAGTGATAGCTTCCTACTCATTCGGCCGAAATGAAAAATAAATAAAAAGCAAAGCAATGGTACGTTTTGAAAATAGTAAAAAGTAAGGGTACGTGAATCGAAAATATTAAAATCATACTGAAGGTTCGATATCGTGAAACCGACGTCAATTATGGCATCGTACCGTACTATACCCACCCTTTACCTTCGTTTCAATTCATTAACTTCTTGCAACCGAAACGTATGTCTCCTTTTCAATTCAATCCCTCCAAGTATCGACTTAGTTGGTCATTTTAAATTTGAAAATGGATTCTGTTTGGATTTTTAACGATAAGTCGAGTATTGATTTTTTTATTCTGTGTATGATAAATGATGACGAAAGCGGCGACAAATAAGTTATCGAGAAAAAAACATTATTAGGGTATGTTTTTGTAGGTTTCTCTATAGTCTATCAATCAAATTTGGGATAATTGTCAAAACATGCACTTATGTTTCGTTCACAAACGAAATAGTGCACAATGTTTTGTCCACGCCGTCTGGCTACCCTTATGAATCGTCAACGCACTTCTGTTAGAAAAGTGTAACAGCAGAACCTGAATTGACAATTTTGCCCTTTTGGTTTGAAATTCAAAAATAAGAATTTCGTCCAAAAAAATGAGTGGCTGAGGATTGTAAGGGCAATTTCGTCCAAAAAAATTTCAGACACAAGCACATGATAGCATGTGAGGCTACAAATTCGAATATTCTGTTAATTTTACTGACAGAAGTGCATGGACGATTCATAAGGGTAGCCAGACGACGTGGACGAAACATTGTGCACTATTTCGTTTGTGGACGAAACATAAGTGCATGTTTTGACAATTATCCCATCAAATTTTAATACATGGTAGGGGAGAGCAAAATCCCGTTAAACTGAAAATAAAAATTCATTGGTTTTCGATTGGTTTTAGATAGAACATCGATCAAAAAAATGATGTTCATAATTTTAAGCTTGTTTTATTTTTCTTTCCGTGAAGCTCATGTTTTCATATATAAAAAATTGTTTCATCGCATTATTTTAAAATTTAAACTCATGTTTTTTTAATGAAAATTGATCTTGCTAGATTTAATTTGTATAGGACTTGGTTAAATTGGATTACATGGATTTAAATAACACTATTAAATTGGATTAGGACTTTGTTTAGGACTTGGTCGTCACCGATACGAGATCTCATGTCTATTACTCGGGTGCCTTCGCCACAAGAGTCAAGGGCGAGGAGGACTTGCAACCATGCTATGGTTGATTTGGTCGATTCGAACTGGGTGGCCTCGGTGGGACTTCGGGCCTGCACGACCGTCATTTTCACCCTATTAAATTGGATTAGGACTTTGTTTAGGACTTGGTCGTCACCAACACGAGATCTTATGTCTATTACTCGGGTGCCTTCGCCACAAGAGTCAAGGGCGAGGAGGACTTGCCACCATGCTATGGTTATTTGGTCGATTCGAACTGGGTGGCCTCAGTGGGACTTCGGGCCTGCACGACCGTCATTTTCACCCTCTTATCAACGCCACTTGGGACCATGAGTTCTCACCGGAGATCTAGCATCCCATTCTCGATAGGGTGGGCCGTTGACCACGATTGAATCTTGGGTTAGGAACCTTCGTGGGGTAGAAGGGACCTTCCACTGAGAGGGAATATGTCATCATTGGTGCGCTAAAAGGATCACCATGGTCGTAGGACCCTGCCATCCGACCAAGGACATTAACGCTTGATCCACTACTAGGAATAGGTAGTGGAAGCGCTTATTGATGCCACGATGTTACCTTTCATAAGCTACTTTGGTCCCCGAGGTCGGGAGTTTCTCCTCCGGATCCGTATAGGTCAACATCAAGCCCACCCCGATGTATCCGCCTCGCCTAGGTGGTCAAGAGAGGCACGATCACCAGCAACAAGGATTCATACCAATGGACCTTGTCAGTTAAGGAGGACCTCTCTTAAGGAAGCAGGGACCTTCATCACTCCCTCGAGACAGGCGGGATGTGGGTGTAGAATTGGGCCACAACCAGGTTTTCCTCTTGGGAGCACAATAAGGTGTCCACTACTCGGCCCACGGGAGGGGAATGTGGAGCCATCTACCTACAAGGGCAAGGGAGAACAACCTCAAGAGGCACGAGGCGAGGCCTGTCAAGGCAGCCTCGTCGTGCCAAATGAAGTCATTCGGGATACACGTAGTATTCCAAAGGAGCCACACCTCGTCCCTCCACGCTCAGATTTTGTCCGATACTCAGTCTCCTCCTTTTCCTACGGACTTCCTTGGCAACCTGAAACGATCCTCATCTCCACCCAAGGGTCTTTTGCAAGGGATCAGCATGTATTCTAAACAACACATATCCGTCCGAGTCGAGACATAAAAAGAAGTATGGATACTCTGCGCGTCTCACAGGGTGAAAAAGGAACCTCTCCCTACTTGTTTACCTAGATTAGTCGGGCTCGTAATTATAGGGTATTAGAGTGAGCGTTCTGGTCTTCACCGCTTTGGTATTGACCAAAACTATATCTCGCCTCTTCATGTTTCCACTATAGTTGTAAGTACAGCTGCTCAACTAGTTTACTCAATAAAACGACCACGTTTTAATGCTAAAAAAATCATATTACATGTCTAATTTTTTTCTTTTCATAATTTGTTTTAGAATCATATTATTTTTCGATTTTATCCACAATAAACAACGGGTTTTTATCTGTATTTTTTTCAAGACTGGAAACCGAACTTCAAGTTTTTCAATATAAGAAAGCGATCAAATCGACCGCTACATTTACTAGCATAATAGGCATAGATACAGATTTTGAATAGAAACTTCTTGTTGCATCAGGGTAGAGTATGGACCATCGGAACCGGACGGCTTTTGTTTAAGTAGATTCGGAATTTAGAACCTCAAGACATAGATGCTCTCTATTTGTCTCTCTTTTCTGCAAAAGAGAGAACAGTAAATTAAACCCAAATTCACACACTAAATGCAACCCAAATTTGGTAGCATCATGGATTGTGGAAAATTGTGTGGTTAAATGCGTCTGGTGAAGTTAAAAATACATAGACTTGACCGTATAATTTTCTTTCTTTTGTGTGGTTAAATGCGTCTGGTGAAGTTCAAAATACAGACTTGACCTTATAATTTTTTTTTGATTGAGAGGTACAATTTTATTAAATCAGAATTTAATTATAAATGAGTACGATAGAAAAATCATTTTATCAGAGAAATTTTATAAAAACCTTAATTTCTAAAAAAAGAAACAGACAGTCTGCATGGGGTAGACTAATAACCAAGATTATAACGGATAAACAAAAGCTAAAGTTGGAACCAGGCTAACCACAAAACAAATAAAAACAAAACACATAACTGATCTGTTTTTCCACAACAGTCGGCTAGAGAGAGAAGCTCTGTGCTCTCTCTCTAGAACCCCCTTTTTCCCCTTTCTCGCCGAGCCCCCTTCCTCCCCTGTTTTTCGCCGGCTTCGGCCTCGGCTCCGGCCTTGGCCGTTGCCGGCGAAGCCTCTCCCCTCGTCTCTCCCTTTTTCTCTTCAACTCTCCTTTTCCGGCGACGGCCCCGTCTCTCCCTCAGATCTACCTCTCCAGTTCCCTTCCCTGGCTCTCTCTCTCGGAGGGTCCTCCTCCTCCTCTCCTTGCCTGGTCGTCGCGGTTCCTCTGGTTGGTGACTCGGTTCTCGGCCCTTTGGCCTCCGTGTCGCGCCGCTGCCCCTTCTTCTTCTCACCGCTACCGTGTTTGGGTCGCCCTTCTTTGTTCTTTGGCGGCCCCTGATTCGATGGATCTTCTCAGTCGCCGTTCTCGCGGTGCTGGCCGCCGGCGTTCTCCTCCATCTGACTGGGGCTCCTCTTCTCGGCCTTCTCGGTGCCGTCGCCTCCCTGCTTCCGCCGCGTCTGTTGCCGTTGTGTTGCTCAAGCCGTCCCGCTCGTCGTCCGGTCCGCAATTGCTTTCCCTCACCTCTCCGAGTTGTTGTTTCACGATGGAGGTCGAGGGCTCGCCGCTTGATTTTGGGTGTTGGCCCCGACGATTCTCTCAGTATTTTTGGGCTCCTCTGCGGTTCTGGGTTCGTGTGGGCGCGTCTTGGCTTCTCGGTGGATTTCTCGTCGCTGCCTTCATGCGGTGCCGGCGTCCTTGCATCTCCGTCCGTTTCTCGGCTCTGGTCTCCGACTGGCGTGCGTGGGTTGTGTTGCGTCCCGAGGCGCCGTTCCGAGTCCTCATGCGTAGCGGTTTGTCTTCCCAATGTTATTGGGCACCTTTTTTCTTCTTGGGCTCTTACCTGTACCCATCTCGCCTTCGGGCTTTTAATAAAAACTGTTTTTTTGGCTGATCAAAAAAAAAACACATAACGCATCAAGGAAAAACAGGCCAACACGCCTAAACGGACCCAAAACAAAAAAGAAACCGCAACACGTCCACGGATACAAACACCAGACCCATCAACGAAACGATATAGAGCACGTCATGAACCAGTGGATCGCCTTACAAGCATAAAGAAAAGGCAAGAGTTGGAAAACAAAACTGGAAAGGTTGATCAAGGTACCGAGCTTGGACGGTATCAATTGTAATGAGAGGATACCGTATAATTTTCTTCAACATTAATGCAAAGAACTTACCAACCAGAATTTAAATTAAAAGGCCAAGTTAGGTGGTCGATTCTGATTTTTTTGTACTATATTTTTATGCAGACGATGAATCTGGGCAGACTGGGCCTCTGGGGTTTTACTCAGTTACTGCATCAGGTGAATTGGGTCCATTGTGGTTCCCTTTTTCTAATTACGAAATCACCAACCAGTACACGGTACTGGTGGTACAAACCAACTATTTCTACCTTCACTGGGAAGAAATCAATTTATGGCCCAGTTTGATTTCTTTCTACTGTTTTTCTCCCGAGCTACACTATTTGTACATATGAATTTGACTATATATTGGGTGTGATCTTACCGACATTTATGAGTTCGATTCGATCTCCAATTTTTTTTCTTGTTTATCTTGAGTCGATTGGATATAGGGACATGTTTTTTTTAGGGAAAGAGATTATATTCAATGAATTGTCTGTTGAGGTGCCTCGGGCAAAAGAATGGGAGGATAACGAGCCTCTTTGACAAGTCAGTGAGAGATTTATTCGCTTACCTTATAACAAATACGAGTTATGAGTTCTCGATTAGGATAATAGCACCTGGAGGCAAGGTTGTAAAAAGCGCTAGGCGTTAATCGAGCAGTGAGGACCCCTAGGCGTTAGGCGAGGACTAGTCGGAGCCTAGGTGGGGCCTAAACGGAGTTAATTTTTTAATTTTTTTAATTATTAATAAATATATAGTTCAGAATATATCTTATATTTGTATAATATAAAAAATATCAAGTATCAAAATATAAAAAAATTGAACCAAACATATTGTAATGATAAACATAAAAAAAACTGAACCAAACATAAAAAAATATCAAATATCAAAAATCTAAACTATAATGATAAACCATATAGACACATCCCATATTTTTTTTATTAAGAAATTTAAGACCATTACAAATATTGTGTCTCTCACCTTTTCATCTCTTTTTAAAATGTCTAATTCCACAAACTAGAGTCCTAAGTTTCCGACTAATCAGACGAGATGGCGAGTCGGGTGCTTTTTAGATTTTGGGGACCAGGCAGGGAGGCGAATCAGACGTTTTTACAGATTTTGGGCCCTATGCGGGGGGACTAGACGGACTAGGCGGGGACTTTTACAACATTGCCTAGAAGGGAGATAATGGGGACAACCGAATTCGCCAATTGAGTGATAATCTGTGCATCGGACCGGACGATTACTTTGCTCCAATTCCTAGCTTTGGCATATGCAAGAGCCACAACAATAGCATGTGCCTCGATCATAATGGGGATCTTGCGCGGCGTATCAACGATAACTCAGCTTAAATATGAGGATTTAGGTTAAATCTTTAGAGAAAAATTTAGTTTATTATCTTTAAAAAAAAACTGAATATCAAAGACAACTTACAACGTCTTATATAGGTCTTAAGGGGAGATCTACAGAAGCTCATTTGAGACCTTTTGAACCTCCAGCGAGTCGACCTCTGGTTTGTGATTGTGTTGTTTCGGTTTAGTTGTCTACCTGTTTTTTTTTCCTTTGTTGGCATTAGTTTGCTTATTGGTATTTATTTGGCTATAAGACCATGTTTGTATTTCTCCTTGTTGGGATTGTTTTGAGACTGTGCTACAAGCCAATACTCATTTGTTTGTTTCACTCATGGTAGAAAAATCTAGGTTCTTAACTTTTGTTTTACCCTTTATTGGGTCTTGTTTTACAGTGTCCTTGTTGGCATGCTCGAGTTTGTATCGAGGAGGTTTCCTTCTTGACCATTGTTTTCATTGTCAAAACTATAAATTATTACTAATATATTTGTTTTACCAAAACAAACAAACATCCAAGGCATAATAACAACGACAATATTTTTGTCTTATCTTTCCGCCTCCAAATTAAGAAAGCCAAAGAGCTAATTTTTAAGCAATTAGTTTGGTATGAAGAGCTCTATTAGGGTTTTGGTGTCGCCTCCCTGCGAGCAACCCCAGCCTAGTCGGTCCCAGTCTTCTCGGCGTCGTTTCGGTTCCTCTACTCCGCTGTTATGGCGTTCTTCTCAACTTTCCAATTCCTCTCGAATCGGGTTGGGAAGGAATTTATCTCCGGGCGGCGATCTCCCTCGCCAAAATCCCTCGACCATTCCTCTACCTCCGGTGACTGCGCCTCATCCGCTTCTGCAATCTCTATCGTCTTCTGATCGACTACTCTGTCTCTGAAGCCGCCGCCATCTTTGATGCTGCATTTGAAACCGCCATCGCGTCCATCTCCCTGGACTCCACCACCGCACCCTCCTCGACCCCTCTCTCGATTCTGGATCTGGTTTATCGAGTGAGTCGTTTTTATTTTATTTGATTTCGTTTTTGCAGGATCAAAAGCTAGCGAGCAGAGATTCAGGGACTTTTCTTGGGAGGGAACCCTATTTCAGGTATATCCTCCTAATACAACTGATGTAGTTCAAGTTTGGTCGCTTTGTCCCCATATGCAGCGTTTAGGCACTACTTTCAGCAGGACTTCCAGTTTCGTCTTCGAACCCCCACCTTTCTTTCCTGCCTATATGGCGCTGGCCTTTATGGCTTTTCATCCAATACCGTTGGTGAAGATTATAATGTTAAAAGAATAGCGAACAATTTGTGTTCTATGTCTGTTCTTCGTGGTCAAGAATTTCTCCTGATACACTCACTTGTAATTGATAATGTAAATTAATAAAATTGTACTTTTTAGTAAAAAAACAACAACGATAACATGACACATTTAAAGTTTTCTTACAGAAAATAAGTTTAATTTTTTATATATATTTTTGAAACCTCATTTCTTTTACTCAATAAAAAAAAACTCATTTCTTTCTTACAAACCAATATTGAATATTTAAAAAGATTTTTTTTCACCTCCAACCTATGCAAATTAGCAATTAGATTTTACCTTATTAGTTTCATATATTTTTATCCCTAATATGTAAGATCTAAGACCTTCTGTGATGGTGGAATAAAACAAATAAGTAAATCTGCAATTCCTTACACATTGTTCTAATATTGTTTTAAAATAAATATTTAATAGTTCTTAGTCATGCACATGAATGGTTCTTTTTATAGGGAAAATGCAAGTTTAGTAAATAATGTAATATTATAAGGGTGTTGACATTTCTAAGTTTTGATCTAAGTTAGAGAAATAATAAAACCTCATGCAAACCTTGAAAAAACACACACAAAATGTTAAATTTCAATACATATATTCCAATAAAAGTAAATAATAATGTAATAAAAGAATTTATATATTAATGTAATTTTTGAAGAGAAAGAAAATGCCACTACCGAAATGGATGTAGCCACCATGTACATTACCTCTAGGTACTCCTACTTCAAGAGTGTGACCCAAAACAAAAGCAAAATATTCTTTTAACTTTTTTCATGATTTATCAGGATGAAAAAAAAAATAGATGAGGGAATTTTTTTTATTGTGAAAAAAGATAATTTATTTTGTTAATTTTTGTTGGGCCTCTCTCGAAGGTGATGGGCCCAGCAGCAGTTGGGCCTGGGCCCTAAGAGAGGAACACCTCGACGCTAGAGTTTTTCATGGAAAGACAAAGCGGGCAGGCTTGAGCCACTCGGTCACATTCTGTACAGAGGCACAAGTGCCGGCACGGCAACAGCACCACCGACGCGACTCGCTTCCGACACGCCCTGCAACTCGGTCCCGACACGGCGACTCGCTCCGGGTCGACGTACGCTGACTCGGCGTCCTCGCACTCGCCCTCCGCGCCCCCGCCGAGCGCGTCGTCTCCACGGCGGTCCTGGCCGCCGCCGCCGCCGCCGCTCATTATCGCCTGCTGCAGCTGGGCCTGAAGGGACGCCGCCGTGGCCTCCTGTGCCCTGGCCTTGGCCTGCCAGACCTGCGCCTCCACGCTAAGCTGCGCCGCGCGTGCCTCCAACTCGGCGTTCCTGCGGCTGGCCTTCTCCACCTCGGCTTCCTTCTCCCTTAAACGCCGGGCGACCGATTCCTCCGCCGCTCCGAGCAGCGCACGGTAGTGCCTCTGGCGCTTTTCCGCTAACGTGCGCCGGAGCTGCTCTCCCTGAAGAACAAAAATAAAAAAAACCGATCAATACACACGAACCAGTAATCAAAATCAAAAACTGGGAACAACCCGTTTGAGACGACAGAGAATCATTACCTGGGCTTGGAGGAATTGGTCCAGCTCGTCCCTTTGTTGCTTGATTTGAGTAGTGAAATCTTCCGGCAGAAGAGATAAGAACGGCGACGACGACGACTGAGGAATAAGATTCTGCTGCTGTTGCATCTGATGGTGGTGGTGTTGCTGGTGGTCGGCGAAAGATAAGCGGAGGCCGGTGGAGACTACATTGGGGTGATTATTATGGTTGTGGTTAGGGAACTGAGAGAGGTCTATCAGCTGAGAAGGTGGCGTTTGCACAGAGAAGCTATTCACCGGAGCTCCTCCGCCACCAGTTCCCGCCGCCGCCGCAACGTCTCTTCCCCTCTTCCGCGTATTGGTACCACCTGGATTAAAACCAATAAGAGAAAGACAATATATCAAACTCAGACCATCGAAATTGGTTTCTGATTTGAAAGGTCAAAAACTGTTTGTAATCAATTTACCTCCATTGTTGAAGAACACATGAGATTGATCGAGAAACCCCCCAGGCTGTGGCTGCAACGAATAATCATTACCCTCTTGCCCGTTTCTGAAATCAGAAACAGAGAATCAAAATGCAAATGCAAGACCCATAACCAGAAACACAGAAAAAAGATTAAAAGGTAACACAAACCAAACCTGTTGAGAAGAAGAACATTAGAAGGGTATTGAGCTTGAACCGCCATTACAGATTATCAACAGCAATGTGAACACAAAGCAGAGGCGGACTCTTCAATGAAGAAGAAGAAGAAGAAGATGGAGAGATGGATTGAAATACCCAATAAATAAATAAATAAATAAATCTCTCTTGTCTCTGTATTCACAGAAGAAGCACCATTAAAGCTCTCTCTCCGTGTTCACTTTCTTTTCCTCTGCCCCTAATTCTCGCCTTCAGCTTGCCCTTGTATTTCTCTCCAGAGAGAGAGATAGAGAGAGAGAGATGCGATTGAAACGAATCAGTCCAAGAGAGAGACGCCTCAATATTCTGTGCTTCTCTCTTTTATTTTCCCGAGCTTTCCTTGGCTTTGCTTCTTCTCCTTCTTCGCGTGGGGCTCCCTTTAACTTGGCTTTTCTTCACGACATAGTCTCTCTATTACTCTCTCTCTCACTCCCCCTTCTCGATCTCGTGTTTCTTATCAACACCACCTCTCTATATATTTATCTTTTTATTTATTTATTTATCCTCTTTTTGGGTTTTGTTCAAAAAAATAATAATAAATATTCTAAAAAGTAATATACAAGTGTAAAATCGTAATTTCACGTCCTTGTTTTGTGTTGTTGGGTTCGGGGATATGCCGGTACCGCTGCCGCTGGGAATTGTTCGTATTTGGACCCATGCGTCCCTCGCCAGCTTTCTTCCTCTATTCCCATTTTTATTTTCTTTCTATTTTATTTAATTTATATACGTTTTTAGTGCTATATGAATAATGTTGGTACATGCATACCAAATTAATTTAATTCTGAATTAATTTTGATTTTTTTTACTTGGAATTCAAGATTCAAACCATCTCGATTCAACAGCTATACACCTATATAATCATTTTTATTTCTTCACACACAAAATATGGATGCACAAGTATCTATCCCTCTCCCACCTAATTGGTTGTTGCTGGTTTGGTTTCGGGTTCGTGTGAAACGACCGAACTACCCTTTTCTTTTCGGGTTATGAAATGTTTGATTTTAGTTGCAACAAAAATCAGGCATGAGAGCCTTTGTTTTGTTGGATCCAGAGAATTTGGGGGAGTAGAAATGTCATGCCTGGATTGATATGTACCAATTTAGGGTTTTCTTTTCGTGACTTTTTTTTTCCGTATTGAACCATTAAGACGGAGCAAAATAGGCAATTTATGAGCTTTGGTATCGTGTTTATGACTCGATATATTAACGATTATTTTCATCCCGATATTATGGATTTGTTCATTGACTCTTGATAAAAACCATGACTAGGAGATAAAGTAGGATATGTGGGAACCTAATTTTTGGAAATTTAAACCAAAGAACAACGATCCCATCAAACGTGTAGAAAAAGGGAATGCTTTGTACCAATTAGCTAATCAACTTTTTTGTATCTAAAATTCAAATTATTACTATTATTATTATTATTATTTTCAGAATAGAAATGCAAACAAAATGACAACAATAATAAATACCCAAAATTCATAAGAAGTAGTAACCAACAACAACATTAAATTTCATCACATGATAGCCATGCTCACAAGTTCAAAATAACATGCATAACCTACTACTATATTTTTCACCAATTAATAACTCTTTTTTGTTTTTACCATCTCTATTAGGTGAATCTTGAATTTGTTTTGTTGAAAATTTAAATTCGAAATGGAGGTCAAGTTTGGTAACACTGATGTGATGTGCCCTCGAAACATTATGTTATAGATAATGAAAAAATGATACAAAAAATTTACAGGATTAACCGAGCGATCTTCAATCTGATCTTCAAAGCATAATTTAAAATTATACACATGATTTTCACGTAAAACAAACAACAAATACCTTAATCCAAAAGGGTTTATCTCAAAAATTATAAATACAAATTAATTTTATTGTTTTGTTACATCTAGATAGTAGATTGTGAGGATGTGGATCAAAAAGTGAGTCCCCCAAAAACAATTCAAAGAGTTGACCATTAATTATGGTGCATCACAAATCAAGTTATAAAAATCAAAGTGGCGGAGCCAAGCATGCCGAAGAGGTTGACCGCGGACCAACAAAAGCCTAGTTTTTATCACGATTAGTGGTGGGTCGAATCGACCACCACAGGCCACAGCTCAGCTGCAGATTTGAACAATTTAATACTTTGTTAACTTTGGATGCTATTCTCTAATAATTAAATTAATATTTGGATTTGGTTCGTAAGATAAATCGTACTCATCGTATATATAGAAATCTTAAACGCATTTGTATGACAAGTTATTGCATGAAGAAAACTTTTGGACATAGGGGATTCACGTATATTTTTGTTATTTGATAAACGTCATGAAAATTCTATGTAATAACTCTTTTACATCCTAAAAATCGTAAATAAATTTAAAAGGTTTAAATCAAATAAATACAAAATTATGTAAAGAAAAAAGAATTAAGATATTACGGAGTGAATCAGGTATATCAGTTCCGATCACCTACGAATAGACCCAAAACGGGGTTTTCGAACAAGTCAGTGAGACGTTTTGTTTCTTGAATGCCTAACAAACTAAACGAACATATTCGAGTTGGCTTAATAAAGACTGAAAATCGTAAGCAATTGAATATAAACCAAAAAAATTTCTCTATCTCCTGAATCCATCTAAAGGCTTCTTGTAATTCTATAGTTTCAACCATAATAAACATAATCAACAGTCCCATAAGAGCAGCTCCAACGCATCGTGTTAGGGGGTCGTGGCTGGCGCAGACGCGGTGCTGACACGACTCGTTGGCACGGCTCGTCGTGTCAGGGGGGCGTGTCAGCGGTTCGTGGATGATTCCTGCAACGACGCGACGCGTCGTTAGTGGCGAAGCTAGCTTTTATAGTGAGCGGGGGCACCAAAAAATTTCAATAGTAATACGCAACGTCAAAATTTTTTGAGGAGGGGCACAACTAAAACATTATAACAATAAAAAGGGTATTTTTCAAAAAAATTCAAAAATCAGTAAAAAAAATTCCAATTTTTTTTTTCAGGGGGGCACGTGCCCCCCCGGACCCTACCTAGCTCCGCCACTGCGCGTCGTGCCAGGCGCCAATGGCTAGTCGGTTGGCCACTCCGCAGGCGACACGTGTCGGCGATGTCTCCCAACACCCCAACACTTTTCTATAAATTCGTAACAACCCCAAGCCAAATTTCACCCTCTTATCACTTGTTTCAAGCTCCCTTTCCTTTATTCCTCTCCAAATTCTCTCGTTTTTTCCCTAGTTCTATTTTTTTCGATGGCGAATTTTCCAACGTTAGAGCAGATGAAGCAAATGACAGAAGAAGAAATAGACGAAGCGATGGATAGGGTTGTGGAGGCAACGGAAAAAACAATAGAGGATCAAGTGATGTCATCAATACAACCAAGGGGTCGGGATGATGATGAGGCTGAGGGCTCAAGGTCCGCTCCGTGACCAAAGCGGAGAGTAATTGAGCACAATCGAGAAGATGCACACGAAGGGTTGATCCGTAACTACTTCACGCCTAGACCGGTGTACATCGACCAACAATTTCGGCGACAGATTAGGATGTCGAGGGACATGTTCATACGGATCATGAATGGTTTGAGTGACTGGTACGCCTACTTCCGTAACGGAAAGGATGCTACGGGGATGGCCTCTTTTACTCCACACCAGAAGTGCACGGTAGCACTTCGTCAGCTCTGTTATGGAAGTCCAGCCGATGCCTGCGATGAGTATTTGCGAATGGCGGAGACCACTGCGTTGGACTGCCTGAAGAAGTTTTGCATTGGCGTCATCAAGGTTTATGGGCAGACATATCTACGACTCCCGACCGAGGAAGATACAAGAAGTTTATTGCGAATAAACGAAGAGCGCGACTTTCCGGGGATGATAGGGAGTCTTGACTGCATGCACTGGGATTGGAAGAACTGTCATGTGGCATGGTCTGCACAGTTCGCAAGTAGGGACCACAGGAACGTCCCCACGATCATGCTAGAAGTCGTTGCATCCCAAGACCTTTGGATTTTGCACTCTTTCTTCGGGAGACACCGGGCTCCAACAACGACATCAACGTGATCAATAGGTCTACCTTGTTCCTCTCACGCAGTAAAAGGCTTCGCTCCAGATGTGAAGTTCAAGGTCAACGGTAGAGAATACAAAACCCTGTATTACTTGACAGATGGAATTTATCCTGCTTGGGCAACATTTGTGAAGTCTGTACCTGCTCCACAAACGCCGAAGCAACGATGCTTTGCTAGATACCAAGAGGCGTGTAGGAAGGACATCGAACGAGCGTTTGGAGTTCTACAGGCCCGGTTTCACATCGTTACTCGCCCGGGCCGAATGTGGGATAGGGGCTCACTCTCAGTGATCATGATTTCTTGTGTTATCCTACACAACATGATCGTTGAGGATGAACGGAGGTCGTGGCCCACTGATCCGTTTGCAGATATTGGTGTCCCGGACCCAGCCATCCGTAGAGGACCACCACCAACGGTGACCAGGGAAAGTATCATGGGCCATAGAACAAGGATTCAGGATCGGAATGTTCATCACCAACTCCACGATGATCTCATCGAACACATTTGGGCTAGATATGGAGATGGCGGCTGCAATTAAATATTAATTATCAATTTTAATGTATTTTATATGTGGCTTTAAATAAAAATAGTAGGTATGCATTTCATATATTGTTTCAAATAAAAGTATTACAAATATTTGGGGTGCTTTTTTAATTAGTGAAATTGTGTTAACATGGCTCCTGACACTAGTAGTGTCAGACCATTGGAGGAGCATTGTCAGGAAGCCAAAAAACACTTCCTGACAATGTTCCTTGACACTACCTAGTGTCTAACCGTTGAAGATGCTCTAATAACCAGATTTCGAATATCTTGAAATATAGCCCTTCATCCTTGTAATTTTTTTATCAACAAATAAATATTTAAAGACTCCAGTTCTTTGAAATAAAGAACACAGAGATGAACCAAGAACAACCTACGAGCATTCCTCTTGGGAACCTCAAGACACTAGAGCCCCACACACTGGGATAAAGAAAACATCAACTAATACGACAACACAACCTTACAACTTAACAACAATCCACCAACATAACTACAAGAACAGAAAACCAAAGAGGAACCCACCAACAGAACTCTAACACCAGAAAACCTCCCAAAAACCTTATAAGGTCTGCAACCCAAATTTGACTACCATTAAGCCCAATTACAAAAAGAAGGTCTAAATACTCATGTTTGACAGCCATGAAGCACATAAGATTGGGAGGGACAAACTGCACCAAGAATCAACTAGTCAAATTATAACCCCTAATCTTACGGGAAAAGCAACTAAACCCATCTCAAGAATCTAACAATCCTCACGAATGAAGATGGTCAGAACTAAATGCATGCAGCTAGCACCACTAATAGCATATACAAACCCTAAAACATACTAACCTAAGGTCGGGGCTTCAGAACAGGGTCAACACCACCCAAAGATCTCGTCGACGGTAAACACCTTACCGACAAGCTCGAACCCAATACGATCGAGAAGAAGATAAGCCTATAACCTTAGATACGCATGGCAGAGAAGAGGGAAGCTTAACTGTATAGGAAAGGAGAAAAGAATAAACTTGAAGGAGTAGAGTTGCATACCAGAGGCAGGCCGGAACTCTTACTCGGTCCCCCTAATGTTGTCGGCCAACACTAAGAAATGCATAACATGAAGGCCAGTATTTCTACCCGAGCTCGAGACCGACTAAGACTGAGGAATCTGATCTCCAAGAGGGTCGATCGAAGCTGGAGCACGAAGCCTGACACGGACGAGAACTTCTCTTCAACAGCATAGTAGAGGTCGGATAGGGGTGAATCTGCGACAATCCCATCGGAACCGAAGGAAGAAAGTCTCCCACAGGAAAATTCTCGACCTTCCTTGTATGTCCCAAAACCAACAGCAAAGGAGGCGACATATGCGCTCCAAACTTCAACTGGGGAGTCGAGGTTTGTCATGTGTTCAAAATAAATAAGGATGGTGGTTTTTATAAAGTATGATTTGAAAATTAGGTTGGTTGGGAATTGAACCGAATGGGACAAGTGGCATAATGCCATACGTGTGTTGATCGATCGTTTCCTTCGTTGACCTGTAGTTCGTTGATGGCTTGACTCTACAGTGCGACACTAGACAATTGCGTCGAACAATATGTGTCGTAGCTTCTGCATTAAAAGATGTGTCGTTAATGTGATGCTTCCTTTACTTTTTGTGCTGCATCGAAGTCCCTATTTCGACCAAATACCAATACACTGTAAATCCTTTAAGCGAGCTTCTGAATCAGGTTCAAGATGCACAACTCCGAACTACCCATATAGTTGATCCATGATTCAGAACTTATTCCAAACTCCCCTTACTTTCAAAAAACACTTTGTGCTGAAGAAAAAACCTAATGTTTAGGATCGCAGAAGAGACGACAATATCAAAACCCTAGAAATATGTGACATGTGAACCAAGGCGCACTTCGTTAATATTACTTGATCAACATGTCGATACTTAGATCCATTCGTTTCAGTTTTAGGGTTATATTGGACAAATATCATATTTTGATTGTTATTTATTATTATCAATTTACACTCTCGAACCCACAAAATATACAAAATCTTTCATCCTAGAGATATGAATATTATTGTCACTTGATAAAATATTTAAAGTTATTACATATAATCTAGAGTTTTAAGGAGAGTTCGGGTTTTTTTAAGTATCTTTGGAGCTAGTTGTGATCCAACAAAATAACGAATTTAGGTAAACCATGTAACCTCATACTTCATTAGTTTCCCGTTTGGACCAGTTTTCATCAAACTCTCAACTGTTATTAATTGACAATAACATTTATCTAAAATAAGGCAAGCTGTTTTACATTAGTTCATGAACCTACTAAAATGTACAATTCTAATTTTCTAAACAACTTGAATGCAATTCATATATAGGTGATAAATATTTCATCATTTTGGTAGGAGTGATCTTTGGGTTTGTATTGCATTGAAGTTGATGTCCAAAGTCCACTAATTCATGAGTCATCATTTCCAACAATAATCATGAAACAATGCATACTTTCTTTGGTTGTAGTTGTAGAGAGACACACCAACTTTACTTTATACATAAACACACATAGTTAGGGATAGAGAGACACATTTCTTTAATCCCAATCCAACCATTTCCCTTGACCAGCACAACTCTCTCTCACCTTCCCAATTTTCTAGGTTTTTGTTTGTGTGTAGGTTGGCATTTTGATACCATCCTAACACACCACCACCATTTTCTCTTATCTATACTTAACCCACTATCCACATGTTTCTCTAATCACACCAAAAGCCATCCCTAACCTTCCTTAATCACAACTCACAATAACCAACCTTCAATCCCATTTTTTTTTAATCAATCCATCTTCTAAGCGATTCGTCTAATACTAATGACATTTCAAAATCGAATATAACATTCGAATTGGTTTGTGTTTGAATTGAACACTCAAACTACTTTTCTTTTTATATATTTTTTAGAGAAAATTCTTACTGCATCAATTATGTATTCTTTTGTCTTCAAGTTCTTAGAATCATGATACTGTTTTACTATGTGGTTGCTGATTATGGAGATAGATCATGTGATAGGTTTGAGAGGAATAGTCATACCAAATTCTCTAGTGAAAGAAATGGTAAAGCAAGTACAACTACAAGTTTGATTAGTATTGGTAAGCAATAGCTTAGTGAAATTATTATGGCATGACCACTTGCGCATGTATAAGAATATATTTTATAAATTATCATCGAAATAATGTGAGCTAGCAAATCAAAATGAGGTCAGGGATGATTAATTAGTGATGGACATATATGTGCACAACCAAGTGAACTACTACCTAAAATTATACTAAGCATCACTTATATATGGGTTTTGTCTCATTGTACTTGGAGTGCAAGGAAATTGATTTTTTTTAACTAAAGAAGTAGATATATTAAATTATAAAATAGTCGTTATAACGGTCAAAGTCCTAAAAGATTTTTGACCAAAAATCTCTAAGATAGAATTATCGTTAAATTGATAATAGAAAACGGTGTTTAAAAACATAAAAGCGTAAAAAACTTAAACTAAAAGGCACAAACTGCTAGGGACCTTTCAAAGTAGTGCCTAAACGCAGCTTGATCTTTGCTTTCCAAGGATTCTTTTCGTCGTGAGTAGGCGACCGAACGTGAACTCGATAGTCTGGACGGGAGGCGAGACTTAAGTCAGGGACCCCTCCCTAAATAGGTCCTTGAAGTCATGGGTTCTTATCATTCTACATGGCGGGGCTATTTTCTATCCCTCGTTTGGTCTTCACGCGGCTCCCTTACACTAACTCTATTCTGGCCTGATGGGCCCGACAGCATCCCAGATGGGACAAACAGCTTCACAGGTAGGACAGACCCAGGAATGCATATCTCCGAAGCATACCCCGACCCCTTGGGAGTATGGAACGACCGCGGTACGTCCCTTGACCCCTAGATGAGAGTTAGGTATCGTGTCTCCGAGACGATCATGCCTTAAATAGAGTGTTCGAGGTTAGTGGTGTGAACCTCGGGGTAGTAGTGGTGCTCCCGTATCCTATTCTCTGGCGTATGTATTCTCCAACTTTCCCTATTTAAACACCAAAAAATAGAGTAATTGAACTTCGGGGTCCTTAGTACCTCACATTCATAATCACGGATCATGTGACCAATTTAGCCAAAATTGAAGCAAAAGGAAGGGAAACGTTCATAGGTTAGGGTAACCTTCACTCGCTCTAGGAATTCCCTAAACTTCATAATCATGGTGCGGTATAGGGGCTGATGAAGGTCCATCCAGAATAAGACCTTAACTGTCTCACCCCAGCACATACCTCATTGGTCACATGAGATGTCCACACATTCCCCCGTCATAGAACCGATGAATTCTACAATGGTCTTGGTCCGAACGGGTGGTGGGATTCCCAGAGCATGCACCCATAGTTGGATCCGATCAAACCGAGGAAGGTCCCGAGCCATCAGGCCCACGATCTCTCCAAGCAACAACGGGTGGCCATTGAAGAAACAAAGTTCATTATTACAAACCCAAGTCCTCGCCTCCTGGGACGTGAATTAGAAGGCAAAGGTCTCTGGCTCTATGTCTTTGACCACCAAACCCGAGGTCGATCGTCATCATGCTCGCATGATGATCGTGAGCATAAAGTTATTTTGGGACAAGGGTGGGAGATATAAGTTGCCCCACCATGCCAAACGGAAGTCGAGTCATAACTAGAAGGTCCGCCGAATTATACGGCACCAGAACCTCAATATCTTCTTCCTCGGTGACGGATCATGTAGAGAAGCCAACCTGGAGGACCTATCGACATCGACGGGAGTGATAAGTCCGTAGGCGACACCAAGACCGGATAGGTTGGAACCCTAGTCGTCACCTTAACCCCCAAAACAGGACCATCGGTGGTTGGGGACGGTGTGCCAGCCAACGGCGATACCCTGTGGTCGGAAAGCTTAGTAGGCCGACCTCGTTAGGGCTTGTCTGAGACAGTCCCCGGTGTTACAAGCCTTGGAGACAAAATTACCACATGCGTATCAGGTACCGATGAAAGGCCAGGTAGGAGGAATAGGGCCAATGGTGTTGGCGGCGTGATCGGGGACATAGGATATGACGCCTTAGGATTGCGTTTCTTCCTGAGTAGTTTCAGGTAAATGAATTCTGATGGAGGTCTCGAGTAATTATGAGAGGAGTTGGGAACTCCATCTCGACATGTGATGGAGGGGACACATCGAGAACAGGCAGCGGTGGCGCAGTAGACAAGGAGGAAGTAGGTGACGGTGCAATCGACTTGGTAGAGCCTAGGGCTAGGGTTAGAATACAATCTGAGAAAAGACACATGATTCAAGAGAAAGCGTTGAAAACCGAAATTCATTTATTCCAACTTAATTTTATTCGGATTGCTATTTTTCAATATTAACAAGAAAAAGAATGGATTATCCTAATGTTTTTACAAATCAAATATTAAGATGGAGTCATGGAAATCCATCTTTATCTTTAAAAATAACTTAATTCAATTTGTTTTATTTAGTTTATAATAAATCTCGTAATTGCTGATCATCATCAATATAAGTTTATAACTTCAATATAAGTTTATTTTATTTCATGCATTACTAACCGTTATTAATCAATTTTCATTATTTATTATTTTGATTCACAAAGTAGAATTTTTTATTAGAAAATAAATCCTCGTTTTCAAAGTGAAGACATAGGACAAGGAGTAAACCACTCGAAATACAATGAAAAAATATGTCAAATTTGACTTCTCAAACCAGAACAAATTGGACTTAAGACCTGATTTCACAACCTTAAAACACAATAGAAACCAATCAATGGGGCACAAATAAGACAACAGGAACCCAAACATGGGTCACAATAGGTCTCAACCTAGATTTAACAACCTCGAAATACCTAAGAATCTTAACTGTGGGTAAACAAAGAAAATATGAGAAGATCTAGTACCTAAATTTTCCAACCTTAAAACGTAGAAAAACACGGACCTCGGGTCTGAACAAACCAAGAAACAAAATAACGGAAAAAACACTACCTCCTCATAACCTCAAGAACAACTCATCGTTACCAATCCTACCACCACGAGCCACGCAACTGCTGACCCAGCTCTCGGGCATACCCAAAACTCTCTGGAGCCACCAACTCCATCAGAGTTGAAGACAACACCAACATGCTGACAGCCAGCACCACAAAAAGCTAGAGCAACCCTTGAACCCGTGTAAATATTAGATAGATATCGTTGGGCCCCTTGATAAGTGAGACGGTGGAAATACATGGTCATGTGAATCAATAATGAGTTATCACTAACAATCTACTTGGGATCAATAAGCTAATGATCGAGTATAGTAAGGATGGCGGTAATATGTCTTATATTTGACCGAGATATAAAAGACGAATGGATTAAGGTATTAACGGCAAAATATTGAATCGTATTGTCGATCTTCATCTGACTAGGATAGTCATAATGTTTTGCTATAGACCAATTGTGACTTGTGGGTTAAATAGGGATTTTGGTCATACTACCAATGTTATATGAACCCGTAGGATAACACATAGAGCAAGCCTAAAAATGAATTAGAGTTTGAAATCTCAATCAAATGAGAAAATGTGTTTTTGTATATTTATATTATAAATATTTTTTGTCTAGATTATTATTTAAATACTTATTTTTGAGTAATGATGAAACTTTCACTAATGTAACTTCAATTACAAAACGAGTGCATCAGGATGAAACTCCTGACCACGCAGAATAGAATAAGACCACAATGGTGCGTTATTCTGTTAACATTAGGTCGTCTAAGACGACTTTTGAGTGGGCCACTAGGACAAGGGTGGGAGATGTGATGACGAACATTGCTCAAGGTAGGGCCTGTAACCCGCTGGGTCCCCTGAAGGGGACATGTTTCTTTCGTTATAAAACCGAGCCTGTGTACGTCCGAGCGACGATGGTAGATGTGAATCAGAGATTACTCTCGGAAAAAGTCCCTGATTGCTTGGGAGAAAGCTTTGAATCGTCGCTTAATGATCATTAACTCTACAAGCCAGAACATAAACGATAAAATAAACCAGGGCCAATCGACCCGAGATCGAGGAGGAATCCGCGGAGGAGGCCAAGGCGGCGGATCCAGTGATAGCGGCTTCACTGACAGTGCTAGAGGCGGAGGTATGTACGTTGGATAATCAAACGGCAACCATCGGAACGCGCCGTCCAGTAGGAAACCCAGAGCAAGGTCATGGGCAAGGATCCAAATTGTAGAAGCATGCGGCAGGTGATCATCTTACCCCTTGGTGGTGGCCACTGAGGCGGATACAATGATGGCGGCTTCCCTGACGGAGAGGGACTGGCCCTTGGCCGAGAGAAGCTGCAGTGCGGCGCCTGTGCCATGGATGTGACTCCTTGCTAGCGTTGCTGCTGCCAGGACAACGATCGAGGACTAGCCGAATCGTGGGGAGGGGGAGTACGGGAGCCGGACAGAAGCCGGGAGCGGCGGCGACGACGCGCCCGTGCTAAGGACGACAAAACCCTAGCAGAGAGAGGGCCGGAACCAAGACCTGTGGCACGAGGGAGAACTTTTCCTTCGCTTGCAGGGTGCATGACGACTGCTACAACAACGGATTGCGGTGCAGTCGCCGGTGCTCGAGATCCAGCTAGAGCTTCCAAGACAAGAGCAATGGATGCTCGAACTCCCGGTGGCGCCCTAGAGCATGGCGACGACTTCAAGGAGGAAGACGACGACATCATAGAAGAAGGCTGGAGTTGAGAGGTCTCAAACCCTAGCAGAGCACATGTATAGTCAATTTCTTTAATAATTGTAAAATGATTATTATTTAAATACAATATTTATATTTAATATAATAATTTAATTTAATAGATTTAATATCATAGGATATTTGATATATTAAAAGTAAATGATTTATTTTTAAATTTTCATTCTAACTCATTTTTTAAGGGTGAACTTCACCTCACTACCCTAAAAATACTTGCGTTTCGTCTCACTACCCTAACCAAACTTTGTTGCACCTCATTACCTTAGTTAAACTTTTAGTTGCACTTTCATACCCGCCGTCAACTTGACATCCATTTTTGGATGGAAATGGTAAAAAGTCCAAAATACCCCTCACTAATACTCAAATTTTCAAAAGCATGTCATTGGTTTTCAAAAATTCTTTTTTATTATTGATTTTATTTAAAACAGTTTTGTTTAAATCAGTTTATTCTTAAAAAGATCAGATTTTATTTTTTATTTAAAAAAATTAGCTTTTATTTTTAAAAATTATATTTTATTTTTAAAATCAGATTTATTTTTTTTAAATCAATTTTTATTTTCAAAAAATTAGTTTAAAAAAACAGCTTTCAAATACGTCCCTTCTTTAGAAAAAACTGTTTTAAAAAATGATATTTTGAAAATAAAATCTTATTTTTAAAAACAAAAGTTTATTTAAAAAAAATAAAATATGATTTTTTAAAATAAAATTTGATTTTTTAAAATAAAAATTGATTTTTTAAAATAAAAATTGATTTTTAAAAATAAAAGATATTTTTCACCTAGAATGCCTTTTTTTCACCTCAATACCCTAACTATTTTTTGTAGCACCTCACTACCCTAGAGTACATTTTTATGGCACCTCACTACCCTAGAGTACATTTTTTGTGGCACCTCACTACCCTAGAATGCATTTTTGTGACATTAAAAACTGATTTTTTTTAAAAGAAAATTTGAAAACCAATGACATGCTTTTAAAAATTTGATTGTTAGTGAGCGGTATTATGGACTTTTTAAGTGTTTTCATCCAAAAATGGATGACAAATTGACGGCGGGTATCAAAGTGAAAAAAAATGCATTCTAGGGTATTGAGGTGCCACTAAAAATAGTTAGGGTATTGAGGTGAAAAAAATTAATAGTTAAGATATTGAGGTAAAAATTTGATTATTTTTTTATTGTATCATCGTATCACAAGCTATTTGAATATTGCGTGTTAAATCTTATACAAAATTTATTAATAAATGACCAACCGGTAAAAATAATTTATAACAAGTGAGTAAAAATTCCACCAACATATTATATTAAAGTATTTAAAATAGCATCAACAACAATTGTCCAAGTAACACCATCACAAGAGTTTAAAATTATCCATTTTCATCTTGTTACAACTCCAAGTTTCTATCATTTAAATAAAAATCAACATCGGATGACAAAAACTTCATTTTTTCCAAAAAATATCCACATCAAATGATAAAGAATAAAAAGAAATGAAAAATAAAATCCACACTATATATCCTACGGTAATAAAACTTACTTTTGTGAATATTTTAGATGATAACTTATTTTTGTAAATAAATTTTTTTAATTGATATTTTTAAAAGAATCCTAGAAAATGGTGACATTATAGTTATGGTGATGTGATAGCCACTCCCAGTGTACCTCCTTCCTGACATGTATATTTACTTCTCGTTTCTATTATCATTCACTCCTCTCCCGTTCATTGGCTATTTAGGGCTCTCTATTGGAATTGGACCACTCTTCGCATCCATTTATGGCTTTTCTTCCAAATAATAGTAGCTGCATATTTACTAATTTCAAATACTTCCCCTTTGTTTTCTACCATTTCATTTCACTCCCTTCTCATTATTCATTACTAACCTCATCTTGCATGTTGCATGTTGCTTTTGGCTTGATATCAGCTAGGGTTTTAGAGTGGGACGGATTTTAATACGTGCTATTGGATTTATTAGAGCAACCACTGTCAATGTCTTCATTAGTCCTGACTTAAAATCGGTCTAAAAATCGATGTCGACGATTACTGGGTATTGATGGATTGAGCGAGTCGACGAAAATGGCGATCGAGACCAAGAGATCGTCGAACTGGCCTTTTTCAAATTCGAGTCATCTGATTTTGTGGAAACTCAAGTCTATTGTCCGATTTTATCAACTCAGACGATTGGTCTCTCTAGTCTCCTATATTTAGAGGAACCGGCCATCCCACTGTAGTCTCCCTTTGAACAATTTGTGGGTTTTTATGTAAAACGTATTTTAATACGTGGGTACAGATCTATTACCATAACTTCTATCAGAGTTTTCGTCAGCCTCTCTCGACCCGAGATCGATCAAGATACTAACGTCAACTTTTATTGGGTGTTCATCGAACTGATCGATGAATCTCAAACCAACCGTCTGATATTATCAATTCAAACGATCAGCGGTTTTTTTTATCGAAATCAACCATCTCATGAACATGGTCTTTAAACAATTTGATTGGTAAAAAAGAACATTATTTAATAGGATATTAGAAACTTAATGGATACTTATTTTTTGTTTTTCTTATTATTTGAATTCTCAAGTAGACCGGACTTTGAGGCTTATCCTTAACCTACCCAAGAGGCATGAAGAGGACATTTACTTTTCTTTTTCTCTCGTATGCTGATTCCATTGCTGCACCGTATAGCATGCATGCAGCTGCTTCTTGTGAACTGCAACTATCACCACCAACAAAAAATAGATGCTAAAGTACATACCTTGTTATTATAAGGTCTCATAAATTATGACTATCGTTTTTCATAACATTATGCCTTGTTCATCGTATTTTGTTCTCTTCACAACTATAAGGTTTGGATTGTGTTTTAGTGTTCATCAATATTGAATTTTTTTAAAGTTTAACTATTATTTGTTGTCTTCGTCGTTACTTGGTTCAAATTTGTTAAATATTCTTTTAAGATGAGAACAATTACGATATGTATCGTCGTTTTTTCTTTTATATTTAAATCTGAAAAATACGTCTCTTAATTAAAAAGTTAATTTATCGAGACACAAAATTAAGTATTTCTTTTTACTATGAAAACAACTCTCACAAACCCTAGTTGTTGTTGTAGGGGGTGGCTCTTACTCTTTTACAATCTTTCCACTTTCTCCTTCTGCACTCTCTCTTTCGACAATATGTCGTCGTTCCGTAAGGTCTCTTTGCTCTGCCCCCCGATTTAGGGCCGGTAGAATTGATTTTTTCGCGACGATCGATGTTTGTGCTAATGTGATTTTGTTCTCCGACGAGGTTTTGGGAGGCACAATGGTGACTCGAATACATTTTGGTTTGGCTACAAGCCTCGACGAGACCGAGCCCAGAGGCGATATACATAGTTCTTAAAGATCAAAATGCCCCCCATCTAGATTGACCTCAACCGATCCTACTCCTCCGCCACATCATGGGTTACTCTTTGAACAGTTGTCGCACCCCTCTCGCATGAGTTCTCATCGTAGGTCCGAGACGTATAATTGAGAACTTAGACTGACTCGAGTCCAGACATGGATGGCAGCAAAGGGACCTTAATGTGTCATCAAGATTGTGATCGTTCCCTACTAAAACTTGGATCCGTCGAGAATGTTCTATAGACCAGACTGCTACACTTATCTAGACTAATTTGACCCGAATATTTCTATAATAACTAGTTGAATTATTAATAACTAATTCGTCACCTAGTTTTAATTAATTACCTTGTAAAAACAGGATGAGAAATAGAAAAGAAACTTCATGCTCTCTCTTGAGTCATGTCTCTCTCTCTCTAGATCGTGTTCTAACCCTAACCATATTTATGTCATGTCGATTGTACCGTTGCCTACGTCTTTCTCGTCTACCGCATCACCACTGACCGGTCTCAACATGTCCCCTCCATCACATGTCGAGAAGACGCTCCCAACTCCTATCATAATGTCTCCGAAACCCCCAACGGAGTTCATCCGCCCAAAATGATCATGGAAAAACGCAACCCTAAGGCGGCTTCTCTTGTTTCCCTGATCACGCCACCACTTCCATCGGCGTTGCTTCACCCACCTGACCTTCCATCTATAACCGATATAGTTGTGGTGGTTTTTTCTCCAAGGCTTGCAACATCGGGGACTGCCCCCATTAAGCCAAAATGGGGTCGGCCTTCTAAGCTTTCAGTCCAGGAGCTGTTGTCCCCACGATCATCACATGAGCATGGGGACGTTCGGCCTCGGGTTTGGTGGTCAAAGACTTAGAGTCATGGACCTATGGCTTCTACTTCACGTCTCAAGAGGCGATGTCCTAGTTTCGTAGTAACGAACCTTGGTGCTTCAATGGACATCCGCTGATGCTCGGAGAGATCTTGGACCCGATGGCTCAGGATCTTCCTAGGTTGGATCAGATCCAACTATGGGTACATGCTCGGGGAATCCCGCCCTTTGTCCGGACCACGACCACTGGAGAGGTCATCGGCGCTACATTGGGGGAATGTGTGGATGTCCTATGTGACCAATGGGGCCTATGCTGGGGCGGGACGGTCAAAGTCCGATTCTGAATGGAACTCCATCTGCCCCTCCGTCGCACCATGATTATGAGGTTCAGGGACTTCCTACAGCCGATGAGGGTTACTCTAACCTATGAACGCCTCCGGCCTTTTGCTTCAACTATGTTTGAATCGGTCACGTGGTCTGGGAGTGTGAATGGGAGGTACCGATGATCCCGAGGTTCGATTATTCGATCTTGGAGTTCAAAGCGGGAAATCTGGAGAAGGTGTACGCCACAGAATATGGTACGAGAGCACCACCGCTACCCCAGGGTTCGCACCACTAACCTCGGACACGCTACCTAAGGCCTGAACACCTCGGGGGAAGGGGCCACTTGAAACCATGGACACGGTACCTAACCCTCAATGAGGGGGAAAGGGTTGTACCGCAGTCGGTCCATACCCCCGAGAGGTCGTGTACGCTTTAGAGATATGCCTCCTTGGGGTCTGTCTCATATGTGAAGCTGTCGGTCCCATCTGTAAGTTTGGGCCAGAAGAGAGATACTACGGGGGACTCGCGTGAAGACCAGTCGAGGGATAGAAAACAACCCCGCCAAGAAGAATGATAGGGCCGAATGGCTTCAGGGATCTATCTAGGGAGGGGTTCCTGGTCTAAGCCTCACCTCCCGTCCAAACTATCGAGTTCAAGTTCGTTCGCCCACCTCACGATGAAAAGAGTTCCTGAAGACGGATCAAGCAACGTTTAGGCACTACTTTGAACTGTTCTTGACAGTTTGTGCCTTTTAATTTAAGTTTCATTCAGCTTTTCTGTTTTTTTTAACACCGTTCCCTATTATAAGGTTAACGATAATCTTGTCATAAAGTTATTGGGACAAAAACCTTCTAAAACTTTGACCATTGTAATAATTCTTTTATTATAATTTTATATATCTGCATCTTTCGGTAAAAAAAAACTTGTAAAAACAGAAACGAAGAAAGTTGATTTGGTATCAAATTAATACCTTTTTCTTTAGTTTGTTGGCATTGAAAGCTAATGATCATGAGCAATACATAATGCGGGAACAAATTCATATATACTTGTTGAATTGTCAAAGTATAAAGAAAGCGATTTTGGCCTAATAAAAAAGGATTGGAAATGAAATGGGACGGTGAGATAATGCTTGAGTGCGATGCAAAACCAAACCCAAATAAGATGAAAATGAGCTCATGGGTTGTGTCTTATCTTTTTTTCAATATATTGGCAACCACTAGATAGCCCTAGGAATATGAATTAAACAAGTCAAGACCCAAATGAACATACTTGATCATCGATTAGAACACTGACTTATAACTCAGAATTTATTTCAAATACAATGTTACAAATGTGGATTTGGACAAAAATCACACTCACAAATTGTGTCAAGATCACTCGTGACTCACTAAAAGCTCAAGCTGATAGTTGAATGTCTAATTATAGTTATATTCTAACATGCGTTCTCACGGACAAATCCGTTTACGGGTTTGGAGGTGAATTATTTAGAAGGGAGAGATGAACCCATTGAGAAGAATGATAAGGGCTAGCTCATTTTGGGACAAATTTGATAAATAGAGAAGAAATATATTTTTTTTATAAAGAGTGAGGTTTGAACCCGGGTCCGTAAGATGCCAAGCTCTGATATCATATTAGCGGATCAACTCAACTAAAAGCTCAAACTGATAGTTGAATGTCTAATTATAGTTATATTCTAACATTGTCCAAACTTAGAAGCCAAGAAAGAGAAGCCACTATAATTGATCAACCATAAATTAACACACAAAAAAAAGAATTTGAAAATAGGATAGATAGATAGATACTTTGTCCACAAAGGGGACCAAACAGCTAAGGCAAGAGGGAGGAAGGATTGATGATGAATTGGAATCAAAATCATGAATAAGCCATGAGGATAGTTTTTGGAGTGACTTGTAGTAAATTTATTGGCACCAACCAGAGAAAGAGAAGCCTCCTTTTTTATTTCTCATCAAAGTGTACCAAATGGAATAATATTATTTCCCTTTTTCTTCTCCCAACTAGCTACCTCCTACCTTGCTTTGCTTCTTTCATTTATTGTATGGTCCCTTTCATTTTTTTCATCATTTCTTCCTACTTCATTATTCTCATTTTTCACTGATGAGTTTCAATATAGTCATGCCTTCATCTTCATGATAGGACAATAGATGAATGAGGAAAACCATATTCTATAACACACCATGCCTTTCTTGTTAACTATTCAATCTCTATTGCCAAACCAATGCCCACTTAAATGTCAAAACATATTTACATTTTAATTTCTTCCCAACTATAATGCCATAATCTCCCTTTAAATCTTGACCTTGAAAAGAAATCTTTGATTCTTATCCGGTTGAGATTGGGAACATAAAACAAGCTAAAGTAAAAGAGTCTGAGAGACTGAAGTCTTTTGAGAGAATATTAGGGTTAAGCCTTCTTCCTTCTTCTTACGTCCTCATCGTCCACCATCGGCCACCATGTTTGCCTTCGTCACTATCTCCGTTGATCCACCTCCCTCGGGCAATAATCCTTTCAAGTGAAGAGCTTTCCCTTCCGTCCCTCAGATGCTCTCCTTTTCTGGTGAATATCAGGTATGAATCTCGTATCTTCATGTAGCCATCGTCTTCCATTCGAGGGCCATCAGAGGACACCGATTGAAGAACGATTGAGAGCTATTCGGCCAGTGGTTTTGGGATCTGGGGCCGGGATGGTAAG
The DNA here is from genome assembly GCA_963921825.1 of Erodium maritimum. Classification (NCBI taxonomy): domain Eukaryota; kingdom Viridiplantae; phylum Streptophyta; class Magnoliopsida; order Geraniales; family Geraniaceae; genus Erodium; species Erodium maritimum. The sequence goes on along the minus strand of OY997592.1, from coordinate 67,859,156 downwards.
AGGGTGTATCTTTCCACGACACCCTAAATCGGGTTATCCCGACGAATCAAGATTAAAGGTCGACAGTCGTAGAATTCCTCGCCACAAAAGCCATGGATATCAGATGAACGGCATTACCTACTTTTTAGACGAGGAAGAAAGGAGGGTACCACTGCATGATCCTTTGGTTTGATGTGAGAGGACCTGAGGAAGGGGGGAGGCCCAGAAATGGCCTATCCTCCGAGACCCAGGACGGGCGATGCTAGGACGTCTCGGAAAAGTCAAGGAAGTAGCGCATTTTTATTCTTTTTATATTGTTATTTCTATTTTGGTTTAATTCTGAACTGCAGTTTATGGTTTCTTAGTTGAATTAAAAATTATAGTATTTTTTCATTTTTTTGAGAGTGTGGTAAGAAGATGTCCTCAATTTGTGTTTATGATAAAAAAAAAGTATATTAGTTCTACGGGTTGAAGAGAGTTGGGTCACCTACGGAGGATTCGGGCAATATTCTGGAGCCCAGGGTCTTTGGCCCTACTTCGTAACTTTTGATTGACAGTAATGCACTCCCTCATATAATCCGTTTCAAACAAAAAATCTGGACCATGTAAAATATTTAAGATGAATTGTTTTGCTTGATGTTATTATAAAAAAATTGATAATATATATTACATAATATTATGATTGATTGTTATAATCAAATCAAAACGAATATATCATATTGATTCTTATTTAATTATCGTTAATAGACCAAAGCTTAATCTTGGAATGGCTATTTCATTACCTTGCTATATATTTTCCACATATGAACCATTTCTCTCATTTTAAATAAAACAATATTATTTTTTGTTGTTGATTTTAACTGTTAAATAACGTCATTTGTATTTCATAAATGACATTTGTCAGTACATAACTTGTTTTTTTTTAATGGAAAAAAGGTGAGAAAAGAGTTTAGTGGTTAACTCCTTTGAAAGGAAAAAAAAACAGAAATTAAGACCACATTTTCCTCATGGACTCAAATCAAGCGGAAGAATTGGGAGGAGAGGGGGCAGCCAATCAGTTGTCATTCTACAATATTTTATAAATTCATGCATTTTACTAAATTTTGATGCTAATAAATAAATAGAAAACCACTCCATTTAGCATTCAATCTAAGACTTGAAATGTTTAAAGTAGCAAAAAGCATGAGCCATTTGGACCATTAGGATTTGGATTCCTAATCAGAACATCATGAAAAGTATTGTGAAGAGAAATAGTAACTAGTACATTTCAATTTTAATTTTTTTAATGCATTCAAATTGTTGAAACATTTATGATAATATATTATATTAATAACAAAATCGAATGACTTACAAGTACCAATTATTTTACTCTCACAAAAATATAAACATTTAATTCATCCAATCAACCTATTGAAACACAATAGATATCAATGGTTAAGAAATCACTCTTGAATTATTGAAATGTATGTCTATGTACAGGGGTGGAGTCGTTAGTTTTTTTCACTGGGTGGGGATATAAAATAAATACGGTAAACATCATAAAAATAATGTAAAATAATATTAAAAATATGAATATCGCATCAAATGACAACAAATATCTTTAAATCACAGATCACAACGATGAATTTAAAATATTATAAAACATTTTCATTACCAGTACAACCGAAAACTTATATACCTCATTATGTACGGCCAACTAAAACTAGGACAACTAAACAACGTGTAACCGTACAAATATAACTCCACTATTGTCTATATACGAGTTTCTAGTTTTTATTTTAAGAATATATTCTACCAACATCTATCCTCAATATACATTATTCACGTAGAAAAGAAATCTAGTTGGTTGTGAAGCTACAAAAATGTTTAGGTCATGGATAGTGCATTGTTTCCCAGGGATATATAACAAGAAAAATAAGAGGGGCATTAATGAGGTTCACGCGTCATGGACACTCAAGAAAAATCAAACCCTAAATTGGAAGAACAATAAGTGATTCTCACCTTTTTCTTGTTAGAATCCAACAAAGGACACATCACTCACTCTCACATCTTCTTTTACTGTAATTCATATCTATCTATGAAAAAAATATTATTTTAATGTAAATTATTCATTTAAGGTTATTAGATTAAATAGATCTAATGACCCGTGTTTTTATAAAGTTTCTAGTAATAAATTAAATTACAAATTTTATAATTTAGAATTTTTGTCACTAATGTTCTTGGAAAGCAGAGATCACACAGTGTTTAAACATTATTTGAAGCGGTTATATATAGTATTAGTTTTTTTGGACTTTATTTATATTCTAGTTTTGGTTTCAATTCTTATTTTAATTGTGAATCTTGTTCTAGTTTTGTTTGTTGTTGCTATAATCGTTTTTTGTTAGACCGAATTGTATCCAGAAGTTATTGGGTCATTATTTTTGTAAGAGCTTTAACCATTATAATGCCTCTTTTTTTTATTAATGAAGCTACTTATTCTCAAAAAAGTTACATGCATTGCATATATATGTTTGGTTCAAGTCATTTTCTTTACATCAATCGAGCCCTTGACAAGTGCAATTACATGTAACCTATTTTACAAAAAAAAATAGTTTAGGAGTTGAATTATCAAAATAATAATTATTATTATAATTAATTTCATTTGTTAAACTTGACTTTAAGAGAAAAGTAGTGGCGATTTATTTTGAAGATGGGTCGGTGAACTCAAAAGTGTGCCCTATGGTTCTTTGGTATGTGTTATTTTCAGCCATTTGGTTCATTATATATGGGTTTGCATGTCAATTAATAATGCGATGGCCATGATATTGACTAGCAATAGCTGACTTTTAATAGGTTAAAAGAAGTAATTATAATGTGAAAAGTCCAATGAAATAATGAAGATATATAATTATTCTTATTAATCTTCCACAGTTGCTAAAAGTTATTCCCTCAACTTTGTTGGGGAATTAATTAATTGGAGTCTCTCCCTCCATTATTTATCATTATGAGATATATTGTGTTCAATTTAATCATCCATACAAGATTAAAGCACTTTCTACAAAATTAGGTTAGTCTCGATTCTTGGTGGGCTAAAATAAATCGAGCTTTTAATAAAAATGATATTATTATTTATTATTATTTTGAAAGTAAATGTAATATTAATAATAATAAAGTTGTTCGAAGATTACGAGAAGCTAAAAACAAAAATTAGAAACAATAATCGAAAAAAAACTAAACATGAAACATATAGATCGGTAATGAAAATACGTTGGAGCGGTCCAAAGTGAAACCGCGAGTTGTTCTAACAAGCAGTATGCAGCGTGATGCGTTTTACGTTTGATGAACTCGAGTTGTGCATTCTCGATTCAATGTACAAGTCATGTACAATCTTGAGTTAATTTGCTCAAAAGAGAGAATGTTCATTTAACTGATGAGGTTGATCAATGGAACTCCATAGATCGCCCTAATCGTGATCGTTGTCGATTAAGTGACGACGATGGTCAATGGGAATATAAAGATCATCCATGCGTCGAATAGTGCTAAATAAGTGGCAATCACTCTGGGGAGTATTCGGTGGATGATCGGAAAAAATGCTTGGATTGTTCGTTTGTAAAGACCTGGTTATGTAAAATTGAACTATTCTCCCACCCTAATCTAGATCTTTTGATGTCCTCCCTTAGATAGATGTAAGGACTTGGTGAAAGTAGGATGTGTTGAAAACCGTCCGACATGACGACAGGCGGAATGATACTTGATGGAGTCGTCTCCTCCCTAAGCATAGTGACTAGGAAGCATTAACCCAGTCACTCGCCCTGAAGGTCATCATTCAGATAGGGCGAGGGTGCTTCCCACCCATCGCATATTGTGTCGTTACCATTAACAGAAACCCTTGAATGCATGATATGATGTCGCCGCCAGTCACGAAGATGACCCCCGCTTACTTTCGGTACATCGCAGATGCAATACTATGAACTTGATTCTAGTATGTTTGTGAGCCTTCGCATTCACCAATATTTTCGGGGGTCTGTATCCTTTTCCCCGGTATCCTCGATTTTCCATGTTGTTGCGTAAACCTCGAAGGATGACAAAAAATCAAAACGTCATTGTCGGTAACGACCAGATTGTTCCTTGGTACCATCGTTGGAATAAAAGTCTCTATGTGTTATCAACTACCGGTCGCACCTCTACTGCGAAGGCAAAATTTTGCCACGACTCCTCCGCCTCCATCGTGACCCTAAGAGTACTTATCCACGACTACGAGGATCCACATCACCTCAGCCATCAGGAACCTCTTTGTTGTGACCATGATGAGTTGCACCACCATGGGATCAAAATACCAACGGAAAAATCGTCTAATTGCAGCGCTGAAATCCTGCACATCGCCCTGGCCGTTAGACTCAACCTCTTTATTACTGCCCAAGTCGTTATTGCCTACATAGGACCGCCCTTAACCGTCATTAAAGGGTTGGGAGAGAAAGCGAGAGGGGCTAAGGGTAGAGATAGGAGCATGTACTCCACGACCATGAAAAAACCACCCCCGACAGAAAAAATACAGAACACGGGATGGTGGATGTTCGTGTGATCCTCAACCCACTATGTCTCCTTCATGGACCATTTCTTGTCGTTTCTGCTCCCACATCTTATCATCCTCTATCCTCTCCGATGATATCATTTGATATCGTCATTCTCTTCACCATAAAGATAATGGGTCCGCGTTTGATATCGAAGAAAGAGATGAACATAATGATTGAGGTTATGGGGGCGGTGCTGAGAAGGAGATAGCGGACCATGACGATTACTTCGTTCAGAAGCGAGACACTAACAGACGCTTGGGGTTATCAACGCACCACGAATGCACAACCGCAATACGAATGCTTGTGTATGGGTGCTCAGCTGATTCGTTGGACGAACCCCTACGGCTTGGAGTAAATATTATACTTGAATGTGTACGCCGGTTTTGCAGGGCCGTTGTTCATGTATTCAAGGCTGAGTACGAGCGTAAACCAACAGCGGAGGACTTGACCTGATTACTCAAAAAGAGGTACAACCAAAGGTTCCCCGACATGATTGGGAGTCTTGACTGCATGCATTGGGAGTAGAAGAATTTTCCAGTTGCATTGCAAGGAACCTATGGCCGGGGATATCACCACGGGGATCCAATTGTTATGTTGGAAGTTGTAGCGTCTCGTGATTTATGGATTTGACATTCCTTTTTCGGGATGGCTTGCTTGAACAATGATATCGGGGTCCTCAACGCCGGACACTTATTCCACGGCGCTTTTCATGGTCGTGACTTTTTCGTGGAGTACGAATCAACGGGAATCGCTACAACCGACCTTATTATTTGGTTGACGACATTTACCCCTCATGGAGTTGGTTCGTGACGTCGATTGGCCGTCACAATACATGCAAACATGAATTATTTGCTAAAGTTCAAGAAGGTTCCCGGAAAGATATTGAGAGGGCTTTTGGAGTCCTCCAAGCACAGTGGCACATAATATCCCGACTCACTCATGTTTGGAGCAGGCATACTTTGGTTGATATCATGCATACTTGTATCATTCTACATAACATGATTGTAGAGGACGAGCGCGACTTGTACGAAGAAAGAGATGACGACTTGTATTACGACGCCCCTCCAGAAATTCTAGATTGGACACCACCAGAACGATGGCACCAAGGAGGTCCCTTGACCTACCAACAACGCTTGGACGCTCGACTCAGTGTGACAAATGATTTGACCCACCGACAACTCCAAAATGACCTTATTGAGCACATATGGGGTCGGTTTGGAGCGCATTATCATTCAGACGACGATGGGGAAATCTTTTAATCTGTAACAATTTTCTTGTCAAATGTGTATTAGATGGTATTATTTGGGGATGTATAAAATTATAAGTTTCAATTTATCTAGTTAATTTATTTTTTACTAATTAATTTTATCAAATTTGTTTCAATTTTGTTATATTGGAATTTAATAAACAGGGGATGGAGAAGGAACTTTGACCTTTTGATATGAACCTTTGAAACTTCCTTGATGGTCGTTTAGTATATATGTTTTTTTTGAAATACTAACGGTTACTATCCTGAGATTATTTATTTTAATTTATAATAAATTTTGTCAAATTTATTTCAATTTTCTATAATATTTATTGTTTTAATAAAATAAATAAATTAATTCAGCAAAATATCAATTCAACATCCACTCAGAACATAAGTCACAGCCTTAATCTCACACTGTGGAACACAGTGAAATTAAAGAGCTCAAAATCACTATTTTACTTAATCATTTTACATAATCCGTGTACGATTTTTTATATGAATCTATTACAGAAGTCTTTTCACTCTATGTGCTCTTAAAAAAAACACATAACCATAGAAGTCTTTCAATTCCTACAATCCAACCCCATCACTCCATTCACAAATACACACATACATCAAAGCCAAGCATTAGAAAGGGTCATATGGGTTGTACTTTTAATATATTTTAAAATGTATTTTCCTAATTTCTTTGCACTTATTTTGGGCACATCTTGCCATTCTAAATCACCTACCTTTTAGTGGGGGATAGGAGAAAAAGAATCAAAAGAAATTGATGGTGAAATGAGGTAGAGCTAGCTAGGTAGGGAGTGACATGTTATTGATGTGCCTCACTTTATTATTGCAATTATTTTGGTACTACATCTCTTGTTTTCTTCATGGGTATTTATTAAATGGGGTTCCCATGTTTCAAGTTTGAACCCTTTCTTTTTTTCAAAATCTCCCTTCACATGCATTGTGTTGTCATTTCTTTTGAATTCAAAATCTCTACAACCTTCCATGTTGTTAGGACTTCACCAAACATGTATTATATATATTGTAAATTAAATTATTTGTGGGGTTTAACATGCAAATCATAACTAATATTTTTATGTTTTTTTATAAAAATAAAATTTCTTTAGTGAATATATATATATATTTTTTTGATAGGCTAAAGATTTTATTAGGCTTTCGTTCTATAAGAGGATAGAACGAAGCGAAAGAAAGACCCCAAAACGGAGCCTATTCTCCAGACCAAAACAGCTACGATTAGTGAACATATATATATATTGACTTTTGGAATTCAGAAAATACAAATATTTATTTGATATATAAAAAATTATGGTTAAATGTTGAAACTTACCCCTATGTATTGATCACGAACACTATGTTACCCTCCTTTTCAAAATCACATTTGTGGTACCTTATCTATTGGTCACGTGATTCCGTTAGGAAAAATAGACGGTAAAATGCCGTTTTTTCCATTCCGTTAGTCATATGACCTCAAATGTCATATAATGGATGGTAAAATGCCGTTTTTCCTCAATTATTTGACTTTTATACATTTTATAAGGAACATCACCATTGCACCTTCGTTGTCGTTCCTTATAAAATATTATAGATGAATTAATCATGTTATAACTATAACATAGACCCACCATTATTGTGAATAAATCATAGGGATGCCAATTATAGGTGCTCCTCAACGATTAATCAACCAAAAGGTCTATATAATCAAATAATGAAATGTGAGTGAAGTCATGTGACATTAATATTTGTGTCCCTTCCACCTCAATTATATGCAGAAAAAAGGTATTATAAACACTGGCTGTGGCTGCTATCAATTACTAGAAGCAGCTTTGCAGTGTTTCTTTGTTTCGGCTTTAGACCTTAATTAATAGGTGCACCATTAATCGAAGTTAGGGACAGAAATGTCTTTTCACCACGGCATGCCACGTTCTCCGCACGTGACTGACACTTTCGTTCGTATGTGATATCCAACTCCAAAGTACAGTTTCGGTACTTTATTAATTATGCCCTATTATTCTTTTCCTCCCCAAGCAATCAACAAATTAATATTGTTTCGAAAAAAAATAATCAACAAAAAATAATACAAAGAAACCTTATTTTTATAAGGGTTAATTGTTGAAACTTATCCTTATGTATTGGTCACGAACACTATGCTACCCTCCTTTTCAAAATGATATTTGCGGTACCTTATCTATTGGTCACGCGATTACGTTAGGAAAAATAGACGGTAAAATGCCGTTTTTTCCATTCCGTTAGTCATATGACCTCAGTGTCATATAATGGATGGTAAAATGACGTTTTTTCCTTCATTATTTGACTTTTATACATTTTATTAGGAACATTATCATTGCACCCTCGTTGTTGTTCCTTATACAATATATAGAGGTCAAATACTTAAGGAAAAAAAACGACATTTTACCATCCATTATATGACACTTGAGGTCATATGACTAACGGAATGGAAAAAACGGCATTTTACCGTCTATTTTTCCTAACGTAATCGCGTGACCAATAGATAAGGTACCGCAAATATCATTTTGAAAATGAGGGTAGCATAGTGTTCGTGACCAATACATAAGGGTAAGTTTCAACAATTAACCATTTTTTTAACTATCCTTTTAAAGTTTATGAAATGAATCATAAACGACTGAGAAAGACTTATGAGCAAAACATTGTTTTATGGTTAAGAGAAAATCTCATCAAAACAAACATTGTTCATGTGAAAACTATAAGGAAATATTATTGATGTACGAAAATATGTTACAAAGACCATCGAAATAGTTTAGAATATCAATTCAAGCTTATGACACGAGGTATGTGTTACCAACTAGTTATTCCGTAAACGTAAACAAGTACAAAATAAAATAAAATAACATATAAATTAAATCTAACGTTATTTTCTAATTAAACCATTTCAAACCATATTTTTAATTCTTAAAAATTCAAATTCAAAGAATTAAAGGCATAATGTCTTTTTTATCAGCAAAGCAAATATATAAATGAAAGTCTCTCGAGGTGAAAGAGGAGTACGACAAGAAGGTCTAGTTACAAACCTCAAAAACCCAAAGAAGAACGCAGCCAACTATAAGGGTATGAAAAAAAACCAACACCAGAAATAGACTGGCATGAAAGCTCAGCCTCTAAAGAATTCCAACAAATGGAGAATACACTTAAATAGGTCTCAGTACCTAGATTTAACAAACATTAAGAACTAAAAACAGGATCTGATACCCAAATATAACAACCATGAAGCATTAAAACTAATAAAGATTTATAAACATCTAGATTAAACCAACATGAAACACAGGAAAAAAAGACTTTCAACGTATTTTTTTCAACAGTAAGAATCGTTAATCTATTTCGGTTTTGTTTGATAGATCTCAATGTAATTGATATTGGACTTGATTGTCTCCTACCAATGTTGGATTTCAAACTAAAAATGAAGAAGTTGAACAATCACCAAAAAGAATATAGAAGTTGGTATAATAATTGGGTTGATAATGGTAGGGTTGTGCATTTGTTAACACATTTGGCCATGTCACCACCATGAGTAGAAGGTGGGTTTTTCTTGGTTGTGAAGGTAAAGATAAGAACTAAAACTAATAATAAATAAATTCAAGCTTAGCAAGGTGCCATATGTTTCATGGATTTGGAAGCAAAGGGAGGGAAATGAGGCTCAACCATATCATGATTCCAAATTGTTTTCATATTGGTTGGATATAATTAGGTCACCTCTCTTTTTCTCTCACTATCTCTTTATGCATAGATATATGTACACACATGTATGAGAGTGTCATTTCCTTTTGAGGTTCTCTAAATGGTTGAATAATTTTCTCTTTTTGGCATCTTTTGTGGGTTTAGTCAGAAAAGGTGGTCTCATTTGAATAGTTCATGTTATATAATCTATACTGATAGAGAATCATCTAAGTGAATTCGAACTTCGATTTAAATTAATTATCCGAATGAATCGTTGATGTCTGAAATAACTGATCCGACTGAAAAGTTAAGGCGAACGACTCATCGTTAGGACGAATTATGCGACGGATATTTTTGTCTGTCGAATCCCCTTACGCCATGTGATTAAAATAGTTTTGAAACACCGGATTTTTTTACAAAGTTTCACACATGTAATTGGATTAGTTGGTGATAAGATTTGTAGTATGATTGGTTGGACGTTGTATAGTTTATTGGGTTTGGTACGTATCATCCATGGATCCATGTATTCTGATTCTGATCCGTCCATATTGTTGTAGATCAATAAAATCGGATCCACTATCCATCCACTCATATACATGAATATCAGGCCGGACGAATATGCGAGCGGAACTAATCACTGAATGTTTTTGAACATCCCTATCTGAAATCACTGATCACCTACATCAATATCTTTTTATTAACTCAATCTCTTTTTTTTAAACGGGCAACGAGGAAGTTTCACTGAACATGTCAAACATCGATTATACAAGTAGGGGCAGAGGCCCTGAACTCCATAATATGTCTGGCTTTTTTGTAGGTGACCCACCGTTCTTAGACCTGTAGAACTAGTTTAATTTTCATCTTGGACAAAAAAAAATATATAAATTCCGCCGTTTTACCCTTAACCCTAAACAAATAATATAAAAGACAAAAACAGAACCAGGAATTGCAAAAAACATAAAATAACGAAATAGACAATACAGTGGAACACCAAAACTAGGAAACCTGCAATGCAAATTATCCTGAAACTCATAGTTTTCGCAGTGGAGCTTTGTTGTATTGTCGATCCGTCAGGTCAATCCGGCCTTGGGTGCCGTGGAACAGTTTTCCATCTTATTGTCCCACCCCCGGATCCCAAACCCTCTAACTGGATTGCTTCAAGGCCTTCTTCAATCGGTTCGTACCAGTGTTCGATTGATAAACCTTTAGTTGTAATCGGTTTTCGTCTGAGACCAACCCTCGACAGTTCCAATCCATAAACTTGTCCATCCAAACCTCCAAAACCATTGCACAAACAATACGAGGAGACGAAAATGTGATGAAAATAATACATACATGAAGATTGAGAATGATTGCGTGATATAAGGAACGGATTTGGTGGAAGATGATGCATTAGTGTCACTCTTTAAAAGAAAAACGGTTATCATCGACTGTGAAAAAGATCTAGCCTTGAAGGCTCTAAACTTAGCCTTGACGGTTCTGTAACCTAGCCTTGTTCTAACCCAATTAACTATTTAGCTTTTAACTCAATCTTATTAGTTTTTTTTCCTCCCGAGATCACTATTCAATATTCCGATTCATTTGAAGTGCTTTAAACGTTGTAAAATTCGATACGAGACAACCCATATGGGTCGGTAGTATAGGTTTGAACCACATAGAAATGTCAATATTTCAATAGACCCATTTGATGGGTTCCACAAATATTATATTATCGGTTGGGTCTTTAGGTGTGTGTATAATTTCAATGAAATGGGTCCATAAATTAGATCACCGGCTTGGACGACAATACAAAGCTTATAGCATAGTTGGCTACATAGTGGTTGGTCCCAACAAAGCTACATACTTAAATGGAGTTGAATCTGAATTCAGATTTCTAATGCTAGAATTGAAATCACATTCGAGAATCCAAATCCAGCACGATTTCTTACCGAATTGGTTTTGTTTGCACTCCATTTCGTGATGTGTCCATGAAATGGACCAGTTTTTATTTATTTATGTATGTGATGTTTGTGTTAAGAAAAACAATACAAAAGACATGGACAACTTTGTTAATCATAATTTCCACCACCGAAGTCTCAATCATATCGTTGTAGTGTTGCCGATTCTTAACTAATTGGGGTTAATATAATTCAATGTGCTTAATTAGCCGCCTGTCTCAATATTATACCACTTATGATTCAAAAGTGAATTCTATTTAGAGTAAAGATAAAGGTGAGTATTAAAATAAAATTAATGAAATTTTAAGGTATTGAAGTGACACATAAAAGATTTAGGACGCTCTAAATGAATTAATGAAAGTTTAGGGTACTGAGGTGACACAAAAGAGACTTAGTGATACTTTAAATGAAATATGAAAGATTTAGAGCACTAAGGTGGAATTATCCCTTTATTTATGCATATAGTACGGAAAATTGTTGAAATTAACGTTCCCGTTTAAAATTTTGTATTTCATCCAAATTAGATTATGTGTCATGCATGTGACTTCCAAAGTTTTTTAAAAACACTACTCATATCATTATATTAAAAAAGAATATTTGCAAAAGATAAAATTACGAAAGTTCATGAATATAAGTTTCAAGAACTTTACCTTCAATGTCTCAAGTTGTCTAAAAGACACAAATAATAGTTGTTTTTCGCAATTTTCCCCCATATACTATGAATGAAATTTATAACATAAATTCAGCCTCTCCCTCCCATTTGCTCTCAAATAAATAATATAGCAAAGTTCGAATATTAGATTTTATAAGAAATTTATATTCATCTTGATTAATCAGACCAACCTTATCAGACAAGAGAGTGAAAATTAACAAGAGTCCTAAAACAGCTAACTAAAATTTTATTTGGATGAGTAAACTATAAGAAGTTGATCAAGAAATCAAGTGTTGAGATCTTTAATCCCTTTATTAGAGCTTAAGTGACATTTAATGTAAAAAAAATATTGCCCTTATTAATAATAAGGAAATCATGCACACCCCACAACCAAATTTCACTAAGAAAATTAGGAGTGGAGCCAAATTTTGTCTCTCCCTTAGGACTTATCTCATGAAAGATCTCCAATAGATCACTACATCCAACCAGGACACATTTGCTTGTGGATGAAGGATTCAAAGTTTGAATATTAGCAAAAGTTAAAAACAACTAAAACTTAGACCTCATCAACCCATGATCTGATATGGTCTACAAATTAATACGAAATTTAGGCATGAGACACATCAATTAGGCCAAAACTTTAAAACATTAGCTTTTTTCGGAGTCTTCGTTTTGGATTCATTCAGATTGGATTATTCAAACGCAATTTCATCATCATCTTCGTTTCCGTCTCCGTCTCCATCTACATATGTAACTTATGACCAAAAACCTATAATAAAATAAAAAAACATGACTTACACCAAGAGATAAGGCACTGTAATTGGTAAGGGACCCATGTGAGGTGTCCCAACCTTTTCAGGGTTTCTTAACCTGTGAGGTCCCTTTCATTTGCCGAGTATATTATGAGAGGTTTTTGGTGTAGGCTTGGAAGTTGGTTGAGACTTGGCCTTGTTAGGAAGCTAAAGCTCATATGATCCATTGTATTGTCTCACCAATACCATGTAACATTTCTCATCACTCAAGCCCTATCATGACATATAAATACTTAAAATAACATATCATCTTCATGATCACTGTTAAATTTAAGAACGATTAGAAGTTCAGGCGAGTATGATCCACAAAATTCACAAAACTTATAAACGGCAATATGATTAATAATCTCTAAAAATGGCACTGGAGTGATCTCTCTTCACTAATTTTTGCTTTATGTTCTTTTCTACTAACATCTCTTCTTTAATCCTAATCTTCTCCATAATGATGTTGATTTGAATCAACAAAGTGCTAGAGAGAGCAAGTATTTTGTAGGTTTACTCTTAATTTAGGCTTAATTGCTTTCATCATCCAATAAAAGTCCCACATTTCATCCACTCCAAGGTCCATATGGCACCATCTATTATTTGATTCACTCCAATAATTTCTGTAGTGGTGGGCTAATAATTTAATTATGATAAATCAAAATCAATTAAAGAGAATCATGATTGAGATCAAGATGTCTCTGACTCAAGCAGGGATCTATAAAAATACAAGAGAACAGAGAAAAAAGTGATATTGAGTTACCATAACAAGTTGAAACTAAGTATATATCTACAATCAACAAAGCTGGGGGTGTTGGCCGTTGGGTTCAAGTGTGTAATACAATATGTATATGAGAGAACAAATTAAAAAAAAGGAAGTCAAGCACTACTCAATAGCAAAAGCTACCTCTACAAAGCTCATGGGAAATTCCAGAAAGATGGAATTTATTTGTCATAATGTTTGGTGGCTTTACAACCATTTGGGATTCTTTCCAAGGAAAGAATAACAAATATAGTGTTATTGTCATCTTTATTTTATACCAGATTGTTACCGATTTGTCGAATAGTCTTTTTTCTGATTTGGGTTACAAAGTTTATTGTGTTCCAATTTAGCCATCACTAGAGTAACACCACCTAGATATTGGCAAAATGAAGTAAAAAAAAATACTAATTGAGTGTCTAAATTAAGACATTGGATGATTAAAATGCTAGATCAAAAATTACTGACATTTACATGTCAAATGTCCCAAATCAGAAAGAAGAAGAAAAAAAATAACCCGGAGATTATTTTGGAACTTATTCCCCAAAAAAAGCATATTTATATATTGAGCACATTTCAAATTTTATGACCATGGTGACACTGAGGTTTGATTCTTCTCTGTTTTCTTTTATGGCATATGTAAGACTGTAACCATGGATCTGAGAACAGTATGCCTCAAAATAGTCTGCAAAGAAATTTTGAGAAGCACCAAAAAAATTGAATGGGCCATGATGCAAAGAAACATTGAATAAAGACTTTGGAAAAAGCAATATCTTTTGCAGATTTGCAGGACTAGGAAGAGGGGCATGATATCACTTGAAAACCACATATCCCAAAATTGGGTATTCTTCTTGGAAGGTTGGAAGTTGAGACTGTGAGAGAACAACTACAATTATGACACATATATATATAAATATATATTATTTTATATATGGTCTGCTCTTTAAGTCTCTTTCTGGTCATTGATCCACTTTCCTAGCCCCAAGAGGCTGCCCCAGGCAGGTCTGCTCTTCTTCTTTTTTCACTTTAGCTATTTCAAAGTCAAACTTGGAAACATTCAGCACTTGTAAGCAAGACCTTCAATAGGGTGTTGACCACACTACATGTATTGACAAACAATACAGTCAAAAGTCACCAAAACTTGATACAACTTCTTCAACCCTTATGGGCAGAAAATAAATGGGTGAAGTACTACTCCAGTTCTGACTTGAAAGGCACAAATGAATCCCCAATTTCTCTTCCATCTCTGGACAATACAGTTTTGGAGACTTAACAAAACAACTTTAATAGCCATTTAGTGTCGATTTAAAAACATGCATTATGAACTTCAACATTGGTGTCTTAAATAAAACTATAGGATAAAAGTATGGATTAATTACCTTTAGTACCCATTTTCTATTGGTAACACTCTTTTAGTACCCTGATGTATTGGTAACGCTATGGACAAAATTTTGGTCAAGTTTACACCATTTTGATGATATGTGACCAATTCATAAGGGGCATTAAATGTTCTGTTATCAGTACATAAGGGGTATTAAATGATCTGTGACCACTTCATAAAGGGTATTAAATAACACTTATCAAAACGGAATGACTGTTATTGAACGTTACAAAACGCAAAGTACAAAAGGTATGTTACCAACCGAAAATGGGTACAAAAGATAATTAACCCTAAAAGTATGTATGTGTGACAGATACATTACCTTTCCCATCCTATCACATGCTTTGTTATGCAGTTGTGCACCGGTATATGATGATCATCAAAACCCATGGTACACACCTGAAGAATGCAGGTCAGAGGAGGTTTCCATATAGGAAATCGTTAATTGTAGATTAATACAATGGATTTAAGGGTGTAATTAAGCCACTATGCTACTTAATGATACTACAGGAATAACCAGGGATGTTGAGGATCATAGATCTTCTATCTGCTCAAGAGAAGAGAAGTGTGCATCAATGGTGTTGAGAGTTTCTTGGTCTATTCCAATTGTTGAGAACAATTTCTGAATAGATCGGCTTGAATCTTTTCTGGAGCCCGAGTCATCCATGCTCTGACCCGTGAATAACTTGCAATCTTCAATTTCCATTGGGCTGGAACTTGCATTCTCATTGAAGAGCTGGTGTTTTGCCTCCATGCAAGATTTAAGATCCTCTGCATTTTGGGCTTTGTTCAACTTAACAACAAGGTCACTTAAAGCTGAAGCCCTTTCATCCTGATAAAACTTTGCCTTTTTGGGCCTCTTGTTACTTTCATTTAGGTCATCCGAGTCATTAACATTATGAGCTAACTCGGTTTCCTGAAGCCTCTTTAATCCCTTATCAACAATATGTCGAATCCTCTTTCTGAAGTCCTCAATTCCTATTGGATCTCTTCTCAAGATCAAACCTGTAATCGTCGTCCCAGGGTCAATCTCTGAAGAACTAGCAGGCCCATTCTCAGTCAAACCTTCTGTTGAGGATTTGACCATAAACACCTCCTCTAGCAAGCCGATATTTTGCATGTATCTATCAAAAGCTTCATTTTCCACTTCAATGTTTCTGTCCTTATACTCCTTCAGTTTGGAAAATCTCCACTCGTTAATAACAGCAGCATCCTAGAAAAAGCTTCAAAGATCAAGACAATTGTACATCAAAATGTACCAATCACAGAGACCTAGTCTATCATATTTATTGCAACAAACCTTTCTGGTCAATGGCTTCCTAGAACGGAATTGGATATGAACATTATTGTTGGAATGTTGCCGGTATGAAGCAACTCTAAGGGAAGTCCTGAAATAAAGTACATTAAAATGAACAAGTCATGCACTGAGACCAACTGTGTAGTTTTAAAAGGCTTAGGGTTGAGTTTGGCAATGGGAATGATTATAATTCTGATTGTTATTGTTATTGTTTGGCTAATCAATAATTAGAGAAAGGTTTTGGAGTTTTTTCTTGGAAATGTATGACCTTTGTTGACTTGCACTTATTCATGACTGATGTAAAAAATTCACCTATTAATGTGTTCAGTTAAGTCTCCGAGAAATATGAAAATACCATATCACAGAGTAAAATATATTATATTTTTGAAAAATTGAAAGGGCATTGCCATGTTTCTCTAGATCAATTGCACGAATTCAAGTACAAAAACCAAGAAAGTGTATATTGAAATACAAAGCTATGATGTTTTTTTCATCTTTTAATACAAACTCAAAATTTTGACATGAAACTACTCATATTTATCAATTTATAATTTTGTTTCTATGAAAATCAGAAGGCATGATCATGATACTCTTAAAAACTTACATGAAATCAACTTAAAAGTCACCTAAATTATAGATTGTAGCACAATTGTTTTATTTATAGTTTTTGAAGTATACGAGATAATGGGAATATGAATACCATTCCGACCATATTATGTGCAGTAAGTTGTTCTATGCGGAAAGATATCAGAATTAGATCACCTTAATGTTAATAAAAAAAGATCATCAATGAGAATTCTCACTCCAACAAAAAAAAATTATCCAAACACTACCTAAATGCATCTAAAGTCATGTCTAACAATCATAAAACAGACTATAGAGCATGCACCTGATTAAACAGATGGAATTTCCAACTTACCCTGTCGAAGATGCTTCAGTTGACTGCTTGTCAAAAAATGGTGTATTTGCAGTCGGTTCTTTGTCAGGAAAAGTTGCATTGGCTTTCAGAACTGTTTCAACGAAACATAACATATGAGGATGACTAAAATCTACCATCACGATAAATATTAAATGAAAAAAGAAAATAACAGCCTCATTGTAGACTTCATACTCTCGATTACTGACCCAGCATCTTTTGCTTATAGTCATGGAAATGAAACTGAATGTCTGAGATTTTAATTCAAATACACTGCACTGCTAAATACCAGAAACTTCACTTTTGATGGAAAAGAAGAGCGGCCAGACTAATAGACGTGATAATTCCTACAATAATACACTTAGTTTCTAACTGGATAGAAAAAGGCTGCAACTACTATAAAAATCTTCTTCCTGATACATCCAGTTTTCATTCTCTAATTATGAAACTTTTTTCTAGCATGGAACTTAGCATAACATTAACATATTAAAATAGAAGCAAATTATCATATTTTCTTGTGAAATAGCAGGCCCAACTTAGTTTGGGAAATAGCTTGATTGGCATTGCTGCAGTTGTCGTTATCTTTTGCACATGGAATATGCCAATATGGTTATGGTGAGCATGGTATGGCCATTTTTTCCATCATTCTATTATTTACTATAAAAATCTTCTTCCTGTACATCCAGTTTTCATTCTCTAATTATGAAACTTTTTTCCAGAATGGAACTTAGCATAACATTAACATATCCAAATAGAAGCAAATTATCATATTTTCTTGTGAAATAGCAGGCCCAACTTATAGTTTAAGAAATAGCTTGATTGGCATTGCTGCTGTTGTCGTTATCTTTTGCACACGGAATATGGTTATGATGAGCATGGTATGGCCATTTTTTCCATCATTCTATTATTTAAGCATCCACCGTAGCAAATAAATATTTGGGAAGGTCCAGAATTAAGTCAGAATGCAAATGCATATCTCTATTAGTTTCTTATATAGCATTTTCTTCAGATAATCAATTCAACCAGACAAACAAATGCGCACCTAAGGGTCCAAACGGAAAAAGTTAGAGTTTTCTAGTTATTTTATCAGTGTCTAAGCCCTCATTTCATATCATTGGATTATCTGTGAGGACAAACTTGAAAAGCTCCCTTTCTATCTAGAAGAGTAGAACCAGAAACCTCCTTTGGAATGGGAAAGTTCATTAATACAGATTAGTTGACCACATAATTCCAAACTCTACTTGATCAGTCCTAATAGCTAACTGGAAGTAGGCAAATCACTAGTTACTATGGAAATACTGGCTACAATATAAAAGACCTTGCCCTAAAATAGTTGTCGAGCATGTCTTTTCTGATAGAAAAGTAACATTTTGCAACAGCCCATAGAAGTGCGTAGGATGATCACATCACACAAGTTTCCTAAGAAACTTGATTGTTATTTTTGAAGTAATGACCATACCCAGAATATTCTTTTCCCTTACATGATGGAATCGATGAACAAAACTTCAAAACATTCCGCCAGAAGTTTCAACTAATAACTGCAAAACCAATACTAATTGCTAACAACAAGTTAAACATCGCTTACCATGAATATGACATGGATTTTGGGCTTTAGAGCAACAACGTTTGCATGACTGGTATGGGCACCTGCAACCAATCAGGTAATCTAGATAAATAGTTATCATTATCTCTCCGCATCAGTACAAGGGAAACAACAGAGTTTCAGTGCAGTTAAAACTAGCAAGATTATTTTCTTCCTATACAGTCCTCTGCACACTATGCCAGTTCTCATACAATATTCTTAGCTGGGTCGTCCACAACTGCCATAGGCTATGGCTACAAGATGATATCAAAGGTCGGTGCATTAACTGATCTCAAACACCGTAGATCTTCATTTAATTAAAAAAATGAAATGTAGCAGTTTGTTGAAGGCAGCAACTCTAGTTAAAATACGAACGCTTGCTTGTCCAAGTAAGTGGTCAAGCACTTGAACTCAAGTCCCTGAGACCAGGGTTACAGTCCATGCAGCGATATCTCTGAAGTCTTATTTCTCTCCAACTTTGGTTGGGCCTCTTTGATCTCTCACCAACTCTTGTTGGGTCAAGTGGAAAAAATAGACCTCCCTTCTAAATAAGGGGTGGGCTCGAGCTCAGATCTTGATACATTTAAATAATTGCTGATAATAAAGTCGCTCAACTTGAAACGATGTGATATTTGGTGCAACCGTACAAGGCATGCGGGTATATCGTTTTAAGGAGCGCAATGACACTGAGAAAGTTGAAATGGGTTCTTGCAAGGAAACCATGGTGGGTTATATGATAATGATTTTTTAAATCAACATAATTATTTCCAATTTTGGCACCAATCCAAGTGGCTATATTTATAGCACATTACATGTGTTCCAACGGCAACACCATAGTACTATATTACTAAAATGTGGTCTCCATATTACACATGTCATCTCCCACTTTCATGTTTACCTGCCTGAAACCTTCTTAGTCTCATTATTGTGGGTCACTAAGGTTTGACCATAACCTACATGTCTTCTCCTCCCACATTTGTTTGTGAATCACTGTAAACTGCTACCCTATACGCACCATCTTTCTGCTTCAAATATTATAATTGCTTATAAAATCAAATCACTAAGTGACTTCAATCCTTATTAGTCCAATTTTACCACAAGATCACAATCCTAGATTCGTACAATTTGAACTCTAAACATGAACACAACGAGCATTTTCAAAGAGTAAACTAAACTAACCTAATATCACCCAAAAGAACACGAGCAAACCAACATAGACAATAATGAGCAAATTAAGGTGATGGAAACCTATAACTTCACACTAACACCATCAATTTTAACACAAGATCACAATCCTAGATTCGTACAATTTGAACTCTAAACATGAACACAACGAGCATTTTCAAATAGTAAACTAAACTAACCTAATATCACCCAAAAGAACACGAGCAAACCATTAACATAGATAATAATGAGCAAATTAAGGTGATGGAAACCTATAAATTCACACTAACACTATCAATTCACCCCCCAAGAGCTCATAAACAACAGAACAAAAAAGATCTAACACAGTTGCAAGGATATATACATACCTGGAACGAGCGACGTTCCCGCACTGAATACACTTGGGCTTGTTAAGGCCGCGGAGGGTCTTCGTCGGCCTGTCGACGCGACGCGGGATGGAGCCAGTGGCTGGTGCGGTGTTGGTGGTGGCGGCGGAGTCGGTGCTGGTGCTGCTTAGGGCTGGCGACTCGGCCGCCATGAACGAGAGCTTCAGACCCGATTCGCGCCGTAAGCGACTCTGGAGATTCGAATTTCGAAGGAAATTTCAGTTTGTTTCGTTGCTTTTGGCGCTAATTGCTCCAATTCACAACCTGAACATAGAGAGACGTAGAGAGAGAGAGAAAGGAGGATCCGATTTCGAAACGAAGACTATGGTCTGGCGAGACCGGTCTGAAATAAAAGGAAACGAGATTGGGCTAAGGCCCATTATGACTTACTCAAAATTAAATGGGCCTTTTGATTTGGATCCGGTGAAATGGGCTTTTAATTTGAAACATGACCCATTATAACTGAGACTTTATAAGCTGGGGTTGTGTTTTATTTTAAATTTTATTTTGCGAAAATTAATTAAAATATCGCACACTGGATATTTAAGAACAGTGTCCTTTTCGTGTACCATGTTCTAATGATTTCCACTGAAAATACAGTTTTTCGAAATACGGATAATGTAGAATTAAAATGTGGATAGAAGAGTCCTATTTGGCAAATATGTTTCAAAAATATCTGGTTGAGTATATGATTGAAAATAAATACTCTAAATTTGGAGTATTATCTTCCTTTCAATTTGGGTATCCTCTCTATGAATTAAAATAAAATGTTTTATTTTAATTTTAAGATATATTTTCATCTCACTATTCTAGCTATGTGGGTTTTTTCATCTCACTACCTTAACTTTAATTTGTAGTATCTCACTACCCTCAGATTTTTTTTTTCACTTTAGTACCCGTCGTTAGTTTTACATCTATTTTTGGACGGAAAATGGTCATGTGCAAAGCACATGACCCTCGATTTTGGAAAAAATACCTAAACTACCCTTTGATTTCCTAATTTTTGGAAAGTTATCTAAAGAGTTAAGCTTAGTGATTTCACTCGTAAAGATTCAATTTTAGGTATTTTTTAAAATAGAGGGTCATGTGCTTTGCACATGACCATTTTCTGTCAAAAAATGGATGGAAAACTAACGACGGGTACTAAAGTGGAAAAAATGGCATTGTAGGGTAGTGAGATGCCACAAATTAAAGTTAGGGTAGTGAAATGAAAAAAAACCACATAATTAGGGTAGTGAGATGAAAATAACCCTAATTTTAATCAGTTATTACTATATCTAAAATACATATTAAATTTTATACTATTGAAGTTTAATTATTATATTTTTAGTTCACCCCCCGACCGCCTCTATGCATATGAGCATCATTTACTTCTCAATATTTATGTTTCAATTTCTAGTTCTTTCTGTTATGAAATTGTAAGGGTTCTGTCGTTTGACGGTCCCGAAACGCTATTATCTATTTAATAATATTGTCCTTTCTCTCAAAAAAATATATATATTTCATGTTTTATTCTATATTTGTTTTTTTAACATTGGAATCCTTAACTTATTTTACAACCGTAAATTGGTGTCTAGGAGCGAAGCCTTGGACATGAGTGGTAACACATAATCAAAACTAGAAAGGAAAGGTGATGGATAGCTTTGGATATGCCCGGAATGCTTATAACAAAGATGCTCGACTAGTGATCGTAGGGGTAGATCATTTTCCCCATAGATGTGTTCTACATTCACAACTTGCACTTTTTTGCCTCAACTCGGATAGACCTATGTTTCTTACTGAGCACGTTGGTTCCTTGGTGGGCACCCTTAGGGAAGGTGAGAATGATGCTAAGCATCTAAGGAGGTATCCAAGAAAAAAATGAGACACGAGATCGAGCTCTTTCAAATCCATTGGGACGGGACGTGTCTCCTCGACAACGTCCCCCTCTCTTGTGTAAAATTCATTGAAACTGACAAGGTTGCGTAGTATACCTCGTTTGTTTTGTCTCCATGAACTCGATCAAGCGTTTCAATGTCCAGATCCATTGGAGTGGCCCGTCATAAAGGCCCCAAGTGATCTGGCGCGCCACGATCTCGTCTTCGGAGCTGGATCGGGGTTTCGATGAGCTTGGATGATCGGAGAACGACAAGGGAGATTTGGGACCTCATCATATCCACCACAAGGAGAGAAGCATTCGTCGTGGAGGCGACGGAGGAGGCGTAAGCGGCGATGGCCAATTAATCGTTGGGGGAGAAGGAGAAATAGGTGATGAGGGTGGGTTGACGTTGGATGGACGAGACAGGGTCCGGGAAGGAGACCGCAGCCGATGACGGCGACAACTTGAAGTCTTAGGGTAAGAAGAGGAGAAGAGCATCGCTACAAGTAAACACAATTTTAATTCGATAAATAAAATATTTTTAGCCATACTCGGATTTATTAACATAAAGTTCACCATGGGAGTGGAATTCATATATAAAATATATTTTAAAATTTTATTTAAAACGGATAATTTATATCAAATCATTTATTCTATAATGAGAGAATAAGCTTGTCTTTTCGTTATAGCTGAAGTAAGATTCATATTATTTCGTGAAAAAAAAAACAGTACGTAATAGGAATAATTGAAACGAGCGAGGGTATTGACTGATCGAGACTATTCTTTCTAACTCGATGATAAAAATCATGTCGATCTTAGGTAGACTTTAAAGTGAGTAAATGAGTGTGTGGTCACTTACATCTTGACAAAAACTTCCTTGTTAATTGTGTATGACTTATAAGTAACATTTGTTTCTTACTTTTATTTGATGTGTACGTTAGGATTTCTTCAACTAAAGGATGGAAAAATACCCTAGTCTAATAGGAATCAGACGTTCTTATGGAGTATGTGTTCCAATATAAAAATATAATTGGCATTTGAATTCTCAATTTGAACTTTTAGTTGAGTTTGTTATCTAATATTTTATCATACCTAATTCTTCACGAACACGAGCTCAAGATCTCACAATCTACATATTTCTAATGTTTTATCTAGCGTTCCTCTTATGAGTCCATCATTATCTCTCATCTTTTAAATATTGCACGTCCAAACATATAAACGAGTTTGTCTGTAATGACGTGTGTTAAAGTATAAAATTATAATTTACCTCTCAACTATTAGATTGAGGTTTTAATTGAGTTGGTTTTATAATAGTGACAACCACATGGGATTTGATGGGGAACGGGACTAGTACTCGTTTCCCCCTATGATAGAATTAAGAATTTATATATAATTATATATAAATATATTATATTATTATATACACAATTGAAAATATAAATAATAAATTACTTTTGTTTTATAATTGAATGGTGAATTTATTGGAATTATTTGTTCCAAAATGGTTTCAGGGCATCCTCGTTCACTACGTGACGGGGAACGGACGAGGTATGAGCTGAAATTTTGGGATGAGATCATGAACCTCACCCCATACATGTTCCATTGTTATTCATATCTTCAATATTTTCCTTCACACGTCTTCTACATGTGGATCGAAACAATATTGGACTTATGCATATACGATAAACTTCACAAACACAAGAACGAGCTCAAATCAACACGACTTTCTATTTACACGCTAAAAATTAAAATGGGTTGAAGCACATGGAAGCCTATAAACACATACTCATATCGACCTAATTCTCATATTGTAATTTTAGTTAAAACATATCACTTATATCTTATAAAAATGAGTTTATACAATTAGAATGTCAACTCCGTGTAAAGTGATTGACACCTACATATATATCAATACATGATTAGACATCTCCACACAAAGTAGAGATCGAACAACATAAATGAAAAACGGATTATAGGTCGAATTAGGTTTACTATAATATCATGTACATTATTATTTATTACAGGTTACTTATATCAGGATGAGTTACTACGATTAAAATTTAGTATTTATAATGAGTTACTGTGATTTAAATTTTAGTATTCGTAATGAGTTTGACTTAAGTCTTTATAACTATCTATTTATTTATTATTTTAACATGAGATCAACATAACAACTAAGAGAGTTTTAGAGATTAGTAATTAGGGTTTAGCTTTCCCCTTTCTCTTCTATACTTTGTCACTCCTTCCCAATACAACTATCGTCGTTGTCCCCATGACCCTCCCACCAGCCTTCCGATGCCCTACCTTACAACCACAATCTCATTCGAGCATGTCCCTCCCATGACGGACTCGCCCGCTGTAGATCGGGCCACGAAGGTGAACACCTGCACTACTCTCTAAAAATCATCCCCTTCAGAACCTCCGACCTAAAAAGCTTCGAGTAGATGACCCTCTAGTCCTCTTTTCCATCTACTGACTAGTCCGCCAGGGTCTGTGCCCTCCCCCCGCGACCTGCCCTAGCAAGGGATAGTCGAGCCTAGCCTCGGCTGCAACCGGCACATGCAATCCCGATAGGAACCAGTCCTGCTTCACCGGGGTTGATCCTAACCACCATCATGCCATGTTTCACCGGAGCGTCCTCTTTGTCCATCATCCCGACGACTTCGAGAGAGATTCAACGGCACCGAACGTCGCTACCTTTCGAGGAAGATCCGGATGATGAGGAAAACATCATCGTTGTCCTGATTGAAGTTATTCCAACAACGACAAACGGTCGTTACCGTCACTCCCTGGTCGGGACTAGGGGTGGGCACGGCCGGGTAACCGGAACCGGCCACCCTGTGTGCCACCGGAACCGGAGTCGTCGGTGGTGCAATATCTACCACCGGCGCCAACCCCGAAACCGAGTAACACACCCAATAACTGACCTCAGTGGGGTCCGGGCGGGGCGGTTTTTTAACCGGGATAACCGGCCCAATAAAGGCCCATACTGTTTTGCCCAATTCAGGCCCAAAATAACGAAAATTGAAACTGAGCTCAAAGTCAAACCATTCAAATTTTTATATACAACTGTTTCATCACAAACAACATAACTTCATACTTTTATGTTGATACAAAATACTTGATTCAAAACAAACTTTTCAACATCTATAATACTTGATACAAAATACTTGATTCATACAAAATACTGCATAACGAAAATACTTGATACAAAATTACATCCATTTGTACAAAATACATCAGTTAGGGTCTTCAAAAGAATGGAAGCTTTCATTTGCTTCCATTAGAGCTTTCATTTGCTCCAAAAAAGGAAGCTTTCATTTGCTTTCCTTACTAGAACAGTACCTATCACAGAAATCAAATAACAAACAGATATTAGAATTAAGAAATAACTAAAATCAATAAAAGGCAAAAAAACAGCAACTACAAAATATTTACTAGTAACTAACCAACTTTTGGTAGTTCGATCACATAATAAGTGGAACCCCAACTGTGGTGGCGATGTTATCAATTTCTGGAAAATAGTTATACAAATAATTATTTTCAACCCAAGCACAAAAACAGATTGAAAAAACAGATTAATATCAAAAATGAATTAGTACCATCTTCCTCATCTTGAATCAAATCCTCATCCTTCTCCATAATAGCCAAAGTCTCAATAATATGAACACCTTTCAACCAATCTTGTGTGCAAATTAAGGCTTGCACAACACGAGTACTCAAAGAACTCCTAAACGCATCAAGAACTCTGTTGCCAGCACTAAAGGCACTTTCACTAGAAACAGATGTCATGGGAATGACTAGAATATCTCTAGCCATCCTAGAGAGAACAGGGAATCGATGTGCATTATCTGACCACCATGAGAGTATTTTAAATTCCTTACTGTCAGTTGCTGGTTGCTCATTTAAATAGGTTTCCAATTCATTTTGAGGAGCTCCAACACGTTGAAAACAAAGCTTTTTGAATTTTTCAAAGTTTCGGTGTGTTGATGGTGTGTCAACAACACTAACGGAACTGTCCGGTTGTGTTTGTGACTCATCAACACCGAATTCTGTTTTGTATTGTGCAAACATATCTGAATTTAGAGTCTCTAAAATACTCAAACAACTTCAACTTTTCAGATTCATATAACTTATAGATATCCCTCATGATAGTATATCTTGAGGGAATCACAAACATTGGACAAGCAGCCTTAACAAAATCATGAAACCCCTGCCCATCAACAAACCTAAAGGCCAATTCATCTATAATTATCATTTTAGTCAAGGCACCTCGAACAACTTGTTGCTCGAAGTGACAAGGGACTAGTTCCCCATCCTTTCCTTTACCCACCCTCTGAAAACCTAATTTTTGTTGAATAAGGTCATTGCTTATCTTCTCAGGGTTTTTTGGGCACTTCTCTATATGCAACTTTAATGTACTAGTCCCATATTTACTAGAATCAGCAGGGTAATTTTTTGGACAGTACTTGCAAAAGGCCCTACATTTACCATCTACTACAATCTCATTAAAATGTTTCCATACAGTTGAAGTGCGCTTAGAGGAAAGTTTAGATGTACCTTTGGATGCAGCTGCTGCTGCATCCTTACCACCTTTCCCAGCCTTACTACCTCGTTGCACGACAACAGCTCCATCACTCCCTTGCAAAGCTGCTGCTCCTTCATCTCTGATATGAATGCCTCCTGAACGCGACCCTTGACCAAGCTGGGTGACTGAATCTGGATCGATTATCCCCTGACATACAAATCAAACAAATTTGATTAAACATCAAAATATATAACTATAATATCATATTTAAAACCCTAAGTGAAGAATTCAGAAACACAAACCCTAAACAGAAACCATAATTTGAAAATTATGATACAAAAAATCAGAAACCCTAAATAAAATATTATAAACCCTAAATCAGCACCCCTAAATAAAACACAAACCCTAAAGCAAACAGCTCAAAACCCCTAAATTGAAATATTAGAAACCCTAACTCAAAAAAAAAATCAGAAACCCTAACTCAAACAAATTGAAACCCCTAAATAAAATATTAGAAACCCTAAATCAGAACCCCTAAATCAAAACCCTTTGACAAATTTCAGAAACCTAACTCAAACAAATTAAAACCCTAAATCAAATATTTTCAACCAAAATCGAATGAATCCGAAACCTTAGATGAAAACCCCTATAATAAAAACAGAAGCCCTGATTCAAAAAATATAAATCGTTTATACATTTCAAAAAACCCTATATCGAAAATTAGAAACCCTAAATCAATTTCAGAATCGAAACCCTAAATCAAAAATATTATGAACCAAACAAAAATCAAACAAAAGGTTGAGGAATAACCTTTCCCTTCGCTGCGCGCTTCTCCTTCTCGTGGTCCTTCTCCATTGTTCCTCTCTCAGACTCAGTTCAGATTCAGATTCGAAACCCTA
The DNA here is from genome assembly GCA_963921825.1 of Erodium maritimum. Taxonomy (NCBI): domain Eukaryota; kingdom Viridiplantae; phylum Streptophyta; class Magnoliopsida; order Geraniales; family Geraniaceae; genus Erodium; species Erodium maritimum. The sequence continues at coordinate 67,831,519 of OY997592.1, read as the reverse complement.
AATCGAACTCGGCGTCGGTGGTGTGGTGCTTGTCATTAATGATACACGGCTCACCCTTTTATAGCCTCGCCGAGTTCTGATCTCCCTCCACCGCATTAAATGAAGCCATGTCAGAGTATGGCTTCAAAGAGACGGTGAGGTAGGGAAGAAATCAGAGAGAAGGTGAGGATAGGGCCGATAGGCCATCCTTTGAGAGTGATACAGAGAGGGTTTGGTGAGGTGAGAGGGGACAACAGAGGAACGAAGATCGACGAGAGAGAAGGGAACAGATACGAGAGAGAAAGGGACGACAAAGTGAAGAAGATGAAGATCGTGAGTGAGCAGAGAGAGAGATGGGTTCGGCCGAGTAGGTGAAGAAACGCAGACAGCATTCAATGCATTTGGTTTGATACACGCGAACCCTTGAATCAACGGCTGAGATTCATAACCTACATCGGACGGCTGAGGTGTAAGAGAGCAGCGAGGTGGGCCTGGTGATGACGGGCCGGGGTGAGCTGTCGGGCCGAGGCGAGCTGGGCCTAAAGCCCAATACCCTTCCAGCCCAGTTCCAGCCGGCCGTTTCGGTGAACCGCCGGTTCTCTGAAGTCAAAACCGGAGCCGAACCGTTGACCACGCCGGTTCGATCATTTTTTCACCGTTTCTGCCGGGTTTTTCGCCGGTTCCGGTTTCTCCGGTGACGGTTCCGGGCGGTTCCGGTGTCAACGGTTTTTTTTGCCCACTCCTAGTCGGGACCACCCAACTGAAAAGGGCCCTGGACCTCTCAGGCATTCCGACCCGTCAACTGGTGGGTGAGGAGGAAAACGATGATCAATAGGCGATGGCTCCGAAACAGCCCCGCCAAAACCAATGAGTGGACTTTAGGAGGGGGGAAGGGCCTGTTGTGGGTTCCCCAAGACCTGGGATGGGTGGTGCTTAGTCGTCTCGAGAAAATCTTGAAGCGTTGAAGTTTTATTTACGTTCTTGTCACTTTTATACTGTGGTTTTTCTGGTTTACTAGATATTCTTAGTTGTTGGTTTTTATGATGTGGGGATGGTAGGAAGAGGTTTCTGCTTGTTTTTGTCTAAGATGCAAATTAGGTTTTTTCTACGGATCTATGAGCTAGTTACATTGCGGGAAGAGGGGGGACATATTCTGAAGTCCGGGACTATTAATTCTTTTGTAATCGAAGTTTAACAGTAATGCATCCTAACCTTGTTGTCGCCCAAAAAAATATGAGATCAACATACTTTAACAACTAAGAAGTCCTTCTCGATGTGATCTACAAAATGAAAATAATAGTCACGAATCAAAATCCTAATATATAGCTACCATTCCATTGATTTATGTAGTTGTTTCAGGGGTCATGCCGTCATGGAACCAACTTACAGTCGATACTGAAAGAACTAACTTAAAGAGTTAATTGACCTAGTCAAAAAAGCAAATGTTGTCAAACCTAGTTCAGGCAGGAATAATTGTGTCTATCATCGGGAGTGAGTGAGTGGGGCTGCGGAATAACGAAGGCGTCGTCAACAGGAACCACCACATTTTTTTGCATTTAAAAAATTACTAAAGTACAATATGACGGCCCAAGTTCATTCGGGGCTGCCCAAACCAGACAAATGGGCTCTGGCCCAATCTGTACGTGACAGCTGTACTTGAACGGATTATTGACTTATAGTATTGACTGGATTTATACCAACCAAGTTTCTCTCCAACTGACCTTGGATTCATACCCAAAATCGAATTTGGTTTTGGATACTTTGTTTGGTACAGTACAGCTGACTAAAACGGCTTTAATTAATACTATTAAACTAACAATAATAATGCAAGCCCCAACCTAATTAACCACGTTTTTTTGTTTAACCAAGGTTGTCAGTTGTCACCTCCATTTTGTATCTATTAAAATAATAATATAAACTCACGGAGTAGAAGTTAGAGAATATTGCAAAAAAACGACATTGAGATGTGCATGTTTGATTTTTTTTAAGAAAGGCGTCACACTTTATTAATAATGAAAAACAAAACAACAACATTTTTTTGTGGGATGATTCTGTTAGGGTTTGTAGTAAATCTTCGTCCTCTCTTCCTCCAATCTCTCTTCCTCCAATCGACAGAGTTCAACGTTGTTGTCGTGTGCGGCCTCTTTCTCCGGGCCTCGTCTTGTCCACCACCTCCTCCAGTGTAGCAGTTCCCTCCATTCTCTCTACTGCTTCCACTATTCCGTTATCCCACAATCGGAAGCGATCGAGCCCCACCACTTTCTCATGCGTCGCTGCAGCCCTAATCTACCTTCACTCACGACCTTGCACTTCTACTTCATTCTCCACCGCCAATGCCACCACCGTTACCTACTCTGTTATCAACGCCGCTACCTCCTCTACTACCACCAGAGTCGCCGTCATCTCTACTACTGCCACCAGAGCCTCTTCCAACACCAGCGCCTCAACTGCCACCAAATCCCAACGTCACGAGCCCGTCTACTACATGTGCTACCTCCACCTCCTACGGTGCCTCGATCGCGAACTTGCCTAATACATGTTGGTATCCTCCCCCGCCGTCTGTGCTACATCATGCGCCGCCTCCACCACTCTATGTAAGGGTGCGCCTTTCCCATGCACTGGATCGGGACCTTTCCACCGGTGCAAACTCAGTGCACCAACCCTATCTGTTGGATCGGAACTCTGACACCCCCAAGGTGTGTAGGGACGCACACCTTACCCTACGAGGTAATTTTGTCTATCAAATTTATAAGATTAAAATAAGAAAGGGTGAAATCGTCATTTCACACCCCACTTCTGCACATGACTAACTTAGAGGGATATTCTGTTAGTTTTCTAACGAAATATGCCAATTCCGTCCGTGGACAAATCAAAATGGTACCAAATTGGTCATTTGAAACATAAGGGTACCAAATCGTTCGTGGACGAACCATTTGGGTACCAAAAAGTATATAACCCTTAAAATTTTATTTTGGAAATAAATGATTTTAAAAATAAAAGTGATTTTTTAAAATTGAAATATGAATTTTAAATAGTAAAACTAATTTATAGAATCCAATGGTAAACTTTTGAAAATTTGAATGATACTTAGGAGTATTATGAACTTTCCACCTAATTTGGATGGAAAGTTAACTGAAATCCGACGATTAGGTGGTAAAATATCGATAAATGTTTGGTTAGGCTATTAAACTGTAAAAAAATTTGTCTATATATCATTTGGAAAATAAATGTTTAACGGCATGTTAGAATGAAATTTTCCCTTAAAAGTTCATGTGTTGATACCTATTACCTATAGCATGAAATGGCTGATGAACTTGTTTTGGTTCATTCTATATTCATGAGCTCCCACACACACCTCACTGCCAACCAACCCAACCTCATCCCAAACCTTAAATGTCGAAAAGCTCACCTCAAAAAACTAGAAACAATGTTGTCCCATGTAATGAGAAGTATCAAAGCACCAACGGTGACGGTGATCGCAATAGTATCCTTGGCGGCAACCGTGGGCGGCGTCATAGCCATAGACTGTGGCACCGTGACATCGCTAGTGGCAGCCTGCTCCACCTTCATCACCTATGGATCGCCGGACCCGTTCCCGGGGTCTCCCTGCTGCGACGCCATGACGGGCCTCAACATGTTCGCGGACACCATCGATGAGCGGAGGTCCGTCTGCAGGTGCTTAATGGGACTTATCACGACCTACAACCCAAACGCTTCCGCCATTGCAACCCTCCCTGGCTTTTGTGGAGTCTCTTTGGGTTTCACCATCAACCCCAACACTGATTGCAACTAGTAACCCCTCCTCTCTTATTTTCATAGCCAGTGGCGGAGCTAGGTTTTTATTGTGAGGGGACACCAAAAAAATTTCAATAGTAATACACAACGTCAAAAAAAATTGAGGAGGGGCACAACTAAAAAATTATAAGAATTTAAGGGTATTTTTCAAAAAAATCAAAAATCAGTAGAATTTTCAACAAAAAAAAAATTGAGGGGGGCACGTGCCCCCCTGGGCCCTACCTAGCTCCGCCACTGTATCATAGCCCAAACCCAAATGGGTGTCCTTCATTTTTACTCATTTTGTTCTTTTATGCAGCATTCTATGAAGTGGATGAGCTTTCGACCCGAATAAGGAACATGTATTTCATCTTCAGCGACACTAAATTAGTTAATTTTTAGAGCTTGTTGGTTGTTATGTATCGATATCGAGTGTATCAGAATGGTTTAATTGTTGATGTGATGATTAAGGGATGGAAATAGTAAGGGAATAGAGAAGAGAGGTAGATGCCAAAAAGGAGAAATAAATAGTGATAAGTGGGGGCAGTTCCTCCATCATTGAATAATAACAAACTAAGAGAATGTAGGTTTGTTTTAGCTATTCAAGGTGAAAATATTATTGCAAGGTGTCTTCACCTTAACGACTCTCCACACTCTTGAAACAAGTTTTGTAACCAGATAATCGAAGTGCGAGGAGGAAGATTATGAACAAACAATATGAAACCTTCACTGAGAGACCCAACCTTCCCTCATTGATTAACAATTATGTCACTACTAATTGGTTGTTGAGGCGAGATCACCACTAACTTTAACCGTCTCCACTCTCCATTAGGACCATTGGTGTATGCATTCCTTCCACCCCCAGTGGTTTGGCAGCTTCAAACCCTAAAGGAGGGCCGATAGATGAAGACGCAGACATTTTCTTCAGAAACACTAAGGAACGAAACAAACGTCTAATGTAGCTCTATGGAGAAGAAAACAAATTAGTTAACATTTTTGGCACATTAACTGTAACTTTGATTTCGTTTTTCGTTGATTTTAGTTTTCCTAAAATAGCAGCAAAAAAATATTGATATTAGTTTTCTGCCATTTTAAAAATAAATTGTTTTTTTAATTTTGTTTTTCTTCCATTTTAGAAAAACTAAAATCAGTATTTTTAAAAAATAGATTAAAAAATGTTCATATAAAGAATTTTTTAAACTAAATTTTTTAATAAAAATATAATTTGTAGAAAATAAAAAATGATCTTATAAAATAAAATTTGTTATTCAAATAAAATAAAAACTGAATTAAAAATAAAAACTGAATTTTTAACATAAAAACTGATTATTCAAAATTATAATTTGTGTTATATACTTTTTGGTACCCAAATGTTTCGCCCACGAACGATTTGGTAGCCTTATAATTTTTTATTCTAATTTGGTACCCTAATGTTCTGCCCACGAATGATTTGAGTTAATGGGGTTAAAAAACTAACAAAATGACGTGAAATGACCATTTTACACTTATATTGATTTAGTTGACTTTTGACTTTAATGTAAAATGACCATTTTACCCTTATATTGACTTTTGACTTTTAACTTTATATTTAAACTTATTTTTTAATAAGGTTTTTTTCATAAATATAAATAAATTTATTTTATTTTATTGAATTAATTTTTTATAAAAAAATTATTTTAATATATTTTTCGAATTTCTTATTCATTACTTTTTGAAATAATTAATAATTAATAATTTTTAAAATTTTCATTTTTCTTATAGAATTAATATATTTATTTATTTATTTTCTCATTTTCATATTTTTATTTATTTATTTTTAATTTTTTAATGTTTTAATTTTTAAGTTTTTAATTTATTTTTTTTAAATTTTTTTAATTTTAATTTAATTTTATTTTTTAAGTTTAAATTTTAACTTTTAAAATTTTAACTTTTTATTTATTTAATTTTTTTTATTTTTAATGTTTTAAATTTTTTTAATATTAAAATTTTTAATTAAATTTTTAATTTTTAAAATTTTAGTTTATTTATTTTTAATTTTTTGTTCTTATTTTATTTATTGTATTATAACTAAGGGTATAATGGTAAATTTGTCTACCAAATTTATAAGCTTAAAATAATAAAGGGTAAAATCGTCATTTCACACCCCACTTAACTGCACATGACTAAATTAGAGGAATATTCCGTTACTTTTCTAACGGAATATGCCAATTCCGTCCGTGGACAAATCAAAAAGGGTACCAAATTGGTCTTTTGAAACATAAGGGTACCAAATCGTTCGTGGACGAAACATTTGGGTACCAAAAATTATATAACCTTTACAAAAAATGAATTGTGTTGTCTTGTCAAAAAAGATATTGGAAGTGTTTTTTGACCGATTTGTCTTCTCAAAACAGAGATTCGAAATGTTTTTTGACCACCATATCTTATCGAGCTCAAAGCTTCGAAAATATCCCAGAGTTATCTTGTCCAACTCAGAGATTCGAAAAGAATCTCCGATATGTCTTATCCGACATATATTTTCAAATATAATCCTTGAGTTGTCTTGTCCAACTTAATGATTCGAAAAGAATCCCTGACATGTCTTATCTGACTTAGATATTCGAAAAAAATATATGAGTTGTCATGTTCGGTTATTGAAGTTTACCTATATAAGGCTTTTAGTTTGTATGTTGTGGTCCCAAATATTGTCACACTACAACTTTAAAATGAGTTATAATAACGACGGCTTTTTCATGGCTGGTGGGTTGATGTTTAGAGTCCACCGCCAGTTTCTTCTGATGAAGAATCTGATGAAGAATGGCTCGAGCACTACATCCCCTTCCTCTTTACACACTTCTAGACGCACCCCTCTTTCATCGAAGAACGTTCAACAAGCACCCCATCCTCATCCAATTACCCACCCTTTCTCCGCCCAATAAAGGTCATCCACGGTAGATGCAGTACATAGAAGCTGATGGTCATCATTGATAGATAGTTCAGACAGTGATTCCAAGTAACCCGATACGGGCCCTATCAAAGTACCACAATTTTGAAAATGTATTTTGGTGTTCTTATTAACTATTCAACATGTTGTGTAATGATAAAACTAATGTTCAGTTTATGTATTCTTTCTAAATTAAATAAAATTTAAACATATATTTATGTACGAATAGATTTAGTTTGAATTATATAAATTATTAGCAACAATTCAGTATTACTGGTTTTATTTCTTAGATTTATGTTTTTCATAATTTAATAAATTCAGCAAAAAAATATTTTAATTACCTAGTCATCAGACAAGAATTCCTAAAGATCTTGACAATAAAAAACAACAAACTTAGAGATCGAATCATGGCAATAAATCCTAACACACATATTCCGATACAATTTAAAGATTCAGAACCTCTTAAAAGATTCCAACGATGTACATGCTTTAAGATCATCCACAAAAGTGAGAATCCTCGGTTCTGAATCCTGCGATATGATTTAAGAATCGAGATCTCAACATTACAGATGAAAGTATCTCAAAGTTTCGAATCCTATGCTAGGATTAAGATTTAGGATCCCATCCACTCAGATTCTTTGACAGAATCGTGTGGACCGTATCCTATCATAGGAGTATATACTCATAGCGTGACATATGGATTTGTTTTTGTCTTAACTCATTTTACATATCATTATTTTCTATGTTCTCTTTGTTTTTAATTCATTTATAGAATTTGTTTTGCACCTTTTTTTACATCTATTCTTTTAATTCAGTTTACATTAACAATACTAATTTTCAATTTTATAAAAAATCTTATTTTTAATATATATAGTTCTATTTCTAAAATATTGATAATATTCATTTTAAATCTCAAACATATTATTTTACATTTTAAATGTTGTAAAATATAATTTTATTTGTATGTTTTTATTAATTATAAATTAAATATTTATTTTTTAGTTTTAATTAATTAGTAATTAAAGATACATTTTAAGGTTTAATTGTTAACATTAATTAATAATCATAAATATATTTACTTAGTTTTTTTTAAAGTTAACAACAGGTTCAAGTTTAATTTGTTTTAATGAATATATTTATTAAATAATGGTTAGTTATTTTTTTAAACATATAACATGGAACTTTTATTGAAAATAATATGGCAAAATGAAGAGTACAAATATGAGATATGGTAAGAGGGCCTAACTCGGTTCAGACAAGAATTTATGAACGCTAACCCTATAACAACGATACCCGACTAATCCAGGGAAAACATTTGCAAGAGAATCCTCAATGTGATGGCTGATCAAACAGATGGTTGTGGTCATTTTCCACTCAAACTGAAAATACCCGTGGTATGAGATGAGGGACACTTAAAATGATAATGTACATTTAGAGAACAACAAGAAATGGAAGAAACTGTTTTATTTTAATATTTAATAAAATAAAAAAAGCAACATTAATAAAAGACAAGAATCCCCACATGATTGTACAAAATCTTGTTATGGTAAAATATATTAATTGTACACAATTTTTAATACAAGAAATAAGATCTAGAATATCTAAAAGAGGTTACTCCATGTCCTAACCCCCCTACTTCACTTAATTGTCAAATCCGCACCCAAGCTTTGGTAAATTGTCAAATAGTAACGAATTTCAAAACTGAATTATTAAAAACCAAAAAGTACTGTTTAAATTGACTGTTTCCGTGATCAGTGAATAACGTGCGTCTCACGCGACTCATTTTTTAATGGATTTTGGGCGAGCTGAGGTCACGAAGAGATGGGATTCGAAGCTCGGACACAAAGAGATGAAGTTCGAAGAGCTGAGATGAAGAGATGAGGTCACGAAAAGATGAAGTTAAACCAAGTTAATGTCCGAATGAAGAACATATTCGAGGGTAAACTCGAATTTTCACTTGGCCAAGTTAACGTCCGTTTAAAATTGGAAACAGTTGGCAATTTTAGTTAATTGACCATTACTACATGGCAATTTCAATTGTATAGGGTTTAGATTTAACAATTTCTAAAAGTTGGGCGTTAGGACATGGAGTAACCCCTATCTAAAAAGGTCACAGTCCATAAGAGCATGAACAACAGAAAGGCCATTTGTGAGGTCATGGGAGTGAGACCCTTGTGCTGACTGGACAAAAGTAAGGCCCTGGGGTTGCAGAATAGTGGGTGTTTTGCAATGGAGAGACCCTCTGAGGTCCTGAGAGTGAGACCCTGTGCTGACTGGATCCTGACTGAATTATTAATTGATATTTTGCTGTTTTATTTAATTCTTTATCAGAAACCGTTTAAATTATATAAACAAATGTGGAAAAAATAATTAATGACAATAAATAAATAATAAATAAGTTTAACACGAATAAAAATGAACTTTTTAATAATGGAAAAGAAATCAATAAAATATGTGTATGGAATAATATGGTCAACTATGTAATATTCATAGTAGTTGCTATAACGAAAAATCTTTGAATCGGACCGGATATAAATACACACAAAAATGATAATATGGTCAAATATATATTACATAAATATGTTATTTTATTTGAAATATCATCCAACATTAAATTATATAATATATAATCTACTAAAAAGAAGATTTGATTTTAAATTTTAATATGCATTTCACTCCAAAATTAAAATTATATCATATAAATTATAATAAAACATAGTAACAAAAACTCATCTAGCTCAATGGTAGAACCACAAGGCTTTAAACCTTGAGGTTGGAGGTTCAAATCCCATAATTGACAAAAAAATTTGTTTTAAAAAAAAATCGTGCGCGCGGATGCCAGTTGTCGTCCCGAGAGAGGGCCAACGTGGCCAAGGAGCGAGGGGCGAGGCCCGCGAGCCCGGCCCACGATCGAGGGGTGAGGGGCGAGGTGCGAGCCCAGGACCGCATGTTTCAGGGCCGCGGACCGCGTGAAATACGGGCCTACAATGGGACGGCCCGAGGGCTGCGGACTGCGCGCGCACGGGCTGGGGGCGAGGGATGGCCCGTTGTGCATGCTCTAATGAAAAATCTTTGAATCGGACCGGATATAAATACACACAAAAATGATAATATGGTCAAATATATATTACATAAATATGTTATTTTATTTGAAATATCATCCAACACTAAATTATATAATATATAATCTATTAAAAAGAAGATTCGATTTTAAATTTTAATATGCATTTCACTCCAAAATTAAAAGTATATCATATAAATTATAATAAAACATAGTAACAAAAACCCATATAGCTTAATGGCTGAACCACAAGGCTTTAAACCTTGAGGTTGGGGGTTCAAATCCCATAATTGACAAAAAAAATTGTTAAAAAAAATCGCGCGCGGATGCCAGGTGTCGGCCCGAGAGAGGGCCAGCGTGGCCAAGGAGCGAGGGGCGAGGTGCGAGCCCAAGACCCGCATGTTTCAAGGCCACGGACCGCGTGAAATACGGGCCTACAATGGGACGGCCCGAAGGCTACGGACCGCGCGCACGGGCCGAGGACGAGGGCCTGCCCGTTGTGCATGCTCAAAGTTCATCCATTTACTTTCCACCTTCGACGTAATAATTTATGATTTTAGTTCTAAAAAATATCTATGCCTACAAGTCCACATGTTATACATACTTATGGTTATATGTGACTGGTCGGGCAAGCAATTGAGGCCCACCGGCGGTTTCGACCCGCCCATAAATCAACCCGAAAGAAAGAAGAGCCAACGACGCCACCTGTCTTCTTCTCCAACCTCTCTTCTCTCTCTCTCTCACACAGTTTATTTCCGTTCTCGTTGTTGTTCTCGCTCTCAATCTCCTTCGTCCTTTCCTTACATATCTAAAACCCCATCGGCAGCTTTATTGGGAATCGGAGCCATGGCGGAGTCGGTGGAGCTGCCTGGTCGCCTGGGGATACTCCCCTTCAGGAACAAGGTCCTTTTGCCCGGCGCCATCATTCGTATTCGCTGCACCTCTCCGGCCAGGTCTCGATATGTTGATTTTTGAGATTTCAGGTTTATTGGATTCGACTGTTTTTGGGTCGATTTTGACGAGTCGCTCAATTTGGCGGTGTTGAAATCGATGGAAGTGGTGCGGTGATTTTTGTTTTTTGGTTTGAATTGTTTGTGTGTGTTTGTGCGGTGCAGTGTGAAATTGGTGGAGCAGGAGCTGTGGCAGAGGGAGGAGAAGGGGTTGATAGGTATTTTGCCGGTGAGAGATGCGGCGGAGGCGGCGTCGGTGCTATCTCAAGGTGATCGTGATTACTCCGGTTTTGTTTCCGTTGCAAGTTTTTTTTTGATGGATTGTCCCAAAGGGACTGTGATTTTATGTTTTTTTGTTCCTTGTTCTAACTCACTATAATTTCAGGTGTGGGAGCTGATTCTGGGGAGAGAAGCTTGAAAGTTCAAGCTGGTTCATCAGATGCTCAAAAGCTTGATGGGAAAAATCAGCAGGAAGTGATTCACTGGCATACCAGGTATATCTGGTTTATCTCAGTTCAAGTTGCAATATTTGTATTAGTAATGGGAATTTGGGAGGAACCAACCATGTTTAGTATGCTAGTGCTTAGAATAATTTTTAATATTCTGGGCTTTGACTTATTGTTTACTGTGGCTATTAGTTTTTATGATTGGTCTGGCATTTAGCTGACTTTTTTTGGAGTTTCTGTTCACATTTGTGTGATTACTTCACCTTTTTGGGGTCATTGAAAGAAGTTGGCTATATGCTTACTGGAGTCGATTGTGCCTGATTTGAATTTCAGGGGAGTTGCTGCCCGTGCTCTACATCTTTCAAGAGGAGTAGAGAAGCCGAGTGGAAGGGTCACATATATAGTTGTCCTAGAAGGTTTGTGCAGGTTCAGTGTCCAGGAACTAAGCACTAGAGGAACTTATTACACTGCACGGATTGCTCCTCTGGAAATGACAAAATCAGGTAAGTTTCCAACGAGATATAAATGTTAGTCTTTGTTTGGCAACAAAATACGGGTTCTGTCAACCGCCTTCACCAGCATAACTTACATATTGGTTGGCTTGGTGTTGCCATTGCAATCTGGAAAACGCAGCCCTTTTGATAATGTATTTAGACATACTCACATCAGTATTCAGCTGATTCTCCTTGGTCCATAGTCGCTGTCATGCAAACTTCCCTTTCCCGACTTTAGATACTGTTGTAGCACACAAGTGCTTGACTTGCATTCACCCACTATCTTCCTAGCACATGCAGTATGTGGATCAGTTATCATACTGGGAATGAGCAATTTCAAGAACAATCCGACCATCAGCAATACAGTCTAATCTTCTTCTTTTTTGTGCATGTGAGATAACTTATCTGTGTTAATATGAGTCCAAACTCTTAAAAACCTTTAAAGAAGTATTTTCCTAGAAGTGATATTTAAGTCAGGCATTTGGTCGAAGACCGATAACTAATTGAAGATTTGAGTAGAAGAAATTTCCCAATTCTAGACATTATTTGCGGCAAATGTAATAGCATATAATTATTAATTACCCTTATTGATTTAATTTAATGAAGCCAGGTTAATGTTGTGGGAGCAAAAGTGTATATGATGAATTTTTCCTGAATCTTTCGATGGTTTATATTTTCTACTATAGTTTGTGATTACTTTTATTCCCTTGTTATCATTATGTTGATCTTCTCCCATTTTCTATTCAGAGATGGAGCTTGTGGAGCATGATCCAGATTTCATAGCATTGTCTCGCCAGTTCAAAGCAACTGCCATGGAACTTATTTCTGTTCTTGAGCAGGTGCTACTTCTAGACTTCATCTTCGGAAAGCTTTATCTCATACTTCTGTGAACATGCTATTTGTGAATTGAGGAGATCATGTGTACAGGGTTGTCAATCCAGTGTTGCACAAAGCTCTATATGTTATTGCTTTTTTTGCATGATTTCTTTCTACATTCCATGAGTAACTCAATAGCGCATTTCTACTCATAGAAACAAAAAACTGGTGGAAGGACAAAAGTTCTTTTGGAAACAGTTCCAGTACACAAATTGGCAGACATATTTGTTGCTAGCTTTGAGATAAGCTTTGAAGAGCAGCTATCCATGCTGGATTCAGTTGATCTGAAAGTGAGACTCTCAAAAGCTACTGAATTAGTTGACAGGCATTTACAGGTAATATTATGATTTCCTGATGATAAATATCTGATGTACTAAACTCGGTTGATGCTCGGCACAGTATTAATCCATGTCAATGTTTAATTGTCACAGTCAATTCGCGTAGCAGAAAAGATCACTCAAAAGGTAGAGGGACAGTTGTCAAAGTCACAAAAAGAGTTTCTTTTGCGTCAACAGGTTTGCCTTCTCTTACCAACTCTGGTTTTCTCATTCAACATGTGAATATGTTACAAGGTTCTCTGGAATTATATCCTACACTGCACAAATATGTCAGCGTCAGTTTGCAGTTTGTACAATGTTGAACACGGTTACACGGTTGAACAATTTTAGCTTGATAATACTCAATTGGTTTAGGACTGTTATTGTTAACAAAGTGGGTGAGGCATTTGAAGTTTGCTGTTTGTCATCTCTGTAAGTCTCACATCTACAATTGTAAGAAGCAATAATGAATCAGAGCACATAGAGCCATCTTGGATAAAAATAAGAGGATCAAGGCATTTATTTCTGTCCCTTTTCGAACTTGATAATGTTATTGAAAGTATTGGGTTCAGAATAAATCACACTTCATGAAGTAAATCTGTAACTGGTCATTCAAATTGCTTTGTTGACCTTACAATCTTGCATTTAACTTCAAAGATCACTTGGGAATTTGGCTTCTCACTTCAGTGTATATTTTGTGCATCAAGGGATGAGCTTGGGTTTACCTCCAAGTGCAACCCAGGTCACCTTGCCCAAGTTTCATCTCTACTCGGCTCTATTCTCACTTGTAGGTATAACCTGAAAATGGTCTAATAGGGATTTGAGCGGATCCTCATGTTTGCTGTCTTGTATTGTTAACTCTTACCAAATTGCTTGAGTATACTTGGCACTTTATGACCTCTAGCTACCTGATGCATCCTCTTATTTGCTTACTCCATCTGAAATATGTTTCAGATGAGGGCTATAAAAGAAGAGCTTGGAGATAATGACGATGACGAGGATGATGTGGCTTCACTAGAAAGAAAGATGCAAGCTGCAGGAATGCCTCCAAGCATCTGGAAGCATGCACAGAGAGAGTTGAGGTATGATATGTTATGGAAGTCGTGATGAAGGGCCACTATTTTGTGACTGCCAGATAGGAAATGTCTGCTGGTGCTGAAAGAAAATAGCTGATAATGATAACCTACCATGAGTTGAATCTTACTTCTATTTCGATGCATGGACTAAGGTTGCTGAACTGCAACCTTTACCACTTGACCAACAAAAGGTTAAATAATGAGAAACTAAACAGTCCTAGTAGCTTGCACATAAATATCTGAGGAAAAACAACAACTGGATGATTACTAGAAAAAGAATATCATGAATTCTTGGTTTATGGCTATATTCTCTAAGTTACATCAACTCCGACACTTCAGGTAGTGAATGAACTATGAAGGTTTAGAAGACTTATACTAAATAATTTCACCCTATGTAGCTTTTAACTTTTCGTAGCCTTATAACTGATATTTGGTAATCAAGTTGTAGAACATTATGAACACACTAGTAACAAGATGCTGTGCTCCTAATATCGGCTAAGCCCAATACAGTATCTGATTCTTCTTCCCTCGCTTCTATGTTTACAAAATTCTCCTTTCTATTGTAAGATCTAGCAGGGGCTTCTCTGATGTTTTTTTGCCCTTACAAATCTCAGGAGGCTTAAAAAAATGCAACCTCAGCAACCAGGATATAATAGTTCACGTGTCTACTTAGAGCTTCTTGCTGATCTTCCTTGGCAGAAGGCGAGTGAGGAACTTGAACTGGACCTAAAAGCTGCAAAAGAGCGGCTTGACAGTGACCACTACGGTTTGGTTAAGGTCAAGCAACGGATTATTGAATATCTCGCTGTTCGCAAGGTGGATAAACTATCTATGTCGTTGCTTTTCCATTACTTAGAGTTTATTACTTGAATTTGATGTTTATTTGAGGTGTAATATTCACATTGTAGCTTAAACCGGATGCAAGAGGCCCTGTGTTGTGCTTTGTGGGTCCACCAGGTGTTGGGAAAACATCTTTGGCATCATCTATTGCTGCTGCTTTGGGCAGAAAATTTATTCGCATATCTCTTGGTGGCGTTAAAGATGAGGCTGATATAAGAGGACATAGAAGAACGTATATTGGGAGCATGCCAGGTCGCCTTATTGATGGGCTAAAGGTAGCTACTTTTTTGTGGAATACAGACATCTCACTACATTTGTTTGATACGATAATCAACTTACTAGATAAAAAGGGCGTATATTTTGTGAGTTATATGCAATTAGAGTCTTAATTTTGAGCTTCAATTGAACAGGAACAAAGGTAGTTCAGGTTGGTCATGGATTATGCTCATCAGTAGGTCCTTCCATACAATTTTGTTATTATGTCTCAAATTTAGAATCTAACATTGTGTATCATGTACCATTTTCACTCAGTTTTCATGATCAGTAAAAGATTGAGCTCACTATCAACTATTCCAATAGATGTGTTGGTTATATGAAGAATACTCTAAGCAATGCTGTTTTTTCATACATGTTTATCACTGAATACTCAAAGCAGTACCATTTTTTTTCCTAGTTGACTACACTTGAATGTAATGGTTTTAACTATGTGATCCAGAAAAGGTGTTTTGTAATTCGTCCCTGGTAATAGAAGTATGAGAGTTCAATTTATTGTTTTTTTTGTGTGTTCAATATATAACACTTTTGTGTATTTTGAATCCCAGAAAGTAGCTGTCTGCAATCCTGTTATGCTGCTGGATGAGATTGACAAAACGGGTTCTGATGTACGTGGGGATCCTGCTTCAGCTTTGCTTGAGGTTCTCGATCCTGAACAGAATAAAACATTCAATGATCAGTATCCTATTTTGTTAAGTTTATTGTTTTCACTTTTGAGGAACAGTCAGTATTAGTTAGGAGACTTACAAAAATTGTTTTGCAATTACAATTCTCTAAGAAATTGTTCCTACCAACTATTAACTTATACTCATTGGTGTGTGTCTTTTGGGTATATTATTTATTTATCGTGTCTATTAATTTTCTACCACATTTATGTTTGGTAGCATATTTGTCAGCTAAATGTCAAATAGAATCATGATGTTTTTTAAGATCACAACAATATTTTTCATCTCCGTGGCTTTTCTTTGCACTCAATAAGGTTATGCACTTTTGAGGTGATTCACAAGGCTGGGTATGTTTTGAGTATTTGGTGTGTGCTATACCTATATAAGGTTAATATGCTGGTTTGTTTTATTTTTCATTCCACAATGTTTTCGTATATCGTGATTTCAAGTGTTCCCTGGGTGACTCCTTAATTCATGATCTCTAGCTATTTGAATGTTCCATATGACCTCTCGAAGGTGGTTTTTGTGGCAACTGCAAATAGAGTGCAACCTATTCCTCCTGCCCTCTTAGACAGGATGGAAGTCATTGAACTGCCTGGATATACACCTGAAGAAAAGCTCAGAATAGCCATGCAGCATCTAATTCCACGAGTTCTTGAACAGCATGGACTGTCTTCTGAGTTCCTTCGCATTCCTGAGGTAATGAATGTATTACATTTTCTATTTTCAACAACTATTGGAGTAAACCTTCTTCACGATCTCCATCATATTCTAGGGTCACCAGTTAAGCCCATAACATAGAAAAATGTATTATTTTTGTATATCTCAAATAAGGAGCTCCGAATAGTCATGGCTGGCAGGCATGACAATCTGGTTATGTAGCTCTCTCAAAACTAATATGTATTCATGTATTTGGTCCTGCCAATCTGTGGAGTGCACTGTTGGTACTGAGCTTTGGCCAGTAGTACATAGTGACTAGATTTTCCAATGTGAAAGCATACCCTGTTTGTGATATACCATATTATATTCTCTCAGATGAAAACCATGTTATACTGTTTGATGATCTATTTATGCCTTTATATTGAATAGGCTATGGTGAGACTTGTCATTCAGAGGTACACTAGAGAGGCTGGTGTTCGAAATCTGGAGAGAAACTTAGCTGCTTTGGCTCGGGCTGCAGCTGTAAAAGTTGCAGAGCAAGAACAAGCTGTCTCTATGAGCAAAGATGTTCAGCGGATTGGTTCACCATTGCTGGACAACAGACTCGCTGATGGAGCTGAAGTGGAAATGGAAGTCCTTCCAATGGGTGTCAACAACCATGAAATTTCAAGTGCATTTAGGATTAGCTCTCCCTTGATTGTGGATGAAGATTTGCTGGAAAAAGTTCTTGGGGTAAGCTTCACTTTATAACAGCTTTGCTGCACCATCTTATTTATCATCAAGATGATTCACGCTCCGGATTCTGTAAACTACAGCCAGTTTTCTAGTTTAGTGAATGATTGTGTTTAGTGATTGTTCTATTTGATTGGTAATAAGTACTTGTTGGTCTTCTGTTCTAGAGTGTGGTTATGACCTGTGAGTAACACATTAGATTCATTGGAGCCTTTTCTTTGCCTAGCCTCATTATCAGGAAGCGAGTCAGAGTTAGATGACTATTTGAGGACGTTTGAAAGCAAAAATAAAATAAAATAAAAATTAGTGTTGTGTGTCATGCTAAAGTAATGATAAGAAAGCCAGTAGAAAGTTCAAGTAGGGTCCTCGAGTGCTGATTGGATGGGCTTGAGGCTGAAAAATTACTCGATGTGAGTTGTGTTGTATAATAGGCCGGGACAATCTTATTCAGCTATCCTTAAGTATGCACCTATCTCAGTCAACTATCTTTAGTCTCACTTTACCCCGATTCCACCAACTTTTGGTAGGAAATGACAAAAATACCCTTACTTTTATTTTCTTTATTTTTTTCATGAGGGGTTCTCTTGGTTGTTTGAGTTGAGTTTATTTTTTTTGTTCATACAACGTTATTCGTCTTCACTATTATGCAGCCTCCAAGGTTTGATGACAAAGAAGCTGCAGAACGTGTTGCATCTCCTGGAATATGTGTTGGGCTTGTTTGGACTACTTTTGGTGGAGAAGTCCAGTTTGTGGAAGCCACCGCAATGGCAGGAAAGGGGGAATTACATCTCACTGGTCAACTTGGTGATGTTATTAAAGAATCTGCACAAATAGCTCTGACTTGGGTAATCTTTTCTCTCAATGATCTCGGGCTGTTGATATGAATAATCATCACTCGCCTTATCGTCACGATTCTTGTGAAAAGTCTTCTAATTATCAGGGATAATCTCATTAAGGTATGCTTAAGTATGCACCTTTCTCAATCAGGTACCCCTAAGCCCACAAAGTTTTTTAGTCTCAGTTCACCCCAATTCTGTCAAAAATTGGGTATGAAGTGACAAAAATACCCTTATGTAAAAAATAAAAAGGGTATTTCCTTCATTTCATGCACAAAAGTTGACGGAATTGTGATAAATTGAGACTAAAAAACTTAGGGGCAGTTGATTGAGAAAGGTGCATACTTAAGGTAGCTGAGTGAGACTTTCCCTAATTATTGATGGGAACATACCTATATTTTCATCTTACCCATTCCCAGGTAAGAGCTAGGGCAACAGATCTTAGGTTGACAGTTGGTGATGGAATCAGTCTGCTAGAGGGTCGAGATATTCACATACATTTTCCTGCCGGAGCTGTACCGAAGGATGGACCCTCTGCAGGTGTAACTCTAGTTACTGCATTGGTTTCACTGTTGAGTAAGAAACGGGTCAGGGCGGATACAGCAATGACCGGAGAAATGACTTTGAGGGGTCTCGTACTACCTGTTGGCGGCATCAAGGACAAGGTATTTTGTTTCTTCCACAATAATGTTTGCTTGAATATTTTGTAATCGGCAATTTAAGGAAAAATAATAATTAAAAGTTCACATGTCTTGCGCTGATGTTAATATAAGGGGTAATCTCACTCAGTTGCCCTTAATTATACACCTTTCTTAATCAACTCCTCCAAGTTTAATTTTTTTTGACAACCTCCCTAAGTTTATTGGTCTCCATTTACCCCAATTCCATCAAGTTTTGGTTTTGGGTATGAAATGATGAAGATACCCTCACTTACTATTTTTACATGATGGTGTTTTGTCATTTCACGTACAAAAGTTGACAGAATTGGGGTAAATTGAGACCAAATAAACTTAAGGGTTCCAAAAACCTATTAAACTCAAGGTAGGTAGTTGAGAATGGTGCACATTTGGGGGTAGTTGAGTGATATCATCCCCTGATATACTTTAAGGGGTAACTTTTTGTTACTATGTGAGTCTTTTAATGATGATTGTGGCACACCACCATATGCTAAATGCATTCATAGAACTTGCATCTAAATCCATGAGTTCATTGTTTCGGCCTTTCAGAGAGCATATACGTTAACATTAGTATATATTTTGGTTTTTTTTCTTTCTGGAAACCACCCTGTTGGTAGTGGAACTTGGCACCAAAAAATTCCACTATTAGAAAATTTGATAAAAACCAGTATGGACTGTAGATTTGTTTGTTTGATTGCTTATTGAAGGCTACAATTATGCAGATTTTGGCAGCTCACCGTTGTGGTATCAAGAGAGTTATCCTGCCAGAGAGGAATTTGAAGGACTTGGTTGAAGTACCAGCTGCTGTGCTCGCTAGTCTAGAGGTAATTTAGTTTTATCTGCATCTAAGTTGTAACTCATGCATAATAAAGCATGTGGGAACTGGAACTCTACTTCCATTTCCTTCCACCGATTCCATTTAGTTTTCTGATTTTCATCTGCAGTATTTGATCCGAATCTTAATTTTGGACTACACGGTGATTTAGTTATTTGTTCTAACTTTTAAGAGTTGTTGGGACTTTAAAAACATGATTTTGCTATCAAGAAACTTTCACATTTCCTAAAATATTTCTGGATAGTATATATTAGTGTGGGTTAAGTTCAAATACGTATGCCCCTTAAAATACAAACACATGATAATTCCAAAAGAAATCAGATTTGAAATTGCACGATAATTCTAATTTTGTAGTTGTAATGGGTTATTTTTGTATTTATCATGTGGTGTACTTGTGACTATAATTGTTCTTATTTGTATTTGATCTCATCATATTGTTAGCTCTTAAGATTCAGCTTAGCCGCTTCTTATTTTTGATATACAAGACCCTTAACCTTTTTTTGATCATTAAATCCCGTCTTGTTGGGACAGATACTACTTGCCAAACGAATGGAAGATGTATTGGAGCATGCTTTTGAAGGTGGGTGCCCTTGGAAACAACACTCGAAGTTATGACAAGACCTTCTTGCCTTATACATCAAACTACATCCGGTGGTGGAATTTACCTCGCTTTCCTCTGGACACACACGATCCAATAATCAAACCTGACTAGTGTTAATAGTGAATTCAATCGGTCAAGGTTCAGCCGAGGAAAGAAGAGAGTTTGAGCTGTAAG
This sequence comes from Erodium maritimum, assembly GCA_963921825.1. Classification (NCBI taxonomy): domain Eukaryota; kingdom Viridiplantae; phylum Streptophyta; class Magnoliopsida; order Geraniales; family Geraniaceae; genus Erodium; species Erodium maritimum. The sequence goes on along the minus strand of OY997592.1, from coordinate 67,811,330 downwards.
GGCACTTTTGGGATCACCAGTGGATCTTGTTTGTTGGTATGTATTTTATTCTGGGATCTCCTCATCAGGCTGTATTTACCCAAGAATAAACAGTGGTTCTCCATTGTAATTTTCCTTTTCTCTTGTGATTGTATTTATCTGATACTTCTGTAAAATATTGTTTATCTGGTAAAGAGAATGCTTACTATGTTCCTATCGAAATCAATTTTAGTGTTCCGTTGTTAACACTCAGTTAACTGTTCTATTTTTCCAAAAGAAATCGGTGATATGCAAAATAATGGATCTGGTATGGGGAAGGAGCGTGTGAACTGGTGTTAGAGGACGATCAGTAGAAGGCGATTGTGATGGGGGCAGAACACTTCTCCTCCATAGCGTCCTGTTTTCCCGCAGTTGCTTCATTGGATCCGGTGAGAATGCATAGCAAACCTCGTTTTATTCGTCTAATTGTTTGGACCAACGGAAGCCTTCTCGTTGTGTTCGCTTCTGACGTGAGAGGCTGACACAGAGAGGGCGATCACCACTACAACAGGAGTTGCGGATCGTAGTAAAGACACCATTTTTCTGATACAACAACGTTGAGGTGTAGAGGCGCAGTCGGGCCACAGTTTCATCGTGAAAACCCAGATTTCGTTGTAGGATCACCATGTTAGCTTTCAGAGTCAGTGTCCCATATAAAAATAATCTCATACCCTGACAGTTCCAGGATAGGATTCGCAAAACTGGTCGTGGGGCGATCTTTGAGACAGTTGTAGGGGAGACAGAGAAGGAGGAGTAGGACAAGTTGGTTGGGAAGGATCACATGGACAGGAGCGCCGCAACCGACACAAATTTGTGGCCGATCCGGAGGGATTCCAAGAGGAGGGTGGGGTCGAAACCCTAAACGCCGCTAAGAGAGACAACATACTCTACATTGAAAAGTTGTGTTCAATTTTGCACCTTACTAGTTTTTGTAAGTTTATTTTATTTTGTAGTTAAATAATATGCACATCATGTAACCGATGGAGGAAAACAGGAGATCGGGACGAGCCGTTTTTTCTTTTCTTTGTGAAATACCATTTCCCGTTCACTCCTTCTTTAATCCAAGAAAATTTAAGAAGGATGATAGCAAAAAAAAAAAAACTTGAGAATTGAGATTCACTTGTGTTTATTTTTTGTATTTTTGTAAATTTGATTCAAAATAACTAATTTATCCTAAAAAAAATAAAAATCTATATTATCTGTATTATATATTAAAAGAGAATAACACTGTACACCACGCGCCTATCTCACAGCTTTCACTCGCAAGTTTACGCGCATCACTGTTTCTCACACGCCGATTGATAGCTCAAGTACACCGGTCGCACAAATCAGGTTTTTTCTTTTGATTACTCTCTGTTTGGTTCACGAGGAAACTTTAGCGCGTAAACTTGCGAGTGAAAGCTGTGAGATAGGCTCTGTTTTGTTTGTTGCGTTACTGATGAAGAATGATGGGTGTTGTTGAACCCTTTTGGTTTTGCGTTTAGGAAATTATGGATCGACCCTGAAAGATGGATGTAAATTACTACTCTTTCTTTTGAAATCACACCATTTTGTCATGATTACAGAGCTTCCATTGTAGTCCGATCAGTGGATTCATGATGTTGTGATGACCAATTTGAAGAATGGAGTTAGATATTTCTATCAGGTAATTTTAATTTCAAAAAAGTTTACAAATTTTGATTCTGATTTATTATTCCAATTTTGGTATAATATTATAAATTGGGTTTCTCCAAGGTTTTGCATTTGATTTGGATTTTTACAATCAGTAATTTAGATGTTTTGTGGCTTATTTTTCATGTTAATTATATATCGTCTTCTTCATCAATTTCTAAATTTGTTTTTTTTTCCCGTTTTCACGGCCCTGATTCAATAATGAGCATTAGGTCCTTGAGTTCGCGGTTTTTTTACTTTCATGTTGGATGTTCTATTTGTTTTGCTCTTCGATTGTATGATGCGTTGGCTACAATTTCTGTTTGGTTGCCGCGAAAATGGTGAGGGGGAATGTGTGGAAAAATTTGGAATCTTATGGTGTTACTATTTTGTTGTACTGCACCAACTATCTTAGAAGTGAGAAAATGGATATGAACATGACTTTCAAGTTACATTTCCTTGTGGCTTTATCTTACTTAATTGAGCCCTATTGTTTGTTGCAAAATAGGAGTAGATTCATTTCGTACCATTGTAAAGCTTTACTCCATCTAATTGATTGCTATCCTACCATTTGGTGTCGGATAGCTTTTCCTTCTTAATAAAAAAAAAGTAGAGAATTTCCATGTCTCGTGCTTTGAAATGATTATGTTTGTATTATTTTCGAAGACATTGATGCCCATTTATTTTTTATGTATTGGTAATGGATTTTATTGTGATAAATTTGACGGGTTTGGTGAATTATGGTTGGTGTAGAGTTTGAAGAGATCTGAGCAATGACAAACACTTCGTCCAATTGAGATACCCAGAAATCAACAAAGGCTCCTCCAAACCCATCTCATATGAGGAATTTCAATTCTTTTCAGGTGATGTATAACCATTGACCATTGTTGTTTATTGTTTATTTGTAGTGCAGATCATACAAGTGCTATATGTGATGCTTGTGTGGTTTAGCTGTCAGTTATTACTTTGCTGAGAACAGCTTTTTGGGGAATTTGGCAAATTCTTGATGTTTTTAAAGCAACTATCTTTGGTGTACAAGGTTTATTTTGTTGTCTTGGGATCTCAATTCGGCTCTCAACATTCCTTTTAAGTCTGCTTTGTAAGCATCTATATTTTGGTGTGCAAGGTTATTTTTTGTAGTATGATCTCAATTTGGCTCTCAACATTCCTTTTAAGGATGTTTGTATAGTATGTGCAATAAGGGTGAATGTAGGTGTGATTAGTTTCAGCATTTCTCATTTCATTTGTTTTTATGTTGATAATTTGACATCAGCAATCGTCTGAACATATATATTATTGGCAACTGCATTTGAAGCTGAAAAAAGTTATGGATATTAGTCCTAAAGTTGACAATTGCATTTGTTTCTAAATTAGTTCGTATAGATAAAAACACAATTGCATTACTGGGCATGACGATGTCGATATACATTCGGTATAATGTAAAGTGTACCAATTAGACAATGTACAATGTCCAACCACTTTCAACAAAAGATTAGGACCAAGTTTCATCTCTGATAAATTTATGTTGATCTGTTGCATTTTTTGTAGCATGTGTAGGTTTCCTTTTTAATTACACAACAGGAGATAGCCCGTCCTGATGCTAATATTGACTTGACAAATCCCGCCGCGTAATTCTTCTCTTTGATTTTTATGTTACAGTGGTTACTTGACAAATCCCACCATGCCAATTTGCTTTCTTGCGTGTCGTGTATGTATTTCTTCTCTTTGATTTTTATTGAATTTGAAAAGTTGGTTTTGGGGAGTATGCCATGTGTGGGAAGAGTACATTCTGCCTCCGTGCCATTCTTTTAGTTGGCTTTTAGGAGCAGTGCCATGTGTGGGAATAGTACATTCTGGTTCTAAGTAATTGCTGTTGTTCTATTTTACTGTGCAACGTGGTAACAATGAGTAATTTAAAGTAATCGTTGATTCGATTTGTTCATGCCAATATGTGTTTGACATTGAAAATTTATGGTAGTTGATGATCAAATCTATTTTTTTTATTTGATAGGATTCGTTAATTTTCCTTCGCTCTCTCGGAAAATGTTGGGTTTATTTTAATTTTAGGACTTTTTGGATTGTGAATTCCAAAATATACCTTGCATTTTGATTTTGACAATTTATGTTCTAAGAAAATTCTATCTATGATGTTTTTAAGTCCCGCCCTCAAACTCTGATCCTCCTTTTTTTTGTATCAGGTAACCGAGTCATTTCCTCTACATTGTTTCAATGGTGATTTGATGCTCTCAGGTGATTTTTATTGTTTTTGTTCGGGTTATCCAATCGATTTTATGTCATGTTGTATGGATCATGATTTCTGGTTTTTTCTAGCTTATTTATGGCATAGACGCGTTTTCATGTTCTTATTTTGCCATTTTATCTAGGTTATTGGAATTTGTCTTTGGTTTGTTCAAATTGTGCAGTTTGTAAAAGGGAGGAACATTGGTGTGTGCATGGATTGAAATAGGATACGTGGTTCCGTGTTTGTGTATGAAAATGCAGTTATGGGTCAATGTCAGATGTTATGATAATACAAAGATGGGTAGTTTGGGAGAGATGTTGTTGTGGTTGATATTAGAGCATGTAGTTTAGGTGACAAATGCTTCAGATGAAAATGCTTAGAACCATGTTTCATAAATAAATTGGCACAGGTAGGATTCTCAAAAATGTTTCATAAGGAATTGGTACATGTAGGATTCTAAAAAATGTTTCATATGGAATTGGCATAGGTAGAATTCTCAAGCATGTCTTTTTTATCAAAACATTATAAATGATGCAATTGGATACTATTAGTAAAATTTGACATCACTTTTCTTTAAAAATTCATCTATTTCTTGATTTTAGTTTATACACTTATAACTATACTCTAAAAGGATCTGGTATATAAGTAGATACTAACGTTAGGAAAATTGACAATGAGTAAATTGGTAAGAGTAGCATTTTTTTGTCTTTTATTATTTTCTCAGTACATCTGTTTTATACAATGAAAGTGAGACATAATGCTGAAATGCACTTTGTATTTTAGATTGTTGTTGCTTAAATAATAAAATTCCATAAAAAGAAGTTACTTGGATGAAATTTTAAGGATAGAAGAAAGTGCATAAATAGTTTTAAGGTTATGGTTGTTTCATTGTAACTATGCCCAGAAATGAGAAAAGTAGTTAGTTATTTCAAATCAAATTTCTTAACAGAATCATCGTTTCAATAAATTGGAATTGTTTTCTTTTTTGGGTGGAGTTATTGTTGTTGTTTTTTTGTCTTTTGGAGTCAAGTTCCGATATGGAAAATCTTATTTGTTTCTCAATACTATTTGTTTAAAATGTATAATCACTGATACTTTTTATATGCATCCAATGTAATTGTCATGAATTTGTTCCTTTTCTTTGTGAGATGATTTTGATGTCAATTATTCCTATTAAGTTTCCAATCCTAACATTTACTTAACTTGTATTGCAGTGTCGTTATTTCTCTCTCGTGCTTACCTTCCTCATTACATGGTTTATTCAGTACGTTGATGGTTTTTCAGTCCACTATATGACTATCTAGGCATTGATATGTTAGGCGAGTTTGAAATGTCTTACTAAGTTCCATGACTTATACAATACCAGTCTAAGTTTCTACGTGTTTATTGGATGGTAACTTTATGTTTGATGATTTCTTAAAGAAGTTTAACCTGTTATCAGTTGCAAAATTTGTAGTGCTATCATTATTCTCGAGCTTATCCAAAAAAAATCTTTTTGTTCAGTAGTAGTATTCACATGGAGTTATCAAGTGTTCTTTTTGGTTTGGATATGTTTTGCAAAGTTTGTTGGAATCTGAATTCTTACAGTTTTGTGTTTGTTTCTTTGCATAAAAAAAACTAGGTTTAGTGTGATCAATTATCGAGCTTCTGGTTGATGCACATGTGGCTTGGGTTGGATTTGACAGACTTGAGCTTCAACAAAAGGATGATATTGTTTGTTGTGCTTTAATGCTAAACTGAATGTTAGTAGGGTTCTCAATACTTGAACTTATATTAACTACACTTTTCCTTTCACATAGTGGAAACAAATATAACGACAGCTATTAAACCGAAAATCAGACCGTGTGTCCCTCTTGTATACGCTAGCGCAAGAAAATAAAGGTATTTTGCCACTGAGATTGTTGAAAGACAAATCCAGAGTATACATCTTAGGGAGGGCAGCGAGGGTGAGAGGTATGGGACCGGTGAGCTCATTGTGGGAGAGATCGAGATACTCCAAGCGGGATAAGGGACTGAACATGTTAAGCAAAGGCCCCGTCAGGCCGGCGTTGGCGATGCTAAGGTTGAAGATAAGTGGGGAGCGACCAGGGAGGTAGGTTCGGGTTATCGTTCAAGTTGAGAGTCACCAAACTAGGGAGTCCCTTGAGGAAGCCCGGTGGCACGGAATCAAACCTATTTTTTTTAGTCAGAGATAAATAAACGTATTAAGAAAAGTAAAAGCAGATCGATAAATTAATATTCGATTAATTAATAAATCCTGTAAAATAATGATTTTTTCCATTCTTATTTGATAATATGATATTAAATTAATAACTCTAAATTTTGATAAGATTCGAACCAGTCGGACGGATTAAGTCGGAAAGAGAAGAATGAGTAAGAAATGTGGAGATAGTGACGAGAGGACAACGAACAAAGCGCGAGCTCTGTTAGTCCAATTTTTGACAGAGAAAATGGTTGGGTCGAAGATGGAAGATGAAAGAGGAATTAGGGTTACGTTTTAAAACTGAGATAGGTTTTAATTGATTTTAATGGGCTTTATGCTTGTTTGGGCTTGGGTTTAGGTATCCATTCCTGATATGTTAAAAACATAAAGAGGTATTATATACTATTTGTATTAATTATACCTATTTATTAACATATAATTAATAAGTTTATAATTTAAACTTGTAATGGAATTTGGGTTTGTAGCCGTCTAGCGTTTTCTCTCTGAAACCCTAGGCTTGGTTTTTGGTTGGAGAGCATGGAGAACGGGAAATTGTCTTCACTTTCTGTAGATCCGGAGGCGTGGGAGGAGCCGGAGGAGGTGCTATCGATGGAGATGCAGCCACTGATGGACGAGGTAGATGCAGTACCGGCGGCGAAAGGAGGGGCCGGGGCTGAGGAGGCGAGAGGGGCGACGGGATCCGAGGCCCCTGGTCGTGGTGTGGGGTTGAGGCGAACCGGCCCTGCAGCGTTGCATGTGGTGCTGCTATCATCGGGAGACGGGGAGGAGGTCTAGTCGGCGGGGGCTGAATCCTCGCTGGTGGAGTCGTGGATGAGGGTCGGGCCGATGCAGGACATGGTCTTCTCGGCGTCCAGGGAGCCGGGGGAGGCGGTCCGTGGAGGCGAGAATCGGACTGGAGAGGTGACACGGACACCGGCACGGGGGCTGCAGAGCAGGCCTCGCCGGGGTTCGCACTTCCGGCCGGCGGGGGTTCTGCATGCTGAGGGATTTGGGTGCAGGCCGTCGGTGGGGGATCGGTTGGACTCGGAGGAGACGTTCAGGGAGTCGCCGGAGGCGTTGGAGCGACGACGGCGGAAAGGGAAAGCGGTGGTCGAGGCAGGGGCTAACCCTAGCGAGTCTGGGTCGGGAGCTGGGCATGGGCTGGGCCGTGGGGTGCCTTCATGGGGGATGCACGGCGAGCAGGCCTGGGCCGGGACAACTGGGTACCTAGAGTGGGCCGGGGCGGTAGAACTGGTGGGTCTGGCCCGGGAGATGTGGCCAGGTGGGCGGGCCGGTATGGTGCGGGCCGGGCCGTCACAGGAGGGGCGGGGCTGGCAGCACGAGACCAAGACCGTCGGCCGGTGCCTAGGACGGCCGTGGGTGACCGGGAAAACGGTCTCGGGGAGGAGACGGGAGATGAGGGGGTGATGCCGGAGTTGGATGCACGACTCTCCTCCCTCAGCATTAAGGAGGTTGTCGTCCCGACAGGGGACATTTCCAAGGAAGGGGAGCACTTCCGTTTTGCTCTCGCTGCCAAGGTCCTGACATCGAAACGGTTCTTCTGGAGGTCTCTGGTGGAACGCACGGAGGATCTGTGGGGCCTGAAGGTGGAGGCTCGCCCGCTGGAGGGGGGCTTGGTTGGTTTTTTCTTCCGCACGGCGCGGGAGCGGGCGCGGGTTCTGGCGGGGGAACCATGGGCGTTCTGGGAGTCCTTGGTTCTGTTCACGGACTTGCGAGCTCATATGCAGGTGAGCGAACTGAGCTTCCATCAGTTCTCGGTATGGGCCAGAGTCTCCAACTTGCCAGTGGGGCCTGGAACAGAGAGGTGAGTTTCGGATCGGCAGTGCTCTGGGCACCTATCAAGCTGTGGATGTGGACGAGGCAGGAAGGTGCTGGGGTGATTTCATGCGGATCAGAATCCGAGCAGATATCCGTCAGCCGCTGCAGAGTCAAATTTGGTTCCGGTTATCGGAATCGCAGGTACAAACTTCACTTCATATTTCCTATGAGTACTTACCGGACCACTGCTATGGTTGTAGCTGCGCGGGTCACCTGTTCCCGTCGTGTCCGGTGCCGGGAGGGACCAGGGGCCATTCGCTGCGAGCCCCGGGGGACCCGAGGTCGGCCTTGGAAAAGGCCAAGCATGGGAAGGCGATCCCGGGTACGAACTGGACCTACGGGGAGGCAAGGAATAAGGGGGGTCGGGGGGGCCCCAGACACCATCTCCGCGATATAGGCCCGGCAGGGAGCAGGAGCAGACCTTTGAGACGGACACCAAGGCGGTACCGTCCAACGGGGCACAGAAGGAGCTGAGTCCGACACTTTCTGGGGAAAAACGCCTAGCGAGGGAGGAAGATCAGATCGAGTCCGAGGACTCGACTGCGTCGGACGGGGAATCATAGGCAGCAGCGGCGGGGGGCGCCAAGCACCCCCGCCTGAAGGAATGAGTCCGAGGTGGCCCGGGGAGGGGTGGGTCAACTTTGGCCCCTTCCCGGCGGATGGATGGAGACGGCACCATCTTCAGTTGATGTTTATCTCCCCTGCCAGTCCGGTGTCAGCAATCCCGCGTTCAGGAGCCCTACCATTATCACTCAAGGGAGGACGACGCACGCTGACATACCGGGGGAGATGTAGGTCCACCAGTGTTCCCCTAAACGTGGCTGGCTTCGCCTCGTCCCAATTGGAAGAAGAATGCTGTACCGGTGTCACCAGACGCTATCGCAGATACCCCCTTCATCCGCAACCTTTCACCAGAGCCGATTTTATTGCTTTCGTTTCATTTCAGTTTACTAGTTGGTTTGAATTATGTAGGTGGAGTATGATTACATGCCCACCCAAGTTGGTTTTTGCCTATGTAGGTGGTGTACGGTTTCAGTACCCACCAAACTATTCTATTATGATTTAATACAATTGCATGGTTATCCTCAAAAAAAAAGTTTATAATTTAATTTTATAAATCAATTTTATATTTGTATTATTGTAAAGTATTATTTTCTATTTTTATTATATATATATATGTAATATATGTTCATTAATAATTAAAAATAATAAAATAATAAAAACCGCCTAGGCCCCGACTAGTCCCCCCCTGGCGCCTAAGGTTCCTTGCCGCCCGAATAACGCCTAGCGCCTTTTACGACATTGGTTGAGATTGAGAGCTACGGAGGAGGGTATCGGAGCTTTTTATAGCAAAGGAATGAGAGATCAAAATTTGGAATCTCTAGTTGTTACTTACCTTTTTCACACCGTGCGGACCCCACATAGGCGATTGTGCTTTTTAATCTTAATTATTCAAATATTAGATTAGGAAATCCATTGCAACTAAGTCGGTGGTCTCTATGATCCCGAGAGCCACACCTACGTAATGTTTCATTGTGGACGAATGCAACCGTCGGTAATTTAAAAAAACGTCGGTACTGACCAAGGTTCTAAAAGTCGTTAGGCGCTAGTCGGACGGGTATAACCTTCGTGGATTAATCGGATTTGTATTTTTCTATTTTTAAATTTTTTAATAGATATATTACTATATATAAAAACAAAATATGAATTTCTTTATATAAAAAATGTAACAAATATTTAGAATACCTAAAAAATAAAGCCAGACAAATTTAGAATCACAACCCGTAATATCACCAACACTGAACAAACTCTGGACAACCATCTAATTATTTTAATTTAATCACTATAATATGAAAAATTGTTCTAGGCGCCTAGTCGGGTCGGCTAGGCACAAAATGGGGACTAGGCGGCGCTCAATCGGGATTTTTGGAACATTAGTACTGACTAACTTTATCGACGGAGAAGTTGGCTTGCCTACAAGAGGCGAATAATCTTCGATTTGCTAGTTAAGAATTAAAATTAAACAAAAAATCCAACATTTTCGAAGTTTGGATTTTGTTTTTTACCCGCGATCCTTTTTTATAATCACTTCAATATAATAAAACAACTCTCGGATGAACATGAAATAAGAATTCCCCATACCCAATAAAGGAGAACCGTGGATTGGACATTCCCACCCCATAACCATTGATGATAAACGATGAAAAACTACTGTCCAGCATAAAAACTGATTTCTATACGATAGTAAAATGCGTAAATAAACGACACAAAAAACAAGCAACAGTCATTGAGATGAATCCTGAACAAGAAAAACATCCCGGTTCTAGTATCTTCAGAACTTATTTCGCTTTATGCAATTGTGAAACGAAAACATCTAGAAAAGGCTAAACAGATTGCCGTTCACAAGCAAAATCAGACAATAACTGATGCAAGCAGATGAAATTGGATATAAAGAAGTGCTGGCTTAAGCTGTGAGCGCAGCATTGAGGGCGCTGTGAACATCTACACCAATCTGGGCCTCGGCTTTCTCCAAATCAGTAGTTGCTGAAGCAAGCTTCTGGGTGAACTCTGCAAGCCCCTTCTGAACCAAGCTTGAATCAATCTGTTCGATGGGCACCGCCTCAACAGCAATTATATCAGCAACAGAGTTTCCATGGATAAAAGCAAAACCGCTGCTAACAAAATATTTCTTGGTCTCACTCCCCTCATGAACTGATAGAAGTCCAGGTTTCAGCTCAGCCATTGTCGGTACATGTCCAGGAAGAACACCCATTTGTCCAGTTGTTGCTGGGATTATGACCATGTCAACCTGAAAATTTCAGTAATATGAGCATACAAAAATTTCAAATTTGACTTCCTCAAGATCCAAAAGGAGCCCAAAAGCTTGTCGTGCCTCGGGAATAAAAAAGCAGAGCTTGACAGAATCACTTCATATGAGCACACAAAAAATAAACAGTCAACTTAAACAATATGTGCAAGAGAGGGTTACTAAAAATACTCCAAGGGAGAGGGAACAATAAGATATGCGGGGTAAGTAGTTCTTATAAAGATGTTAGTCTATGTTCATATAAGAAAAGGTTACTGAGATATGCTATCTTGGTTATGATGGCAGCCCTTCCTCTCCATTATGCTCTCTTCTCCTCTTATAAGGAGTAAGAGGTTAAGAGAGAAACCTCACTGCTTGATGCAGTATAAGAATGAAGCACAACTGTATTAGCATAACAGATAACAAAGCCAATCATTATTGAAGATCCTCCATCTCCATGAACCATAATGTTACCAATTAGACCATGACTGAATTTCAGATGCGTAAGTAGTAAGCTCACCAGTTGATATAATCAAATGGTCCAGATAGCTACATTCTCCAATTAAAGAGGATGAGAACAACATTTACATACATTTGAATTCGTCAAAAAGGAATGCTTTAAAATCAAATGATAACAGTACTGGAGGTCAACTCAAAAATTTCTCTCAAAATTTAGAATAAAATCAGAAGACCAACATAAGAAAAAATTAGATCAATAACCACAAAATAGATTGAAACTGAACAAGGAAATACGAAATAAACAAACCCTGAACCAGTTACGACAAACATAAGATTTATTTACACTGCAACCATACAAATTATTATCATACAAATTAACAAAGACATGAAATTGCGATTATAAAGCCAAGATCTAGAAATTAGGTTGAAATCAGTTTGAAATCCAAGTCCATATCAACAATCAAATGCGAGGAAAACAAAATGAACAAATCGAAATGAATCCAAAAAAGAAAAAAAAACAAACCCAGATCAACAATCACATGCGAAAAATCCTAAATCAATGAATCAAATGCTAAAATCCCCAAAATCAACAAATCCAAAACGATACAAATTCACAAAAATGCACAAACACCCCACCATCTATGAACCCAAACAGGACCCACATAATAAAATCCCCAAAAACGAAGAGATCGGAGCAGATGGGTGAAACAAACCTCCTTGGCAGCGAGCTCCGACGAGTAAGGGAGGACGAAATTGACGGTGAGCTTGGTGGGGATGGAGGCGGGAGTTTCAGGGCGGGGCTTCATGAAGGACGATGGAGTCCTGGGAGGTTCGATGTTGGGAGCCACCTTCTTCCATGCGTCGATGAAGGTCTTGTCGGTGGTCGGAGTCGATGGAACGTCCGTCGAGAAAGGACGGAGCATCCGCAGATTGGCGGGGCTGCGAGCCACCAGACGAGAACAAGCTTGCCTCAACATTGCAGAGGTCGTCGAAGGAAATGGTGAGTAAGAGTTTGGGGTTTCGTCGCTCTCGTCTCCACTCTCTCCCTTTTACTGCGTTTCTCTATCAGCTAACCCTCATTTCTCTTTATGCTAAAAAAATCATAAGAGAGATAAATATGTTTGGGCCTTATACTTTTGGGCTTTACTGATATGGGCTTTGGGTATTCCGCAAATAATTTACTTTTGTAGATCAAGTCATCAAGCCCACGTTTATCTCTCCTAAGTCCTAAGGTTACACACACCTTTGAATATTACAACTATCTCTCAGTTTAAGAGTCCTCACAATTTATATATGAGAGGACGACACACGTTATAAATTCGGATGAGAGTACAGTCTAGCTGCTCTTCACTGAAATATCTTAGGATCGGCCGGTCAAGCCTCTGTTAGGATCACCAACGTGTATCCCATAATGCATGTTACTCTTCCGATAACGCTCGTTACATGGTTGATCTCCCAATTTGCTTTGACAACATATTTCTCTTTATTTATGAATTGTGTTATTCGATTTAATCCGTCTGTAACTAACGAGGTACATGACCAGTTTATGTAGCCCACGTGCATTTATTTATCTATTAATACAATGTTTCTCCATTTCAAAAAAAAAAAAAAGCAGGATTTACAATGGTATTAGTCTATGTATTTGTTTAGAGGAGTTGTTTGAGTTTCTCTCTCCTCCAAACAATTACCTCCTACGACTATCCTCTACTATGGGTGGGCCAAAAAGTTGTTGTTTTGATGTAGTTGCAAGAGCAAATAACATCCTCTATCCTTAAAAATGACTTCAACCAACGACTCCAGCTGTTATATGATCCTATAACCACTAACACTTTCTCTCCTCAAATCTGATTATTTTATTATTTCTCTCTCCTCAAAAATTCCTACAACTCTTCTTTAGCTTCCTCCTACCACGACCATTGGAGGTACTCTTACCCGTGCTCATAATTGCATGTATATGGGGGCAATGCTAATTGCACAGGTTGATATGAGTTTAAACTGACATGAAAACCCAAAATGCACAAGATTTGCCTCTTCCAACTGATAATCATGTTTGTTTTACAGCAAAATCAAGTCACATAAGAGGAAAGAAAATGAAACATCGAACAAAACAGAAACTCACAATTTAGAATTCGCCTATCCTTCCCTATCTTCTCTGAGTTTTTCTTGTGACCTTAGCTACAAAAGAACCCTGTGAACTGCAAAACTATATCCTAAGCTTTTATACACCTAAAAAAATATACAGGGGTAACTTCAATAGCACCCTCCGCGTCCTTTAACTTTTTAAAAACAAACAGAATAGGTGATGATACATCAGGAACACATTGCTACCTTGCTCATAAATACAAAAAAAAAAACCACGGATTCCGTTAATTTGAGGGTTCCGTTAACGGATCCGTGGTTTTTTGTATTTATGAGAAATGTGACAGTTCACCTATTCAGTGTGTTTTTAAGACTCGAAGGTCGTCGAGGGGGTGTTAATAACGTTTTCCCACACATAATACAACACTGCAGCTACAACGTTTCCATGTCATGCCCCTGAGCTGAGTTGAGCTTTACAATGTTTTTGTTCTGTCACAAACCAGGCTCGTAGGCCCAAAAGGCATCGGGGTTTGGGCAGAAGAGAGAGAAATCTTCAACTTCTAGATTTGCTATGTGCCAGTCTACAAAACGAGCTTGTATTGCTTTGAACAGTAGAAGGATGGTTGGCAAAAGCCACCATTTGTCATCCTCACTGCAAACATATGCACATTCAAGAGTTAGGACTTAAAAGAGGATACATTTACGAAACAATATAACAGGTGAGAATTTATCAAAACTTGCTTGTCCCTGGTCAAGCACTTGAACTTAAGTCTTGGGACCTGGGTTCAAGTCCTGACGGCGGTACTTTACTTCTTATTTCTCTTCCCAACATCAGTTGGACCTCTCTCTCCCTTTCTCGGTCTAGAATTTAGTGTTCCATACTTCTACAGAAGAGAGCTCATTTCTTGCTTAATACATCAATCTTAAAAAGCTCTTTAAGAATAAAAAATTATTTGGTGCTCCCTTATTTCTGTGTAAGCAAGGTCTTGAGCTCAAAAGGCTTTGATACACCTTATTTAGTCGATAAATATAACAAGTTAAATTTTAGTTGCAAAGAACGGTGTGTTTCAGTGTGCGTGTGTCTGAGAGGTTCGATAAGAGCTTTTGGTTGTGCAGCAAAATGGTAAGACTCAAATTTAAGGTCACCTTCTAATGTTCCAAGCATTTCCTTTGTCGGGCTGTAAAGAGGAAAGTCCATAATGAGTGATGCCGCACATGAATGCCACAACCTATATACAGCACAATAGCAATGATATTAGAAATAACCGGATAAAACCTAACACAGAAAGATTAACTTGGCTTTGGAATATGTGATTGAACAATCACTAGGAATAATCTCACTCAGCTACCTTTATGTATACACCTTTCTCAATCAACTACCCCAAGTTTAATAACTTTTTGACAACCCCAGTGACCTTTTATACTCTCAATTTACCCCAATTCAGTCAAATTTGGGTGTGAAATGACAATAAGTACCTTTGTTTTTACATGAGTATATTTTCGGTATTTCACACCCAAAATTTGACGGCACTGGGGTAAAATTGAGACTGAAAAATAAAGGAGGTTGTCAAAAACTTTTTAAACTTAGGGGTCGTCAATTGAGAATGATCCATACTTACTGTTAGCTGAGTGAGATTATCCCTAACCAGTTAAAAGTTTTTGACGAACAATAGCAAAAAACAAAACCTTGCAGCATTTTTGCAGGTAGATTTCTGGTGCTTGTAATATATATCCAGATTAAATAAATAATCCAGAGCGTTAAATTTAAACTGTAGCAGTCAGAATAACTTACAATATTAAATAGAGATGTAGCATTCCACAATGCATGTACGCGAGAAAGTGAAGCTCTTCTGGGTTCTTTGCTGAACAAGGCATTCAATCCAGCCGGGAAGGGAGAGAGCAGAGATAGAGGAAGAATAAGTAAGACAGCAAGAAATACTCCTAGAGAAATCCAGTAGAATTGAAGCAATGTAAGGAGAGTAACAGAAAGATCCGCCAAAAGCATGATAGTTATCAGCAGTTGCAACGTATCCTGTAAAATATAATTTAAGTATCAGTTAATCAATAAAATCAAAATAATCACCCTTTCTAAACATAACATGTCTTCTCACAGAATATACCTGATGACCAACTGGTCTAGTATTGTGCAGTAAGAGTGAAAATGGATAGAGAAAATCCCTTCTATAATCCAAAGATCTCAAGGTAGCGTCATTTATAAGACCTCCATTAATTCCTCCAGTTACTCTTTTACGAGTTAATGCATGACTTGTATATGTACAACTCTGTTGCAACTGCGAAAATATTTGTTTCGTACCCGCGGCACTTTTCCTGGAACATTGAAAGATAAAGTGGATGATGACTAGCGCTAGCAAAAATTTACAGGACTCAATTAGCATTCTACTGCTACACTGGTCTTTACCATTTGACAAGAATGCTCAATTTTAAGTGCATATGGTCTTAGCATTCCCAGCAATCAGTGCAATAGAGATTACAAGAACTACAAACCATGTTTTAGCACAAGAGATCTCATTGATAAATAATCTCGCTCAGCTAGTCTTAAGTATGCACCATTCTCAACTGACTATCCCCAAGTTTTAAGAGTTTTTGACAACCCCTTTAAGTTTTTTTTGGTCTCATTTTACCCCCAATTCCCTCACTTTTGGGAGTGAAATGACAAAAGTAGCCTTATTTTTCAAGAGGATATTTTTGTCATTTCACACCCAACAGTTGACCGAATTGGGGTAAAATGAGACCAAAAAAAAAAAGTTAAAGGGGTTGTCAAAAAAATTAAACTTAGAGGTAGTTAGTTGAGAATGGTTCATACTGGGGGTAGCTGAGTGATATTTTCCTGAATTTAATATAAGAATTACCTTAGACATTCACCACTACTTCCATCCAAAAATTCAGACCGGTGAACATGGAGTAGAGAATAATCACCAACTGCTACAACAATACCCAGCTGATAATAACCAGAAGAAGTAGCTTGAAACCAGCCCAGCTCAATTTTGACCCCATGGAACTCAAGTTGGGGGTTTCCATGGCTACTTATCCAATCAATGACAGGAATTAATGCAGAACGGATAGATACGTGCCTCACTGTCCTCAACTGAGCATTTAGACCAGCCACTAACCTATTCCAAACAGTGGCTGGGACGTGCTGGCAATAACCATCTCTATATTTTAGATGTTAATGACAAAATAAATACTACTCAGAAAGGGAATAGAAAGCAAGGATACCTGGCCAACAAGATTGGTCAACAATGAATCACTGCAAAGGTTATAAGGTGACATATAGCTTCCATCTCCTCCAAAAATTATGCACATGGGGAACCTCTTCTGTATGATTGACACCATGTCTATACGCTTCTCATCACCCCCAAGAAAAAAATCAATATATGCAACCATCAAATCTGGGGATGCTCCAACCTGTATCCATTGTCATTGAAGGAAATTTATCATGTTATAGTATAACAAAACTATACCACAACTTATGTGTTAACATTTTATGGAGAAGGAATGATGTCACTCCTTAAGTGTCTGAAAGAGGAGAATCGCAATTTTTTAGATTGTTGCATATGCTCAATGTTAAGCCTACTCCATCCCAAATGCTTAAGCTGTTAAGTAGAGGGCCCAACTAGTATATCAAGTGGTCACTGAATCCACATTGCTACCAATGTGGGACACTTCAACACTTAATACTATAAAGGCTTCATGCTCTTTGCTGTCTGCATGTTCTGTATTTCTTTTTCTTTCTTTTTGCTGCAGTTTGTTGTTCTTTTGAAGGTGCTAGTTCCAATTTGGAGTTGGCTTCTTTTCTCCTTCTAATAAATTTCTTATTTACTGATAAAAATAATATTATAATGGCTTCATATTGTTTGGTAGACACTAGACAGCACTAACATGAAGAAAAAAATGTCAAAAAAGAGACCCTCTTGAATAAGGCAAAACACAGAAAAGAAGTACCAAAAAGTAAGGTTAGCTTAGGGGTTCTATGTTAACGTTGGGCACCAGCTTTACATGAAACAGAGAACTAAATGGGACAATAATAAAACAGACAGTGGTAGTAAATATGCAAACCTTCATTCCTTTGTATAAAGCTCTTGATCTACAAGAGCGGAGACATGAATGATCATATTCAGACTTTACATACTCTTGAAGCAGATGAATTTTATTTCTCTGTCGCCATTGTTTCCATGACCAGGCACAAGGATATGCAAGTATTGTAAGTATACTGTGAACTGACCCTTCCCACCAATCATATGCCGCAACAGAATTGATTTCATCAATAAATCTGTTATAAGCATCCTCATAACTGCAGAGTGAAAATGTATTAATGACCGTGGTAAGTAAATGGCACAACATGAAGATGCTAAAACTTATGGACTTCAAAGTAAAAATACTTTTAATGTGCAAGCTTTACGGCAAACAGCCCAGCACGAGATAATGATGTGAACAATTTGAACCATTATATATGCGGGAACAAAAGTGAAGTTGAAGAAAACAAAATCAGCTTAAAATTTTAGTATGTAAGTCGTTTGAATTCAAAATGGTTAAGATATTTCATCAAAAATCTCTGTTTTCATCAAGAAAGTCCAACTCATGTACCAAAAACAGGAAATAAGAAAACTAAAACTAGAATAACACATGACATCAAATTATGTCATCATTAAACATCTTCTAAATTGAAGTTTTTCTTACACGATCTCAATAATTGCATTTGGTGGAGAATAAGGAAGATGCCACGGTTCTCTAAAGGTATTTGGACCCATAAAGTACAATCTGTGTACATGGCTTTGAGTTTCTTCAGCTCTGGCTCCTCGGACCTATGTTCACAATTAATACAGAGCAAAAGATAGAATGATGAAATGCTTGGACCTGGCTAAGTAAGAAACTGCAGATAGAAAAGTTGAACTAAAGTAATATTTGATAACAATACTTACCTCTGAGAGGGAAAGAAGATACGGGAAATGATCACGACTCGGGTGTTCAATTGAACTGGTACTGTGGTACGAAGAACCTGGACCAACCAGTTTGAATCTCAAAGTACTCAACAATAGAGCTAGAAGCACCAAAAAGCATGACAGAAGCAGTGCAAATGGCCAGGGGCCTCCAAATATATACATTAGTTCTTCAAGAGGAGTGTAGCAATTTGGCATTCTATACTTGTCAGATATGCACTTATATGGACATGATGGCTGACCAACTCCACCTGCAGTAATGGTGAATCATAGTGTCCCTTCAAGTTCATGAAAACAAAGGAAGACATAAAAAAGTTCTAACATTAAAGTCAAACATTCGTCGGAAGTACCTCGCTTATATACAAACTTTGCTCGACCTGGAAGGAGTTCAAGGGGACAAGGGGTGCAAAGTTGTTCATCAGAGCCCTCAACATCTTTGAAGGTGCCAACAGGGCATTCCTGTAAAAGGATTGCACATTGCGGTTACAGATGAGCAGTGGTTCTTTAGATGAAATATAATAGATGCAATATTGTATTCCCACCCTCCCATAATAAGTGTACCATTTGACTAATGGAAAAAAATAGTGCGTGCTTTACCCATGTGCCACCTATGGACACTACTCAGGTTGTTATAACTAACTTATGAAGTAATATTAATAGTAATACATGCCTAATTAACTACCTTAAGATGGAAAGTGGACAATTGCATTGACTCATTTTAGGGAAGTCAGACAATTCTTTTGGGATGGAGAGGGTACCAATTAGGAATGGATCAAACTTGGACAGCAAAAAGTTACAAATGAAACATACCTCGCAAAATGTGCCATAAAGACCCTTGGGGCACTTCTTTCCAGTAATTGTGCCTCCTTCTCCATGAAAACCACCATTCTCCCCAGAACCACCACTAAGTTACAAGGATAATATATATTGCAGAAGCATGAGTCAATAATCAAAGAGCTAAAACTAGAACAAAAAATATAAGATATAAAAAGATTTTTTTCGAGACTGCATATAATAAAGTGCAGAGATAACTACGGAATAAAAACATTGCTCAGCCTTTTTCCTGCAGATGAATGAGATGTAGTTTACTAAACCGATTTTTTTTTCATTCCTCGTGCATTGCATATGCTTTAATCATCAATTAGTAAATTTGATTTCCATCCTGACTCAAAGTTTATTTTATCTTCATATGCAATATTGATATGATTAATGGAAAACATGCACATTTTAGGTCCATATAATATCCCGAATAATCCACCACCTCATACCCAGGATTTATCACACTGTTGCATCTTATTTGGACAAAATAATTTAAACCATTCCCATATGTATCATAAACTCTTTTTGCCCCCTTCTGTTATGGTGAGCTCAAAAGTCTATTGGGTTAATTATGGCGTCTCTTTAAGTGTTCATGTTTTCTCTATATAAAGGGACTCTCTACTTTGTACTGATCATCAAACTATAATACTATTTCTATATCTCTACTTTTACACCTTCTAATTTCTTTGGCACGGAGATTGTCGTTCCTCCAAAGTTATTGAGTGTCTTAGATAGGAAATATGACGTTAAAAGCATATTCCAGCAAACATAAGATTCACAAGAGTTTAATTAGAATGCATCTATTCTCTACTAATCATATATTAGGATTAATACGTATATATTTAAATCTCATACCTACTGGTAATAGAACCATTTATAGTTGCAACTGGAACATATTCATTCCCCATGTCTATCTTAGACCAATGAAAATGAACTCTTCCGCCTCCACCCCCACCACCGCCAAGAGGGCCACCACTGCCTCCAACAACAGACAGATATGAGCTCCCTGCAAGTCTAAGCTCTTGAAGGAAAAGAAGAATTGTCCCACCAGAAGCTCCGCCAAGTCCACCAAACAAAGAATTATTGAAATTTCGTGTTGCCTTGTCAAAGCTTTGTCCATCAGCTCTCAACGATCCAAAAATATCAAGCCTCAAAAGTGGCCATTGGATGGATCCAATCACTAGTAAAAATAAATCACAATGAACCATGTTAAGCTTGAAACTTTAAAATAACAGTAAAACACTTATATTTATGCTGCAGCTGGGAATTTCTGAATAGTCCAAATGAAAAGGCAAATCATTATGTTCATTAGCTAAAAAGTATAATAAAAAAACTCACGATAAAGATGTAATGAATGCAAGATTATGAATTATTATACAGATCTGCAGAAGTTTCAGAGAACTAAGGATATTATAGTGTATACTTGACTGGGTATTTTGGTAGTATTTACTGCCCAGTTGGTACGTGTTCAGGAAAACTAAAACAATGCAAGAACATGTAAAATATATGAAATATAAAGAAAATAGAACATGACATTTCAGTATTCTGCTAAGATACGTACCAACCATTCCACCTCCAATCACATGTCCATGTAACTGATTAGGGCTCTCAGTTCCACTTCCTAATTCGCAGGGAAGATCAGAACTACCATACTCGATACCACCACGGCTCAATTTTCCTTTAAAATATCCTGAACCTCCTCTTCCCCCGTGTCCAGCACCACTCCCAGCTCCATTTGAATAGTTTCCCTTCCCCATACCAGCACTGCAACCTGAAAAGGCATCAATGTGAAATCAAAAGCTGAAGCGCGAAGTAGTTACTTTTTTTTCTTTGAATAAAGGGGTTAAATAGCAGTATTCGGGATTTGTTATATACCTAATTCGGAAGCACTAATCATGCCATCGGTATCAACAATGACTGTTCTTGCCCTGTGGATGTGAATTATACTTCCCTTGACAAGGCCATTAACTAAAAGGTCCTCAACTCGACAGATCTGAGAAAAGTTCAAAAGGAGCCATTTAAATTTAAACAATATCCTAATAATGGAAATATTTCCTAGAAATATATATAAGAAAGAAAAAAACAGAAAAACCAATCATAATGATAGGGGGGATGAGAAATCTGTTGATTTGTACACCAGTAAAAGCATATAGCTATTGTCCACTATATAAAACTATGCAGTGGAGTATGTTATGACAACCGTTTGTAGTATTTGAAATACTTTTTGAACAATGTACAGCACCTCGTACTGTTTGCTAGCTATTTACCAATGTATAACTTGCAGCTAAAACAGCGGAAAGATGGAGCAAGAAACATGTGATTAGTAGTAGGGTAGACCATAAATATAATGTTGACAGGTAACTTAAGCATATCTAGACAATTAAGTAAAGTATGGTTTGTACCTGAAGTGAAAAGGATAGTGTATAATTAACATGACAATCATCTGGTGGAGTTATCAAATCCATTGGACATGATGAACTCTCACAAAGAGCTTCTGTTACCCTGGAAAAGTTCAAATTCAAATATTATAAAACAGGCAAAAAAATGTAATCTTTTTGAGATTTCGAATACTACAATGTTGTAAATGTTGGAAAAAGAAACAATTCATACTCACACACTTCTACTGGGATCATCATCCAAGGGAGCCTGGAGTAAAGAACCTGGCCCAACCTGTGATAAGCAAGAGATTGAAAATAGCTATACTCAAATGCAACCCAATGAACACGACTATTATAATAACATGCAGAAAAGAAGAGAAGAGGAGATAGCACACGAACCTCATAACTATATAAATATAAATGAACAAAAACATAGAGGCAGTATTAGCTTACGGTTATATTATAAAAGAGAGACAAGGAAAGCCTTTGGCCTTTTATTGCATCTCCATGACCGGTCAACAACAGAAGTCCCTGACCATATAGACCCAAGTTTGCATTTGAAATAATGACAGAATTTTCCTGCGATAGACAAGAAATTACAGTCAAACCTTCTCAACATGAACGGGATGCATTTTAACCAACATAGAACTTGATCGAAGTGTAGATGCGGCTTGATCATATACCCTTAGAACAACTAAATTCCGGACTTCAAGGATAGAAGTTGTAACAACAGTATTTCCACCACCATCAACTTGAATTTTGGAGTTCCACATCAGTAATATTTTAACAGCAACTCGAAGAGCACCATAAACCTTCATCAGAAAGTGGCTGATTTAGTCATCAACACAAAAAGAAAAGAAAAAAACATTTTTATGGAGAATGAAGGATGGAAATTTCATCTCATTCATGAAGAATTGTATACAAGCATTAAAAAACATTCTTTAGGGAGAATGAAGGATGGAAATTTCATCTCATTCATGAATAAAATGTTTTCAAGCATTAATAGCAAAAAATATTGGAAATAACATCTAGTGTATGGGTATGTCTACTAGAAGTGCAGACCTAGGGATTCGCAAGAGATATTAAAGATGACGGAGTAAGAAAAATATATGATCAATAATGAAATGAGTGTCTCTTGAGCGTTATAATAAGATCTCCTCTAAAATAGATTGATATCACTATAACAACAGCTTAGCTATTTTCCCAATCAATTAGGGTCGTCCCCATGAACCAAACACAGATCACATCGAGTCATTCGCATGAATACTTCTGCCTGAGTCTTTTTTATTTAAAAACTAGGGATAATTGTCAAAACATGCACTAAAGTTTCGTCCACAAATGATATAGTGCACAATGTTTTGTCCACGTTGCGTGGCTACCCTAAAGTTTCGTCCACGAACATTTGTTAGAAAAATTACTTATGAAACCTAAATCAGCAAATTACTTTAGGGTAGCCACACAACGTGGACGAAACGTTGTGCACTATTTCATTTTGTGGACGAAACTTTAGGGTAGCCACACAGCGTGGACGAAACGTTGTGCACTATTTCATTTGTGGACGAAACTTTAGTGCATGTTTTGACAATTATCCCTAAAAACTACCTACCACAACAACACAAATACAGCAAAAAAAAATATCATGCATACAGTTGGCTGAACATAAAAGAAGCCGCATATGCTTATTATTTGTGCTCCGATAGAGAAATCTATATTGTATCAATCAGCTACGTCCAGACAAAAATGACAGTCGAAGGAATGGATTGGATAGGTAGTTTTTGCTTGACAGTAACTATAATAAAAATAAAATCAAAACAGTATATATTTGCTTAAGCAATTGTACCTTTATGATAGAATCACTCATCAATAGTTCTTCGGCAACAAGTTCGAATTCTGAGATTGGATAGTTTGACAACCCGAAGACAATACTGCCTCCACGATATATGCTAATTTGGCCTCTCACCTTCAAAATCAATGTCAAAGGTTGAGGCCACATATTTGTTTTAAAAAAACATATATGCATAGAAAATTACATATGATATGACCACGTAACTATGTTCCCATACCTCATTTTCAACCTTATATAAAACATACTCATCAAACAGATATGATGATAAATTAGAATAAACATAGATATAAAAATGAAATATTACTTCTAGCTACTTTTTGAACTCTATACAACAAATACTTCAGAAAACAACAGTGATGTTTAAGAGGGTGCACGCGAACCTGTACTCTGCTCCAGAGCAGAGGAACCAACACTTTGGCATTATTCTCCACAATAACATTTGACCAAAGTGGGGTAGTAGGAAAAACAAGTAAGGGGGTTTCTGTCTCTGTACTGACATTGTCATTCCCCACTCTTAAACTCAATAATTCTCCATTGAAATAGGTACCAGCCGCACCAGAATTTGCAGGGCAGCCAATACTCAGCCCACCTGCCACAATAAAAGCATACTATGTAGTCTAACCAAACGTAAAAGCATTAAGTAAAACTTCAGAAACAGCAGTAATTACTAAATTCTTTGTAACTCAGCAATGCCTGACTTTAAAATTTATAACCATAAGGAATTGATTATCTGACTTATCCTATGTGCTGAACCATTAAAATAACCTATGTAACCAACAAGAGACTTGCTTTTGGATTCTCAAATGAATTAATAATCTGCTTTATTGACGTCTATGTAACTTTTTTTCTTGAGAATGAGCAAATTAACAGTTCACTAATATGGTTCTTCGACTACCAGATACAGAGTTAACAGTACAAACCATGCACGGTAACTTTTAAGTCTTCTTGCAAGCTGTAACATTTCAGTGATATTCTCCCGCCACCTCCTCCACCCCATCCATTTCCGCCTGCTGCACTTATGGTACCATATCCCTTACTGCAAACATATGGAATAGAAGGAAAACAAAAATATTATTCACAGACACATTGATATCTGCACCTTATGACCTTAATATTTCAAACCAATGTGGGTCCAGAAAAGATAGGAATATATGCAAAGACAATATTCAAACTGTTCACCTCCTTAACATTTCAGTGATATAAATTAGGTAATAGACCTAATAGTTTAAATTTTCATTGAAGCCATTACTGTTACTAACTTGGTTACCTCTATTCTTGAGGCTCCATTTACAATCAATCGCTGCTTTGACAATTGGGTTTTATTCAGAGAATGTACACATGCCATAGCGTGAAATTACAGAACAACCATTTTATACTCAACGAATGTATGCATACCATAGTGCGAGACCACTGAACAACCACTTCACAAAGTTTATCTCTCACATTTTCTTATCTCCTTTTTTTTCTATTCATATGTTCATATGTAGGATGCAATGCAGCAGTTACGAAATCACCCAGAATCAAAAAGTATAAGCTTAAAACTAATCAGATTGGGTCTACTCACAGCTTTACAGCAATTATAAAGATACTTCCACCAGATCCACCTCCCCCTTTTGGTCCTCCATTCCCACCTTCAGCAGTTACTGATCCTTCTATATACAAAGTGTCCTTCACTACAAGCTTAATGCACCCTCCACCGCTGCCTCCAAATTTATTATCAGCCGATGTTCCACCACCTTTACTCCCATAACTCGATGGCTCTGACAAACTAAACCAAGCATAAACATCACCGCCCCAATAACTTGTCTCGTTATCTTTCACACAGGAAGCGCCTCGGCCACCATGTCCTCCACCAGCTCCATCATAACCAGCTGGTGTACCAGTAGTGTGAGGAGGAGGTGATCCTCCCAAAGATGTGGTATTAATAGAAGAACTGGACTCTATAGTCATATTGGCTGCAGCAAAAACAACAGAACCAGCAACTATAGTCGCATAATGACTCACTTTAACATTTCCGGACATATTAAATGTGATAGCACAACCTTCAACAGGACACACAATGGAAACATGGGGTAGTATCTCCAGGTTTCCCGTACCATACACAGAAAGATCAGAACTCAAATACAAGTTCGAGTTCAGCAAACAGGTGGTATTAAACGACCCAACACCTTCCAGATCCTCACAAGTTACTGAACCATTCAATGGGTATGATTGGACTTTGACATAGGTAGAAGGTATCTTTTCATGACCAGCGTTTTGAACCAACACAGAGCTATGGAACCAGCTCTCCAATCTTCTTCCCCCACTGCCTAGAAACTTCCCTGAAGTAAGAGAAAAAATCGGAATGCAAAGATGCCCAAACAGAACCCACCAGGAAAAGAGCTGATGCATTAGAGATCGATGCATCATTGCTCAGTCACCAATTCAGGCGCTCTCTAAGTACATAAATAAGAGAAAATCTTGCATTCCAGTTCAGCTTCAGATGGTATTGTCATCAAATACAGATAGGGAGGGTTCAAAGCTGTTCTTCTTCAACCCTCAAACAATCACCCTGAGATTCAGATATCAATAATTACATATAGTCCACTGACAAATACCCCACCTCTATGATTACAAATAAGTTTCTGTAGCAAACATGAACATGATGGTTAAGATTCCACTAACTCAGAAATTAAGAAATAAATCACCCTATCAAAAATGAAAATCAAGGCTGAAAAACAAAGAAACAGATTTTGAAATGGACTCAAGCTACTGGAACATGCACAATTGATGAACCTACTTCACACGATTTTGCATCAAAAAAAACTTTTCGCAATTCAACTATATTAAAAAAAAAACAGTGAAACATCACCACTCCTGAAACTCGAAAACCAAAAAATGCGACTAAGCGATCTACCATTTCCATCGTCAATTCCGCATTTCCAACTCAAAAATCGAACTCAAACCCTTCAGTCCTCACCAAACCACTGAGAATCGAATTTAAAATCCAAAATTGAGTTCCAGAATATACTATCAAAAGGCTTACCGTCCGTCGGGAACAGCGGAGAGTGAAGAAGTGCACTGAATCTGCGCCGTCGCGATCTCCGCCGGCTCCGTCGGCCGATTTTCAGCAGAAAAGCTCTGCGTCAGCTCTCAGGCTTTTTTTCGCAGCGTCGCTTTTGTGCAATTTTAATTATGTTATGTTTCTCTGACCAGAAGTGGAACGCTCTCTTTTACGAGTCCAAGCTACGCTTGCTTAGCTGGACTTGCAGAGGGGTCCCACACGTGTGCGTTTCATATAGGGATGATGGCAAAAAAAAACACTATATTCGGATTTTGCCATTTCTGTGCAACAAAAAATAAATCATAACAATTCGTATGATTTTTAGTTTATTCCGTCAATGAAAAGTTATATTTTTCGATACAAAATGGGTTGTGTGTCGTGCACATACCACCCAAAAATTTTAATAAAATATCACTCAAATATTATATGGTTATTTTTTTTGAGTAAATATAAACTTTTATTTAAATGTCGACAATAATGATGTGTTGAAGAGGCTCCGGGATATGACCCCCTGCCAATTCCAGACAGGGAAGAACAAGCCGCCCTGGCAAGCTAATGAGCTGCTTTGTTCGCTGTCTGTTTTACAAAATCGAGTTGCATGCACTCCAGTCTAGCTAATAGGGAAATACAATCGGTGACGGCTATTCCTAAAGGAGAAGACGATTTTCCTCCTTTTTTGATCATATCCACTGTGACCCTATATGGTTATAGAAAATGTTTGTAAATATTATATGTTTATACAAAATGTCTTCTAAATATGATATTTTAATAATTTATAATTAAAAATAAACAGGTCTTTACTCTATAAGATAAGTCATTTTCTTTCTAAAGAATATTATACAATAGTTGGTGCAAATTAAAATATATATATACATGAATATAAATGTTAAGACTTTTTTGTTTAGAAATACAAGTTGCAAAAGCTTTGTATCCTTTGATTGACCATACTTTTTACGATTATTTACGAAAGTTTCCGTCATAGATATCAGGTTTACATGTAATTTTGTACCATTACCGGAATAATATCATTTTGAAATTCATAAGAATCTTCTTTTACTTGTAGTATCATTACAATATATGGGAGTGAAACAAAATAAATAGAGCAATATCTTCTAATCAATTGTCAATCAACAGAATATCCTACAATATAATAAATTCTATAAGAATACTGTTCTTATCCGCATGAATATTTGTATTGAATTATGATTCAAGCTTTAATGTGATATTTCTATTATAATTTGATGCAACTTACAAACTTATCAGTACAATCAATCCGTAAAGGGTCTCCATCCATGCTGACGCATCGGTATGTATTATCAAATATAATCCACCTTCTATAAATATATCCTTTTGTTTCTAATCAAACTGGTTGTCTTATTTGTTTTGAACTAGGTGATTGCACCGTGCTGTCGCACGGTGCTAATTATAATATGTATCTATGTAATTAAGAAGAGTTCCTCTAATATTAGAGGTACCTAACTGTCCAAAACAGTTTGATAATCAAACAAACATAAAAATAACCACCAAATATATATTAAAAAAACAATTTTAATAGAGGCCTTAGTACCGTGAAATTAGAGAGTTTAAAATAGGCTACGTACTAAATTTTTTGAGTTATAAAAGGTGTTTGAAAGCAACGTAGGTGTTTTTCTTGTAACTGACCAGAAAACAGAGAGGCATTTGAATATATTAATACGATGTGTGTGACACAATCCTACCTGTAACGTTTTGCATTCGAATAATAGATGTCAACATAGGTTACCCAATAACTTTGATGATGTGCTTTAGCGCGATGTACGTGAATGAAACTCGTGTACAAAAGACCCACGTTGTGTATTATGTTCTCTATTTTCGGTGGGTTTAGGGTTTGTTCTCGTTTTGTTCCAGATTCGATTGTTCTTGATTTGTTCCAGATTCGATTACCTGATGTAAATATTCGATTGTTCTTGGATTTTGGTGTTTTAATTTTCATTTGTAAATCCATGTTTGTAAACGATTCTTTGTGATATGCAATTTCTTTTCTTTCTTCTCTAGTTCTGGTCATCTTGACTCGAAAAGCTTCTGCATTTTCTCTGTCGAATGTTGCAGATTCTATAATTTTGATTTAAAAATAGCTTCCTACATTACACATTACAAAATCATCAAGATCAATATAATACACTCAATTATATCTAAAAGTTATGTAGTAAAGCAAATGCTGAAATATTACACCTATTTACGATGATCGACTAAACATAGCTCGACTTCAACCACTAAACCGTCTGAATTATTTATATACTTCACGTGGAAAATATCAGGATGATAACATATGAGTATTAAACTATATGTTACACTTACTACCTTTCAAAATATATTTCAAAATATAGCAACGTCACATTACAAGATCTTTTTGCATATGATAGTTCGGATATAACAGTTACAATCGGGTGAGAATAAAAAATAATGACGAAAATGGAGTCATATATACCTAATGAAATGTTGTTATCTCATCACTAAAATCACTAAAATTACAATCCAATAAATATGGTCAATGTTTTCCAGAATACATATTGAAGAGTCGTTGACTTGGTGCAAGTGTTATGGCCTCCATGAGCATTCGACCTCCTTGCATTGACCGCAAAAGCTCCACCGATTTCTTCCAAAAAAATACTTGCAACTTATATTAATATCGAGATAAGGGATTTTCAACCTGTTTCAAGTAAAGATCATAATAAGAGGAATGAAAACATGTTTCAACCTTGATCAAACACACAAAAACAATATCCACTGCCACAACCAACAAAATCAGCTTTCAAAACCGCTTCAACCTCAATCGAACACGCAAAAACAAATTCATTGCCACAAGTTAAAAATCAGCTTTCTTTATTTCAGCCAATGGAAGCTTTCAATCTATAAACCAGTGAAAACATAAAAAATAATGAAATGAGAAATAAATGTAGAATGAAAATTCTGGAAATCCCCCCTTTATCCTGGCAACAACAATAGCCTGCAATACTATAGAAGTTGTGCTAGAAGATATAAATTTTGTATAGGACATGGTCAAACCGTAGTTGAGTATGAGTTTGTCATGTATGAACACGGAGCAGTGGCGTTAGTGTACTCAATTTTAACTTGTCCTTCACTAAAATCAAATATAAGATCACACCGTCCTTCATTAAAAACCATTATAATATCACATATTCATGCACATATAAATGACTCAAACAATAAAAGGAGGACAGAGTAAATGCACAAAATCTCTTTTTTCTCATTTTTTTTTTCCTGAATGACAAATTTATGGTTCAGATTTACAAATATTTAGTTGCATATGCTTACAGTTTAGTCTATTTATTTCATAAGATCAAACCTTATAATGTGAGTAGTTATAGATCACATATGAATCATCTTTTCGGTCACCATGTGCCAATTAACTGGCAACTACTGTTATTTAACACCAAAGTACAACGCTAGAAGTTAAAACTATAATATAGATGTGCAACATTTGATTATTTTATAATCATGATAATGATTCAACATCAATAACCATTACCATGAGTAATACTCAGCATTCCCTCCTTCTATCCATCTTTTTCTACAACAATTCTCAACCTTCTCTCTGCCACTACAAAGATACAGTATAATAGAACTACAATACAAGATATTATCATTGTATCTGATATTTATTCATATAATTGTTAGAACTTAATAGAATTGCAATACAAGATATTATATATTTATTCATATAAATTGTTCGAACTTAAACTGTTAACAGTCTATTAAAGTTGCAATCATACTTAAAAATTCCCCAAATTACAAACTCACCAAGCTCTTTGTATTAAAGGAACCCACTATTGAAATAGTGAGAAAAAATCAACAACCCAATAATCCAATTTGAGAAACTAAATTCAGTCACTGCAGCCAACCATAAAAAAAAAACACAATCTGAACTGCATCTAAACAAATCAAAGTTGCAAAGATAAAGACTTAACATAATCAATCAGTCTAGGCCATTATGAAAAAAAACAGACATCCAGTAGTATCAAAACCACATTAAGACTGAATAAAAAGAAAATAAATCAAACTCATACATCACAATATAGATGTCAACATTATAGAATATAACATTATTCCCTTTGAGAAAATCTAATGTAGAGATTATAATAGAAAGAAACAAAGTAGATTACATATTACGTCTAACCTGCACCCACATTAAAGTACCCTGCAATACAAAACAAAACAATAATAATAACACAACAATAGACAATGTAAATAAAAAATTGTTAACAAACCTCTATGAGATATTGAAACTTTAAAGATGAATTACATAGGGCGGTAGTAGACCGCCTATTTATACTGAAACCAAAATTGAATCCTTAGTAATTTAGGACTAAAATGACACAATCCTAATACAAATATGAGAATAACAATACAATCCTGATATAACTGCATGTTATTTTATTTTTTCTCTATCCTTAATAATTTAAACCTAATACAACTATGAGAATAAATTTATGTAGAGATAAATATTAATCTCCTGCCTTATTCCACTTTGGACTCTGCATCCTAAACCATTACAGAGAAGTAAAAGTAATGAACATGAATACTTGATGTGCGGATGAAAAAAAAATCTAACAAACATGGTAATGTAAAGTGGGTAATCATATGTTGGGTCCATAATTATTTAAAAAAAATAGTAAATCACAATGAAGGGGTGCCAAACCAAATATAATGGACAAATCAATTGGTAAAGTATATAATTCACACTGAAACATGCCAAACTAAAATCACTGCAACATTCTTGGAAAAAGGACCTTAATGCTCATCAGATGTCCAAATTTAAAATCAATTAAAACGAATTTCAGAAGAAAATAAAGAATCGGAAGTAGAATATGTCGATTACCATGAAGCATTGTTCATTAAATCCGAAAACGAAATCGTGAAAAAAATAATCAGAAATATAAAATACCAATCACAGGATGAAGCGTCTATGCAGTTGATCCACTCCGCCCTCTCATTGTCGGTGGAATCTCAAAGGCAAAGGCTTGTGGACGATAATTGAACATCCGACCGTTTGGGCACACCACAAAATAGAAATGAATCCACAAATACCCACCAAAACAAAAACCTAAATCGTCCCATTACCTGAGTCAAATGCTCAAAACCCATGCCTTCGATGGCATTGAAAGTGGGCTCGGACAACTCTAGAGTAGAAATGGTCTCTGTGCTCGGACAACTCTAGAGTAGAAATGGTCTCTGCACTCATAATCTCAATCGCATCCCTACTCTTCACCTTCATCTCTTTCACCTCAATTTTCTCCAGTAGAATTTCAAAGAGAGAGAAGATAGGTAGAAATTCAAAGAGAGAGAGGATAAGGATGAACGAAAAGATGTGAAAATTTTGTAACAAAAAATGAATAGCGTCTGAGAGAGAGTGGGGCGCGTGATTCTGCGAGTAGGGGCGATGAAGTGGGCGCGTGAGCTACAGTGTTATTTTCTTTTAATATATAATATAGATTCATTGTTGGTTAGTATTGATTTATGTAACCTTCAAGAGATTGTATTATGATTATCCTAAAAGAAAGTTACCAATTATAAAAACGGGTTAATTACCTTTTATACCCTTTTAAAATTAGTAACAAATTTTTAGTATCCTAAAATTTGATCATTTAATTAGAATCCTTACGTTTCGATAACACACATTTTACACTCCTATAAATTGGTCACATGTTATTTACTACCACTTATGACTTATAAATTGGTCACAGATCATCAAAATGACTGAAAGATAATTAAGCAGGTAAAAACTGAACCCCTTAAAAAAAATTACCATTACAACCAAGATAACATTAATATAAACATTTAGTGTGAGCAGATAAACTTGTTTCTAACCCGTAATATGGATCAGTTCCTAGTTTATTGCAAAGATAATTAAGCAGGTAAAAACTGAACCCCTTAAAAAAAATTACCATTACAACCAAGATAACATTAATATAAACATTTAGTGTGAGCAGATAAACTTGTTTCTAACCCGTAATATGGATCAGTTCCTAGTTTATTGCAAGTTATTACTATCATCTTTATTCTATAGCTGTTACTATGCAAATTGTACGTAATTTTTCAACATAACATAGTTAAGCTCCTTGTTTGAATGTGAGTGCAAAGATAAGTCACAATATGTCACAAAATAAAGGTTTTTTGGGGTAATTTGTACGAAAACCAATTACACTTGCATGTATTCAAGTGTCAAATATGTATTAGAGTCCTCGTCCCAACGACACATCCAAAGATAATCATAACAATCTACCCAATACTAAAAACTTGAAACCGTATACTTACATGTCCCGATGACTTGAAAGGGTATAAATATTTTCACAAGAGTATAATTACATGTAAGGAAGAGCTGAGAGAGAGTTATGCGGCTAACCCCTGCTGCATACTGTACACAATTACTGCTCCGGTATGAACAAAGGGTCGTTCCGTGTGCCCCAGCTTTTCCGATGCATAAACTCCCTCACAAAACCATCCCATGTAACGCTCTCCTGGTTCCCAATCAAACAATAGAAAACTCGATAATCGGGGTTATTCCTTTCTTTCACAGCTCTGAATGTCTGCCATCTGTGGTTGCTGCTCTGGTCAGAAGAGACCCATAGCATAGCATAGCTACATGTGCCAACTCCACAAATCTTTTATTTGCACCACACAGCAAAGCCTTTATGCATTTCACTGCCTGCATATTTAGGCACACATGACAGCACAAACCAAGTTGCTGAAAGCAAAGACTATTATAACCCATCACAATCATAACCCTCTTCTCTCATTTAACCATTGAAGTGGAGTTTCTGGTTCTGGGAGCTCTGAGCTTGCTGCGGTTGAGGCTGCTGCTGCTGCTGAGGAGGAGGAGCGTGTAAGTTGAGTGGCTGTGTGTTGTAGTGAGCAAAAGGCTGGGAGTAGAGAGAATTCATCAAGCCCTGCATTGATTTTGGCTACTTATTAACTGATTGAATAGGCAAGATAGAATTGGTCAAACACATAACTTCGGTCTTAGAGACCAGGGTTCAAGTCCCAACAACCGTATTCTCACCCGCCTTTATTATCTCCCCTCCAACTTATGTTGGGATTCTCTCCCTAAAGGAGGGGTCAAGTGGCAATATAGAGCTCCTTTGTACAAAAAGGTGGCTCTTGATCCCTTGACACATCAATCTTAATTACTAAAAATCAAGTGTGTAGTGCCACCTTACTTCTACATCAGTAAAGTTGATTGCTACCTTTACTTGGTACACAATTTGCCAACCAAAAAAAAAAGACGCAATCGATATTGGATAAGTAAAAGTCATATCCGGAATCAACAAATATTGGATTGAGCAGAAACCTGAGATTGAAGTTGATTGGGATTGCCCACGCTAAAGTGCCTCTGTGATGCCTCATCTTGTGAAGGGTCATTGAAGCCAGCCTGAGGAAACAAGCCTTGTGATCCATGAGCCATGTAGTCCTATCACCAGAAAAGAGTTTCAGAAACAAGGGTAAAGGTAAAATGCAACTCATCCATGTATGAATATGAGATAATGTAATGAGCAAACCTGAGACATATAATCATTTCCAGAGCCAAAACGAGAATACCCAGCTTGAGAGTTCTGGTTGAGAAAATTCCCTGGATATCCACCTTGTGCTCCTTGTGTCACGTAATCAACAGCATATCCTCTTTGAGAAGCCTGATACAAAACAATTAACATGAGAACTTTACAAGAAACTATCCAATCATAACAAAAAAAAACACTAAATATCATGTAAAACACCATCACTATATTAGCATTTAGTAATTTCAAGGTTAGAATTTCAGTTGGATATCTTCGTAATCGAATGCAACTGAAATATAGGGCAAAACAAAGATAAATAAAAACTTCAGTTTCTGTGTGAATGAAAGTTCAAAAGATTTTAGATGCTAAGCTGAAAATAGTCAGATAAACACTAAGACACAAATACAGAATGAAAATAAACACAAATGTTATAAGAAATTGCACGAAATCTACCTGTGTTGAGAAATCAGAAACATTATACGGAACATGAGATCCCTGGCTTTTGAAGTCATCACTCAAGAAATCCTAATTGGCAGTCAATAAGAGATGCAAAAAAAATGAGAAATGAACCACGAGACAGATAGAAAGAAATATCAGACATGTACCTGTGACATGCCCGTCATAGAAAACCCATCACCAAAAGTCTGGCTTGGACCCTGAACTGGCATCTAAATTATAGAACCAAAAGAAATTCAGAACACATCCGTGTAGAAGTACAAAGTAATAAATGCAAGATCATCTTCACAAAATTATAAATGTATTGTAATCTTAACAAATTGTGAGATACGAACATTATTGATGAATCCCGGCTGAGACAATGGACCGCCAACAGATGGTTGACTAGCAGGATTATCCGATGCAGGAAAGTTGAAATTAGAGCCAAGATTTCCAATAGGTTGTTGTGTGCCTTGCTGGTGAGGAAGATGGCTGCCAATAGAAGCACTGGCATTGCCACGCCCAGCCCCAAAACCGTGACTACCTGGTGGAGGGACTTGAGGCACCGCGCCAACGGGTCCATGTACTGCTCCACGGGAAGGAATAGCATATGGCTGAGATGGTGGGGCACCATGAAATTGTGGCATGGGAATACGGGGCATTGGATAACCAGCAGGATGCAATCCAGGCTTATGGGCCCCGTTGGGTGGGCCAGGTGGCATATATGAGCCTAGTAAAAAAGAATTAAAAACACAGTCGTGTAAACTTAACTAAACTCTCAAAAAGATGGAAAACACAAAGTTTGGGATGTAATACAATGGCATAACAAACACAAAAGCAATTGTGGTCATCCTAAAACCTAAGGAGGGCATACCCCTTGCTCGACCACTTCTCCTATCAGCATTTGGGCTAGATGAGGAAACAGATCCAAAATTATCATTAGGCACAATGCCAGGGCCACCGCCATAGAAAAGCCTATGTTCATTATAGACCTAAAAAAAGAAATTACAAATGGGTTACATATATTCTTAACGGACTGTGAATATATGAGCAGTAAATGAAGCAAATACTACCCACATATATCAATAGGAGCAGTTCATGCCATACCTTTTTGGGCTTTTGAAATTGGACCATACTCTGCTTCAAATTATTCAGAGGCCCTTCAACCAAGCATTCATTCTCCTGATTGAACAAAATTGAGAAAGGAATGCCAAACAAGTTATTAGAAACGAATAAAAAAAGCTGTCAACAAAACTTGCAGGGGGGGTTGGTGGGTTGGGGTTGGAAAAAGATGAGTGAACTGTTCCATAACCTTAAAAACGGTAACACCCAGAAGGTGATAAACCATCACATTCAGCAGCAGCATTAGTTTACAAAAATGTACTCCTGTTCCAAAACAAACATCCTACTTCCCTAAAATGGATGTTCAAAATAAGGCTACATTTTCCATTTAAAGAAGAAAAATGTGCAGAGATGACCAATAATATCCTTGCACGAAATAGTATTTACATGGACATGAACATATTAGCAAGTGGGAGGTATGGGGGAAATGAAATGACGAAGCACTAACTCCATTTTTCCTTCTTTCTTTTTTGCAAAAGCAAAACAAAAAAACAGGATACATTTTTGAAGTGAAGGAGTAGTTACCTTGTAGTGTGTCAGTAAACCATTCCATAGCTGTTGTTTGCTAAGAACTTTGGGGTTTCCAAGAATGACAATGCCATAACGAGCACGAGTTAAGGCAACATTGAGCCTACGAGGATCATTAAGAAATCCAATGCCCTAAAAGGAAGAGAATAACCAATCAATGATTGTGTAATTAACATTCAAAATATTGAAAGAAAACACGAAGAGGTGGATTATCATTAATTATTACATATAGATATAATTAACATCATAAATGAGCTGGTAAGGTCCATGTTACACAACAAAGAGAGGGAAAGAGCAAAACTAGAGACATACTGCCCTTTAAAATACAAGAATCCCGATTTTCTTACAACAGTGGAAATGAGGAGTCGTGATATTATATATTCAACAGGTAAGTGTCAAGGTTTAACAACTCGGCAACAGAAAAGTTGCATGGAGGCAGAAAGGCCAAGTTAGTACAACAGCAAGAATAAAAGACCTTTTAGCAAGACCAAAAAGCATTGGTATTACAAACAAGTTGGTGGAGTTGGTAAGAGGCCATTAAAATAAAAATTACTTAAAGGGTTAAGATATACACGAGCTAACAGAGTAAGTATCATCACAAAATAGTTCATCTACTTTTTCTTAGCCACGTGCACAAGCACTTCCAGAAAAACGATTTATAGAGAGAATATTATCAGCAGACAACTGTCAGTTATAAAGTTTAACTTCCATCAAGAAGATTGCGACAAATAATGTGCAAGAAATTAATCTGCCAACCTGATGTTCATTACTCCTCACACAAGACAGAATGATGTAATCCTTTTCCCTTCCTTGAAATGAGTCCACACTTGCAACCTGAAGTATATAATTAAATGTACAATTCAGAAGCACAAGGAATCAGTATTTGAAGCAAATCAAATTATTACCTCAATTTCTTTGTATAGTTGCTGTCTAAGAGCACCATTCCGTGACATGTAATTCACAATATATGCTCTCTGTCCCTCATAAGGTGTTATTACCCCAATCTGTACATTTAAAAGCATAATTAATTATTGTCCTCAAAAGGAACATTGTACATCAATTGACAAGACATATACATGTTTACCTGACTAGGCACAACACCACTCTTCAAGAAAGTAGTTACAATTTTCTCAACATTTGCAGCTTCAGTTCTGTTTAGATAGGATGTTCCACTGGCACTTATCTCCTCTTGTCCCATCTGGTAAACAACTATGTGAAGTCAAAGCATGGCAACAAAAAATAAGAAAAAAGTACTAGAGCAGTAGAGGCCTTCACAAGTAGACAATAACATGAAAAATTGGATGGCCTGCAAGGCGGCAGACTAGCAGGCAGTCCTCCAGGGACATTTTTTCTTCTAAATAAAATCAGTACTTTTATTTAGACACATCAATCATAACACTTTACCAGGTGTATGATCTAGTAAGTAAACCATTTAGATGACTTCCTGTATTTGAAGTGGTAATTACATTTACAACTATAAACATGGCATTTCTCAGCAACTAATGTACCTGGACATAAAAGAACATGGGACGGTTTGGGACAGGCCAAGGGAAATCAATGCCCAATGACTGCCGTTCATTGACAGTAACACCATTTTGCAATGTGCCTTCATAGAAACTATTAGATGGAAACTCAGACAGAGATGGGTGCATCCGATATTGGACCTAAAATAATATAGCACAACCAAGAAATCAATAGGAGGAATTTGAGGAAGGCGTCAAAATGATAACAAAAACAAGGAAATATACAAATTACACGTGAGAATTTAAAACAGGGAAATTCCGTAAACAAAAACCTAAAATAATAGAGCAGGTGTGTGAACAGGTGAACATGCAGGTGTGTAAAGGACAATTACCTGCAATCTTATTGGTTTGACACCAAGAAGAACAAGCCGTTCAAACAGAGATTGGGCTAACCCAGCACGAGCTGCTTTCTTGCACATAATGACTGGACCAAGTTGGCAATGGTCACCAACAAGGACAGCCTAAAAACAACTCTAGTTAGAAGACCAAATGCTAAAATATTCTAGTAGTCATCAATAAAAAGTTCTCCAAGTACCTGTTTTACCCCAAGAACCAAAGGAATGAGGCATTCAGGCTCAGTTGCCTGAGTAGACTCATCAATAAGAACCTATCAGGAGAATAAAAGAAATAATTAGTGTGGAAGCTTTTTTGAGTTTTACATGAGACTACACGTTCCGTAAAGAATGCATCCAACCTGGCGAAATCTAAAATTTGCCAACCGAGGATCTCCAGCACCAACACATGTGCAACAAATGACATCAGCACTCTGGGAAATCTCTCTTTCAGTAGCTCGCTTCAGTGCTTTGTACTTTTTCTCATCACTGCTGGATAATTCTCCTGTAAAATTAATATTTTAAAAATAAATAAATGTTAAATTTTATCCTCTTTCCACAAACAGTCAACTTCTAGAGTTACACACAATAAATCATTTAGGAAGCCCACAGATTTTCAAAAGACGTTACCTACTTACCTTAAAACATAAACACATTACTACAGTGATCGGGTAAAAAAACTAACCAGAATAGTACATACAAGTATACAACCCACGTGAAATTCAAGTCATGAAACCATCATTTAAATTACAAATGGACAAGAAAAGATGTAGGAAGACAGCAGTAGCCATTCACCAACTGTAGATTATAACACGTTTCCACAAATATGAAGACAGATGTAGGGAGCAAGATGAGACATTAATCAGATTCGCAAATTTACCAACTTTAATGCAGCTAGCTAACTTTCCACACTATTCAAGTAAAGTTAGACAACTTTGTACACCCAACAAACCTCCACTTGGGCACGTCTATCAATTAAGTATTGGCAATTGGCCTATTCCTACCATTACGGGCCATTAACAAGTCCAGTAGATGATACGAACTCAAGGTAGAAGGTACCGAAAACTCAGATATACTCAACTTTAAAATAGCAAAGTCATTTAAACAATAAGCATATTATTAGCTACAAAATCAGAAGAAAAGGATGAGGAAAGAGAGAAGGAAAAACCTTGCTCATCTTTCAATTGTTGTAACTTGTATAGTTCACTCTTTTCAGATGTGTCAAGATGTCGAACCTGCAATAATTCATAACAAAAATACATCATGAACAAACGACAAAGGAAAAGGGATAGGCCTTATATGAAGAAAAAAAAATGATATACGAGCGACAGAGCAAACCTGATAATGCAGAGTCAAATGCTCAACGGGAGAACTTACAGCTTCCCTTGACTTTGCACACAGCCTAACCACCTTAGGAAACAAAAACAAGAAATTCAATTACACAGAAAACATTGTTGACAAGAAGAGAAAATATCACAATGCAAAACTACTATCATGATCATATGATAAATATAATGCAGTCATTCAAGTAGAAATCCTATTAATATTTGAAAACCAGCAGCTCAAATCTTAATGGTTTGGCCAATTAAGATTATCTAGAGATCGTATTTATTACAAATTTACCATCAATAGTCTCATTACAATAAAATAGATTATATTTTGATATGCATATATTTTGACAACATGATTTTGTAGTATGAAGATACCGTAAACACTCTGCAATGGCAATTCATCTATTTATACCAGAGTGCATCCTTATCAGTTACACAAAAGTTATTGTTTTATGCCACATAGAGAATAATATATGATAATATTATTAATGTTTTCTATCAGAGAATATTATTAATGTTGACGATGCCCAATGGGATGCAGCCATTGAATACAAGTCAAACAACTATATAACCTTACCTTTAACCCAGTGGCACTTATCTTTTCAGCTAGTTGGTCAACAGCTACATTACTTGGGGCGCAAACCAATACCTAATGAAAAGGCTTGGTCAAAGGGGGCAAAACTAAATAATAATACTATTAGCTAATATGAAAATTGTTGGTGAACTTACCTGCCCCTGACCTTGTTTAGCCATATGATACACAATTGCTGCTGAAGTAACAGTTTTACCTGTGCCGGGTGGGCCTTGAATCAAACTTACGGGCTTCTGAAGAACATTCTTCACAGCAAAAACCTGAAAATTGAGTATCGTAAAGATCAATTGGGGAAATTGCGACTTGAAGGCAGAATTTTTTTTAATGGAATTGAAAGTTTTTATGGAAGAAAATGAATTACTAAAAACTGTTCAGGTTCAACAGAGACATAACAGTGCACACTCCAGAAGCATACCTGAGAAGCATTGAGCTCTGGAAGACCAGGTGGACCGAAACGACGAGGTAGGGTGTTCCGGACCATTTGAACCTCAACCTCATGCCCCAATAAGTGGTGATAAATATACCTGCATACCAAAAGTCCAGTTTACAACGAAAAAGACAAGATAATATGGATGCACTACGAATTTAAAATGTCTAACCAACCATAACAGGGGGAAATAATACCCAGCTTAAACCCCAGTTTAGGCACTCAACGTCATGGGGATAAACCATAAATAATTTAAAAGTAAAGAATCCATGTATCATACTGATTCGCAGAGCTAAAGCAAAAACAGAAATGGTACTACTAGTGAAACCTACCCACTGACACTTGTTTCATCCACAGCAAAAGTTTTCATGGCCCCCTGCATTCTATCAAAGCTCGTGCTCTTCCAAACAAAATCAACACTAAAACCATGGTTCACATCAACAGGTGCTCCCTACACAGAACAGCAACAAGTGAAATTACTTAGAAAAGATGAATAAAAAATACTCATTCTGAGAGTGATACCAAAACTACCTGGCTAACACGAAGCTCAAGCGCGACCTCCTCTTGAGCAGTAAGCTTGATCTAAAACAGCAGAGACAAAAAATGGAATTCGTTAGAAGGTTGGTTCAACAAATAAGTCCATACAAATTTCATCTATCTTAAATACAGATCTAAAAAGGCATACCACATGCCCAACTGATTGCCATGCGGGATGAACAGCATCGCCTGAATAACGTAACCGCAACTCATCGCCGGGAACAAGCCGTAACTCATTGTCCTCCTACAACAATACAATATGCAAATTATATGAGTTTATTAATATTGGGCTTATGCAACAGAAAAAACTGTAAAGCACACCAAAAGAAAGGTTGAACTGCTAATATATGAAGTAACTTAATTTATGAAACAAAACAAGACAGTAATGCACCTTAGAGAATACAAAATACGCTATACGTTTCTTATTGAGACCGATATCCCACCGAATGGTGACATTGTCCTTGCTTTGAGATTCTTTCATCATCTGCAAAAAAATAAAGATTGAGAGTGTGCACAAATTTTGAAGGAAATTTACTGTATGCCCTCATCAATGAACAAGTTTCTTCAAATAATGGTATTAACAGAAGGTAGTGAAATGCTTAAAGTGAAAGTAGTGCAGTGCAACAAAAGAAAAATATTCAGAAGCATACTTTATCATAGTCAGCTTCAAGCTTGATAAGTGGCGCAAACACATTTTGATACTGCATCAAGAATTAGAAAACACAATTTGTAAGTATCTGGGGAATGTGTAAGCGAAGTAAAAGCAGTAATGGTTCTAGTATAATATGCAATTGGTTAGTCAATTGAAAAAGCACAATTTTCTATGGTATTCTTTGTATAATTACATTTCACATTAACAGTTACAGCACATAGAATCCTGCCAAAACACAATAAGAAGCTTGAACCGAACATAAATGGAAGAGAGGAAACAATTTAGGCATGGAGTTCATGCAAGCCCTATCCATTTGAGAACTAAAAAACTGAGCCCTCGTAGAACTACACTGATCAACTAAGCCACCAAGGTTTTCCTTCTAGCACACTGCAATACCAATGAAAAACTATTTATTTTGGTTTTGTGGAAGACCTCAGCTCAAAGCTAGTGGATTCTGTATCAAGTTGAATAGTATGGACTTGGGACGATTGAAGCAAAACTCAAGTTTGGTCTTTTTTTTTAACTAGCCAAGCTAGGACATGTTGCTACTCATGCATAGCTCGCTTAGAAACCACCCTTATCCAAGCATTGAACCAAGTTCTTTATCATGGTATGAAACCATCATAATAAGCTCATGCACCTGATATGCATCTTCATATTTCAGGGCTACAGACTGGGGTTCGTCATCCACACCAGGCTTCTCTAGATCTTCGAGGGAAGCATCAGGATTTGTTTTCCAAAGCTCTTCAACCTTGTTAATTTGTTGGGCACTTATTTGGCGTGCCCTCAACTGCTCCTGTTCAGATGGGATCTGTGAAACGCGACATATCAGCAAGTTTGAGGGGAAAATGTGTAACCATATAATTGAATGTGAAAAATAGAATAGAAACATTACAAGCACCAATACCAACCTTAACAAGCCACTGTAAAAAACACCTATCATCAATAAGGGGACACCACTGACTAAGGTCCCAATTCATGTCCTTCAATGCGTTAACGCTCAGGCAAGGTTCTCTGCAGAGAAGAACTACAACACTCTCTGTCTTGGCAGAAATAAAACCAAGGAGGAAAACATTCCGACACCCACAGTTATAGCATTCCAGGATGGTTTCTCCCAAGGGACTATCTTTGTGCAGACAAACTTCTTTATGTTTAGCTCGAACCTATGAGGGATGAAAAATAACACACGTAATCAGAAGCCAATGCGCATACTAGTTCAGAAAGCATTAAAAATGTAATAATTTACCCCTGGAGCATGATGGATACTAATATCAGTACCCAGCAGAACACAAAATCATAATCAGCTATTCGATAATCAAAAACTATTATTCAACTGTTAACGGAACATGCATATACCAAGGAGAAGAAACAAACTATGCATAGAATAGAGCATAAACAGTAAAACAGCTGACACAATACAGTAGCCATTTTGATGGTCAACAGTGCTGACCAAACACTGGTACAAGTAGAAAATCTAACAATACACATTTTGATTAGCCAGAAAAGGGCAATAATATAGCATCAAATAACTTTCCTAGTAAGGAACTACAAGCGATATGATATCCAGAACTTTACCTATTATAACCCCCAAATAAAGGGGAAACAAAGCCTCAAACAATGTATCGTGTATACAAATTTATTCTTTACTGGTAGTGGCAAGGTCTTAAGGGGCAAACAACGAAACGAAAGAACTAAAGAGAGAGGGGATACTGTACATACTTCACAAAAAGGTGATCTATAAACAACAACAGTAACCAAGTCATTTCTCAAACAAAGTTGGGCCAGCTACATGAATGAATACTAATCGAACTGATTGAGATGTTAAGTTTGTACTTTCTTCCCCAAATCCATCCAATCTAACGATATCTCCTTAACCCAATTGTTATCATAGCATTTATTACTACTTTAAATGTTAACTTATGTCCATTTCTACCTCCAGTTATTTCCGTTACACAGTCACTAATTTCCCTACGTTGTGCATGTCCAAAGTCACCTTATAAATGAAGTTCTCTCATTTTTTTCATCAGTTAAACTACCTCAACTCTAGCTCTAATAAACCCATCCAGAGTTACATACTTCCTAGGATTGCCACGTTGTACATTTGCACCCATTTAGGATCCCAACATTCGGTGTCATAAAACATATCAGTCACATAGCTGACCTATAAAGCTTTCCTTCCAACTTCAAAGGTGTTCTCTAATCACATAACACTCCCCTCCACTTCAAACACCCACATGTACCCTATTTCTAACGTATCTTCAGTCTCCCCATTTTGTTAACCACGGATCCAAGATAACTAAAATAACCACTCCCATTTATTTATTTGTGTTCCGGCATGAAAGAACCACTACTCACACTTTTACTGTTGCCAAAATTACATTCCATATAGCCTGTTTCGGTTCTACTTATACTACAGCCCTTAGATCTAAGGCTTGTCTCCACCCATATAATTTAGATGCTCCTAAAATTGTTTACACATTGCATCAAATGTATCAAACACAAACTTTAAATTTTGAATGACCAGCCACCAACACAATATGTACGAAACCTTCCGAGTTTTAAGTTCTATACTTCCACCAATTCAAATAAAATAATAAATGAA
This sequence comes from Erodium maritimum, assembly GCA_963921825.1. NCBI lineage: Eukaryota > Viridiplantae > Streptophyta > Magnoliopsida > Geraniales > Geraniaceae > Erodium > Erodium maritimum. The sequence goes on along the minus strand of OY997592.1, from coordinate 67,767,356 downwards.
CACTGTCAATTGCAAGCATGTTTTTGAATGGAAGGAGCCTCAATCAATTTGGTTGTGATATTAGGGGGAAACGCATTTCATTACTACACATGGAACTTGGCACTGCTTTTATCAACACTGTCACTTCATAGTCGCTGGGATTCATCCTCTAGCTATCCAAATTCATTTCTGAAACCTCGCAAAGAGTCCATGTCAAACAGTTGGGCATTACAACCCTTTCGATCAACAAGACAGTGGCAAAGTGATTTTCCTTCTACAAAATTCATTTCATCATCTTCTGTATGTGTTGGCAAGACAATCATCCCATAATTTCCAATAAGCAGTTCAAAATGCATCACAATTCAAATCCTTTGATACACCCTAAAGCCCCAATTGATCACTGACACAGACGACTCAAAACACGCCCATAAAAGACGAGAAAAATATCAGCCCACTCACCAGGTGATTCACAATATGCGAGCCGGAAGTGTTACCGCGTGAGTTGCAGAACCACTTACGACAGGAGGGCACATTGCACCTAACCACACACGCCGGGTTGGACACACCGCAGTACCTACACGCGTGTTCCGTAAAATCCCCCTTCCCGAACTCGTAATTGTCGTCATCGCCAGTATCTTCAAAGTTCAACCCGCCCATGCCTGCTGCCAGCGAATCCACCGCCTGGCTGTTGCTCGCCCCGCCGCTGTTACCCGACCCGCCACCGCGGGCCTTCGTCGCGCTCCCCGGAGCGGCCGAGACAGGCGACGTATCGGAATGGTGATCGGACGCGGAACCCCCGCGATCATTGGGATCGGTGAGCGAATCGGAGGGGGTGGGCCAGGCCACCGGAGACCTGATGGGATCACGGAACTCGGGGTAGTCGAAGTCGGCGTCGCCTTGAGTGTTGAATTCGAGAAAGGTGTAGGCGTCGCCGCCGGTGTCGGGCTGAGAGGAGGCCTCGAAGAGATTGTTGGGTTGAGAATCCATGGACCAGCAGAACAGAAGCGAAACCGCAACAGAAATGAGTATTGCTTCGGAATCGCCGAAATTGGGAGTTAGGGTTTTCGGAGAAGAGACATCGACGTGCGATTTGGATTTGGAGGAAGAGAGGGGTTAGGGTTTGGTTTATTAAATGTAGCGAGAGGAAATTGAAATTGAATTTTTACTTTCTGTTTTGGAGGAGAAACCGAGAAAAAAGGGAGAGAGGGGTAAGAGCACTTAGAGCATGCACAACGGAACGCACTCGCGCCCCGCTCCGCGCGCGCTCTGTCCGAGGACCGCGGGCCGTTCCGCTGTAGGGGTGAAAAAACACGCTCCCGCTCCCCGACCCTCGGTCCTCGCTCCCCTCTCGCTACCCGCTGGCCGCTCCCGCACTCCTCGCTCCCTCGGCTGCGTGGCCCTCTCCTGTGCCGCCACGTGGCGGCGCCGAGTCTGACCGTTTACAACGGTCGTTCCAACGGCTCTTTTTTTTAATTCAAAAATCAGATAAATAGAACCCTATAAATACCCAACCCATTCCTCATTTTTCTCACACCATTCTCTACTTTCGCTCTTTCATTCTCACTTCCTACTCGTTATTTTTGAAAATGTCCGACGAAGAGGTTATGTCCGACGCTGAGGAGATGACGTACGAGGAGCTGGCTCCCCGGATGCCGACGTATGAGGAGATGGCAGCCCAACTGCCGACATATGAGGAGATGGCAGCCCAAATGCGGCCAGTTGAGCGACGATTCCGGCGGATGATGGAGAGGCACATGCAGAGAGTAATGCCAAGGGTCCAGAGGGCCATCCGTGGGGAACCAATGCACCGAGAGATTAACAGAGGTCGTTCGGAAGCCCACATCCAGTTGATGGCGAACTATTTTGACGAACAACCCCTATATGGCCCTGAAATGTTCAAGCGTCGGTTCCGTATGTGCAGACCACTTTTCCAACGGATTATGGACGCGGTGAAGGCTCACGACAGCTACTTCAAACAGAAGCCCGACGCTGCCTCACGGCCGGGCTTATCAACGGAACAGAAGTGCACCGCCGCTATACGGATGCTTGTGTATGGGTCTGCGGCCGATTCAGTGGACGAAACTCTGTGCATGGGGGTAAGCATCATACTTGAATGTTTACGTAAGTTTTGCAAGGCCGTCATTGAGGTATTTGGAGCCGAGTATGAGCGTACACCCACACCGGCTGACATGGACCGCTTACTCCGAGAAGGGTACAACCGAGGGTTTCCCGGAATGGCGGGGAGTCTTGACTGTATGCATTGGACGTGGACGAACTGCCCAACCGAAGACCAGGGACCCCATGGACGGGGAGGTCACCACGGGGACAAGACGATTATGCTTGAAGTTGTAGCGTCCCGTGATTTATGGATTTGGCATGCATTTTTCGGGATGGCTGGATCGAACAACGACATCAACGTCCTCAACAACAGCCACCTATTCCAATACGCTTACTACGGCCGTGAGCTAGCTGTGGCGTACGAGATCAACGGGCATCGGTACGACCGACCTTATTACTTGGTGGACGGCATTTACCCAACATGGGCACGGTTCGTGAAGACTATTCGGCATCCCTTCGAGCCCAATGAGAAGTTGTTTGCTAAATTCCAAGAAAGTGCTCGAAAAGATATTGAAATGGCTTTTGAAGTACTTGAAGCAAGGTTGCACATCATTTCCCGTCCCGCTCGGTCTTGGAGCCCACACTTTTTGGCTGATATCATGCACACTTGCATAATTCTACACAACATGATTGTAGAGGATGAGCGCGACCGGTACGAGTATGGGGATGAGGAGTTGTTGTACGCGCAACCTCCAGAAATGCCGAATTGGACACCACCGGAACGATGGCACCACGGAGGGCCATTGTAATACCAGCAACGAGTGGATGCTCAACAAAGTGTCCTAAATCCTGAGATCCACCATCAACTACAAAATGATCTTATGGAGCACTTATGGGGTCGATTTGGAGTTGGTTTCCATGACTACGAGTAGTCGTTTGTGCTCTTGGAGCTGGTTTTTTTGGTGTTGTATTAAAAGGGGTTGAATAAAATTAGAATTTCATTTATATTCGTGTTGAATTTATTTATTAATTATTGATTGTCATTACTTATACTATTTCCAAAATTGTTTAAATTATAAATAATTTAAACGGTTTCTGATAACGAATTAAATAAAACAACAAAATATCAATTAATAATCCAGTCAGCATTGTTCTGTACTCTCAGGACCTCAGAGGTCATTTTTGTTGCAAAACACCCACTTTTCTGCACTCTCACTCCCTCACTTTTGTTCAGTCAGCACAAGTTCGGCACTCCCAGGACCTCACCAAGGTCCTTTATGTTGTACATGCTCTTACAACCAAACGAATCGGGACGTGAACTGCAATTTAGGGGTTCACGCACTGTGGGGCGCGTTCTGTGCGGACCATGAACCGCTAAATTGTAGTCGCGACGATCCGGTGCAAACCGCGCATTGCGGTTGCGGTTCGGTGGTTCGCGTGACTCCGTTAGGTCGTTGGTCAACCGCGTCGCGTCACGTGGCAACCGACGGAAAAAAATCCGGCCGTTAGCAACGGTCAGTGATGGCTAATTTTTTAATTTAAAATTCGCTTATAAATACACCCCCTCATTTTCCAAAACCACCAACAATATTCTCTCTACTTTCTCTCTCAAAATACAAATTTCTCTCCTAAATTTCGATACAACATGTCTGACGAAGAGGGTCCATCGTACCAGGAGATGGCAACTCAAATGTGTGTAGTAGAAGAACGACTCTGGTGAAGGGTTGAGAGAGGCATACAAAGAGAAATGTCAAGGATCAATGCACTAAGGGAGAGGCTCGAACTTGGGGAACCTTCCCGACGGGTGATTCACAGAGGCCGTGAGGAAGCGCACGACCGACTGATGCAAGATTTTTTTGTGGAGGGCTCCACATATGGGCTTGATATGTTTAGGCGTCGATTCCGTATGAGTCGACCACTTGTTGAACGGTGATGACAAGCATAGTGGCGCACGAAAATTACTTCGTCCAAAGGCGAGACGCAATCGGACGATTGGGCTTATCAACGCAGCAAAAATGCACCGCTGCGATACGGATGCTTGCATATGGGTGTTCAGCCGATTCGTTAGACGAATCACTACGAATTGGGGTAAGTACCATACTTGAGTGTGTTCGTCATTTTTGCGAGACCGTTATTGAGGTCTTCAGTCTGTGTACGAGCTTACACCAACAACAGAGGACTTGACCCGACTACTCGATTCGGGTTATAGCCGAGGGTTCCCCGGCATGATTGGGAGTATGTACTGCATGCATTGGGAGTGGAAGAATTGCACAGTCGCATGGTAAGGAGCCATGGTCGGGGTTCTAACCATTATGCTGGAAGCCGTAGCGTCCCGTGATCTATGGATTTGGCATGCCTATTTCGGAATGTCCGGAGCGAACAACGACCTTAACGTCCTCAGCCACAACCACTTATTCCATGACGCTTTTCATGGCCGTGAGATTGTCGTCGATTACGAGATCAACGACCATCGTTACAACCGACCTTACTATTTGGTCGACGGTATTTACCCAACATGATGTCGGTTCGTGAAGTCTATTCATCATCCCTATACTCTCAAAGAGAAGTTGTTTTCTAAAGTTCAAGAAGGTGCTCGAAAAGATATTGAACGTGCTTTTGGAGTCCTCCAAGCACGGTGGCACATCATTTCCAGTCTCGCTCGTTTGTGGAGCAAGGTTGCGTTGGCTGATATCATGCACACTTGTATCATTCTACACAACATGATTGTAGAGGATGAACGCGGCCGGTACGAAGCAGGAGATGACGAGTTGTTGTACGACCCCCTCCTGACATGCCAGATTGGGCACCACTAAAACGAAGGCACCGCGGAAGGCCCTTGGCATTTCAACAACGCGTGGACGCCCATTCCAATGTCACAAACCATGCACTCCATCGGAAACTACAAGAGGATCTTCTTGAACACATGTGGGGTCGGTTTGGAAATGACCAAGGAGATAACGAGTGAAAATGTACTTTAATTTAAGTATTTTTTTTTAAGTTATGTACTTTAATTTATGTTGCAATGTATTTAAATTTATAAGTTTCAATATATTTTAATTTTTATATTTTTGTCAAATTTATTCCAAATTTATTTATTTATTAAACAAATTAATAAAATCAGCAAAATATCAATTCAACATCCAGTCATCATACACTCACAATACGGTTCTCACATCTGGTTCTCACTACTGTGGAATACATTAATTTCAGGGACGACAAAGCACTATTTTGTCCAGTCATTAAAAGATTCTCACAATCCGGTTATTCTCATCATACATGCTCTAATACGTGTGAGTGATGGGAGAGAAAATTTAAAAGGACGAGAGAGGTGAATGTGTAACTGCGGGTGTAGGGTAGTATGGTGCACGCGCTAATGTTATTGGTCGTTTGGAAAATAATTTATAAAAATTAGATTTAAATTCTTTCGTTTTTCCCTTTATTTTTATTTAAAGTTAGATTTTACTTTTATTCATTTAATACTCTAATTAAATTTTATTCTTTACTTTATTCTTAAAAATATATAAAATCATTTTTTAAATTTAAAAAAAAACATAATTTTATTCTATAATCTTAAATATTACTATTATTTTAACCATAATTACTTTTTTATCTTATTCTTAATATTCATAATACCATACTTGACATTGAATTATAAATCCCCAGATTTCATATTATTTTCTTTGATTTTTTTAATTTCTCCAAAATACCCCTCCCTACATTTTACCGTTGCCAATTTAAAACTATACTACATCAACACATTACACCGGCAACGTCACCGATCGAACACATACTATTCCGATAACTGGTGCTTCTTCTTCTTCTCTGGCTCGTCGTCGCGGTGGTAGGCGTCAAACCCTTGTACCCTGAACTGTTCTTCAAGAATTCTTCCCCAGTCGATTTTCTGCATGTCGATCTACATTACACTTCACAACTCGGTGTGTTATTTCCGTTTCGTATATTATATGGTGCTTAGGATTCGGAATCGTTGAAGAAATTACATTTTTTTTTACGAAATCGTTGAATAAATTACAGTTCTTTACAAAATCGTTGAATAAATTACGGTTTTTTAGGGTTTACAATTGGGGTTTTATTTGAATTACAAATTCATTCCCGATTTATAGCGCTTTAGAATCGGGTAAATTCATTAATATTTGAATTCATTACCGATTTAATCGGGAATGAAATCTGGATTTAACGTTTCAATCGGATTTTAAATTCATTAATATCGGATTTTGATACACTCCAAAATGGAGTAATGGATAATTAGATAGAAATTAGGGTTCCTGCAAATGAAAGGGATGAAGAGAGAAATGAAGAAGAGATAGAGAGAAGGGGAGAGTACAAGAGAGAGAAGAGATATTTGTTAATTGAGGTATTTCCTGCCGCTTTCATTTCACGATTTCTCTTTTGTAGAGAATGACAAATTACAATAACTATTCTAAGGCTTGGGCTGACCAACACAAAGGCCCACTAGAGTAATTACAAGTCCAATTAGATTCATATCCATTACAAATACCAAGTCCAAGTAATTGTAACAACACAATTTCGATATTCGATATGACTCGTAACATTACCCCTTTCTTCAAATGATTCTTGTCCTCAAGAATCTGATTCAGCCAATTGAAGACAGAGAACACCAATTCAGCAGAAACAAACACCTCATAAACTACAAATCGACTGTCAGCTTTCCATATTTCACTCCCATGCAACATCTCTGGTTCTTCTTGTGTCAGAACACACGATCTCTCGTGTGCACAAAGAACCCAACAGCTAGAGATCCATAAGTTAGGCCTTCCATACTTCATTTTCTTGTTGTAACAGTGGAACAAATTTTATACCTCAAGTTAGCATCCTTAAAACCACCAGTAAGAAATATGAGTGTGTGCATCCCATTGGTACTATCACAGTCATAAAACCCAAGAAACATCAGAAGCTTTGTATTGTCACCAACTTGTGGTTCTTTTTCATTTTGAGCAAACACAACTAATAAATTCTTCATAGGAGTTGGAAATTTTGATGCTGAACAAGATTCAATAATAAGCTTTACCCTGATATGTGCAAGCACTGACAAGTCTTTTATGAACTGGGAGAATATCAAACTTCTACTTGAAGCCTTAACAAGGTCAAGGAACTCAGTCTCAACCATATCTAGTGTATTAGCATTCATTACTATCAGGTGCAAAGGAGATGTATAGGTTTCAATCATTGCATATAATATTATTTCAACCCCACTAACAAGACAATGACGATGTTCCTCAAATAAAGGCTTCAGCTTGGAGGATGCTATAAAAATGAACAACTTATGTCATAAGCACTTGTAATCCTCCCACAATACATCAGCATGTATGGAAGCACTAAATGCTTCCCGTAACCTCCAAAATAAGAAAAATAGAACATTTGCAAGCACTGCTTCAACATTCAGAACAATAAACTGGTCTACGTGTTCTTTGCAATCCCAATCTAACATATATGTCTGAAACTTGTACACATAAAAATCACCAGACTTTATAGCATTCCAGTCAATTTCGTATGGACACCAAGTATAAACAGGTTCATAATCATGAAGAAGACAAAATGCAAATTTGCATTCCAAAGCAATTGCAAGCATGATATAAGTCGAGTTCCAATACAATTCATCATCAAGTAGCTGACCTTCTGAAAAGAGGAATCTGTGCTTGGAAAGCCAGTCTTCAATTGTGCTGGTAGAAGTTAAAAAACTAGCAAATGTCATAGAAACCATTTCCTAACAATGTCCCATTTCCATAGACTTGTCATGATAATGGTTGAGCAAGTATGTTTTGTATAAGAATAATCAATCAAACTGAAATTTATAATCTTTCCCATCTGTTGCCAATCACCATCAAGATAAGGTGTGGTCTAGCTCAGGTGTTCAACGGTAATACCCACCAACAACCATGTATTAATGCTTACACAGATTTTGCTAGTTAACTTGTCCATAATTCTTCCACAGCCTATTAGGACCTTAATTAAATTGGATAAAGCGTACCCAATGATTCCTTGGTCAACATACCATATCTCTCTCACTATAGCCTCTTTAGACATCTCACTCTTTTGCTTAAGCTGATTCACAAACTCACTTTCACACCTTAGTATAAGAAACCAATACCTGCCATTGATTCTTTGATATATCCCCAATGGAATCAACAAATACTTCATACCAGAAACAAAACTCCATCCATCAAATAAAATACCATTTCGAAGTACTTTCCGAAATGCTTGACCAAAAGAAATTTTCTCCGCAGAAACTCTCACCCCAAAATAACCACATAATTTTCAGAAACTGACATTCCCATTGAGCTTCTGATCTTTCCTCCTATCACCTCCCTGAAGAGAATCCACAGTGACATGTACTCGAACCACGATAGAAAGTGGAGCAAGTTGGCACCGAGATGAAGGACAATTATCAATAGTAATAACCATTCATATTGACCCTAATTGATACCTTCCAAATCATGTCTATGTGCCCCACCTAACAAGATCATTAGCACCATAAAATCCAAGGCTTCTTCCCACAAAGCAAGAGTAATAGCATAAGAGGTGAATAATATAGTCTTCAAGAGTGAATTTCTCATGGAGACATATACCCCAAATCCTTCTTTATATCTACTAGAAACACCAACAATACAAAAACCCACTACATTTTCTACTGTAATTGTTTCAGTAACATATCTGTTGAAAATTATGGCACCAAAAAATTTACTCATCGATGTCATACTCTTAGGTTCGCAGATCAGAGATGGACCTTTTATTCCACATTCAGTTTCTTGACAATACCTCATTCCATAACCAACATTTGGCAATTGCAAGAAGAATACCATAATACAACCAATAACTGCTTTGGACCTTTTTTCACCTTTATCAATCAAGTTCTCAGTGGAGTCATGCCATTATAAACACAGAACAGATAAGTTAACAACACTATCTTCATATTTCAACCCATAGAAAACTTTGTCATCACCATAAAACTGATTCAATGGAACCCCAATAGTGTCTATTGACCTCAAGCCTCCAATATCATAAAAAGTATCAATAATAAAACTCATGACATTAAATAGAACTTCATGTTCAATTGCAAAGAAAGTGCCAACTCCGTTCGGCCAATTAACCATTCCAAGACCATCCAAGGGTGGACCTATGAACTGTAACTCAAATGGTAAAGGGCATACCTTAATGTAGTCCCCATTTTGTGACATTGGCATTTCAACGAACATCTTGTGTGCAACCGAATCATCTTCTTCCAAGGTGAGCATCAAGCGTTTTTCTGAAACCCCTTTAGGTAGAAGGCCAAATTCATCCACTTCCTCTGATAATAATTCATTCTCAAACTCCAAAACAACATAACCAATCCCATATTCACTTTGGTCTTCATCCAAGCTTGAAGCAAAAATGGTGGAAGATGAAAGTAGCATAGAAGATTTACCAGGTGGGTCTGGAAGCCTATAAATTAAGGCCATAAGCACTGTAATAGCATCATCCATTCGAACCTTAACACCCACAAGCGATTCTTTGATGCCTTGGAGCTCCATGGTTGTAGCTGAAAGGGAAAAAATTTCCTCCATCAGGTTGCCTAGAAGGTGGCTCTGATACCAATGATACACTCCCCTGCGAGGCCTGCTGCCTCTGACTCGGCGCACTGGCCGCTAAATACCCGTGACTCTGTTGCTGTCTCGGAATCGGTGCGCTCGTAGACGGTCGTGACGACCTCGGCTGCTGACCCTGTCGAGGGCGACCTCTGGGCGACTGTACCGTCCGCGACTGCTGCGGCCGCTGCACTGATGTCTCCCCAACTGCTCGCGGCACCATGCCATAGTGTGACCAACCCGGCCGCATCGGTAACAGCTGATCTCGTCAGCCCTCGACACCGAGCCCTGGCCTGTCCGGCTAGTAGCTGGTACTGCCGCGGGTCCTCCCTTCGTCGGAAAATCTCGCTGTAAGTGGCCTGGCTGCCCGCAGTGATAGCATGACGGCCTCCTCTCTGAGGCGACTGGCCCCACTGATGCCACTGACCCCTGCTGTCTCGAGCCACCATGATGAGGCGGTGGTCGGAAGAACCCCGGGGTCCGCTGCCTCCGCGAGTCTCGTGAGTCTGACGGCCCTGCAAAACTGATCGGCCGCGGTCGGACTTCACGGCCCCTGGCTGCATCCCGGGCGCCCTGCTCCACTGTAGCCGCGGTGTCTACGAGGTCGGTATACTTCCGCAGCCTCAAGGCGAGGACCTGGTTCCGGATACCCAACCTCAGTCCTCCCTGGAACCGCAGGCAACGGTTCGTCTCGCTCGTCACCAACTCAGGCGCGAATCTGGCCAAGGCTGTGAACCTGGCCTCGTACTCTACTACCGTCATCCCTCCTTGCTCCAGGTCTAAGAACTTCCGATGTCGCTCCAGCCGAGCCGACTCGGGAAAGTACTGTGCCATGAACACCTCCTAGAATACGCTGTAGTCGTATCCGACCGTGTCCTTCACCCGCCCCCACCAATGGTAGGCGCTGTCTCTCAGCTGAAGGGCCGCGAAGGACACTATCCGACGACCATCCTCGACACCCGATGTGTCCAGGTCTCGTGTGACCTACTCTAGCCATCGCTCGGCTAGGTCGGGATTCGGCTCCCCGACAAAAATAGGTATCCCGAGCTTCAAGAAATCTAGTAGCGCTCGGGAGGTATGATCCTCTGTCTGAGCGGCTCTCACCGGGACCGCGACTGCCTCTGGTGCTGGCGAAGTCGACTCTCGGCTGGCGATGACCGCCACCAAACTCTGAACGGTCCTGGTTAGCTCATCCAGGGCAGTCATCACTGGAGGGTCCGCGACTGGCGGAACACTGGGGGTGCTTGTAGACGGCCCCGCATCGCTTCTCCTGTCCTCTCTGACAGGAGTGCCCTGCACCTCCGCGTACTCGGCGGGCTCAACGGTTGGCACCCTCCCCGGTGCCCCTGCTGACCGTCCCCGCCGGCCTCGCGTGGGTGGCTGACCTCGTGTTCCTGCTGCTCGTCCGCGTCTACCGCGAGCCATAATCAGTATCCTCTGCACGGATACACGCAAACGTTCAGTTTGCGAACTCAAATAAAGACGACAGTTCAAAAACACTAACGTTCCCACGGTCTACGCTTACTCTAGCGCGCTTATCACTAATACGTCCCACCGCTCACGCTATTAATACTTTATATATTAGTATTAGTACAAGAAACCTCGAAGAGACCGCACCAACGTGCAACAACACACGCGAAGAAAAACCCAACCACACAACGAAACCACAACAACCACCAATTCGACAACTCAAGACCGACCTCAAACACAGCCAACACGGCCGAGTACCAACAATACACGCCCACTGGGCCAACCAACGTCACACACGCCCACCGGGCCAAACAAAGTCACACACGCCCTCAGGGCCAAACAAATTTTAAAACGCGCCCTCATTCTTGGTCGGAAACGGAGCGAAAAGAACCAAAAGAGTCCTGAATTTCTGAGGCGCACGCTGGGCGCACGGAGTGCACCCAACATGCACCATGCACGCCAGACGCACGGCATGCAAGCAGCGTGCAAGGCGCAAGCCCAACGCACGTTGGGCGCACGGCGTGCAGATTAAACAGAGAGCCCTCAAGTGGGTTGCATGCACGGTGCACGCCCAGTGCACGGCGTGCAAGCAGCGTGCGAGGCACACGCCCAACGCACGCTGGACGCACGGCGTGTGGGTGACCTGCACTGGCGCGACCAATTTTAAACTTTTCCTTATCATTTTAAAACCTCATTTCTTGACATCACGTAGTTACAACCCGGTCCAGGCGTCCCCGAACTACGTTGTACCGACTTGACATCAACACTGTCACGTTCGACTACAGGAGCGCTCCTGAGTCGACCCGCGACAGTTTAAAAACAGTTCACGCAACCACACACAATCAGTATGCCAGCAACAAAATACTGCAACATACGCACAAACAAAACAAGACTCAAGACATGATGCGTCTACACTGACTCGACTCTCCCACCTAATTGACGGACAGTCCGAGGTTTGAAACCTCGAGCTCTGATACCAAGCTGTCACGCCCCAATTTCAGCGAACCGAACTCGGGGCGCGAACATTTAAAACATGAACACTTAAAACTTGTTTTGAATAAAACTCTGATATTTCCATTTAGTTACCAAAAATAATAATAGTATTTACAATACAAAAACGTCCCAACAAGTGGACAAGGTACAACGTCCGTCACTAGACTCAACAAAAGTAAAGACCAGACTCCGCTCCAAGCTCCATGAACTTCAAGAGCTAACCTAGTCCGTCCGGTGATCAGTACCTGTAGAAAAAGCAGCTAGGGGTGAGCGTTCGCTCACCTCCACGGATAACAGACTGACTATGGCATAATTAGTAGATAAAGCCAGTAACACCAAAACAAAACCCAACACCGGGACTACAGTCCCCAACTCAAGTACCCAGCTGACCCACAACCCGTTACTTTCCTCAACAGACTCAACACTCGATAAAGTAATGTAGACCCGACACAACAATCGACGACTTCCTCAAAGACACGACATAAAGACTACACAACGCCAAACAAGATCACAAAGGATCGCACACCAGCTGCTCAGTAACCAAACTCAATCAGGTCAGGGTTCGACCTATCGCAATTCCTCGACGCGAAGTCGGATCAGGCTGTCGACCTTTCAAACTCGCAATTCATCGACACTAAGTCGGAACAGGCTGTCGACCTTTAGAACTCGCAATTCATCGACACTAAGTCGGATCAGGCTGTAGACCTTTAGAACTCGCAATTCATCGACACTAAGTCGGATCAGGCTGTCGACCTTTAGAACTCACCACTTCAGGTAACCACAATCACAATCACAGGCAAGTTCAATCACACAGGCACTCAAGGCCACTCAAGACACCTCAACAATCAAGACTCGGGTTCAACAACCCCACGACACTTACTACCACTCAAGACACACCAACGGTCAAGACTCGGGTTCAACAACCCCACGACACTCACTGCCACTCAAGACACACCAACGGTCAAGACTCGAGTTCAACAACCCCACGACACTCACTGCCACTCAAGACACACCAACGGTCAAGACTCGGGTTCAACAACCCCACGGCACTCACTGCCACTCAAGACACCAATTTAAATACACGGGCTCTCAAGGCCACCCAAACTCAACAATAAATAATACGGGCTCTCAAGGCCACCCAAACTCAACAATAAATAATACGGGCTCTCAAGGCCACCCAAACTCAACAATAAATAATGCACAACAACCTCCGGCATACTCGATGCCTCCAACAGTCCTAAGATCACTAGTTTCACAAACAACCTCCGGGCATGGTCATATGCCTCCAGTAATTCAATTATCGCTAAGTTCTCTGTTCCTACGACACTAATAAGTGTCACATGCTTTTCTCTTAAACGCTACAATCCCGTATCATGCTTTTCTAACATTTAAATAATTCTACTCAACCCACGACACCCCGGTGTCACATGCAATTCTACTGTTAACTTTTCCTAATCAGGGCCGAGATCCGGCTACTTTTCCCTACCTCGTATAAAGCTCCAAAAGCGCTCCACTAAAACCCGAGATGATCACAGTCACTCGCCGAGCTTCCCTTTGCCTCGGTCCGCAGCACGATCTAAAAGAGCACAATTTCAAAGTACTTTTAAACTAGTACGAATAAACCGAAAATTAATATACTTAACGCCCAAACGTAACCCCGACAATGTCGATCACTCCCAAACTCCCCAATTACTCGACATTGTCGATAAAGGACCCGTAAAGGCCAGATTCGCCCGACATGGCGAATCTACCCGGGTTTGTTAATTGCCTTCCGGGGCTCCAAAAGCCCCCGTTTTCGTTTCTACGGTCTTGGAATATTTCAAGGAACCCAACGCACTTGACAGAATCGAATTCCGACTTCTAGGTCAATTTATTAACGTTTAAAGTCTCCAAAACCCGTTAATTACAACTTCTCCAATTTAATTCCAAATTTCGATTAGATTAAGAATAAATGGTCCGGGGGACGTTGTAAACCACCCGAACATTAAAACCCGAGCAACCGAGCACGTGGGCCCCACCCAAGAGGCTTGGTCGTGCCCTAGGGCTCAAGGGGAGGGGCTCGGCCACCATGTGGTGGCTGCTGCCAGCTCCGGCCAGCCACCACATGGCCGGCCGGCCGGCCGGCCACCCACGGTGGCCGGAGCTCCTCCCGAGCCTCCGGTCACCGGAAAACGTCATTCTTCTCCTCCAACCACCTCCAAAACGTCTCCAACTATCCCCCAAACTCACTACAACCCTAACCCTTAGTTTATACTCAAACCCTAGCTTTCAAGAAAATAATCGAAATGACGGTCGGTTTAGTGCTTACTCGAGAGGAAGACGAGGGGAAGAGGTTTGCTCTTTGCTTTGAATCGATCCAATGGTTGAATACCAAACCCTAGCTCCACTTCCTTTCTTCTCTCTTCTTCTCCTTCTCTCTCTAAACCCTCTCTTCTTCTTTCTAATTTTAAAACAACTAACAACTAACTCCAACACTTCCCCCTTTAACCCTTAGTTTCGGCCATCACTCTCCTCCACCCATTCCCCCCCCCCCCCCCCCCCCAAACTAACACCACCACAACTAGGACATGTGTCAAGGTGGGTCCCACACCTTTTGGAAAATATCTAATTGATATTTTCCAATCAGTTTCGCGAAAATCGGACGTTTCGGGCCCCGAACGGGCACTTTTCCCAAGAAATTACGAAACTTGACGGGCTACAAGGAAACGGCTCAACTAAGACCGCTGCGACGACGGCTAAGCTTTTTGGATCCAAAACGGTCCTCGAATGGACCAAAACGTCGCTCGGTTGACTTTTCCAACGAAAAGTCAACATTTCCCAAATTGATCAGAAAGTTGCCCTGAGTCTCCTGGAACTCATTTTGGTCGATAACGGGGTCATCTTATGTCCGGTATGACCCTCGGGGTCAATTCAGGTTAAGTTGAGTGTCTGTCTTAAATTTTTTAAATTTTCCTGTTTTTCGCAGGTTGGACTGACGAGTACCAGAAGTGGTTATTACATTCATCATAAGATTTAGGAGAGGGCGAGGGCTGTTGTGAACTAGATTACGAAGTTTCGGGTTCTTCAGTCATGGGAGATTATCAGAGAGCTTTCAAGATGGAGATCAGACTTCTCAGTCGGTGGCTTATAAATCTGGGGATTTTGCGTTCCTGATTTTGCAAAGTAAAGGAGGTATATGTTGTGGGCTGAGCTTGTGGGAAACTTGAGCTTTGGGCCAAATTGAGGCCCTACCGGGCGGGCCGGGTATACCAATCGGTATAGCCATCTATACCGGGAACCCACCCGGAGGCAGCCGGAGAAGGAAGTCCAACACCGGCACCCGGACCGGAATCTGGCGGAGATGTCGCCGGCGGGTCCGGTGACGGACGGTTCCGACTGGGTTGCCGGGTTCCGGGTAGATTTGAGCACCCATACTTAATCAAGTGAAAATATTAGACTTCTAACTTTGAAATTAAAATTTAATACTAGTTAGGCCTAATTTTAATCTCTATTCAAATTTGTTTTTCAGAAAAGTATTTTTCATCCAAATGGAAGACAATTTTTCTTGATGATTGAACATTCTAACAACTCTATGGATGTTTATTTCGTAGTGAAAACTATCGTTAACGAAACAAAACATGCAAGTTCTATTTATCAATGAATTAAAAATAAGGATAAAAAACAATGAAATACACCATAAAAAGTGTGGACATTTATATATCAATACACTATAGTACTTGTTTGAGGAATCACAATCAATTTATCAACTTCATTACATAAATGCTCAAACAAAAATAATATGGAAAAGTAAGCTGTCAAAATTGGAAAAAAATAATTTAATATTGGATATATACGTCTGATCAAAACAGAAAAAATGCAAAACATACATATGAGAAATCCATTGAACATTTGATTTGATATGTCATACTTCCCTTAGTATTTTATAAACCAATTTCTCAGACATTCAAATACTGAAACTATGAATCTAAAGATGAATATTAAAAATATCAATATTCTCTTATTAAAAGAAAACAAGACATGCACATATTAACAACCAGTGCCAGAATGTATGGTTTTTGTACGCATATGTTTAGTAAAAAAGAGCATTTACTGAAGAATAATCCATAGAGTTCATGGACTAAAAGCATGAGTCTCGGTGTGTTTGACAATATTGAAAATCGGGGTTACTAATATACACTATAATTTGTCTAGAAAAGATTTTAAGGAAATTTTTAGAAGTTGATGATAATAGCTAGCCATACACGACGTCACATATAAGCTAACATAATTTGATGTAACTGTCTAGAATTATCTTAAACGTGTCATATTTTAACTTGACATGAACGCATTGTGTTTATAGACAAATGTGAATCCTTAAGCTTTTAGATTTTTGTATAGAATTCTAGATAGTACATCTTATCCATGGAGGATGTCTTGTTAGAAATTAATTTTCATCATTCATTGAAGTTTTTGAGTGTTATAAGTAGAAGCTAAAGCTCATTTGTTCAATATCATCTAGTATAATTTTTCTATACGAACATGTTTACTTATTTTTTTATTATTATATTTTTTCATAAAGAAAAAAAGACATCGATCAATTCTCGCTTTAGGCCCCAATAATCAATGGGCCGGCCATGACACTCCAAAATGGAGTAATGGATAATTAGACAGATACCAGAGTTCCTGCAAGTGAAAGGGATGAAGAGAGAAATGAAGAAGAGATAGAGAGAAGAGGAGAGTATAAGAGAGAGAAGAGATATTTGTTAATTGAGGTATTTCCTGTCACTTTTATTTCACTCTCTCTCTTTTGTAGAGAATGACAAATTACAATAACTATTCTAAAGCTTGGGTTGACCAACACAAAGGCCCACTAGAGTAATTACAAGTCCAATTAGATTCATATCCATTACAAATACCAAGTCCAAGTAGTTGTAACAACCCAACTTCGATATGACTCGTAACATATTAAATTACCATTATTCTGAATAGGGCATATTTGATTCAATTCCTTTTTTTGTTCTTTCAGAAACAGAATAAGGGTCTAGTTGAAAAGATCTGTCAAGCAGTCCGAGAATTGGGTAGCTTCCAGCCCAATTCCTGAAGATGTAGTAAAAATCATAAATGCTTTAGGGGATGATCCAGGAAATAAATATATTGCAGCATGTATAGCTCATCAATATTTTTTTTGGATCAAGGCGAAACCTAGATTCAAGCATACTAAAAGAACATATTTGGTTGTGCTTTCTATTCTCTTACCAGAAAGGGGCAGAAAATTGTTTGACCATACATAATCCATACTACAGTTGCTGAAAGCTGATGGTATGGGTTCCGAAAGTATCTATGAGAAAGTCATTCAAGCCTATGCCCATGCAGGGAAATATGAGGATGCCAAGCGCACTATCATGGCTGTCATCGAGCAAGATCAACTGTCACCTTAGGGCGTGAGGAGGTTCTACAAGTATTTGATGAAAAGCTGCTTAGAACTGAACCTGAACGAACAAGTACTGAAGGCTGGAACAACTTTAGAAGAAACTAAATCTGGTCATGATTATGATACTTACACCATGATGGTGAAAGCCGACACGAAGTTGGGATTCCATAGAGAAGTGGAGGAATGGTGGAAATTCTACGCATAAGGACGATCACATCCACATCTCTTATTGGATCTGTAATCCACATGTACGCGAAGAGTAGGTGCGTGCTTATGGCGACACAGTGGTTTGAATACTTACTAGAAAGGGCATCCACGATCATATTACGTATACAACCATTCTCAGGTTGTGGCTTGAAGAAAATAACTTCGAAGAGGCCCGAGAAGTTTTGACTGATATGCTGACCAACAGGCTTCCTCCTAACTCCCATACAGTTTCCGTACTTCTTGGTTGTAATAAAATGAGTGCAAGGGATATTCTGGAATTGTTGAAGATAAGTGCACATTCAGTCTACAATCTTTTGGATTCCTCTTTAATGACGAGCAAGCCAACAATATATCGTCAGATCAGTTCACTTCGACCAAGGGAAGGAGACGAAGGTTTGAAAAGGGTCTTGAATCCATTGGTTAGTTATGTTTATAATAATGTGGGAAAGGAGTATGCTTTATGTAAACACTACCTTTGAAGTTATACAAATTCCTGCTAAGCATAACTTGAAATGAGAGATTGATCTATAGTATCAGTGAGATTGATCTACAATAAATGATGCTCAAGATACGAGGAATCAGATTGGCAGCCTTCGGCTAGACAGGTTCCCCAAGGACATCGGCCAGCTCGTCGGGAAGATCTTCCCCGAAATTCGACCACCTCCTCAGTATCATTCGTGAGAAAGCGGTCGAAAAAAAGGAGAAAGGGGAGGTGGAATCAGAAGGTTCAAATCACTCATAAGAAGCGTCACATGCAACGACGGGGTGGGGGGTTCAAACACCCTCGCCTCGCCGAATGAGGAAGTGGTGGTCCAATGAGGGGTCGGGAAGATTCACCGCCATACTGGACGTAAGGTGGCAGAGGTTCCACCAAGGTCTGGTTTGGTACTTCCTTACCTTCTCGGAGGCCAGCAATTTTAACGTTACGGAGCCCTACTTTTATCATTTCAGGGAGGACGACGCACGTTTCGACATCTTGTGGGAGTATACAGTCCGCCACAGTACCCCTCTGGAAACGGGTCCGCTCTACCCTAGCTTTCAGTCCAAATCTACACTATCAGTGTCGACATACGCTACCGCATCACCCCCTTATGAACATCTAGCGAAGTGGTTCGGTGCATTGAGCTAATTGATTATTTAATTCGATTATTGATGTTTTGTTTTAAGTACTCTTTGTATGATGTTTGATAGTCTTCCTGTCATTCATCGTTTTTCTTCTATAATATCAAATAGCTCTTTGTAAATAAAAAAAAAATTACCATGTTAGAGGTACCATTGGTACTTGGTAATCGACTAGAATTATGTTCATTGACAATGTCTACAAGAGTTTCATTTTCTGAACAAGACGACAGGTCGTATATTGAGTCAAGCCTGAACTCAACGACGCGGAATCGAGGTGGGGACAGCTCATCCCATACGCATTTTTCAATTCCAGAAATTCTCGGCCATTGTCTTTCTCTGCAGCACTCGTCTTCCTTTGCACATAAACGAGTCCGAAAAATCAAATAAAGTCACCAAAAACTCGTACCCTCTCTCTTTCCCAATCGACCAGGTACCAAACTCCGTCGGGTTTCTCATTTTCTGCCGCTGATCGGAGATCTCGCCGGAATGGCACCAGTCTCAGCTCTCGCCAAGTATAAGCTCGTCTTCTTAGGAGATCAATCCGTCGGCAAGACCAGCATCATCACTCGCTTCATGTACGACAAGTTCGATACCACTTACCAGGTATTGTTTTTTTGCTGATTTCACCGTACCCAGATCTGAATCTCCTACCAACTCTTCTTTATTTTTTGTTGCGGTTCCATTTCATTCCTTGTGCGGACGATTTTTTTTTCTTTTTCTGTTTGGTTCCCGGGAAAACGGAGGAAATGAGTGGAATGAACATCTTGAAATTTGAATTTGTGTTTTTGGGTTGCTGGCAGCTAGTACTGGAGTTTCAAAATTTATTTCCTTTTTTTATTACAGAGATCAGTTAGTTCGATACTTGCAAAACCCATGATCTGGAATTTGCTTCATTTGAATTTTAAGACTATGGTCTGATCTGATGATCTCTTATCATTGAGATGTGATGCTATGTCAGACACAACTTGTGTGCCTTGATGACTGACTTGAAGCTTTGGGGTTGGATTTGGTGTTTTTGTTGATATTGCACCTGCTTTCTTAATGAAGTGTTTTGTGTCTTACATAGGATCGTTGCATGCTTAGTCCAAGGATTGGTTCATTTGGATATATTAGCTCATTTATATTGTGCTCTCATATTAGTTATTTCCAGTGGTTGAACTTATATGGGTAATTGATGATCAGGCTACAATTGGTATTGATTTCCTCTCAAAGACGATGTATCTTGAAGATCGAACTGTTCGCCTGCAGTTGTGGTAAGTGTCTGAATCTGGAGAAGCCTTATTTAAACTACTAATTGAAGTTTGTATCACATTCTCAGATCTTTCTAATCTTATATTATATATGTTTCCGTGATCTGTGGGTTTGTGTTAAATTGCTTTACATATTGTATTAGTAAGAGAGGAGGGTGACTGTGACTCAGTTCACATTCTCTCTATCCTCAGAATTCTATTACAACACCCACTTTTTTTTAACTAAATTAGTCAGAGAATCAGAACTCTTTTACTATTGAATCTTCCATAGAGAGTCCCAATCAATAATTTAATTATTGAACAACATGTCGATCTTGATTTATCCAATAAATTCCCAAAGGTATGTAGTCTTCAACAATGTTTAGTGAACACCAATGTCTGTGATCAAACACAAAATGAACCACAATGTGATTCCAAGATGTGGCTATGACTGGAAACATATTATGACTTCAATTTTCCTTACAATACGAATTAACACCGACCATGGTTGACTCTGTTTTCTGTGACAAAGGTGTTACTTATCACCTATCTTGTGGATCTATTCTGGAGTTCTTACCTTTTAGGATATTAAATCTGGTTTATGTAATACGATTACAGGGATACCGCTGGCCAGGAAAGATTCAGGAGTCTCATTCCAAGCTACATCAGGGATTCATCTGTTGCGGTCATTGTATATGATGTAGCAAGTATGTAATGTAGGCTTTGACTTTTGACAATTGTACTTTCTAATATTCAAGAATGATAGAGTCAATACTCAAAAGGCATAACTTACATATTTTTGAGCGTATGTTTCTTCTAAGATTGTAAACTTGTATGTCTAATGCCTGTTGCAACTGGTTGTGGCCTGTCTTCCAATTTATGGTTTAAGTATGTGCTGCAGTAAACTATGGATTTATTTCTGATTATCACACCGCCCTTATGATTTAGGTCGGCACACTTTTCTGAACACCACAAAATGGATTGAAGAGGTCCGGACTGAGAGGGGAAGTGACGTCATTATTGTCCTTGTTGGGAACAAAACTGACCTTGTTGATAAGAGGTAAAAATTACATGATAAAAGTATATATTAAGATTCTATCTGCCTTTCTTTTTATTAGTTTTGTTTGTAGCGCATTTTTCTGCACCGATGCTACACCAGGTTGAACTTATGTAGGTATTGTTACTTGCTATTAGCCTGTAAACTAAATGGGAGAGGTAGATTTGATAGTGAGGGCAAATGCCCTATTGAGAAGTTGCAAAATATTGAACTCTCAATATGTTGTCTCTTTGTCATGTTCCCTCTTGTTGCAGAACTCGGGAATATCATATCCCCTCTTCTCCGGCTCTCACATGAGAAGTTGGAATAGAAGTTTGAGCGCTCAAGTTAATTCAATTATTTCATCTGATATGAGCTTCAAGTCGATACCTAATGATATTTGTTTTTACTTGTTTAAGACATGATGCAAAATATGAATTAGAGTAACTAAGACATTTGCTCTATACTACTTTTTTGACTTTTATCTTATTTATCTTTCCCCTAAAGTAAAATCCTTGTGAGTCAGTCAGTTACTAAGCTACTCCAAAAGACCCACATGCTTGCACAAGCATTTACAAATAAAATTCATTTCAGTCCTAGCAGGTGGATGGTATTTCCTTCTCAAATTTATGTATCTCTGCTAGTAGTTGTACGAGTGAAAATAGGCACATTAGTGTATTACTTGGCTGTTTTAGTGCTTCCAAATGCTTTCCTTTTTTGAAACTGGTGCTATTCAATATGAATTCACCACACATTAATAGCAAATAACAGCATCCTCATGTGGATTATTACAGACAAGTCTCAATAGAAGAGGGAGAAGCCAAAGCTCGCGATCTCAACGTCATGTTCATTGAAACCAGTGCCAAAGCTGGCTTTAACATAAAGGTATATATCTGCAGCTTTGTTGCTCTACTAAACTCTCAAGGAGTGTTTTCTTTTTAAGCACAGTTGAAAGTAAAGATGATAAGGATATGTTCATGAGGTCTTGTCAGGTCTGAATCTTTATTCTGTTACCTTAGGCAAATGCACAAGCCATAGTTAAAAAAACAAACATTGTCAATGCCATGGATGAGATGTTACCAATACTAAAGAGTCCATTAGAATGGCTGTTTGGAACAAACATTGCCTAAGATCTTTCTGTCCCTGTCTGAACTTTGGTTCATTGTGGTGCAGGCATTGTTTAGGAAAATTGCTGCAGCTTTACCAGGAATGGAGACACTCTCTTCAACAAAGCAAGAAGATATGGTTGACGTGAATCTTAAGTCTTCCGGCAATGCTTCACAGACTCAACCTCCGGCTGGTGGATGTTCTTGTTAATGCAGCCCAGCCTTCACTGATATTCTTCCATACTTGGCATTGTATCTTGCTATTTGGTCTCTCGACCATTTTTACACCAGGTAGATGTATTCCTCTTAGTTATCTTTTCATTTTTTTGTATGTTGTCATAAGTTTGTACTGATTTGGCTGAAATTGAGGGAGTTGCTAAAGAACTAGAAGTAGATAAACTGTGATGTGGAAATTGTTGTTGGTTATATTGGATGATTGTAACTAGTGTAATGTTAATTGACACATATATGTTCTTCTATTTCGATGGGCTGGTGTGTATGTCTTGTGTTTTCCCATTCAGCTATCTTTTCGAATGCACCTTTCTCCAATCAACCCTTTAGTCCCTATTTGTCTCAACTCCATCAACTTTTGGGCATGAAATGATGAAAATACCCTTTTTACATGAGAGCTTTGTCGCCGTCTCACACCCAACAACTGATGGAGCTGGGGTAAAATTTAAAGGGTTAGTTACCTTTTGTACCCCTTTTTTATTGGTAACATACATTTTGTACTGCTGCGTTTTGTAACGTTCAATAATAGTCCTTCCGTTTTGGTAACCGTCATTTGATATCATCTATGAATTGGTCACATATCATTTAATACCCCCAATGTATTGATAACAAAACATTTAATACCCCTTATGAATTGGTCACAAATCATCAAAATGGCATAAACTTGACCAACATTTTGTTCAGAGCGTTACCAATATATCAGGTACTAAAAAAGTGTTACCAATACATTAGGGGTATTAAAGGTAATCATCTCTTGATATTTATTCTTCTGATTGCTCCAGAAAGAAGGATTTAAGAAACTCATATAAGAGTTAGCTGGTAGTTCTTACCAAACCTAAAAACTCAAAACTGATGATAGTTACTTGTCAACCAAGCAAGGGGCAATGTAGGACTCTTCACACAAACAAAACACTCTTGTATCCAATTCCACTTCAATTATTATTCTGAGTGTCCTACTAGAACAGGCTCAAGAACACATGAAAGCTAGTAGAAAAGTTCCAATTTGATCCCCAAACACACACTTATTATTCTGAGTGTCCAAAATTTGCCAGGACATTGTGCCTGCTTCACTAGCCTATCAAGCTTTCTTCTTGTTCTTGTCAAGCTTCTCAAGAGCTGCCCACAACTTGGGATCATCGTAATCTTTTATAAGAAAAACCGGCTTTGCTTCCAGCAGCAAGTGCTCCGGATTCATTGTACACACACCGACAACAGGCATTCCAGCAGCCACTCCTGCTTTTATCCCAGAAGGCGAATCCTAGCAACGACGACAACAACTAAACCTCAATAACTACGAAACATTAACATATGACTTGTGAGTTCTGAGATTGTCAAGAGCTAACTCATACCTCACATACAAAAGTGTGCTCCTTTGACACTTTCAGAAGCGAAAGAGCCTTCAAGTAAGGATCTGGGTGAGGCTTGGCGCGTTCACACTCGCTCCCAAGGATCACAGCGTTGAAAAACTCAGAGAGGCCGAGGAGTGAGATCATGAGCTCAGCGTTTTCTCTGGGGGCATTCGTTACTGCAGCTCGCTTCAACCCGTGGTCTTCTATCCACTTTGTCAATTTGTATAAGCCATTGATAGGCTTCATTTGATCTTTCACCATTCTGTCAAAATCGTTCCATATGAGGAAGGAGATTGGTTGAAGTAGTAATTTCAAAGAAAAACTACCTTCGAAAAAGGGCTTCTTTATCCACCATAAACTTGAGGCCTCTTGGGATATCTTTCGGGAAGAGCGCCTTTGCAATCTCATCGTTATGCTTTCCAGCAATAGTCTCCACGAAGAATTCCTCGCTTATTGGGATCCCGCCATTGAAACCTATCTGTTAAACTCCACAGATTCGTTAACTCCTATACAAACTTGCAAGTCATTTCATCATTGTTTGACATAAATATGATTTTACCTGCGAAAGCAGAATAACGAAGGCCTGGTGATGGAGAGGGTCTGTATCGCATAGAGTTCCATCGATATCGAACAGGACTGCTTCGAGGGGAGCAAGGCTAGCGAGAGAACCTTCGCTGCAATCAGAAAATGATAATTTTTAGTAACACCAAAAACACTATCCAATTCATGAATCCATTGACATAACTGCTTCAATCCTTCTTGCTGCAAAGGCAAATCCATCGAGAGAATCATCTAAATTTCAGAAATTTTACGCAATGTTACCTTAGCATGCGTTCGAATCAATCACGATTCTTCCAGATCATGACATTAGCCAGCGAAAAATGCATATCAAAATAGACCCATTTAACAAACAAATCTTTATTCCCCCAAACAAACTCAATACTAACCCATTATAAACTGTATTTTGATCCCAATATGCAAATAAATTGTCATATCAAGGATTTGCATCCCCTCGAGCCTTAGGGCGAATCCATGAAACAATCAAGGAATCATAACCCCGTACAATTAGCTCATATCCCAAATTCCCAATTCGCGACTCTTGTGATCATTCTTTTTATCAGCAAATGAAAGTTCTATTATAAAAATAAAAGACCAATGTTTTCGAAAAGAAAACAAAGACAAGGGGAAAACTCCTCGTACAAACACGAGCATATCAAGATTGGCACCTCAAATCACTAAACAAGATCCAATCAACGGTTGCCACAAGCTATTCGTCCTGATTGGGTACAATTGGATTAAGGCTAATCACAGTGGCGCCGATTTTTGAGGTCGAATCTGTAGGTCTAAACCAGAACGAATCGGAATGTCGGATTCAGAGGGTCGAATCTGATCAAAATTGTGCGTATAAGGAGAGATTTCTCTTCTTTTCTGTCCTTTTCGACTATTCTTTCGACTTCCACCGTAGAAGATCTAATGATGACTCCAATTTTGTGGGAGCTATTCGTCCTGATTGGATTCGACTGACTCTAATCTTCAGATTCGACTTGACCAATGTGATGAGATGATCGAATTTTGTGAAACCCATAGGAAAAAAAAGAGATCGAATGTTTCGATAATCAAAATGCGATCAAATCAGAAAGAATGGCGAAATGTATGTACCTGTTGGCGGAAGAAACTGCCATGGATTAGTGTCGCAGCTAAACAACGAGTTTGGATCCAATAATCAGATTTCCGAAATGGCAATGCGACGATGGTTAATGCGGAGTATAAGGAACCAAAACCAAATATTTCTATTTTCAGAACACTCCCATATCTTCACCATTTTCTATTTTACCCCAAACTTTATTCACTATTGACAATTAGACATCGTTGTTTTGACTCATATTTGCAAAACTTTTTCTTTTTTCTTGGAAGCCAGATTTTGCAAAATTTAAATTTAATAATATTATTGTATATATATTTTTTAATCGGTCAAGAAAACTATAAAACTCATTTTCAAAGATTGAAAAAGGGACGAAAACATCAAACTTCTAGCTATAAAAGTTAAAACCAACAACAGATTTGAGCACTTACATGATAATCCAACCTCATGAAAATTCACACAAGAGGAAACAACAATGAAAACGGTGTAAAGAGGAGGTCTAATACTTTAATTTTCCAAACACGAAGCTCAGAATAAAAAATAAAAAATTCTTCGTATCTAGATTTTTCAATCATGAAAAATTAAGAACACGACGACCCAAACTATAACATGTCCAAAAAAAACCCGATCGCCGACAGATAAATCTATATCTTAAAATTTTCATATTTTGGGGTATCCGTGCATGGTTGGTGGTTTAATAAATTTAAAAGTTCGGGAATAAATTCAATACTTTATATACTTATAATTTATGTCATTAATGATTTCTTTAAATATGACCTTTTCATCTTGACAATCTAATGATTAAGACCAATTTTTAATTTGCATCATAAAGTGATTTTTATCCAAAACCTATTATTATATATAATATATTAAAAAAACATCTAAAGCACGGTGAAGAAGCTAATATTACATTATTTATTGTTTTTTTTTATATAAAAAAAGTCTGAGTTAAAGGGTGTACTTTTATGTGGGAACTGGGATTTACTATTTCTGGAGGGGTCCGAATAACAAAACATGGAGAATAGAGGGACTATCATGTGACTCTTATAGAATTAGACGATTGAATGGCCAAGATCGTTCCCATCCTCCAGAAATTTGGGAACTATCCCCAACCAACCAAATGGCCACCTGTTTCTAACTTAGATATTGGTTTGGGCCCGGCCCAAGGAATTACTAAGGGAAATTTAGAAATATATGTTTCATATATTTTTTTAGTATGCTACTATAATTCAATATTTGTAAATCTATGTTTTTGAAATATTTTAGGACAAAAATACCCTCATTACTATTAGTTTAAATTCAAAAATAAATTGTATATGAGAGGATTTGAACCATGGTTGTTCAACAAAAAATGTTTGGACTTAACCACTTGTGCTAAATTACTTACATGTATTGTAGCCTTTTATTATTTTTTACTATACTTTATTATATATTTTATTATATACTAAGTTCTCGTATTACACCAAAATTTAAAATAAAAATATGAATAATTAAAAAATACTTATGGTGAACTCTGCACGTTTTGCAAATACTTACGGTGTATTTTTTTTGTTACAAATACTTATAGTGTATTATTTTTCATGCGTTAAAAGTGTGAAAACTAACGGAAAATTGGGATTTTAGAGGGTGTGCAACTTTAAAATTTTCAAAATAAATAAATAAATATGGGTATACCTTAAGTATTTCAAAATAAATAACAATGTGTATACCAAAATAAATAAATAAATACTATTTTAAAATATATTTGTATATATATACACATATTTATTTATTTTGGAATTTTTAAAATTTTACATGCTCTAAAATCCCAATTTTCCGTTAGTTTTCACACTTTTTGCACATGAAAAATAATATTTAGTAAGTATTTTCAACAAAAAATAGTACACCGTAAGTATTTACAAAACGTGCAGAGTTCACCATAAGTTTTTTCAATTATCCGTATTTTTATTCTAAATTTTGGTGTAGTACGAGAACTTAGTATATAATAAAATATAGTAAAATAAATAATAAAAGCTATAATACATATAAGTAATTTAGTACAAGTGGTTAAGTTTAAATATTTTTTCTTGAATAACCATGGTTCAAATCCTCTCATATACAATTTATTTTGAGATTTAAACTAATAATAATAAGGGTATTTTTGTCCTAAAATATTTCAAAAGCATAGATTTACAAATATTGAATTCTAGTGGCATACTAAAAAAATATGCTATACTATGAAGCATAGATTTCCATATTTCCCATTACTAATTACTAATTAGAGAGAGACGGGTAATATTAGGATTATGAGCTAACTTCGTCATCCTAGTTTTAACCTCTTTTAAGCACCAATCAAGTTTTAAATCTAATGATAATGTATAGGGATAATTACGGTTAACTACATTTTTTTTGAATGGTAAGCATCGAGAGATTGCATTAAAACTTTAACGCAAATTGAAGCGGTACAGGGGCGGACTTGACGTCTTGAGAGCAGAATATGTCCGAGTCTCCCGTAGGACCCGGTGCTCTGAAAAAACATAGAAACAGTCTAGTTGACATCCTAGACTAAGATAAGGATCCTTACGATCAAACCGATCGACACAAAAATCATAGTCCAACAAAAACAGAAACATTATTGATTCTCACTTAATTATATTTATTTATTATTGATTATTACTTAGCAACACCTTTTTTTTTTGCGATTGTAGTATAGTGTACAAATTTGAAAGTTAAGCTATCTCTCTGATGGAAAAAAGAGTGTAAAAACTAATAAATTATATAGTAAAATGCGAAAATCCGAAAACTAGGCTATTTTTTAGACGAAAAAAATTAGCACAACTAAGTGATAGTCGATAATAACTCAGTGCAACTAAACATATTTAGCCCTAATATATATAGGATGTGAACTACAAACAGATTTGAGCATTAATTTGATCAGTCTGACAATTATCTCATCACAATATTCATAGCCTCGAGACTATTACCTTATAGAAAAGTTACCATTTGACATGATACTAAATCACGAGTGTTGTGTGTTCAATGATAAGAGAAAGGTTTTAGTAAATGAAAATGTGTCTCCTCAAATATAAAAAATGAGTTGTTGGAAATATATATACTTGAGTATGAAGTTAGACCATCCATAATGTTGGTCGTGGAGTTGGCGGGGAGTTGTTGGCGGTGAGCAGTCGGCGGTGTGGCGGGAAACTGGCGGCGAGCTGGCGGGGAGTTGCTTTTTCAACGCTGGCGGGGAAAAGAGACGTTGAGCTCGCCGCCAGCATTTACCGCTAGCGTTGAGAGCCGTTGGGTCTCGTTGACTGCGCCGGCCGTTGGACCTTCACACGCTGACGACACGTGGCAAGGCGCTGACAGCTGCTGAATTAAATTTTCTCCCTTTATAAATAGCAAACCCCCATATTTTCAAACACTTCAACAAAGTTCTCTCAACCTACCACTCTATTCTTTCTTCACATTTCATATATATATATTTTGTAATGAAATTTGATCTCAACGAATGGGGGATATGGTCATCGATTTGGGCGGCGACATGTTTGAAACGCCAACTCAACAATTCTTCCCCTCGAGCCAAATATCTGGAGCGACAACCGAATAATTTCCAATGGTTATCGAATTTGGCGCCGGAGGTTCGAGCAAACAACCCAAAAAGTCGACGCAAAGACTGTGGACCGTCGATGAGGATGAGCGTCTTGTCCGCGCTTGGATGCACCATTCCTTCGATTCAATTCACGGGAATGGAAAGCATAACATCAAGTATTGAGGGGGGGGGGGGGCATCGCCGAAGAAGTCGTTGTGTAAGGACCACTGGGGCCAAGTGAATCCTAAAGTGATGAAGCTCTATGGGTACTACGTACGGTGTATGAATGACCACAAGAACGGTCGTTCCGGCGATGAAGTCATGGTGGCATTGCCTGATGAAATGTACTTGAAGAAAGAAAAGGCTTCATTTGTGTGTAACCGTTGGTGGAGGCTCGTCAGAGGCGAGCACAAGTGGACGGCTAAAAAATTTGTCATCGACACAGATGAGGGTGAAGACAAAGACACACCGGCGAGTAATTTCGATCCATCTACCGACTCGAACAAGCGCACTCGTGAAGATACGCTTGGGGAGGACAGTGAGCACACCACGAAAATGTCTGAAAGTCTGGTGTACAAGCGGCCTATGAGTCAGAAGGCGGAAAAAGCTGCGAAACTCAAAGGTAAAGGCCATGTATCAACCAAGAAGGAGCTTATCGAGCGTGTTGAGGCGGCCCATTTAGCTACAAAGAAAGAAAACCACGCGAAGCTGAAACTCATGGCCTTTGATCGATGGGTGCAAGAGGACGCCAAGGACAAGTCGGCCATGACCGCCCCTAAGCTTGAGGCCTACTTTGCGACTTGAGATGTTGTGCAATTTGATGCAGTAGTACCGCCTCTTGGATTATCTGGTTGTTTCCCTAATGTTCGTGTTTTTTTCATAAATGAATTGTAGCCCTTCCGTTTCGTTCAATGCATTTTTAATGCGTGACTTTATTGCAATGAACATGTAAAATGTCCAAAATGCCCTTCGATGGCCGACGGCTTTGTGGCTATAAATGCCACCTCTTCCATCAATTATTTTCACACCTCTTCACTCCAACACCTCTCTTCCTCCACGATCTCTTTTCCTCCAAACCACTAGCTACCCTTTTTCCCTTTTCCGAAGCGCCAATGGCCGGCAACGCAGCAGCCAACCCGTGGCGCCATGAGGAGGAGATGGTTTTGGTGTTATGTTGGCTACACGACGCCCTTTCGGGACCAAATAATAGGTATTGGTCGGAAGTGTTTGCCAAGTATGTCGGAAATGCACCGATCGACGCCCCGCGGCGCACACATAAGTAGTGCATGGACCATTGACAGATGCTCTCCTTGAAGATGCACCATTTCAATTTATGTTATCGTGAAGCACTGCATGCTCGCCTTTCGGGACAAACCAAAGCTTTTCTTCGAACTGCAGCGACGGACCGATATTATGTTCAACACGGCCACCATTTCACGAAGTTCTCGCTTTGGGAGATCGTTAAAGACCACCCGAAGTTCCTCCAGTACGTTCACGAATTATAAATCGTGAACATGCTATGTTGGCTTTCCCGTTTCGGTGATAATAACGTGTACTTTCCCGTTCACGAGCTTGTCGAACTTGTTCGTGTTATTTTCTTCTTGTTTTCAATATAAAAATATGTTTAATTATTATTTTAATTTACACCGCTAACGGCTCCCCGCTTGTAAAAAATCTCCTACTGCATATTGCTGGCGTTTCCCGTAGGCGGTGAACTAAAAAAACAATATTTTAATACTCACCGCTAACACCTTTCCGCCAGTGTCGACAGTGAGCGTTGTGGATGCTCTTAGAGTGATAATTTTTGACAAAAAAATGTCTTTAACGCAACTCAAAATTTAAATGATGATTTTTTAAATAAATAAAATAAGATTAAATAATTAAGAAAAGAGATCAGATTTTTTGAATAAGAGAATTAAAATTGAGTGTTGGGTTAACCAAAAGATATTCTAAAGATTATACTTATAAATACTTTATTAGTCGTACTTGGATCGTTTTAGTCATTTTGAATCTTTCAAGTTTTCTTCGATCATCATTGAAGGTCTACAATTATCATTTAATATGTGAAAATAGGGCACAACTTGATTAGACACAAGTAGAATAGGTGATGATCATACTTGTTGTCAGACATTTTACTTTTGACCTTTGCTTGTCTCATAATTTTGTTCATAAAAAATCAAATTACACAACATCAATTGGTAAAAAAATAGACTCAAATACATTATTAATAGTATAGTCTAAGAACAAAAATATCTAATAGATAATTTTACTTTATTCAACAAAGATAACCCAAAAAACTTGTTTTACATATTATGACAAATTTGATATTAGCTTACTTTTATATCCGTTACTCTATGATGGATCATGCAACTAGAAACCAATTTTTACATTCAAAAATGGTCTCGCGGAACTCTCCATAACATTAAAGAAATCTAAAGTTGATAAAAAAAAAGGATTTTATATGATTTTTTGAACTTACTTGAAATACAATCAAAATTGTTGTTCAAAAAAAAAAAAAAACCCAAAATCACATGTATCAAACATATAAGAACATTCATACTGTGGCCGGTTCGGTCATGTCTTGAAGGAATGCACATAGGCAGTCAAAGGTCCCCCGCGGTTTGATTCCTCCTTGCTAGAGTATCAGAGGGATAAGAAGGTCAAGGCCTATGCGACGGATCGGGGAAAGGTTGAACGGTCAACTACTCCCACAGGTACCGTCCTTAAGGGCACCTTGGCCCTAGACAGCACCCCCCCCCCCCCCCCGGGTTTCACCAGGCTTCGTGCCTCCTGGCTTGGGGACTCGGGGTAAAATCCGACTGGAAACCGGTCATTCCCAGGCTACCTCGATTCTGGGAGCCCCACCATCAATCTCTGCCGAGTCAGGTGGTAAAGCACGCGACGGGTTGGGAAGGAAGGAGGCTAAAGCTCCGACACCCACTGAAGTACTTGGAGAGGGAGCAGGAGCACTCAAGAGGTCAACAACTGGAGCACCTCGGGAGGAACAAGTCAGGGCGGGGAAGTAGCTCCGCCAGGAGGAATAAGAGGCTGTATGAGCATCAGGGACTGGCCCTGTGAGGGGTCCCATGCTGATGCTTTGCCTCCCACCATCACCGCTGTTGAGATCTCTAATTTCCGGCACCCCTTTCACCCTCTTCGTATTCTGTCCTTGCATGTATGGCTTTCAACCATCTGTGACAGTTATAGTGGAAAAAGGTTCAGTGAGCCATTGCTCCTTCTGTCTGACCTTAGTGGCCCGAGAGCATGTTCCCTGGTGCACATCGATGTTCTGATATAAATTTTATAAAATTGTAACTTTAACCCAAAACAAATTGATTTGAGAAAATAAACATATAAACAATTTTTATTTATCTTGGATATGAATATGAGTATTTGTTGTCAAAACACGTGCATATCACTATATTGATACAAAGTCACAACATTGCTTCTCGGACATCAAAGAAACTGACTTGAACATGATCTGTAGTGGTGGGAGAGATAGTATCACGAGTTTTGGATTTAGGCTAATTTTTAGGGATATGTGATTAAAAATGATTGTAAATATACGTGAATCGTAGTAGAAAAAATTCTTTGTAGGCTTGATAATTTAGGATTTCACGTCATTTTTAATAGGCTTGATAATCTTAGTAGAACAATTTCCTACTATCATATTAACTCGATCTTTCTCAATTTTAAATTACTCTTTCGGTAAATTAAAAGCAAACAAAAACATAAATTCCAATCCTCCATGTCAATAAAACTTTCATTTGTCCTAAAATCGACCTACGTGGCATATAAGAGTATGGTGGGCCCAGATGGGGACACGTTACACGATCTGAGAGGACGTAGAGGAGAGCAGAAGAGCAGAGCTCAGAGGCAGCTTTCTTTACGTGCCATTACCGGAATGTGAAACGATTCAGAAAAAGCAGAAGCAAGCGATCGTGCCATACCCATTTTCGGAAGAGGGTTTAGGGTTGTAGCTTCTTCCGCCGCTCGCCGACTGAGATCAAAGCGATGAAGAGGTCAGGTGAAGCATCCATGGAGGAGGAGGAGAAGAAGGAGATTGGTAGCTACTCACCCCAAACCCCAGCTGCTACGCCTTCTCGAAGCTTCTCTGGTGAGCAAAAACAAGGATCGACTGTGCTTCCACTTTTTTTTTTTTGTGTTGATGAAACTTGTGCTTATGTATCTGAATGTTAATGTATGTCTATGTGGTGTCTCTGGGCTCATCCTTGTGTGGTGATGAGCTGATGATGCTTCATTTACAGTTTTTTTTTACAATTTTGTGATTGGGGGAAGGAGGGTTTTTGCTGTAAAATGTCTGGTGATGAAAATGTTGGGTTGCTCTGTAAATGGTACTAAATGTTAGCAGTAACATTTGCTTTCTGATCATCAGGTGTCTAAATGCACAAAGCTGGCTTGTGTGTGTGTGTGTGTGTGTGTTTTACAATTTTGTGATTGGGGGAAGGAAGATTTTGGCTGCTAAATGTTTGGTGATGAAAATGCTGGTTTGCTCTGTAAATGGTACTAAATGTTAACTATAACACTTGCTTTTTGATCCTCAGGTGGCTAAATGCATAAAGCTTGTTTGTGTGTGTGTGTTCACAATTTTGTGATTGGGGGAAGGAGGATTTTTGCTGGTAAATGTATGGTGATGAAAATGTTGGTTTGCTCTGTAAATGGTACTAAATGTTAACTATAACACTTGCTTTTTGATCATCAGGTGTCTAAATGCATAAAGCTTGCTTGTGTGTGTGTTTTAATCAAATGGTGGAAGCTGTACCTTGCACAGTTTGCTCCTTGTTTGTTTATTATCTTTTACATTGATACTTTCGAGTTTATGGTCAAGCTTCTATGCTCAAGATTCCACCATTAGGATGTTGAAATGGTTAGTTGGCTTTAGCTTGCAGGAAGTGGATAACAATTGGACATGATACCATTTATGATGATATAGTTTGTAGCTTCTCATGCGTACTTAAGGTTTCGTTAAAAATAATGGAGGGAACACAATTTTGGAAAAGTGGGTATTGAACATGGAGATTGATAACCCGCTCTAGGAAGAAATGGAGATTAAACAACATAATGGTTTTAGAAGTTTGGTTTGTAACTGCTAGAGCTGATTTGCACTTGATATCCCGCCTTGTGTGGTTGTATGTATTTAGGATTGGAATAAATGACATCTAGTATGGTTTGAACATCTAATTTTAGGATATATCACCCATTAACCATTATCAAAGTGATGGGTATCTCCACCTTTGTTTAGGAAATCTTATTGAGCCCCTCGTTTGATTAGAATTACCTCATGAGGTGATGATGCTTCATTTACAGCCTTTTATTTCGTGATTGTGGAAAGCAGAACCCTTTGTTGGTAAATGTCCAGTGATGAAAGTGTTGGGGTGCTTTCTCTGTAAATGGTACGAAGTATTAACACTTGTTTATGGTTATCCTATGAACAGAGTTATATGAGCATAAGAGGAGGAAGAAACAAATTGCTCCTATTACCCCATCCGTTGAGCACGATTTTCTTCGAGGACAACATTCTGCCGCAGCTTGGAGAAAGAAATGTGCTGATGAATTATTGGCTCGGCGGGATAAAATTCGAAAGTCTTTGCATGGAATGAGTTCTGTAAATCTAGTTTCATCCTTGTCTGCTGGTGTTAAAACGGCCCCGAGTAAATTTTCTGAATGCTTGGTGAACAAGCAAGTTGCTGGTATTGGGAATCAAGGTGTCACTAATTTGGGGGATGGCCATGATACAAAGAAAGCATATCCTATTGTCGTTCTTGATCTGGATACAGATGAAGAAGATTTGCATGTATCTTCTCCTGCCAAGGGTGTTAAGCCAGAGGAGCTAAATGAACAATTCACCACTCCTTCTGATCAAGGTGTCACTAATTTGGGGGATGGCCATGATACAAAAAAAGCATGTCCTATTGTGGTTCTTGATCTGGATACAGACGAAGAAGATTTGAATGTATCTTCTCTTGCCAAGGGAGTTAAGTCAGAGGAGCTAAATGAACAGTGCACCACTCCTTCTGATCAAGCCTCAAACAATGTTGAAGGACAAGTATATGAAAACAGCAGGCCTTTTTGTGCTGATGAGGGGGCTGATAACCCTTCAGAGGTGGTAACTTTATACCACTTTTGTCTAATAATGCATTTATTATCAACATTTAATATAATGCGACTTTGATGACTATAAAGAGCTTTCGTGTTTTAGAGCCTTCATTATCTTTTATAATTGTTTTTTTTTCGGGACAATGATTTATAACAATAAAAACCGCTTTTGCATTACCTACAAGGTGAAGTTCATCGTTAAAAACGGGTAGTATGGCATAATGCTTTGTTTAAGGAGCACAATATATTTTCTGCAAATTGAATTGTGTGATTATAAACTATATGCAGGCTGTAAGTAGCGTGGAGTACGACAACTCCCTCAAGAAAGAAGCTACTTTAAAGAAGGATAAAGGTGTCTACGTCGGTGTTGAAGATGATATGGCAGAGGAGGGGAGATATCACCGAAATGATGCTGAAGACAATTTGGAAGATATTTGGAAAGAGATGGAGTTTGCATTTGAGTGTTCTAAGGTGTGTTTGTTGGAATTCACTGCTTCAATTTGAAGGACCTTTTCTTTTACTTCTTTCATTATGCACTTATCATCTGTTTCAAACCATGCCTAGATAGACATTCAATGAACTTCAACATGCTTTTATTATAGGGCCACACTGATCCTGGCCATTCTTCTGTCTAGTAGATAGTAGTGTTCTAACTTTGAGCTACAACATTAAAATCAATGGAATAATATCCTTCGCTAGCTGTGAATATCAAACAATTGATTCATGAATACACTTTAAATCAAATTTTACGCCGACCCTTTTAATGGTATGCTGTGTCCTCCAGGAGGTTGATGTGGATCCTTCCCCTGTAGAACAAGTAAGAGAAATTGCCAAGGATTGCGACCATTCCTTTGTCTTAAAGGATGATCTTGGCTATGTTTGCCGTGTTTGTGGAATCATTCAAAAAGGGATTGAAACCATTTTTGAGTTCGTGTATTCAAAGGTTTGTGTATTCCTTCTTAATATTTGTTTTTATGTTATTTTTTCACTATTAATTAGAAATAAATGCTTATATGATTTTTTTTCGTACTCCGATCCTTACTTTAGATGATTAAAGCTTGATATGACATCTTTATAAGTCTAATTTATCTTGATATGACATTAAATGTTGATTCCTTCTATGCAAACAATAAGTTATATCACATTGCCAATACATGCACGTGCCTAACATTATTGCATGATCAGATTGTTCTTGTATCGTTTTATTATATACATTGACAAATACCACCTCAAGCAACCAATAACTAGTCATCCTATAATTAGGGAAGATCATTTGATTTAAAATTCCTTTCTGTGGGTGATTCTATATTTGTGTTCATTATACTTCTAAAAGTTTCAGTTCTCAAATGAATGGTTCATACATAAATCTTTGTTCACACATTATTTTCTTCCTTTTTATCATTGCACGACATGCTGTATTATACCGCTTCACCAGTAATGTTTTAATTAGTTGATGCTTTACACTTCTGCTTATATGTCCATAAAAGGATGGATCTTTTTGAAGCATGATACTGATAATCAATACATTCCTCTGTTAATAGTCTTCTTTCTGGAAACTTTATCGAATTCTTCTTTTGATCCAGGGTAAGAAGTCCACCAGAACGTACATGACTGAACCTCAGAAGCGTAAGCATGGAGAATCAAACAAGGCTTCATCACTGAAGGATAAATTTCCCGAAGATGACATGACAGTGACTGAAATCAATGCTCATCCCAGGCATAGGAAGGAAATGAGAGCCCATCAATTGGAGGGCTTCAAGTTTCTTCAAAGTAACCTCTTTTCTGATACTCCGGGAGGATGCATCTTGGCCCATGCTCCAGGTTCTGGCAAGACATTCCTGATCATAAGTTTTATCCAGAGCTTCCTAGCTACGTATCCTGAAGCTAGACCATTGATTGTACTACCCAAGGGCATTTTGTCTACATGGAAAAAGGAGTTCCAGAAATGGCAAGTGGAGGACATTCCTCTCCATGATTTCTATACTTCAAAAGCAGATAGTAGGTCGCAGCAGCTCGATGTATTGAAAAGCTGGGTAAATGAGAGGAGCATTTTGTTCTTGGGGTTTAAGCAGGTCTCTTCTATTATGTGTGATTATGGAAGCAATGACGTCACAATTCAGTGCCAAGAAATACTCCTAAGGGGCCCTACAATTCTTATTCTTGATGAAGGGCACACTTCAAGGAATGATGAGACTGATGTGTTTCAGTCCCTTGCAAAAGTCCATACCCCGCGGAAAGTTGTATTATCAGGTACCCTCTACCAAAACCATGTCAAGGAGGTTTTCAACATATTGAACCTTGTTTGTCCGAGGTTTCTGAAATCAATGGCTTCCCAAGAGATTCATAAACGAATCATGAGCAGGGTACAGATTGATGGGGTGAGAAAGAAACTTAAGGGCAATTCAGAGTCTGCTTTCTTTGATTTGGTGGAGCATGCCTTGACAAAGGACGAAAACAGGACAAGGACAGAGGCTGTCATTGAAGACCTCCGTGAGATGACACACAAAATCCTCCATTACTACAAAGGAGATTTCCTTGAGGAGCTGCCGGGACTTGTGGACTTCACTGTGGTTCTGAATCTGAGCCATAAACAAAAGGCTGAAGTACCTTACTTGCTGAAGTTGGAGAGGTTCAAGAGCATTTCTGAGGGTGTTGCAATCTATATGCACCCAAATTTGAAAAACTCATCTGGTGACCTCCCTTCTGATGATGTAAAGATGGACAAGGTGCTGAAAGAAATGGATCCCAAAGATGGTGTGAAAATGAAGTTTTTTATAAAGCTTCTTCGTCTTTGTGAATCAACTGGTGAGAAGCTACTTGTCTTCAGCCAATTCATCACGCCCCTGAAACTCTTGGAGAGGTTCACAGTGACCTCCAAAGGTTGGACACTAGGGAAAGAGATTTTCTTGCTAACAGGTGATACAAAGTCTGAGATCAGGGAGTCGTTCATGGACACCTTCAACAATTCTCCACATGCTAAGGTCTTCTTCGGCTCAATCAAGGCTTGTGGGGAAGGAATCTCTCTGGTGGGGGCATCCAGGATCCTGATCTTGGATGTTCATCTCAATCCATCTGTTACTCGCCAAGCTATCGGGCGTGCCTTCAGGCCAGGCCAAAAGAACAAAGTCTACACATACCGTCTAGTTGCTGCTGATTCACCCGAAGAAGAACATCACTTGACTTCCTTCAGGAAAGAGTTGGTTTCCAAGAGGTGGTTCGAGTGGAATGCAAGATGTGGACCAGATCATTTTGAGCTCAAGAGCATGGATGTGAATGATTGTGATGATCCTTTCTTTGAAAACTCCACCCTTGGGGAAGATCTCAAGGTTTTGTACAAAAGGTTAGTTACATTCTACAGTTTAGTTTGCTCCCACAATGTCATGGTTTAATGTTGTTTTTTTCCAAATGCTTCTGTTCTGATACATGTTTTGATGGTATCAGGTAGTTTCTTTCTGGTGGAGTAGATGCTAAATAGACTTGCTCTTCATGGTGACTTACTTTCAAGCTTGACTCAGTGACGGTTTAGGAAATATTTTGTTGTTAGAGGTTATAAATCCTCACACTTTGTCACATCTTTTGTGTTGTGGTCCCTGGTTCTTCCTTCACTTAATCTTCAAGTAAGTTAAGCAATTACTTATGGCCACCGATTAGAAAAAGGGCCCGTAAAATAAATAAAAAGCCGTTTAAGACATCGGGGAAATAGACTCCATAAAATTAAACATTTTTTATTATTTGATCAAACTTAATCAAACGAAAAATATTAGATTTTTAACATTAAAATTAAAATTTAATACTAAATGATGTAAAAATCCCCGCCTGGAGGCGCCTAGGCCCCGCATAGGCGCTGAAATGGGCTCTGCCGACCCGATTTATCCTCCTAGGGCGCTCCAGGCCGTTTGGATGAAATATGACCGATTAATCCCCGATTCGGCCGATTAATCACCGCCTGGCCGATTAATTGAATGGGTCGGTTAGACGTCGGGTCGGATTTGTAGTTAAAAAAACAGTTTCTAACCTTCTAAAAACCAAGTAAAACCATAGAATTATGTTAGTTGATAGTTATACTTATTGATATTATTTTAAGAATTATATGATACTTTTATTTAGTAGAAAATTTATGTTTTTAATATATTTAATGTTCGATATTATTAATATTTTTTATATAGTATAATATAAATTTTGATAATATATAATAAAAATAATAAAATAATGATCCGATTAATCTCCGCCTAGCGCCTAGGACCCCTTCCCGCCCGACTAGCGTCTAACGTTTTTTACAACCTTCTCAAGCCTAATTTTGATCTCTATTTAAATTTGTTTTTCAGAAAAGCATTTTTCATCCAAATAGAAGACAATTTTTCTTGATGGTTGAACATTTTAACAACTATATGGATGTTTATTCCGCAGTGAAAAACTTTCGTTAACGAAACAAAACATGCAAATTCCATTTATCAATGATCAGTGAATTAAAAAAAGGAATAAAAAACAATTAAAACACAACAAAAAAGAAAGGGAAATTTTCACTTTAATACCCTGCCAAACATTTAATTTCACTTTGATACCCTGGCATAATTTTTTTGCACTTTCATACCTAAACCAAACATTTAATTTCACTTTAGTACCCAACGGTTAATTTTCTGTTAGTTTGGATGGAAAAAGTTAAAAAGACCATAATACCCCTAACTATTACTCAAATTTTCAAACTCATGCCATTGGTTCAGAATTTGAAAGTAAGTGAAATGACAATAATACCCTCCATTGTTAGAGTACTAAAATGAAAATTTCACTATTTTTAAAATAAAATTAGTTTTTTTATAAATTCAGTTTTTATTTATGAAAATTATTTTTATTTTCAAAAATTCAGATTTTTTAATTTAAAAAATACATAAAAATCAGTTTTTTTTATAAATTCAGTTTTTATTTATGAATTTTTTTTCTTTCAAAAATTCAATTTATATTTTTTAAAAATTCAGTTTTAATTTAAAATTTTATTAGAAATCAAATTATAGTTTTTTTTTTACCTTTTTAGTTTAATTCATATATATATTTTTTTTTCAATTCAACACCCACCAATTTAACTTTTTTCACTTTCTCTCTCCAAAATTCCCAAATCTGTACGCCATCTTCATCTTCCCAAAACAGTTTTTTCTCTCCTTCATCTTCCCTAATGAGTTTTTTCTCTCCAGCGCCGCCGCTTCTTTTACTCCAGATTAGAGGATGAAGATGGGTTTGGGTCTCGGTCATATCAGAGCTGCACGATTTGTGGCGTTTCCGTTCGAAACTTGCTCTAGAGAACCTGGACTCGAACTCGGAGGGCTTCGCCAAAGAAGATGTTGTAACAAACTTGTAATTCACACCAAGCTTAAGCTATAATTGTTGACTCTATTTGGTATTAAAAACGATGGTTTGATCCAATTACAAGGAACCCCGAACTTGTTCCAAGTTTGGGTTTATTTCTCCTCTTGCTTCAAGAGGTTCCTTACAATCTTCTCTACCTTGAAAATGCCAATCGACCCAAATACAAATACTACTACTTGGTACCCTACATTAAATTGAAGTTGAACCTCTTCTGAGCTCTGACCATCCTATTGCAGAGCTCCTCTGTTCCCTGCAACTCTTTTGGCGCCACTCTTCATCGTGCCGACCAAGTCATCTTTGGTGAAGGCGACATGCACTTGACCAAAAACGATGACGTCCCAATTATCCTCTCCTTCGTTGGGGCCGCCTTCCCCGAGCCCACTTGCTGCGCACACTTCAGGCCCATTTGCGGCAATGACTCGGAGGGCTTCGCAGATCTGAAACTTGGAGAATTTGGGCTCGAACTTGATTTGTTGTTAGTGCTTCGCGATTAAGTTGAAGCACCATGGGGTCGTTCCTATCTTCTCCACCGAAGACTTGCTCTGGCCTCGCTCCGGCCTCACTCCTTTGCTTGTAGGGGAGCTCCATCGATCCGGTTGTGATGGTGAAGAGAGAGACCAGGAGAAAGAACAGAAAATAGAGAGAGAAATGAAAAAAAAGGAAATTAGGGTTTTATATATTTTTAAAATTAAAATCTTAATTTTTGAAAATAAATATTGATTTTTATAAGAATTTTTTTTTTATATATAAAAAAATTATTTTTTAAAATAAAAACTGAATTTTAAAAAAAATTAAAATTAAAATATAAATAAACTGATTTTAAAAAATAAAAAATGAATTTATAAAAAAATGATTTTTATGTATTTTTTAAATTAAAAAATCTGAATTTTTGAAAATAAAAATAATTTTCATAAATAAAAACCGAATTTGTAAAAAAAAACTGATTTTATTTTAAAAATAGTGAAATTTTCATTTTAATACCCTAACAATGGAGGGTATTATTTTCATTTCACTTATTTTCAAATTATGAACCAATGGCATGAGTTTAAAATTTTGAGTAATAATTAGGGTTAGGGGTATTATGGTCTTTTTAACTTTTTCCATCCAAACTAACAGAAAGTTAACGGTTGGTTACTAAAGTGAAATTAAATGTTTGGTTTAGGTATGAAAGTGCAAAAAAATTATGTCAGGGTTCAAAGTGAAATTAAATGTTTGGTAGGATATTAAAGTGAAATTTCCCCAAAAAGAAACGTGGATATTTATACATCAATACACTATATTATTTGTTCGAGGAATGATAATCAATTTATCAACTTCATTACGGAAATGCTCAAACCAAAATAACCTGAGAAAGTAAGCTATCAAAATAGGAAAAACAATATAATATTAGATATAAATATCTCTTCAGAGCAAAAACAATACAAAACAAACATATGAGAAATCAACTGAATGTTTAATTTGATATATCATACTTCCCTTAATATTTTATAAATCAATTTCTAAGTCATCCAAATAATGAAACTATGAATCTAAACATGAATTTTAAAGAATATCAATATTCTCTTATCGAAAAAGAAACAAAACATGTATATATTAACAACCGGTGCTAGAATGTCTGATTTTTGTATGAATATGTGTAGTAAAAAAAGATCTTTTATCGAAGAATAATCCATGGAGTTCATGGACTAAAAGCATGAGTCTCATCGTGTTTGACAATATTGAAAATCGGGGTTATTAATATACACTAAAATTGTCTAGAAAAAAATTTAAGTATGGAAATTTCTAGAAGTTGACGATAATAGCTAGCCATACACGACGTCACATATAAGCTAGCATAATTTGGTGTAACTGTCTAGAATTATCTTGAACCTATCATATTTTAACTTGACATGAATGTATCGTGTCTATAGATAAATGTGAATCCTTAAATATTTAGATTTTTGTATAGAATTCTAGATGATACATCTTATCCATGGAGGTTGTCTTGTTAGAAATTAATCTTCACCATTCATTTTAGATTTTGAGTGTTATAAGTAGATGTTCAAGCTCATTCGTTCAATATCATCTAGTATAATCTTTCTATACGAACATGTTTACTTATTTTTTTATTATATTATTTTATAAAGAAAAAAAGATATCGATCAACTCTCTTTAGGTCGCAGTAATCACTGGGCCGGTCCTGTCTTCTGTCAAGGAAATGTAGATATATAGGTATGCAGGAACCACCTCTTTTAGTTGAAAATACAAATTTCTGCATTTTGATGATTTCTGTAAAGATCACAGTTCATCATCTAGCTTTGTATGAAGCTATGACTCATGACATTTGTGAAAATTCTCTATTTTTTTTAATAATTACATGTTTATGTTGTGTGTCAATCTTGTTAGCCTTGGTTTTGAGTGCTTTAAGCCACATAGATAGTTTAACCCTGTAGACCTCTAATAAATTTGTGTAGAAATATTTTCGATATGTTCTTGTTCATGTGTTGTATCTCAATAGTGTTTATTGTTAGTCTATTCCATTTCTCGAATGATCAAATCTTCATTGTATTTATTGGAATCACTCGTCTATTCCAGTTTCTATTGTATCGGGTTCTCCACTAGCTCGCTTGTTTAATAAGAACATTAATCAAAATCTATTTCAAGAATACGTGTCATAATCAAATAGTGAGCGGAGCAGAAATAGCTGCCATGCCTTCTTCTCTCTCGGTAGCGGCGACTTTGATTGGCCTTCCTCATGGTTGGCTTCTACTCTTTGCCAATATGCCATGGGGTCGAGTACGACTAAACTCACGGTGCATCTACAAGTATTCATGAGACACATGACTCTATAAACCTAGGGTTTCGGGAATAGGGGAGGCGGCGTTTTCCTGCAGCCTCCTTTTGTCGAGAAACGGTTGGAAGGGAGAAGGAGCGCTCAGGGCGTCATCTTCGTCATCATCGTTTCAGTTGTCTCGGATAACAAGCCGATCTCCTGATCAACCATCGTTTTCTGATGGGGTATCGTTGCAAGAGCGGCATGTACAAGGGTTCTTCGCTATCAGGGCGGTGGAACAGGGAAATCCGACAATCTTTAGCGGGAAAGGTGGTCGGAAGAACCAGGCCATGCTGGGCGGTGCGCCTAGGAACGGCGGAGGCAGGCGGTGTGAATTTTGACCTGGATCTAGGGTTTCAAAATTGGGCCGTGGTTCGGGCCTTTATGAATCGGGTCGTGGTTCAAGCCGGGTCAAAGAAGCTGCAACCTGGACCCGAGAAGCAGGGCTAAGGGGAGAAGTTGGCTCGTAGGCCGGGGCTGGTCTGGGTCAAGGAGCTCGGGCCGGAGTCGGGTCGGGTCAAGGTTGTCGGACCAGGGCAGGATCGGGTCATAAGGGCCGGGCCTGGGTTGGGTCGTATCAAGACCCACGGGTTTGGGCCAGGTTGGATCAAGGGGTGGACCACCTGGGTTCCACAACCGGGTCGGGTCCACTACATCGGACGAGGCATCACTTATAGCGGCGGGGGGCTCTAAGCACCCTCGCCTTGCGGAATGAGTCCGAGGTGGTCTAGGAGGGGGGAGGGGGGCAGTCGGTTATACCGCCCCTCTAGATGTAGGATGGCAGTGGTACCATCAAGAACCGACTCAAGGTTCCCCTACCAGCTTAGGGGTCAGCAATCCCTAGCTTTGAAGCTCTACCTCTATTAATCAAGAGAGGACGGTGCACGCTGGCAACTTGGGGGATACTCAGTCCACCTCTATCAGAAGTTACAACGGACCTGCTCGGTCGTTGAAAACCCGTTTGGAGCCGCTGCATCGGTGATCTTTGGATGTTGTCGCAGTACTACCCTCCGAACAATAATGGATTCTACAATAGCACGTTTACTTTTCATTCAGGTTCATGTTACTTTCGTACTTTCAATTTCCTTACTGTTTGGTTTGCCTGATGTAAACTTTTTACGGTTATAATATTCCTTGTATTTTCTCAAAACAAATAGAGAGTCATTTAACGATTTTTCCGGTCAATCATCCATGTCAATTTTTCAATCTCCGGATGAAAAACTCATTTGGAGACCTTCCTTTTGAAGTTCTTTTGAGCACAAGTCAAATCTGAACCTAACAATG
This sequence comes from Erodium maritimum, assembly GCA_963921825.1. Lineage (NCBI taxonomy): Eukaryota > Viridiplantae > Streptophyta > Magnoliopsida > Geraniales > Geraniaceae > Erodium > Erodium maritimum. The sequence continues at coordinate 67,722,781 of OY997592.1, read as the reverse complement.
TATATTCTGTTAATTACAAATTAGATTTAAACCAACTCTGGATTAGCATGACAATTATCTTATCACAACATTGATAGACTTGAGAATTGAGATGAAGACCTAAACAATCGCCCAAGTTACAACTTCCACGGCCTGAAAGATGTACAGGCCTCTCTGGGCCGTGACGAACCTTTTCACTTGGGCTGAGATACACAGCCCACAGAACATGTATAAGCTCTCTTTCTTCTATATCATAAGTCCCACATCGATAGCGTAGTAGCCAGAAGTGGTGTGTATAAACAGCCATGCGAAGATTGAAGAGCACGACCTTACTTGAACAGGATCTGTTCTATAGGCTCGTACCTCTCAATCCTTGATCTCTAACGAGACAGGACCCCAAATCTGGTTGACGAATCATGACCGCACGATCAGAGCGTGATTAACGGCCAAGCTTCCATCTGATGGTGGTGCGGCTGTAGAGGATCGTTTCCGGTGAGGGCTTGCTCTGACCGGAATGGTCGCGCGGTTGTCTGACAGATTTCCCTTTTTTTATTTTTTTTATTTTTTTTTGTTTTTAAATTTTTTGTGCGCGAACTTTTATTAAGCTCCTGTAATGGGTTCCACCATGTCATGGCTGCTGAGATTCATTGAATCTTAATTCTTCAGAACAGGAACATCAACACAACCAGGTAGCTCTGTCAAATGATGAACATCATGTTCCTATCATGTAAGATTTTCATCCTACTTGCATATAATTTTTTTTTAATATTAACCCACTGATGATGATGATGGTGATGAAGATATGGAGAATGTGAGGTTTTTGCCTTGCAACTTCCATGCACAAAACCAATCAGCATCACAGCCCATGTGACCAAATGGCTCATTTTGAGGACCCAAAGATCAAACTATTTTCAGTGCAAAAGCGCCTAATTTGTGAATTTTGAACTTTCAACTTACTCTACATTCTACAATATGTCCCTATAGCCTACACCAAAAAAAGTCAAGAACAACATAAGAAAACCACAAAGTGGGTAATTTCAATTTTCGACCAATCTGGCATATTCTTATCCATATACATTGTTTTGACACTAACACCAAGAATTCAAAATTATCCGTGAAATATTGTCGAATTCAATCAGTTTCAAGGTTTTCACAATACTCATTCTTTTTCCCATTTGGACTGGTTTGGTGGTCGAAAAGCTATAAATTTGTTTACGGTATCAGAATAATTTCGGGTTTAGGCATCACGCCTAAAGTGCAACAAAAGACAACTTTCTCACCTCCTTGATGTTAGAGGTTCGATCCCTAGTGGGTACATCTGCTTGAGAGCCGGTAGAGGTGGAGGTTAGTGTATGAAAAAAGTATCGTACTTAAAGCTACATGACTCTTGTTACCAACCAAAACAGAATATTTCCACAAGAGAAGAGAAAAGGAATATCATATTTGGAAGGTCAGAAAGCAGATTTCTAACTTATTCCACAAGTAGTAGTCCAAAATGGTGCCTGAACAACAACAGCCATAACAGAATTCCATTCATTCAGATTTCTTCTACAAACAGAAAGTCAAACCTCTTTAGTTCCAGCAAGGTCTTGAGTTCAAACCTCAATACATACAATCGCAGATTTAAGAAAAAAACGGTCACATATTAGTTCCCTATAAATACCACAAGCCTTCTCTCATTTCAAGCATCAGCATTTCAACCCATTACTCTCTTGCTTCATCATTCCCCAAATGGCTCTCTCTCTTCAATCTATTCTCTCAATTTTCACATTTCTTCTTCTCATCCAAACTCTGGTACAGGCACAAACATGTAACGATTGTTTCACTCATTCTCGCGCAGCCTACTACCCGAATTCAGACGAGCAAGGAACAGACAGTAAGCGAACTAAAACAAATCCTTGTATCAGTATGTATTTTAGTATCACTAAGTGCTGACCACTTTTGTCTGGATATGCAGAAGGAGCATGCGGGTTCGGTTCATTTGGAGCAACCATCAACGGAGGGGATGTATCAGCTGCATCTGATCTCTACAGAAGTGGTGTTGGATGTGGAGATTGCTACCAGGTGATATGCACAAACAGCACCTATTGTTCAGACAAAGGTGTTAAGGTTGTTGTCACTGACCAAGGCTCAAGTGGTGGCACTGACTTCATTCTCAGCAGGCGAGCCTTTGGGCGCATGGCTCAGACAACCGATGCAGCTCAATCGTTACTAGCACTCGGTGTCGTTGACATTGAATACAGAAGGTAATTAAGTCAACCTGCACGTTGCACTTAAATGTAAATCAATAACTCTGTGATAATTACAATAAAGTATCTTGCAGTATTGGCAAATCGTAGCCCTCTAATTTGTTAATTGCAAAAAAACTATATTCCACGAACCTATCTTTTTTGTTGCACTTAAGGTAAATTTGTTTCGAATCATGTAATAATTCCTCTTTTTTTCTTTGTATAGAGTTTCTTGCAGCTATCCGGGCAAGAACTTGACGATCAAGATAGATGAGAACAGCAATTATCCTCATTACTTGGCTTTTGTCATATGGTATCAGCAAGGCGACAAAGATATCACAGCTGTGCAGCTATGTGAGGTACTTCATATTTATATCACATATTCAAGCTCAATACTGACAATAATACTGTTATAGATTTACTTACGTTGGAACTTGGTGTGTGCAGACTGGGAATTTCAATTGCAAGCTTCTGGACCGAAGTTATGGAGCTGTATGGACAACTAGCTCGCCCCCGAGTGGGCCATTGTCGTTGAGGATGTTATTTAGCGGCGATGATGGAGATGAGACATGGGTTGTTCCTGTTAATGAAATACCCCAAGACTGGAAAGCTGGAGCAACATACGACACCGGAGTGCAAATTAGCATATGAAACTACACACACACATATATGTTTGAAGCCAGATTTGGTTCTTGATTGTCTGTGGTTATATTGTTCTTTTAGATAGTTTATATGATTCTTCACACATGATGTTCTTTCGATATGTTTGTAATTTTAACTACACTGTACTTGTTCTGTTCTCATTCTATACGGGGATAGGCTTGAATAAGAGAAATTCTTGAATGCAATAATCATAGTATTGAGTTATGAAAGTTCCAACTTTTAATTGAGACATTTGAAAAGGATACATGATCCCTGAACAGTATGGAAAGGATATATGAATTGGAGACAAGATAGCTCAAACCAGTATCGAGTCCTCTCCAATTGGGCAAAACTGGTAATTTTTAAAATCACATATCTGACACGGACCATAGGTACGCTTCTCTTTCAGTGGCTTGCTTCTCACTTTCCTTCTTGAACATTTGCTTCTCGAATCCTACGAAATAGAAGCGTATGCAAATCAATTTTAACAAGTAAACTTCAGTTGTTAAACATAATGTCCAACTGGTCAAGCACTTAAACTTAGGTCTTGGGACCTGTGTTCAAGTCCCATCAACCAGTACCTCACTCCTTATTTATTTCTTCCCGACTACTATTGGGCTTATTTCTATCTAGCCCTTTGGGCCTCTCATTCTCTCTCTCTCAATGAGGTCACAAAAAATTTAGAGCTCTCTTCTACATAAGGGAGTTCATGCTTGATACATCAACCTTAAAAAGTTCTTTAAGAATCATGAAATATTTGGTGCTCTCTTGCTTCTACCTAAGCAAGGTCTTGAGACCAAATTCTTTGGTACACCTGATTTAGTCGATAAAAGAAAAAAGCGGACTCACCATTGCTGCGATCAACTCCATCCCAATGCCTTCCGGGTCTTATACTGTATCTATTTGGAACTGCATCGAAACCTCTTTTCATAAAACTGTGAGGGGGTATTTCTTGGGGAACTACAAACCCGGACTCTTTCATCTTCTCATCATCCCCCAGATTCGGAATAACTTGCTCTGAATATTTTTTTCTACATTTTGTGAAAAAGACACGTTGTCCCCCAGATTCGGAATAACTTGCTCTGAATATTTTTTCTACATTTTGTGAAAAAGACACGTTGAACTCAATACCAAATCTGTAATGACATTCTACAGTAGTTATGTAGCCAAGGGGGATTACCTTGACCGAATATGCCATAGGATCACCCCATCTTACTCTTTCCTTCATCATAATATCTACTTCTGGGTCATCTCTGCAGACAAAACATCAAGTTGATATAAATAACTATGAACCTCCAGAGGTAGCAGAAAGATATACACATAAATTTTGTAGTCTCATCCCATCTTAGTCTCGTTTAAGCATGCCTTACTGTCTAACAAGTAACATGAAACTTAAAGATCACTAAAACTAAAAACTTTATTCATGAAAATGTTTAAACAGGCCAGTTTATAGGTGGCACGATATATTTTCAATTGTTCAATACCATAACAATTAAGAATAGATTAAATAAATAAAAAAATCAACTTGAGCATTCTTTCATATCTCAAGTTTTACCTGGTCCATGCAAACGGTTTTCCCTTCTCGAGCTTTAATTCCTGCAGCTTGGCTTCAGCTTCACGCTTTTGGGCCAAACCCTTGCCCCACTTTAAATTCTTTTCCTGATAAAAAACAAATTGATTATTTAACTCTTGGAAAGAGGAAAAAGAATACAAAAGAGCTACAGCAATATGTTTTGCAGAAATGAGGCTTCAAAATCTGTCCATCATCTTTTTGGTAATAGTAATGTCACCAGTAATGGCAATGGTAGCAACCCACTTAAAAGTTTGAATGCACATTTCAATGACATATCTAATTTCAAATGTACTCAAGCATGACCCTGATAATACCTTTGACTTTTCTTCAACTTTCTGTTTTGATTTCAAGTACTCGCCCTTTGATATCCGTTGTCCTGTAAGAACAATACACAACCATGTAAGCATTAAGCATCATAAGAATAGAATCAATTAGAATAATGACTATCCCCAACCTTTCTTATCTCGATAGACCGGTTCTGCACTTCGTCCACTCAGAGAAGGATCCATCTCCTGAAATCTGCAACAGATGCATATACATAGCACTTATGAATTACCAAACCGAGGAGCGATATCAATTTACCAAGCATCCAATTTTTTTTATTTGAGCTCACAAGAATCCGATATGAAGGAAAAGAAACCAATCTAAAAGGCCAATGAAATTACAGAAAGACCACAAATTAATCAAATGCGACCACAAAACCCATATTGAATCGGACTTATTTCATGGTCCAAAACCATCCATGTGAGTGAAAAACAACTCATAACTAGGCTCAAATTTGTTACTACGGGTGTGCATTGAAAGAAACCCTTTCAACAATAACATACCTAGAAAAGTACCATGTTTTATTAGTGAATAGCAACACAAGCATGTGAAGTAGAATCAATGCAAAATAATTACCTCAAACACTCATCTCTCTTAGCGTTAGCTATCTCATTGCTGATGTCTCGACCAGAAATCAAACCCGCCTTTGCCCGTTCTGTCATGGAAGCCTGAACAGATGATTCCTTGTGGATTTTACTTAATGGAGAGAGGTCCGAAAGCAAAGGCTCATACGAGCAACCACCTTGAACATCTACAAGATCAATGAATGGATAGATCCGTTAACGAAACCCTAAGATAACAAGTACATCTACATCAGCTAACAATTGAGAATCCTTCAATATAAATGACAAGAATTACCAAACACCATATGAAGTTCATAACATTCAACCAAACAATTCCCAAATGAAATCAAAACCTCAGCTACTACTATTATAAATCACATTGGTCTACCAATGCAATTTCAGCAGCCATTTTTCTGCGGAATCACCTTTGAGCTTTAAGAAAACACCACAATCCTTAACTCCTCAGTAAATAAAAGGAAGGAAAATCAGTTCATAGCCTCTTACAAGCATCTAAATTAGGGTTTATGAATAGGTACAAAGCAATAAATCATCAATTTCATCGGCAAAATCAAAACCATACCTGAGATAGATCAATCCCCGAAGTTTTTTTTTTTTGATTGACGCACTAGCACATATTCATAAAAAATTCCTGGGAAAAAGAAAGCTCTAAATTTCCGACGAAGACCATGTTTTCTGGGCCTCCTTTGACCGTTCTGTATCATAGGCTCTCTCGGCCCATAATATATCGGGCCTTTGGGCCACTAAAGCCCATATATGGAGTAATTTGATTAAAGTTATTTAAAAAAATATAATCAATCAAATATTCGGTTTTTAATATTTGTGTCCTTGCACAAAAACTCTAACATTTGTATCTTTTATATATACATATATATATATATAGGAGTGTGCTCAAATGTTACTTTTTTTTTTATTTTGTTACTTGTTGCCTGATTATAAACCGTTAGATCTATTATATCTAAGGGTTGATAACAAAAGTGGCATACATAGTAATTAAATAGAACTTTAATTTTTCTTTGGTCATTTCACCTGAAGTATGGGTATTTACGTCATTTCCCCAAACTATTAACCTAACCCTAACTCCCTCATCTCATCCCTCATTCACTCTCCCGTTTTACGTTTCTCTCTACCTTCTCCTGCCTTACCCCTCACGCTGCCACCCATCGATCCCTGTAGCCTCGCCGGACGTCAAAGACAATCTCCCAGGAACGATCTTCTCGCCGTGGTCCACCCGTCTCTTGAGGTCCTCAGCCGCACGAAACTGGTCCGCCGACGCCTGAACTCTCCCACGCCGAAAAGGGGAAACTTGCGAGCTTCCAGATCTGGGGAAGCCGCGGCCGGGTTCGCCTCTCCGCGCCGCCACGAGCTGGCCGTTCTCCAGCCGCCATTCTCTATACCGGTGTTGTCGCAATCGCACGGGTCAGTTAGTTACTCCGACCGCCCTCAAGGTAAGATCTGATGCTTAGGATTTGGGGGCAGATCAGGGAAAAGATATTGGCCGAGCTTCGATCCGGTGCTGATGCCACGCCAACGTTGTCGGGCCTCCATAGATGTCAGTGAGTCCGAGCTTTTGGACTTGAGGGATTCCATCTCCAGCCGCCGTGCTCCCGGATCTGCCATCCGTCGTTGGCCGTTATGATTAAGAACCCTCAGGTCTTCACCGGTACTTGGGGGTTTTGGTTCAAATTTTTTTTATTTTTTATTTTTGGTTTTATGTTCTGTAATGGGGTTAGTAGAAAATTATGAGATAGTTAATGAAACTATAAATTTCTAAAAAACAATTGATCTGCAGGTGGTCAGCTACCTATCTACCAAATCGTGACCCCGAGCAAAGATAGAGCAGTTTTGGGGCTGTTGTATTTTGATTCTAGGTTCTGTAATTCCATGGGTAGATTTTTGTTAGTTTATTTTTTGGGTTAGGTTTTTGAAACCAGATCTGAGTAGGAATAATTTTGGAGATTTTCGAAATTTTCCTTGTAAATTTCTGTAACTTTCTGTAACATGCATGTAACACTAGTGCTAAAATTGGGGTAGAAAATTATGTAACTGTTGTATTAATTTGTAACATTTCATGTAAAGAACAGTAAGTTAAAATAGCTTTCTAAAACACAAGTATTTGCTAAGGTTGAATCATTGTATTTTTTGTAACTGTTATATAGCTTTCTGTAATTTTTGAAGTATATTTTGTAACTACTAATATAGCTTTCTGTATTTTTTGATGTATTTTCTGTAATTATTAAAAAAAATTGTAATTTTTGATGCCTTTTCTGTAACTATTAATATAGCTTTCTGTAATTTGAATTAGTAATGTACAGATCTGATCAATGTTGTAACAAGTAGGGTAGTATTATGTAAAACTTTGGATAGTGATCAATGTTGTAATAGTTGGGGTAGTATTATGTAAAACTTTGGATAGTGATATGTAATAGAGTTACTAATAGGTTTGAGCAATAATGTAATAGTTAAGGTAGTATTTTGTAATAATTATTGATAGTGTTGTAGTTGATTTAGTTATGTAACCTTTTTTGTTGTATTATGTAATAGGGTTTATGATTTTCTGTAATTTTTCGATGAATTTTTGTAACATTTAATACATAATTCTATAATTCTAAGTGTAATAATCTGGAACACGTTTTATGTATTTGAACACTGATTCAAAATCTGAAATATTGAGATAAAATTTATGTAACATTGTGTATAAATTTCTGGAATATTGTACATGACATTCTGTAACTTGTATGAAATATGGATAACGATCAAAAATTAAAATAAAATAATATTATTATTTTAAAAAATATATATTAAAAAAATCAGAGTTAAGCAGTAAAAATAAATTCTGCAGTAATTTTTTTCTAAGGAGATAAAATTACCAAATTATCCTTTTGTTGTTTTTTCTATTTAATTTGTGGACAAACAGGTTCGCACGTGATTGTCTCCCTATATACGGGTGCAATCAGGTGCGAACCATGGCTTATGGTGCGAACGTGCGAACCTGTTTGTGCAGTGTATCTGGTTTGCGGAAGTAGTGGTCTCGGTTTGCGGTGTTTTCGCAATCCATATTTTTCTCAAGATAAAATGTTTTTTTTTCAAACTACTTTTCCGCAAACTGGGATGCTTATTTCCGCAAACCATATTCGCTATTTCCGCAAACCAGATACACTATTTTCGCAAACCATATATTTTCTCAAGATAAAATGCTGTTTTTTTCAAACTTTTTTTCCGCAAACTGGAATGCTTATTTCCGCAAACCAGATTTGAGGTTCGCAGGTTCGCACCGTAAGAGAGGTTCACACGTGATTGTCTCCCTATATACGGGTGCAATCAGGTGCGAACCATGGCTTACGGTGCGAACGTGCGAACTTGTTTGTGCAGTGTATCTGGTTTGCGGAAATAGTGGTCTCGGTTTGCGGTGTTTTCGCAAACCATATTTTTCTCAAGATAAAATGCTTTTTTTTCAAACTGCTTTTCCGCAAACTGGGATGCTTATTTCCGCAAACCATATTCGCTATTTCCGCAAACCAGATACACTATTTTCGCAAACCATATATTTTCTCAAGATAAAATGCTGTTTTTTTCAAACTTTTTTTCCGCAAACTGGGATGTTTATTTCCGCAAACCATGTTCGCTATTTCCGCAAACCAGATTTGAGGTTCACAGGTTCGCACCGTAAGAGAGGTTCGCACGTGATTGTCTCCCTATATATATATATATATATAGGGTGGCTATCCAGTAAAAACCATCCTTATTGTGCAAACTACGAACCAATCTAAGCCACAGGATGCGGTCAAAGTGACGTCAGCAGAGCGCACGCGATGCTGACACGTGGCAGATGCGCGCGCGCCTCTGCCCGCGAGACGAGGGAGAGACCGTGGCACGGCTTGAACGTTAGACGGCGACCTGTGAGGGAAGACCGACTGCAAACAAAGACAAAAACAACAAAGTAAAACCCATAAATGGGTAGAGTGTACCCATAAATGGGTGTGTGGAGCGCCTTCAAGGGAATCCATGGTGGAGCAAGGAGCAAGGAAGGAGAGGGGGTGGGAGGGGAGGAGGCTGCGCAGAGAGCGCAACCCCTTAGGGTTTTCAAATTTTACTATATATATATATATTTTAATCTATATCGTCAATAAAAAGTTGTATTTTCCGTTCAAATTGAATCGCATGCCTTATACTTATACATGTCACCCAAACTTTTAAAAATGTCACTTTCACCATACACTAAAATAGATTTTTGTACTTTCGTAACTAAGAAAAACCTTCGTCAGCTCTTGTCTACCATAACCACCAGGGTCCAATCTACCCCAGCCATCAGGGTTCGCCGCCGCCGCCAATGTTCGTCAGATCCGATCGTCGTCGCCGTCACCAACAACCACGCCGACGTCCTCCTCCGCCTCGTTACCTTCCCCACAACAGATATGGTTCTCCCAGGTTCACGCCGTCATCACGCTGGAGCGCGTCCTAGGTCCCCTTGGCTGCCAAATTCAGTGGCCATGCACCGGCGTGGCGATGGGCCCATGAACGACCGAGTTCTCCAGCCCCTGTGGCCGTACCGCCTACCCCCTGAGCCTGAGAGATCGAAGCCCTCAGAGGCCGAGATCTAACGGAACGATCACCAACCGTTGATGATCACTAAGGAGGACCAGGTGAAGCAGACAGAGGCAGGGAAGCCTCCGATGCAGGGATGACCCGACCCGGCAGGTGTGGGTGGAGTCGATGTCGGACTATGCCTACAGACCCGGGACAACTAGTGCTGGGAGGTCCCGGGAAGCCTGCAACAACAGCTTAGTTATTTTACCTGTTTTCTCGTTATTTATTTTATTTTTGGAACAATTGATTTCTTGCGTTGCTTAGGGTTTTACATTTCCTGTCTCGTTGTTTTGAGACGCTGGTAAGGAGTTGTCTTGAGTTTGTGCCTACGATTTTAAGTAGGCTTTTTTATGGGTCCATGAGCGTCGGGCCTTCTACGGTCGGCTCAGACATATATCTGGAACCCGGGACGGTCACGTCCCTGTCTTGTTTGATTACCTATTGGTATTAATGAAAGTCTCCGGTTACCCGTTTCAAAAAAAAATAGATTTTTGTAAAAAAATGCCCCTCAGATATTATGTGTTTGTAGAAGATGTTTCTCGGGTATTTTATGTTTATAAAAAGTGTTTCTTAAATATAATATTTTAATAATTTATAATTAACGATAAATATGTATCTTATTTTTTTTTTGAGAAGGAATGGAAATATTATTAATTAAAACGTTCAGATGATCGCATAACTGCTTTCATCGTACAACCCAATACTATAACAATATTGAAAAAACAACGAATGAAAATTAACTGTTGCTCTAGTCATAAGGGCGGTCGGAGGGGGGGAACTGCGGTAGCATCCGAAGACACCGATACAGCATACGCCAACCATAAACACTGATCGATCAGACCATGTGAAGAAAGTGCATTGGTGGACCGATATCTCCCCCGGAGAGTCAGCGTGCGTTGTCCACAGTTGGTGGTACCGTTGCCACCTTACGTCTATGGAGGCGGTGATGTCGACCGACCCCTCCCTAGACCCTATTGGAATCATTCCGCGAGACGAGGGTGCCTGAAGCCCCACGTCGCTGCTATGTTTGACGTACCATCATAATTTCGAGAGCTCCTCGAACTCCGTGCCAGATCAGCCCGGCTCGCCTCATAACCCAGGCCCACGCCCGTAGGTCCAACCGGCCCACCACCAGGGGAAACCCTAGAGGGTTTCTTCCCCGGCCTCCTCAACCACACAGCCGCCGCCGCCTTCCTCTCCGTTGGCTTCCCCGGTCGACCCTTGTTCTGCACCCTCTTCTGCAAGGCCACCACCGGACGAGGACCTTTGACCGACGTGCAGCGTTCGATCCCGTACGCCTTACTCTGATACCTCCGACCGGCCAACACCGCATCGGACCCTATGGTATCTGCCACCATTCTTGCAGAGAACATCATCTCCATACCTTCCGTGCTCTCTTCCTCACCATTCGCCGCAGAGGGGACCAAAGGAGATCGAGAACCTATTCGAGACATCGGTGACGCCGGTAGGGAGAGACTCGCCGACATTAGCCCGTCAACGGTGCTCGGGCCACGGTTTCTATCGGTGGATTCCATCATCTTTGCCGTTACAACCATGAAAACGCAAAACCTAACTTGAGAGAGAAGATTGCGGGTGTGCCTGACCGCCATAGAATTGTCACGCCGACAGCTACCGTCTTGAACATGGAGGTGAAGCCTCGCACATCCATCCGAACTCGGTCCTCCTTCCTTCCTTGTACCTCTTCCCTGATCGAGCCGCACCACAAAATACATGGCACACTACAACCCGTGCACATGAGCCATGGTGATCATCACCTTGCATTGACCCAAGCGGTGATCAATCACCAAAAAACCATGGTGATCAATCACCAACGACCCAAGGCGGCGTAGAGCCAAACCTAGGGCATCCATCGCATTATACCCCTCTCAAACGATACCAAAATTTATTATAATATGTATCTTATTTAATGTAAGGGTAAAAGATTTTTTTCTTTACAATAAAAATTCAAAATTACTAAAAGTACATGAATATAAATTACTAAAACCTTTTGTTTTGAGACAAGTGACAAAAATTAAATAGGTGAGAGTAGTTTTTTTTTTCTTTACAATTATCCCTTTCAAAAAACAACAGCATTATAAGTCCATTACGTATTAAATCATTTTTGAAAAGCATTAGAGTAGCGTGATCAATTGTCAAATGCACATCTCCAAAGTTCTTTTATACTCTTTTTAACTCTAGAACAGTAATGAGATAAATGTCAAGCAGATTCGTTTTAGTGAAAATCTTGCCGACTTATTTACTAAGGCCTTACCGACATCTACATTTGAGAAATTAGTGTACAAAATCGGTATGCGTCGACTTAGCAAGCAATCAAAATAACCTTGCTAGTTTTCAGAAGGAGCAAGGATTGTGCGTTGAACTCTTTTTTCGTTGTTCATGTTTTGTCCTACAGGGTTTTCCTGATAAAGATTTTTTAACGAGACAATTTGAAGCAGAACCAACGTTATTTTATTTTTTGTAAATTATAATGTCCAAGGGAGAGTGTGATGAAAATTATATGACCTCCACACTTTACATCCATGAAGAAAACACGAACAATGGCTTGTGAAGATTATGTTTGACAATAGTTGAATTGGCTCCACCTCATTAATTGTGTAAAAACTTTTGCTACTCCTATAAATAAATAGGAATTGAGTTCATAAAGTTTGGTAGAGAGAAAAATGCTCCCAAACATAATAGTATATTGTGTAATACGGCAAGAAATGTAAGAGCAAAACAACAACTTCTCTATTTGTGTTTCTATTACCGATTTATGATAAAGTAGTTATGTTAATATACTAATATAATATTTTATATATAAGTACAACAAACTAGTTGTTTTGAGACAGAAGTGACAAATCGAGTAGGTGAGAGTAGTTTTTTTTTTACAAATACCCTTTTAAAAAAAATAACAGCATTAAATAGCACGGTATTGCACTAATGTATAATTCCGTCATAATTCTCTCTTGTTGTGAGAGCCCGCACACCCCAAACCCTAGACACCGTCGTCGGCCTCCATGGTTCTGGCCATGAAGGCTGCCGGTGGAGATCTCTCTTCCTCCTCTTCTTCATCTCGAGTCCCTTTTTCAGCAGTCATCTTCATCTGCACAACATCTGCAACCTTCCCCCGCCCAAACACAGCCATCGCCACCCTTGTCGTGTCCTTCCACCGTTGATGGATCTACGCTTCAGGCGTGCGAGCCCCCGGTGGTTAATCTCCTCATCGTCATCGACCGAGGTAACATCGAGTCTAAAAAACTATAACGAGCCTTCAGGGTTATTCCAAAAGCTTTACCAATCGAACACGCACACGATCCGCTTGGAGAAGATCTTGGAATAATAAAATCAGTGGATTTGGGATCCGGGACCTACCCACCATGACCCAGGACCAACGTTGTTTGGCCGTCCCGGGAGGAGCAAGGAAGCAACTCGTTTTTCTTGTTTTAGTTTGGATGCAGTTTTAATTTCAGCTCTGAATTGTTTTAGTTGGATTTTATTATGCTATTTTATAGTTTCAATAATTTGAAACGTCTGATAAGAGGTTGTCCTTAGTATGTATCTACGATGAAAAGTAGAGTTTTCAACGGGACCTGAGAACTGAGTCGCCTACGTGAGGCTCGAACAATATTCTGATACCCATAACCGTTTAGCTCTACTTTGTAATTTTCCGATTGGTATAATACCCATTTCGTTTACCCGATTAAAAAAAAACAGCATTATAATCCCATTACCTATTAAATTAGTTTTGAAAAGCATTAGAGTAGCGTAATCAATTGTCAAACTCTATTTGGTGACGTGTAATGAACTGTTTCGATTTTGATCTATATATTTACAAGCAGTGCCATTCTGGTTCAGTCGCAGCCCCGAAAGCGAGAGCTTCTTCTGAATCGAAAATGGAGTTTCTGGACGAGGACGCGAGGCCCAGATTCCTCTTCCAATCCCGAGCTCCGTCGTCTCTAGCAGCTGAGCCACAATCCTATCACCAACGGCTCAACAAGCCCCTCGCCGCCGTCGCCGTCGCGATCTCCTCCGTCCTCATCGCTGTCTCTCTCTTATACGTGGAAACCGAACCCTTAAAATCCATCGTCCTGTGGCTCGCGCTGTCTCTCCTAATCGGACCATTCGCGCCGGTCTCCGTCACCGGCGGTGACATCCGCGTCGGCCAGGGCCCGATCGTGGAATTCCCGGATCAGGACACGGAGGTTGAGGAAGACACCAGAAAGCGGTCCAATCAGAAGAGGTCGAAACCTCGCAGATCTGAAGATCCAGGGGTTGTTTCGGCTCCGGTGATTGCGAATGGTCACGGGTCTGCGCGCGATGAGAAGAAGAGGGAAGGTAGCGGTAATGGGTATGTCGCTGCCGGTTCAGAGGAGGTGGATTGGACCGAAGAGGACGTCGAATTGCTGAGGAAGCAGCTGGTGAAGAACCCCGCCGGGAAGCCGCGGCGGTGGGAGATCGTCGCGGAGGCGTTCAAGGGGAGGCACAAGGTGGATAGCGTGATCAAAATGTCCAAGGATCTGGGAGAGAGGAAGTTCAACGATGGAGATTCGTATGCTAAATTTTTGAAAAATAGGAAATTGGACCAGAGGATTGAAACCCCAAATGGGGGATTGAGTGAAGGAACTGAGAGTAAGAAAGAGGATATGGTGTCTTGGACGAACGGAGAAGACATTGCATTGCTTAATGCATTGAAAGCTTTTCCGAAAGAGGCTTCGATGAGGTGGGAGAAGATTGCTGCAGCTGTTCCTGGGAAGACGAAGGCTGCGTGTATGAAGAGAGTCACTGAGCTGAAAAAGGGCTTCAGGAGCTCCAAAGCTGGGAATGATAGTTAGATGATGAAGAAAAAAAGAAGATTTTTTCTTAGTTTTCTCTAAATTTTGATGTTGCAGACTGCATTGAGGAGGTAATATCTGCATTTATGCTGTTATTCTCATATCCTATTTTGAATTCTTTATGAAATATGAATTAGCAATAATGGGAGGATTTGATTTTTCCGAGGGTTTAATTACATTGGTATTTTTATGGGAAAACGTCATTTCCTAACCAGTTAGAAAGGTCATTTGCACATCCTAACCGTGCTCTACCTTTTGTGATGGATCATAACACAAAGGTGGTTTTTTGTTACAAAAAGTAATATAAAGCTGGTATTTTGTTACAAAAAGTAGCATACAAGTGGTACTTTTTTTTACAAATCCTAGCCCCCTTTTTCATAATTATTTTACACGTGATTGGTACTTTTTGTAAACGTGTACCATCTTTGTGTTAGCATCTGTCACAAAATGTGGAATACGGTTAGGATGTGCAAATGACCTTTCCGACTGGGCTAAGAATCGACGTTATCCCTATTTATATATGGAAGAGATGTTATATAGATTTTCTGTCATTGTGGTAGAATATTAGAGTTCCAATTATTTCTGCAGTTACTTGAATTTTCTGCTTAACCCTGTAGTTGTTTATACACATGAATAAGGAGTAGACATTGATTTTCATGAACTTAGTTGGCGTGTTTATTTAATCATGTTTTGCCAAATTAACAAAAATGATATTGCAGTTTAACACAGTATTTTACATTCAGTAGAGTCCTATTGTAGATCCACATTGCGGGGCAGCACGGACAAAGAAAATTGGCCAGGAACAAGTAGTACCGCAACATCAACTAGTTAGAATTTAGAGGTTGTTCTGTTGGGTTGAGATGAGTTTAATATTCAGAAGTTAAAGCATGTTCTTTGACCTGTATATTCATATAGCTTGGTTCCCAGTTCTTGGAATTTTTGTTGTTTAGGGTAGTTAAGATTGATTGATTTAGTTGTTTATGTTCAAATGTTGAGATGAAGAAACATATTTTAGGTTGTGTTATTTTGAATCCCTATCAACTCATGTTTATTTTTGTAGCATATGTTCACATGCAAGCTAAAAAGCAATTTCTTCACTATTCTTGGTGATTGTTGATTCACTGAATCTGGAGAAGTTTGGTTAATTTTGTTATTTAAGGATGCATATTAGAGCTTAGCAAAGAAACAAAAATCAGAGTTTGATGTTTCTCAGTTATAATCTACAGCTTATAGTTGAATTTTGGTGCAGGCTCTAGACTTACACTTACGAGAGAGTTATGCATGTTCTGATGCCCACAGCGGAGGAATAGGCTACTGAAAATTCCAATCAAGAATAAATTAAGTTCAAATACATAAGATATGAGCTCTTTGTTGTTTTCATTTTCTACATTTTAGTTGTTATTTACTTACTATATATTTCCACCAACACTTCAAATCCGCTTCCAAAAATGTTATACACAGATTATAATGTTGAAGTTTGTACTTTTTCTATTATGTTTTCATCCCAGATTTATATGTTACTTGGAGCATACTTCATAGTCTTTTTTATAGCTTTTGTACTAAAACAATGTACTTTTATTTACTGAACAAAGTTCAAGATTATCACAGTACTTAATGAAAGGCTCTATATTGCTTCGTCACATAGCAATACAGAGTCTTCCATTACCAAGCCACCTTATATACTCATCACCAATATATCATAGGATTCATCATGACATGAGCTTTTGCTCACATAACTATCTTTTTCATTAGAGATTACAATCTGGAACAGAATGAGGATAACGTATTGGCAAGAATATTAGACAATAAAGAGGTTAGTTAAGTTGGGTCAGTCTTTTTCTCGGGTTCTATATTTTGGGACTTTATGTTCATAATGATGTCATGCTTGTTTTTGGGACTCCCGAAAAACAAATCTTGATCGAACCTATATATGCCCAATGTCATACAGTACTTAATGATAAGGTATTGTTAGATTAGTTTTGGGGTCGTTGATCTTGATGAATAAATATATTTTTATTTATTTAAGAACCTCGTTTATTCATATCTAATGTATTAGAGTAAATGTTAGTTTAGTTACACAGTATCTTGGTCTGTACTGCTACAAGTATGGTCCTCTTCCTTATGTGTGCTTTCTTATTTATGTTGCTGAAGATAATATTAAGGATGGAGATGTACGGGCCTTTGTGTGCCATGATGAACCTTTTCACTTGGGCTCAGATACGAGAAATGGCCCACAGAACATCTTTCTTCTATATCAGAAGTCCCACATCGATACAGTACTGAACATAAGTGATGTTTATAAACAGACATGCGAAGGTTGAAGAGCATGACCTAACTTGAATAGGATCTGTTCTATAGGCTCGTACCTCTCAATCCTTGATCTCGAACGAGACAGGTCCCCAAATCTGGTTGACGAATCATGACCGCACGATCAGAGCGTGATTAACGGCCAAGCTTCCATCTGATGGTGGTGCGGCCGGGATGGCCGTGCGGTTGTCTGACAGATTACCCTCTTTTTTTTCTTTCTTTTTTTTTGGAGTTTATTGTTTTGGTGCACTGAAGAGACTTGGTACAATCCTCCACATTATAATTTCTAACATTTTTTACAAGCAGAGTTCGAGGAAATTCATAGTACATCACAATAAATAAATAAAAACTTAGAGGGTGTATGAACTGAAATGTAGAAAATGAAAACAACAAAGAGCCCATATCCAATATCGTAACTTGAATTATTTCTCAATCGAAAATTTTCTTCTTCTTTTTGAACTCAGAAGCTTATTTGGAAATTTCAGTAGCCTATTCCTCTACTATGTGCATTAGAACATGCATAACTCTGTGGTAAGTGTACATCAGAATTCAACTATCAGCTGTAGACTACAACTCAGAAATGGAGGGATAGATTCGGTACATGTGCTATCTTAGACCAGTCCTCCCCCTTTTCTTTCTCACATCGCCTTTCCAGTTGAGGGCATTCGGAAATTGACAAAGTCTGCAGGTTCGAGAGTCTCTGCATACTGGATGGAAGGCATGTCAACCGGGAACATTTATGAATGCTTAATGTTTGAAGAGAAGTAAGGTTCCCTATCCAGTCAGGCAACGACGCTAGATGGGGATGACCAGTTATGGCCATCCTTTCAAGGCCAGGAATGTGCTGCAAAGCCTCCGGCATTGCGACCATTTGAGAAGATGATGGTTCACTTGCATTGAGGGGAAGGCCAGATATCCCCAACCATCTGAGAGAGCCGAGGTACTTAACACTATCTGGCAGCATCACTAGCTTGGGACAGCCTTGAATGTTCAAACGCTCCAGTGCTGTAAGGTGTTGCAACCCTTCCCCTTCTGACAGCGATTTCAACTTCTTGCACTCTACAATGATTAAACTTTGGAGAGAGCTCATTCCTTGCCAGCCCTGCTCTGAGAAAGACTCGAGCTCAGGACAATGCATAAATTCTAGTGACTTGAGAGTGTTCAGACTGATCGGGTCCTTGCTCCATTTTTCTAGCTTGGTGAAGTTTTCTAGTCTCAAGGACTGTAAAGCGGTCAGGTTTTGCAGCAACATGCCCGGGAAGGAATCCACATCATCGTTCTCACGAATGGCTAAGCAGGTCAGACCCCTTAGATTTGAAATTGAGTTTAGCAGCATTTTGTTTGAACTCCCTAAACACAGATCTTTAACGAATGGAATGGCGGGTAAGATCAACTTGGGGCAGCATCCAATATCCAGTTTCGTTACACGAGGAAAAATCTGTATTCCTTGCTGTCTTGACAAGCCTTTCAAATTCTGCAACCACTGAATAGAGAGTGATTCCAAGCTAGGGAACATTACACCCTCCGGCTCTGTATCATCACATATGTACTCCAAATAATCTGCTTCCAATACACTAAATTCCTTCAGACAAGGTAGCTTCCAGAGCTGAGGAAGTAGTAAACAGTTTACGCAACCGTCGAGTCTGAGAGTAACAATGTTGTTGAGAATACAAGGACTCTTCATCCATCGAGGGAAATTGACTCCTTTGTATCCGATCACAACCAACTCTTGTAGATTCGGATGAGGTTCAAGACCTTCAAGTACCTCATCTTGTCGTTCAGATGTGACGTCGTATGACCAAGACAGTGTCAAGTGTCTCAGGTTGTGTTTGTTTAACAATTTGGCTTCCTTGGCATCCCCAACAATTTGTACCCTCTCAAGTTTTCTGATTTTCAGCACTCCTCTGAGGTTTAAGTTTCGTAGTTCAGATACTCCACAGCCTCTCTTTCTATCGACTGTGAACAAACTCAAAGTCTGTAGGCAAGTTATCTGACCCATATCGGGGGGCATATGTTGCAAACTGTAACAATTATCCAAGTAGAGATGTCGGAGATTCTTCAGCCGTCTCATATGCTTTGGTAGCTTCTCGAGATACAAGCAATTATTGAGTTTCAAAGTTTGCAAATTCAACAAACTACATATTGAGTTTGGCAGAAACCTGATGTGCCTTGATGAGAGGTCCAAATACCTTAGGTGCTTTAACCTTCCAATTGAAGATGGCAAGTTCGCTAGCTCGCGTCCTCTCAAAGCAAGTGCTCGATAAACATGACATCTCGAGAACCCTAAGAGACTATTTGGTAGTCCTAGGACTGTTCTCACAGATTTCAATTTCTTGGCAACTTGACGATCAACACCAACAGGCCAACCTGAGATATTAACATGGCGCACTCTGCTTGAACTGAAGGTAATTGGATTTGCACTGCACTGAAGGTAAAATTCGTCTTTCACAACAGACTGGGCAAGATCATGAACCAAGTCATGCATCTTGAAATTCAGAATGTTGCCATACTCATCTTTTTGGACGTCTTGAAACAACGACCTCCAATGCAACTCGTTCCATATCTGATTACCAACATCTTCCATCTCCAACCTCCCGTCAGATGAAACAAACCCGTTGGCCATCCAAAGATGAATGAGCCGTTCTTTGTCGATTGCAGAGTCCTTAGGGAAAAGGGCGCAATAAGCAAAACACTGTCTCAAGTCCAAAGGTAAGCTGGAGTAGCTCAATCTCAGGGAAGGCAGGATAGAGTTCTCCTCCTGTGGTAAATCCCACACTGGACTTTCCTTCACACGAAGCCAATCGTTTTCCTCGCTCTTGAAGCGCATCAAGCCTCCAAGGGCCTTTGCAGCTAAAGGCACACCCCCACACTTGTTCACAATCTCCTTCCCAATTGCCACGAGTTCAGGGCGCTCCTCTGAATCGTTCCCAAACGCACGTTGCCTGAACAACGACCAGCAATCATCCCGAGACAAACACGACAGGTGATGCACGGGGAGCGTCCTCACGACAGATGAAACCTTCTCAAGGCGAGTAGTGACGACCACACAAGCTCCCTTGGATCCGCATGCCAATACACATTTCAACATATCCCAATTCTCTTGGTCTTCACTCCAAACATCATCCAACACAAGCAAAAACCTTTTCCCTTTCAGGGTCTCCTGCAAGCGTCTTTGTAATGGATCCATGTCCAAGGCTCCACAACAAGTACCAGAAGCAGACTCTAGAATCGCTTTTATCAGCGTTTTCACATCAAATTCATCAGAAACACAGACCCAAATTCTTAGCTCAAAGTGCTTGCATATCCTCTCATCGTTGAATACCAACTGAGCTAGTGTTGTCTTCCCGAGTCCACCCATACCCACTATAGAGTATACTGAAAGATGGGGACAGTCACTTACATGCTTCACTAAACAGTCAACGGCTTTTTCTGTATCCTCTTCTCTTCCATAAACCTCTGGCTGTGTAAGGATCGACCCCGTCTGGCGCTTTACAGTGTCTGCAACAGCTGCAGCTTCTCGCAAATGAAACTTCATACGTTCCCCGGCGATTTCATCAATCCTCTTCATAACATTTTTCAGTCTGTTGGCAATCTGGTGACGAAACAAGATATGGGCAGGTCGTTACCCGTAGGGGTGGAACCAAGAATATAAACAATTGTTAACATCGAAAATGGTTAAATACAGTACAAAAACAAAATGGAAATTACGCTCACAAAAGAACTACTAAATTATTTTGTGTTATTCGTTCAATAATTAGTATGTATAGCCTTCTGATTGAATACACACAAGGTTTATCATAAAAGTAAGGGTTTATTGAAGGTAATCAAATCAAACAAATAAATCAAATTGATTTGTTCTGATTTGATTTAATTTGATTACAATATTTAATTATAATATTCTGTAATATTAGTTTCCTTATAATAGTCTTGTAATCTCCTATAAATAGGAGTAGTGATTCTTCAATAAAATCATACAAGCATTTCAATTTATATTTCAATTTATAAAATCATCCAAGCATTTCAATTTTTATTTTATTTCATATTTTTATTTTGCTTCCGCATCTTCGTAATCAACCACAACAGTTTTCCACCTTCTATGATGTTTACAATGCCGATCATGAAACGAGATGTTATTTGTGCCGTCAGCCACAGGATGAGATGATGTTTGCACCGTCGGTCACGAGACGAGATGCTCTTTGCACCGTCGGCCCTAGACGAGAAGCCTTTTGCACCGTCGGCCCCGAGACGAGATGCCGTTTGCGCCGTCGGCCACGAGACGAGTAGCCGTTTGCACCGTTGGCCACGAGATGAGATGCCGTTTGCACCGTCGACCCCGAGACGAGTAGCCGTTTGCACCATCCATCAAAGGCACTAGACATGATCGTTTTATAATCTTCTTTTCAAGTTGAGCATTTCGAATCTTCATACTTCAACTTGAGGGGGAGTATTGAAGGTAATCAAATCAAACAAATAAATCAAATTGATTTGTTCTGATTTGATTTAATTTGATTACGATATTTAATTATAATATTCGATAATATTAGTTTCCTTATAATAGTCTTGTAATCTCCTATAAATAGGAGCAGTGATTCTTCAATAAAATCATCCAACCATTTCAATTTATATTTTACAGGGTTCATTGCTAAAAACTACATTATGTATTGTTCACTTGCGAAAAACTGCATTATGTATTGTCCACACTTTAAATTACGTTATGTATTTGAAAAACTACATTGATGTACTGTCCACGAGCCAAAAACTACATTATGTATGGTCCACATCCCTAATTTTAACAAAATATGTACCTATATGGTAATATCTGATTTAATTTCATGAACGCAACTTAAAATTTAACGATATGATTTCTAATCGCGGAGACATATAAACAATCAGGAACCAACTAAACCTAGAAATCGACAATAATTGATCACCTGGTTGAGTGCTGATCGCGAATCGTGACCCAATCGAGAACCCCAGTCGTCGAGGATGTCGTCGGCATCATAAGCCGCATCATTGAGCTTCTTCAACCAGTTTTGTATGGCCATGTCAGTGAGTTGTTTCTCCTCGGCATCTTCAACAACGGCTCGGATGGCGGAGAGGGTGCTGGAGAGGGTTTTGAGCTCTTTATCGAGACCCAGAAGAGATCCGAACTCGTTGTGGATCAAGGAGTTCAAATTCTCCAGCAAAATTTGAAGAAGAGCCTCGGCCATGGAGAAACTATAGATTGCTTGCTTGTGAGCTCTTCTACACAAGATGGCTTGACTCGTATCATTTTCTCCAAGTCAATGTCTCTCTTTACCCATTCATTTTCCAAATGTTATAACTTTGAGTGGCCCACCACTAGTTTAATAGTCAAGATTTGTGAAATGAGAGCTGAAAATGTGACAACGGGGACGTGTATGAAACGGGGTTTACGATCCCGTCCCCGCTGCGGTCAGAGCATGTGCAACGCGTTGAATCGAGCCCCGAACCGTAATTGATTTAGCGGTTCGTAGTCCCGGTCGCGTGTTGTGGAACACGTTTTCTACGACTACGAATCGTTAAATCACGGATCGTGGTCGCGGCCTGCGACTCGCACACCGTTGTTGCGGGTCGCTGGTCGTCGGTCACGCGCCAACCAATCAGGCGGCGACACGTGGTCAAATCGAGAAAAAAATACCAACCGTTGTCAAAGGTCGACAATAGTAATTTTTTAAAAGTACAAAATACTTACAAATTTCATCTATAAATACATCCACTCATTCTCCAATACCACCAACAATATTCTCTCAACTTTCTCTCTCAAAATCAAAAAATTCTCTCTTAAATTTTGATACAAACTGTCTGACGAGGAGTGTCCAGCGTATGAGAAGTTGACAACCCAAATGCGTTTAGTGGCAGAACTACTGTGACGAAGGGTTGAGAGAGGCATAGAGAGACTAATGTCAAGAATCAACTCACTAAGACATAAGATCGAACGTGGGGAACCTTCCCGGCGAGAGATTAACAGAGGCCGCCTTAAAGCCCACGACCACCTAATGAAGGATTATTTTGCCGATCAGCCCACGTATGTGCCCGGTATGTTCAAGCGTCGATTCAGTATGTGCCGACCACTTTTTCAACGGGTGATGGACAAGGTAACGGAACATAAAGATTGCTTCGTTCAGAAACGGGATGTTGTAGGACGCTTGGGGTTATCAACGCACCAAAAATGCACCGTCGCGATACGGATGCTTGCGTATGGGTGCTCGGCCAATTCGTTGGACGAATCCATACAAATTGGGGTAAGTACCATACTCGTACGTCACTTTTGCAAGGCCGTCGTTGAGGTATTCGAGGCTGAGTACGAGCGTACACCAACACCGGAGGACTTGAACCGATTACTCGAATTGGGGTACAACCGAGGGTTCTCCGACATGATTGAGAGTCTTGATTGCATGCATTGGGAGTGGAAGAATTTCCCAATCGCATTGCAAGGAGCCCATGACCGGGGAGATCACCACGGGGATTCCACCGTTATGTTGGAAGCTATAGCGTCCCGTGATTTACAGATTTGACATTCCTTTTTCGGGATGGTTGACTCGAACAACGACATCAACGTTCTCAACAACATCCACGTGTTCCACGATGTTTTCATGGTCGTGAGCTTACCG
This sequence comes from Erodium maritimum, assembly GCA_963921825.1. NCBI lineage: Eukaryota > Viridiplantae > Streptophyta > Magnoliopsida > Geraniales > Geraniaceae > Erodium > Erodium maritimum. Next base: position 67,699,096 of record OY997592.1, on the reverse strand, counting down.
TGGAGTATGAGATCAACGACTATCGTTACAGCCGACTTTATTATTTGATGGACGACATTTACCCATCATGAAATCGGTTCGTGAAGTCTATTCGCAATCCATATATTCACAAACATAAGTTGTTTGTTAAAATTCAAAAAAGTTGTCGGAAAGATACTGAACATTCCAATAAAAAATTAATTTAAATTGAAATACATAAGATATTTTTGTTGTTTTCATTTTAAGTTTTTTCATTGTGCTTTGCTATAAATTTCACCCCTCTCTTCAAATCTGCTTACAAAAATATAATACACAAATTTTAACGTGGACGTTTGTACTTCTCCATTCTGTTAGGTTTTCATCCCAAATATACATGTTACTTGAAACATACTTCACAGTTTCTTCAATACACCAAATCAGTTTATTTCATCGTATACAAGAAAAGTTTTTTTAGACCTTTTACAATGAAAGCGATTGTGGAGATCGATTCGGCGTCGAAAGTGGAGAAAAAAATAGATTTACTGACGCGTCGCTCTCTTCTGGCGATTCGACGTCCTCCTAATCGGTAGATTTATCGACGTCGATTCTCTTTTCCTTCCGTCTCTCCCCTCCTTCTGTCTGTCTCTCCCTTTTGCTTTCCTCTCTCCTTCTTTAACGAACTTTCTGCTTATACGTATAGAATCGACCCACCGAATCCGACTATCTATTATAGAATCCACTAAATTGACCTTAAGTTTTTAGCAAATTTCGATGTCGCTTCCATTATAGGTCTTGCCAATTTGTACTTAAAAAAGGTAAATAATTAACAGGTACGAAAGAAAAAGTACTTTTAGATGATGCTTAACCATTTTGTTGATAATGGGTTAAATAGAGCTACATTTATTTTATTATTTTATTCTTTTATGTTATCTGTACAATTAATATGGTAAAAAAATTATATTTTAAAACTAAAAATATGATTAAATTCTTAACAAATCATATATAGTACCATGTCAGCTTGAATTTTAAAATATATCAACTATGTAACTAAAATTTTAATCTTAGAATTTTAAAAGAAATATACATAGGTTTTATACATAAAAAATAAGAAAAAAGGGAAATCTGTCAGACCAACCGCGCGACCATCCCGGCCAGAGCTAGCCCTCACCGGAAACGATCCTCTACAGCCGCACCACCATCAGATGGAAGCTTGGCCGTTAATCACGCTCTGATCGTGCGGTCACGATTCGTCAACCAGATTTAGGGTCCTGTCTCGTTAGAGATCAAGGATTGAGAGGTACGAGCCTATAGAACAGATCCTGTTCAAGTAAGGTCGTGCTCTTCAATCTTTGCATGGTTGTTTATAAACACTACTTCTGGTTACTACGCTATCAATGTGGGACTTCAGATATAGAAGAAGGAGAGCTTACACATGTTGCGTGGGCTATTTCTCGTATGTCAGCCCAAGTGGAAAGGTTCACCATGGTCCACAAAGGCCCGTACATCTCCAGGCCGTGTAGAAAGCACACATCAGGAACATTTTTGCACTTACTCTTAATATAGCAAAAATATTTAATCATAAAAATGAAGAAAAAAAAACTTGCACTTACTAGCAAAAATATTTAATCATAAAAATAAAATGCTGGCTATGGGGTTCGAACCCATGCGCACGTATGTGCAGAAGATCTTAAGTCTTCCCCCTTAACCTCTCGGGCAAACCAGCTACTTGAAATTATACATTTTATATTTATTATATATTCAATTTGTTTTAGGTTGGAAAGCTTAAATCCGTGTCATTTCGATGATTATAACCTTCGATGGGTCATGTCTTATTTTTGCACAAATACTGTGATTGAAATAGTAGAAACACATCGACTTATACCTTAAAATTCATATTAAAATAGTATTCAAGAAACAATAAATTACATGTATTGTTCATACGACATAGGAGATCCATATTGCATTATGATACAAAACTAATGAAAAAAAGTAGAAAAATTATGTTGAGCATGAAAGTAATCGGAAAATGTGGAACGGACGGACACTACCTTTTAAATTTTTATTGTGCTAATGATTTTTTCCAACCATTCGTTCTCTACATTTGATGTGAGCAGTTTAACTTACGTTGCAACTAAATTTTATCTGGTTGTTGTGAATTTATCTGTTTGTGAGTAGCATAATTGGTACATTTAAAAGCATATTGTGTTATATATACGTTATTTTTTGTAGTTTACAAACATTTATAAGTTAGTATAATGAATCGTAACTTTTTTTGCTCCGTCAGTTATATAATCAAGAAAACATAAATTTGGTCACGTGACATATACATGTCTTTCCTATAATTTTGAAAATTCATATTTTCTTCTTTAATATAAAAAATAACAGAAGAATATCAAATTATCTTGTAAGACATAACTTTTATGGAGCCCTTGTACATGTTCCTACAACCATGTGTAAATCCTTCAAGACTCTTTTGAGTCGATTAAACTCAATCAACCACTTTAACTCGATATAAAAATTTTATCGAATAGATCTTTTTTCACTCCAACTCCATACTAAGAGACACATGTTTAAAACTTCTCCCTCGATATTTAAAGAATAGCCTTGCGGTATATCAAGCAAAGGAAAGCATCGAATTTTACCTTATCCCAACAACCACCGGTCTCCAAAAAATTAAAAACCCGAGTATCTCTATGAGCCTTATACGAAGCCCACAAGAGTCCATTCCAGACAACATTTTGCCCCGATCAAGCACGAGCTTACCAAATAAAAGATGAAGGGAAAAACTTTCTTCGAATAACCATATCTATAAGAAAGTCGTCCACCTATGAATATGCCAAACTTGTTTTCTCGACATCGTATTGTTAAAGGTCTCAATATCCTGAAAACACAAACCACCTGAGCATTTACAGCTTACCTTAAGCACGCCAATGTAGATGGTGCAGGTTCACGTCCATGTCCCATCGAAAGCGAGCAACCGACCCTTGAAGGTCTTTCGGGACCCAAAGAAAATTCGAGGTGAAAATAGGGGGACTGAACAATCGCCTTTCTCATAACCTCTCGACCACCCATAGAGAAAAACTTGACCTTCCACTCTTGCTGTTTCTTTCGAACTTGATCCCCTATTAATCGAAACACCTTTTTCCTAGTCCACCTTATAAGGTTCTACAATCCCAAATACCGTCCATGGATACCCTCCTCCAGAATCCCTAAGAGTGCTCGCAAAGAAGCGCGATCGAGCACCTTCACATTATGATTGAAACTAGTACAAGATTCTCAAAGTTTATCATTTGACCACTAGCCTTCTTGCAGTGAGATAAAATCCTCTGAATGCTTTGAAGCTCCTACAACTTTATTTTCCCAAACATAATATTGCCATCAACAAAAAAAATGTGGGATACTCGAGGCTCACCCTGAGAACACGAAAATCCAAGAATTTGCCTGTCATCAATTTCATCCTGAAACACCGCAGAGAGAATCTCAAGACACATAATGAAGAGATATGAAGAAAGCAGGAAACCCAACTTCAATCCCTAAAAGGCCAACACCGAACCACTAATTTCTCCATTAAATTGAAAACCAAAACTGAAAGTTGAAATACAATCCCTAATTACCTGAATCAACAAGTTTGGGGAACGCCAATAAGTTGAAAGGCAAATAGCTGATATGCAAACTAACAAAAATAAAAAGGTTCTAGGGAGAGGAGCTGCAACCTCTCTCTAGAAAACTCTCAAACTCTCGCCACCGCGTCCCTCTAACTTCTTCGGTGTTTGACCGTAAGGTGACGGCATCTCGTGGCTGTCGTCGGTGGTCATCTACCTACCCTTTCCTTGCGTTTTGTCCCTCTCTTCCCCCTTCTTTCAGTCAGCTTGGCTCCCGTGGCTCCCCGTCCTCGTCCTTCTTCGTTTGCTCAGATCTACTCCTCGGTGACATTATGGAGCTTTCTCTCACCGTTGCTGGTCGTCTGGTTGGTGCTGGCCGCCGATGGGTTCTCGTTTCTTCGAGATCTACGAGAGGGGCGTCAGATCTACAACAAGGTAAGTTCTCTCCCCCTTCACCTGTGCCCCCCTGATACCTGGCACCATCTCTTCTCTTTTGAAGATGTGGATGTTTTCTATTTCCCTCATGGCCGACCGGTTAATGTTGGTCGCCGTCGGGATCTCCTTTTCAGAGATCAGAGAGATGGGTTTCAGGTTTTTCAAGGCTGAGCTCTCTCTAGGCCTTCTCTCCTTCTACTTCAGGCTTTACTCTCTGGACCCTTCCCTCTTCAGTCTTCCTTTCCCGGCCACAGTGGTGTGGTTCGGAGCCCGCGGGCGGCGTTGACCGTCGTAGGTATTTAGCCTTTCGGCTCCGTTGAAGATTTTGGGGGTTGGGTTCTATGGGGTATCTCTCTGATTGTGGTTGGTTGTGTTGGACTTAGGGATCTCCCTTGTTTTTTGGGTCGACAGTTTGGTGTTTGCCGGCGTCAGGGTTCCATTATTGGTTCTTTACTGGGTGTGGGGGAGGTTGGGGTTGTGGGTTTGAGTGCTTTGCGGCTATGGTTGGGGTTCGGTTTCGTTGCCTTCGTGTGCGGCTTCTCGGAGTTTTTGGGCTCCTGCTTCTCATCTCTGTGGGTTGGACCAGTGGTGGTTCGTGTTTTTCCGGCCGAGTTGGTCGGTTGTGCTTCATTTCCGAGAAGGTTGGTTCGGTAGTTTTGGTGTGGCTCTTCGGTGGCTCGAGGTTCTTTTTCTTTTAGTTTTAGGTTTCGTTTCTTGTTGGCCCGTTTTAGCCCCTGGTTGGGCTTTGTTTCTATTGTGTTTGGGCTCGACCCGTGTGGCTTTGTTAGTTTCGTTTTGGTTGATGCCCTTTGTTTGCTTCATGTTAGTTACATATGTGTATAGGTAATTGTTAGACACTGCCAGTTGATTGTTGTGGTTTATGTTAGGATTTTCAGCTTTGGTTGGTTTGTAACCTGAGGGGTTCACCCCTTGGCCTTGTTTCTCACTTTGAAAACTTAGTATTCTATATAAAAAATTATGCTGATAAAAAAATCAAGTTTGGGAAACCCAACCGACCACGAATCACCTTCACACACTCCCACTTTATTCTAACACAGGTCTTACTCACATCTAACTTCAAAACGAAATACCCCATAATTATCCTACTAAAACAACTATTGTTCATAACATAATTTGCAAATATGTTAAAAAATGGTATCAACTTCCAGAAAGAAAATATAAAAAAAAATCAATTTTTTATTTTGTAATTATTCGCATTATATTTGAATAATGGGATAACGTCGATTCCTAATCGAATCGGAAATGTTACTTGCACATTTTAACCGCACGTGACCTTTTGTCACATATCCTAATTCAAAGGTCGGCTCAATTTACAAAAACTATCAAAAAACCGTCCAAGATAACGACTTTGTTAGACAACAAAACACATGCATGTCATGTGTACTGTTTCAATTTAAATATTACCATGTTGCCCTCAACCTTTCTTACACTTTCTAACCCTAATTATGTTATGTTTTACACAAACCATCAAACATTTCGAAATCTATTTTTGGGGGACAAAAAATTGTTTCCGAAAAACAAAAGGTTGAATTTGTTTACTAAAAACAAAAACTTCAAAACTATATGTTCCTATCGGTTTTGAAAATCTTACATAGGTTTCAATTTTCGGGAGAAATAATATCAATTTATCTTTTTAAAGCTCGAATCATTTTACTCGAAAAATTTAATGCATGTTTCATTTTGTTCTCCTTTGATGCGCTACGTGTCGATTGTCCAAGGGCTGAAAAAGAAGGAGAAAAGGTTCTCTTTTATTTTGGTATTTTTTTTATCGAAAGACAAAAAGAAATGTTTTGCACCTAAAATTAACATCTAAAATTTTAGTATTTTTTGATAATTTTTGTGAATCAAGTCGATCTTCAAATTAAGACATGTGACAAAAAATCGCAAACGAGTCAAAATACAAATAATTTTTTCTGACCCCACTAGGAATCAACATTATGCTTTGAATAATTTCATTACTACTAATCCAATTTTCAGTGATGAACACTTGTTTCAAATTCGCTTACAATCGTAAGTTACAGCATTCTTTTACCACATAAATCATCTTCCTCGCCCCAACCCAATCCATCGTCTCCGTCTCCGTCTCCAAAACCCTTCGCTTCTCCGAACAGTGAACACTGTCGAACTCCTCAAAGCCATGGGTCTTTTCTCTTGGTGGAGACGCGAAGGTAAAGGCAACAACAACAACAACATCCAATCCGAAGCCAACCCCAAACCCAATTCTCAGGCTCCTACCCACCCGAAATCGTCGCCGCAGTCCAAACCAAATTCGCCGGCCGATTACCCCGAAGTCCCCGGCATGAACGGAGCCGTGGCGGTCCCCGGTGCCGCCGACCTCTCCGAGCTCACGATTTTCGAATTCGGCTCCGTCGCCGCCTCCAACAGCAAATTCACGATGTCCGGCTACTGCCCCGTCTCCAACGACCTCGAGCCCTGTGTTTGGCAACTCGATCCCGCGAGCAACCCCAAGGAACCGCTGTTTCGTGTGGTCTTCTGAGGAAAGTAAGATTGATTTCGTTAAGGCAACTTTGGACTAAAACCCTTCACTGTGAGACTGTTTATGTGGAATTTGATACAAGGGTTCCTTTTTTTATAATCAAAAGATGCAACTTTGAATGATGATAGCTAGATTTTGATGTGTTCATTTTATTTTGTGTTTTAGTTTCTATAATGGGTATTGGGTTTTGTGAACTGTTTGTTGCTGGTGTGTTTATGATGATACAGTTTGTGGCTTTGAGCCATCACTTGCTCTGAAGTGTTGATATATGGTGAAATGCAGTACAATGGCAGCTGAAGTAGTTGAGTTTTTAGTCACCATAGACATTAGGATTTGTGATCAATTATTGCAAAGTAGAAGTTTTGTTCCCACAGTCATGACTTGGCTAGAATTAAGGGTAATTTGCAAACTAGTCTCATTTTGAAAACATCTTGCAGCACTTAACCCTCATTTCTATTTTGGTGAAGTTATGATTTTACTCTTAATGAGCTCCCCGGTTGGGTGCGGGTCATCCTCAGGTCTGTAAGCATAAACACCCCAGTCGGGTATTTTCATTAGGGGTAAAATCGAGAATACGTTAAAAATGAAGGCTATTTTGTAAAGATTTCAGCAAAATAAGGCTAGTTTGCAAATTATCCCGCTAGAATTAGGAGTTGCATTGGTTTTATGTTTGTGATTCAAGAACACTTTAAAGTTCTCTTTCAGTAGGAGTGCATAGTTTTGAGGATACACTTCATGAATGTGATGGAACAGTTATAGTTTTTTGTTGGTGAATTCAAGCTCTCATTACGTTTTGCATAAGCTAATGGGAGCTTATATACACGAGGATTTGCAATTTAAGTGCTTCAAATAGCATAATTCGGAGTTGTACTTGGTTTCCTCATGTACCGGTGGAAATTTTGAGACTACATTGGTTTTATGTTTGTAAATTCTAGAACCCTTTGGAGTTGTCTGTCAGTAGGTGTGCATAGTTTTAAGGAATAATCTCACCAAAACTTGTAGCATTTCTCACTGAATTACGTTCACTTTTAAATTTTCTCATCCAACTACATTGGATTTTTAATTTTCATCACTTCGCTTTATTTGAGTAATAAATGACAAACATACCCCCACAACAATGAATTTCTGTTTTATTTTTCACTCGGTTCCCATTGAGAAATTAATTTGTAATAGCTTTCTTTATGATAATAAATAAAAGAAATTAATGGTATATGAATATTCTTGTTCGAGTTCCTAAATTTTGTAGAGATATTTTTGTCATTTATTACCAAAATAGAGTAAAGTGTGAAAAAAAAATGAAAGTTAGGTGTAGTTAAGTTAGGTGAGAAAACTTAAAAGTCATTGTGGTTAAGTGAGAAATATGATAAGTTTAGTGTATCAATGTTTGATTATCCCTAGTTTTGAGGTTACTTTTAGTGACTAATACGAGGGTTCAAGAATGTGATCAAACAATTGTAGTTTTTTTGTTGGTTAATTGAATTCAGTTCTAGTAAATCTACAAAAATAGGCTCTTTCAATGAATCATCCACCTTGGGGTGAAGGTTTTATCGCCTTATTTACTCGCTGGCCTACCTTCTAGCTATTGACATGTGGATATTTATATCGCCTTATCAACTCGCTGGCCTACCTTCTAGCAATTGACACGTGAGTATTTATCCGTATTCGTTGGGCTAATCGCCTCCTATACTGTGGAAGGCTAGGAAGGCTGGGGAATCGACAAATGAATTGATGACTAATAGGTGAATCTCATTAAAGATGTTCTAAGGTTCGCTCTTTATGCAATCTTCTAGCTATTGACACGTGGAAATATATCCATATTCGTTAGGCTAATCGCCTCCTACATTGTGGAAGGCTGGGGAATCGACAAACGAATTGATGACTAATAGGTGAATCCCATTTAAGATGCTCTAGTTTCGCTTTTTATGCAATTGAGATTCACATATTACTTACGGTATGAAGTTTGATAGGGTTTAAGATGTTGCGAAGGTACAAAATAACATGAGCTGGGAAATGAGGTTCATTGGATTGAGATTCCAATAACCTGTTATACATATCTTACAACCATTCTCCATGTCATGAATAAAAGAAAACATCTACATTGAGAAAGAATATATCACACTCAATCAATGAACCATGTATTTCTTCAATCTATATAAACCATAGATATGGAGGCCCAGGCTTACAAGCCATATACACCCTCTCAAAGGAAAAGAAAAGGAAACAGAACCCTTAATATAAGAGACAAGGACTATCTTAGTAGAAACATTGTGACCTTACAGAGAGCTGTAGTAACCATCATCATCGTTGATCCGAATGAAACACATGATAGCGAGCACAAATACGAAAAAAGATGAGAGTTCCATTGCCAAGGCTCCCCAGCCAATGACACCAGCATGCTTTAAGATAGCAGGAATGGCAATGCTCCCAACAGTTGAAGCTCCAGTCATGAACTTGGTTGCATTCATCCAACTGTTTCATAACCGGTTCAATCAAGGTCTAAGTGAGTGATTTTTCAGTGTCGATGTTATGATTGTGAGATCCTTACATAGGGTAAAGACTTACCCACTGCTGGATTCAGAAAATAAAGCTGAACCATCAGATCCCGCGAAGAACATCAATGGCATTGGAAGAAGCACATACATTATCACTGCAAAGAGAAACATATGAGCACATAGCTGTGTAAATGTTTATTTCAAGACCAAAACCAAGAGTTAAACATACTGATGATTGCAAAAATGTACCCGAGGTAATCATTTTTTGCAACTTGTAGCCCTATTGTTTGACAAATGCAGAAAAGTACACAGAAACAGAAATTGTATTCTTGTTGTTATTTGTATAAAAATGACGATTTTACCGTTGCAATTTAGATTTAAAAGTAAATGGTAAGAAAACAGAAAATCCAATTATCATATCCCTTAATTGTCATCTTCTTTGTACCGTACAAAGAGTAAGAAATTTAAGGGATATGAAAGTTAGTTTTTTTTTCTTTAATTATTATTTAGTTAATTATGGAGAAACTTAATAGTCCTAGAATGGAAGTTCAAAACTTCCTATATGTTTCTCATATTTAAACAGATAATTTACTTATCATGCGTTAAATAACTAAGTGTTTTATAAGCACAAAGAGTCCCAAATTATGGAGAAGGTCCTTTAGCAGAATGAATGGGAACATTTCAGACCACAAACACCATTCACTTACCTGTTAACATTGGCCACCAATTATCATACAAAGCACATGCCTGCCACAACATACATGACATATGAGACAATGCTACAGGCGCAAAAGACAATTTTGGCAAAGACAATACAGAGCTCGAAAGAACAAAACAAATACTACTAACCAATATTTGCAACACAATCCCGCCAGAGACCAGAATTGCCAAGAAAGCAAGTTTCCCACTATGCAAGCAGGCACGTACATGACCTGGTAAGTCCGCCATTATCTAGCTTGTCTCACAACATAAGGCGGAACAACTGAAATGATGGCATGAGCTTAGTATTGAATAATATGATGAGAACTGATGAAACAGTTAATTTCAATTCCATCTTGCAAATCACGGCAATTTAAAGACTGAAGTGGTTATACAATAACTGGGAGTGAAGTGAATACTGTCATTGTAACTACATGCTACATGGTAAACTAATTCCCAAGATATAATAATAAATCCATCAATCTTGAGATGTATAGTTGCTTGAACTGTTTAACTGCGATAAAGAATGCATGGGATTCAAGATAGGAGAATCATCAAATGATTTTTCCTTATAAATGCAACATGAAGCTCCTTGCCAGTAAACCTTTCACCAGTCAAGGCATTTCCTTACGTAGATCCATCACATCTCACCAACTCCAAACCTTAACCGGAAATACCCCAAATCCATAGCTCTTACACAATAATCACTTTAGCAATCTAAGGAAGTAACTTTCTATCATTTCTTATTGGGGAAGCACAATGCATAATTTGGTATCTTATATATGATGCTCACTTAGAAAACAGAGCGAGTTAAGATAATGGAGACTGTACATATTTCACTGGTATCAACAATTTACTAGTCAACAAGCTAATTGTGCTAGCTATTTGCACGTTTTTTGAACATTAGAATTTAGAACTTCATGTCATTACATTAATCCGTTTCACCAAACAAAGGCCTCCAAAAAATGTACTCTGATCAACTAGAGCTCTTAGAATAACTATGCAGTGAAGTGGTTGTTAAAAGACACCCCGAAAAATTAAGGCTCAAATTGGAGAGGCACTTAGTCTAAAGGAGGTATGGGTCTATATTCAACAGAGTACGCACTAGGCAGACGATCGGGTGATTGACATCCTTCCAGACATGCTGTCAAACACTCCTAAAGGTTCTTCTAAGGTTCATTGCGGATTCTAGTAACAATTATAATTTGCAAATATTCATCTTATTTTATTTAGTTCAGCCAAAACATAACTTGCAGAACTTGTGACAAACATTACCAGAGCAAAAGGTTTGGTTCCTTACCAAGATTCCCAAAAAAATCATAGAGACTGATCATCAACTGTCTAAGCTCATAATAAGTTTCTATTCCTATAAATTAACTTAATAATGGCCATCATAGAACATAATTTCTCCTTAATTTTACCAGAATCTTCACAGAATTGTACAAGTAGAGTAATTGGAGATTGCTTGAGAATGCAACAGATCAATAGGTAAATCAGCCACATACACATCCATAGCTTTCAATTCGAACCAAACTATGATATTTCTTACAGAAAGCTTCATGATTCGATCTAAACCCATCAAAACTAACAAATTAAAATACTGCATGCGAAGAGAGAAAGGCAATGATTGCGAAGAAATCTAGAACAAAATGAATCGAGCTTCCTAGAAATCAACGGTCAATTTTCATGGGTACTCACCAGAATCGAAATTCGAATCCCACAGCTTCGATCAGTTTCGGAGCTCTTCCATGAGAACGTACCAGACAGTCCTTCCTCCTACAACCGCGGGTCCTCCAGTAGGAAATTTCCCCAACACTGTCAGCTTAATCTATCGGTGGAGGCGTATGGTCCTTCATGGTCTCTAGCTTGCGATCACGTAGGATGAGCCCTCAAAATTGATGATATTTGGTCAACGGTTTGATCTGTTTTGTCGGAATGAACCACACGGGATGACCATAGACCTAAAGTACATGGGATTTAAACCCTTCAGCCTGGTTAAAACAGCGAAGTCTCATGCCAGCTCTTGTTTGGATCAAGCATGGGCTCTATGGGCTATTGGGCTTCGGTAAATGGGCTGCAAATGAAGTGTAGTTTTAATTTTCTAGAAACGACCTGTCGTCGATAAAGTTCGGTAAATCCAAACTAAAGCGCCTTCTTCGATCCTCACTCCAATGGCGTCCAGTCCGAAAAGGCGCTCCAAACCGAAACCGAAACCGAGACCCGATATTGACCATGGAGCCGCCGTCGACGGAGGAGCTGCAGAGGCCGTTCACGGTGCTCGCGGTCGCGTCCTTGGTCGCTCTTGCCTGCAATTTTTCTCGCCGTGTACTTTATTCAGGAATCGAAACCGTTCCGCGACAGAAATATCGGTTACCACGACTCTTTTTCCGGTGAGTTCCTTTCATGATCGAACTCAGATCATCTATAATGCATTGATTGTTTTTCTTCAGCTCATTTGATGGTATCATTTACATTTGGGATGGAACTTTTACAAAAACTGATATGAACAGTTTAAATTAACATGGGAAGTGAAAAGTTGAAATTACAACTTCACGTTAACCTTTCAGCTCCTATTTCCTAAAATAATGCATTATTTTGAAATTCAGTGTTGAAAAATTGTTGGATATGTATACTAAGTGTTCTAATTGCATGTTGAACGGGCATGGGGAGCTGAAAGGTTAACGTGAATGGAGTTGTAGTTTCGACTTTTCACTTCCCATGTTAATGAAATCGTTAATTTAAACGGTTCATATCAGGTTTCGTAAAAGTTCCAACCTTTCGTGTATGGAATTGTAACGAAATGTTGGTCTGGGTTAAGACGTGAAAACGAAACGTTCAAGAAGGTTAGGAACCAGAGTTATCCCTTTACATTTTTCATAGTGCTTATAGAAAAATTGTTAGGTATCCTAGTTCTGAACTCCTGAATGATTAGTATGATTTTGCTCACTGATGCAAAATTGAAAACCATTACAGATGTTGTTTGTGAACCATGTCTGAGTAATGCATAGTGTTCTGAGGGCAAATTTGAATTCTCTCCTGGTTTTAGAAAGCTTGGGAAGTTTTGTGTGAAGATGGTGAAGTTAGTCATATAAACACATTTTGTCCATATACCTATAGTTTCTGTATAAGACAAGAGCTATTTTAACCCGATATAGGATGTGCATGGAGAATACTAGACCTCTATTTTATAGATACATTATATACATATACCGATAGTTTGTGTATAAGCCAATAGCTAGTTTAACCAAATATACGATGTGCATTCCTCTCTTACAATTTCAATTTGGTCATAATATAAAAAGAAAATGCAAACCCAAGTTTAGGCGAGAATTAATAAGGCATAATAATTTACATTCAATCTTATTATTTTAAGGGTGAAGTGTCACAACCAACCTAGTTTATAGTAAATCATAATGGAAAACTTGTATAAACTGAAATGCATAAAATGACAACAACAAAGAGCCCTTATCTTAACTTAAATTATTCCTTGATTGGAATTTTTTAAGCCATTGACTACAACTGAGAAACATAGTTAAGCTCTGATATGCATACATAAATAAATATCGAAATCAACGAAATTTCTGCGCATTCAGTGAATCAACAATCACAGAAATAATGAAGAAATTAGCTCGCTGTAAACATGGTGTCATAGGGATTCAGAGTAGCACAACCTAAAAATATGCGGAAGCAAAATAAAAATATGAAATAAAATAAAAATTGAAATGCTTGGATGATTTTATAAATTGAAATATAAATTGAAATGCTTGTATGATTTTATTGAAGAATCACTACACCTATTTATAGGAGATTACAAGACTATTATAAGGAAACTAATATTACCGAATATTATAATTAAATATTGTAATCAAATTAAATCAAATCAGAACAAATCAATTTGATTTGTTTGTTTGATTTGATTACCTTCAATACTCCCCCTCAAGTTGAAGTATGAAGATTCGAAATGCTCAACTTGAAAAGAAGATTATAAAACGATCATGTCTAGTGCCTTTGATGGATGGTGCAAACGGCTACTCGTCTCGGGGTCGACGGTGCAAACGGCATCTCATCTCGTGGCCAACGGTGCAAACGGCTACTCGTCTCGTGGCCGACGGCACAAACGGCATCTCGTCTCGGGGCCGACGGTGCAAAAGGCTTCTCGTCTAGGGCCGACGGTGCAAAGAGCATCTCGTCTCGTGACCGACGGTGCAAACATCATCTCATCCTGTGGCTGACGGCACAAATAACATCTCGTGTCATGATCGGCATTGTAAACATCATAGAAGGTGGAAAACTGTTGTGGTTGATTACGAAGATGCGGAAGCAAAATAAAAATATGAAATAAAATAAAAATTGAAATGCTTGGATGATTTTATAAATTGAAATATAAATTGAAATGCTTGTATGATTTTATTGAAGAATCACTACTCCTATTTATAGGAGATTACAAGACTATTATAAGGAAACTAATATTACAGAATATTATAATTAAATATTGTAATCAAATTAAATCAAATCAGAACAAATCAATTTGATTTATTTGTTTGATTTGATTACCTTCAATAAACCCTTACTTTTATGATAAACCTTGTGTGTATTCAATCAGAAGGCTATACATACTAATTATTGAACGAATAACACAAAATAATTTAGTAGTTCTTTTGTGAGCGTAATTTCCATTTTGTTTTTGTACTGTATTTAACCATTTTCGATGTTAACAATTGTTTATATTCTTGGTTCCACCCCTACGGGTAACGACCTGCCCATATCTTGTTTCGTCACCAGATTGCCAACAGACTGAAAAATGTTATGAAGAGGATTGATGAAATCGCCGGGGAACGTATGAAGTTTCATTTGCGAGAAGCTGCAGCTGTTGCAGACACTGTAAAGCGCCAGACGGGGTCGATCCTTACACAGCCAGAGGTTTATGGAAGAGAAGAGGATACAGAAAAAGCCGTTGACTGTTTAGTGAAGCATGTAAGTGACTGTCCCCATCTTTCAGTATACTCTATAGTGGGTATGGGTGGACTCGGGAAGACAACACTAGCTCAGTTGGTATTCAACGATGAGAGGATATGCAAGCACTTTGAGCTAAGAATTTGGGTCTGTGTTTCTGATGAATTTGATGTGAAAACGCTGATAAAAGCGATTCTAGAGTCTGCTTCTGGTACTTGTTGTGGAGCCTTGGACATGGATCCATTACAAAGACGCTTGCAGGAGACCCTGAAAGGGAAAAGGTTTTTGCTTGTGTTGGATGATGTTTGGAGTGAAGACCAAGAGAATTGGGATATGTTGAAATGTGTATTGGCATGCGGATCCAAGGGAGCTTGTGTGGTCGTCACTACTCGCCTTGAGAAGGTTTCATCTGTCGTGAGGACGCTCCCCGTGCATCACCTGTCGTGTTTGTCTCGGGATGATTGCTGGTCGTTGTTCAGGCAACGTGCGTTTGGGAACGATTCAGAGGAGCGCCCTGAACTCGTGGCAATTGGGAAGGAGATTGTGAACAAGTGTGGGGGTGTGCCTTTAGCTGCAAAGGCCCTTGGAGGCTTGATGCGCTTCAAGAGCGAGGAAAACGATTGGCTTCGTGTGAAGGAAAGTCCAGTGTGGGATTTACCACAGGAGGAGAACTCTATCCTGCCTTCCCTGAGATTGAGCTACTCCAGCTTACCTTTGGACTTGAGACAGTGTTTTGCTTATTGCGCCCTTTTCCCTAAGGACTCTGCAATCGACAAAGAACGGCTCATTCATCTTTGGATGGCCAACGGGTTTGTTTCATCTGACGGTAGGTTGGAGATGGAAGATGTTGGTAATCAGATATGGAACGAGTTGCATTGGAGGTCGTTGTTTCAAGACGTCCAAAAAGATGAGTATGGCAACATTCTGAATTTCAAGATGCATGACTTGGTTCATGATCTTGCCCAGTCTGTTGTGAAAGACGAATTTTACCTTCAGTGCAGTGCAAATCCAATTACCTTCAGTTCAAGCAGAGTGCGCCATGTTAATATCTCAGGTTGGCCTGTTGGTGTTGATCGTCAAGTTGCCAAGAAATTGAAATCTGTGAGAACAGTCCTAGGACTACCAAATAGTCTCTTAGGGTTCTCGAGATGTCATGTTTATCGAGCACTTGCTTTGAGAGGACGCGAGCTAGCGAACTTGCCATCTTCAATTGGAAGGTTAAAGCACCTAAGGTATTTGGACCTCTCATCAAGGCACATCAGGTTTCTGCCAAACTCAATATGTAGTTTGTTGAATTTGCAAACTTTGAAACTCAGTCATTGCTGGTCTCTCGAAAAGCTACCAAAGCATATGGGACATATGAAGAATCTCCGACATCTCTACTTGGATGATTGTTACAGGTTGCAACATATGCCCGCCAATATGGGCCAGCTAATTTGCCTGCAGACTTTAAGTTTATTCATAGTTGATAGAAAGAGAGGTTGTGGACTATCTGAATTGCAAAACTTAAACCTCAGAGGAGTGCTGAAAATCAGAAAACTTGAGAGGGTACAAATTGTTGGGGATGCCAAGGAAGCCAAATTGTTAAACAAACACAACCTGAGACACTTGACACTGTCTTGGTCATACGACGTCACATCTGAACGACAAGATGAGGTACTTGAAGGTCTTGAACCTCATCCGAATCTACAAGAGTTGGTTGTGATCGGATACAAAGGAGTCAATTTCCCTCGATGGATGAAGAGTCCTTGTATTCTCAACAACATTGTTACTCTCAGACTCGACGGTTGCGTAAACTGTTTACTACTTCCTCAGCTCTGGAAGCTACCTTGTCTGAAGGAACTTAGTGTATTGGAAGCAGATTATTTGGAGTACATATGTGATGATACAGAGCCGGAGGGTGTAATGTTCCCTAGCTTGGAATCACTCTCTATTCAGTGGTTGCAGAATTTGAAAGGCTTGTCAAGACAGCAAGGAATACAGATTTTTCCTCGTGTAACGAAACTGGATATTGGATGCTGCCCCAAGTTGATCTTACCCGCCATTCCATTCGTTAAAGATCTGTGTTTAGGGAGTTCAAACAAAATGCTGCTAAACTCAATTTCAAATCTAAGGGGTCTGACCTGCTTAGCCATTCGTGAGAACGATGATGTGGATTCCTTCCCGGGCATGTTGCTGCAAAACCTGACCGCTTTGCAGTCCTTGAGACTAGAAAACTTCACCAAGCTAGAAAAATGGAGCAAGGACCCGATCAGTCTCAACACTCTCAAGTCACTAGAGTTTGTGTATTGTCCCGAGCTCGAGTCTTTTTCAGGGCAGGGCTGGCAAGGAATGAGCTCTCTCCAAAGTTTGGACATTGTAGGCTGCAAGAAGTTGAAATCGCTGTCAGAAGGAGAAGGAGAAGGGTTGCAACACCTTACAGCTCTGGAGTGTTTGAACATTCAAGACTGTCCGAACCTAGTGATGCTGCCAGGTAGTGTTAAGTACCTCGGCTCTCTCCGAGGGTTGGGAATATCTGGCCTTTCCCTTGATGCAAACGAACAATCATCTTCTCAAATGGTAGCAATGCCGGAGGCTTTGCAGCACATTCCTGGCCTTGAAAGGATGGCCATAACTGGTCATCCCCATCTAGCGTCGTTGCCTGACTGGATAGGGAACCTTACCTCTCTTGAAACGTTAAACATATGGCAATGTTCCAAGTTGACATGCCTTCCATCAAGTATTCAGAGACTCTCGAATCTGCAGACTTTGTCAATTTCCGAATGCCCTCAACTGCAAAGGCGATGTGAGAAAGAAAAGGGGGAGGACTGGCCTAAGATAGCACATGTACCGAATCTAGCTGTTTCATAAACAAAGGCAAGTGATCTCTACTCTACCCCTCCGTTTATAACACTTGTAGACTTGTAGTTGTATACTAGAGGACAAACACAACTACTAAAGTAGCCATGGCACAACACCTGTAATTAAGGGTTTGATATGTTTCTCAGTTGTAGTTTACAGCTGATAGTTGTATTCTGATGCAGGCTCTAGGACTTACCACAGAGTTATGCATAAACACGGTGGAGAAAATAGGAATAGGCTACTGAGAATTCCAATTTAAGTTCTTAAGTACATAAGATATGGGCTCTTTCTTGTTTTCATTTTCTGCATTTCAGTTTATATTACCCTTTTGAGTTTTTTATTGTATAAATTTCCTATAACACTTTCAAATCTGCTTATAGAAATGGTATACAGAGATAATAATGTGGAGGTTTGTACTTTTCTATTATGTTTTCTTATCAAAACCAATTTCTGAAACCGATATCCGATGCTTCTATATTGCATTAATTGTTTTTCTTCAGCACATTAGATGATATTGTTTTCATTTTCCATAGTGCTTTTAGAAAACTGATAGGTATCCTACTTATGGCACACAGAGTGAGAGAATTTATAATTAGCACCCTTTCCCCCTGAAATTGAAATTTGAAAGAAAAAAAGAAAAGAGAGCAATGTCTTCATGATTCATTGAAGGCCAGTTACAGTTAGTGACTAAAATTCTGATCCTTCCCTTGCTTTCCTTTGTCATGGAACAGCTTCTGTTTTCTGGTAGTAGATATCATACTCTCATTCTCATGTTTGTTTTCCCTGAAACAACTCAAATTAATGTGCAGGAAACCATAATGTAGGTACAGTCCCCAAAGGCTCGACCCAAGTCCGAAAGAAGCAACCCAGTAAGGTGCAATACAGCATCTGTATGTGGTCACTTTTTCAATTTTGAATGAATTCTATAATTCCAAGTCCGGATTTATAACTATCAAATCTGATTCGATCAAATACATTGAGTTCTCAAATTCTTTCGGATTATCTTAGCATCCTTAGCTTAGAGCATCTTCAACACTGTCTGCGATTAGCCCAGGTGAATGAGGGCAATTCGTCCAGCCTCCCTCAATGGTATTAGCATGTGTATGGACGAATATCATGTGTCGTGTGGCAAGCGGTCACAAGCTGATCCGCCTAGCAGGCCCGGGCGATAAATTATCCAGACATAGTGGACGATTCGTCCAACCTACCCTCTAAACCTTTTTAAACTGATTCATTCGTTGAATTCGACCATCGTTGGAGCTGCTCCCAGGTAGTTACAGTGAGACTGTCACTGCCGCACATCACATGGAAATGGGACATACCCTATAATGGTCACCCATAAAGCCCTCTTATTCCTATTTATGGCATTATGTTTTTCCCTCTTTCCCTAGCTTTTATTACAAGTTGTTGAACACTGCATCGATTCACATGCATGTTCTTCTTCTTCTTTTTCATTTCCTTCCAATGCTCCTCCGATCTGGGGTCCCACAACACAAGTATAGCTAGTTAATTGAACCAGCTCTTGTAATAATTTTGCAAAAATTGGGTTATACTTTAGATCTAACCTCTCCTTGTCGTGGAAAATACGACACCGTTTGCTAACGTAAATTCCTGTCATTGTCTCATTCAATTCCTCTCATTCCAAGACATAACATTCAACAATACCGAAAATGATTGATATTTTAAGGCAATGTTTAATCGTTGCTGTGTCACAAGCAAACACTAAATATTAAAACAAGATTCAAGGAATTAATATATTATTATGACCTTGTAAAAAAAATATTCTGAATAATCGTTGGTCTTGTTTTAATCTAGAGATAATTGTCCAAAACTATCCTAAAATTTCGTCCACAAACGAGTTGATGCACAAAGTTTCGTACACATTGTATGGCTGTCCTGAAGTTTTGTCCCCGATTTTTTTTAGTTTTGATGTAATATGGATGTTCAGAAAGATGGATTGGGGCTTCTGGACAATGCTTCTTAGATTGAATAGAAACGCGGACAAAACTTCAATACACCCACAAAAACGTGGACAAAACTTCAATAAAAGTCAATATACGGTTTAATCCTAAATAATCTGAATTAAAATAAGCAAAGCGCGTTCTATTGATGATGCAGGCTTGTGGGTATAAACTGCAATTGGCACACTGTCGGCCAATACTAATGTCACCCAGTTGGAACGAGTTGACTCGGACTCGCCAGATCTAAAGACGCAATCCTCTGCGAGCAGGACCACGTGAAGTCATATGCAACCTATTCCGAATTAGATCAGAGTCTTAAATTCTTAGACTCGGATTCGAATACTAATCCAACTAGAGAAAAGTATAGATATTTGATTTCATATTCTCCGTAGGATTGTAGATTTGAATTAAATATATATTAATTCTGATTTTCAGCTGGCTGTCTGTTTTATACTTCACTTTCACTCTCGTCCAGTGACCGCTCGATCTCGCATTGGAGAAGAGACACGGAGGAGCTCTTAGCTAAGCTTAGCTCACACACCCTTTTTTCCCCACTCGCTGTCGGTTCCAAAGATCTAACCTTTTCTGGTAATTACCTGAATCTGAATTCATTTGATTTGTAATCTTTTGCTTCTTTGCTGTGCCATTGTTGCTCTAGTGTTTTGATTTGTTATTGTTGGATCTGCGAATTGATTTACTTTTATTGGTGTGGGTTCGGGCTCTCGATTGAAAAGAGCTAGATTTAGTTTCTAAATCATGCATGTGTTTTGTTCAAGTTCATACCAAATTTAGTCTCTTTTTGAGCTTTAATTAAGTGGGAATTGAGTTTGAGTTTCTCATTGTGAATGGGTTTGTCTAGTTAAGAGAGTTGATCTGTGTCAGCTGAATGGAGGAGATTGAGTAGTCTATGGCAACTGATCGTTATTGATCACTCATACCCCTTTCCTTCTGAATCTAGATGTTTTTACTCTACCTCTGATTGTTATCAATGTTATGTCACAAATCTGTAATTTAGTATTGCTAATTTCCTAATTGTAGGTAGTGGTATGCTAATGGTTATTGGCTGATGATAGCCTCCCCTATGAATTCTTGTTATGTTCCTTCCTTCTCGAACTTGGTATAGTAACTGGGTTTTCATGGTTCAAAATTATGTTTCAACCCTTGTTTATGAAAGCGTGTTTGTTAATATTTAATCTACCAGTTATGGGTCTAGTTAATGCATATTGAACACTTTCATAAGTAAGTTATGTATCTCCAATAGTATGCATATTTTATTTATAAAGAGCCTTTTTTGTCGCTTGTCTTTAACTTAATTACCCCTTATCTGCAGCCAGGCACTGGTTTTTAAGTGTAATTATCATCGCCACAGCTTGTGGTGAATTCCCTTTAGAACATAATGGGTTCTAAGCACAATAACAAAATGCGGAGTCCTGTTTCTATATTTATCGTGCTTGGTCTATGTTGTTTCTTCTACATACTGGGAGCATGGCAGAAGAGTGGTTTTGGAAAAGGAGATAGTATTGCCTTAGAGATAACAAAGCAAGCTGATTGCAATATCCTTAACAACTTGAGCTTTGAAACTCATCACAATGATGTTGCCATCACCGACTCTTCTGAGCCAAAACTCGAAGAGTTCAAGCCATGTGATGATAAATACACTGATTATACTCCTTGCCAAGAACAAGATCGAGCAATGAAGTTTCCGAGGGAAAATATGATCTACAGGGAAAGGCATTGTCCTCCAGATGAGGAGAAACTTCACTGTCTTATTCCAGCACCCAAGGGTTACATGACTCCATTTCCATGGCCAAAGGGTCGTGACTATGTCCACTATGCTAATGTTCCTCATAAGAGCTTGACAGTTGAGAAGGCTGTGCAGAACTGGGTTCAGTATCAAGGGAATGTCTTCAAATTTCCTGGTGGGGGAACTATGTTCCCTCATGGTGCAGATGCATACATAGATGAACTTGCATCAGTGATCCCGATTGCAGATGGAACTGTCAGAACAGCTTTGGATACTGGATGCGGGGTATGTTAATTCATTTTAAATATAGTTTTATTTCACCAAATATTCAAGACATCTTGATGACCAATTGTGCTGCAGGTTGCTAGCTGGGGTGCATATCTAATGAAGAGAAATGTATTAGCAATGTCATTTGCACCGCGAGACAATCATGAAGCACAGGTACAGTTTGCATTAGAGCGAGGTGTACCTGCTATTATTGGTGTCCTTGGATCAATACGTCTTCCATATCCTGCTAGAGCCTTTGATATGGCTCAGTGCTCTAGATGTCTTATACCTTGGTCTGCAAATGGTAAGTGCCTTTAAATCGTGGTTAAGAAATTATTTACTAAGTATTATGCATTTCCACAATTGTGGGCTCAAGTTCCATTGGGTGGTGTTGGTGATTAAGTTTGTGTCTATTAAAAAGGTGGGTTAATTGGAGATAGCTTTTGCGTACTATACGGCTTTTTCACACAACTATCCCTAACTTTTACATCCAGTTACCTAAACTTCCAAAAAAAAAATACACAGCTCTTTTTCGCCCGAAAGTGATGAAAATCCCCCTGACCTTAATCTCATAAGACTGCATAATCACCAAAAACATTTTGATTAGATGTAGAAACAGTTGAGTAGATGTTAAAAATACTCCTTAAAAGATAAAACTATTAAAAAGACGGAAAAGGTGTATTTTTTTAGATGAGGCTCAAGGCCATTTTCGTCATCATCTGGCAAAAAAGAGCTATCTACAAGTTTTTGAAAGTTTAGGTAGCTGTAAATAACGTTTTAAAGTTGGGGATAGTTATGTGCGAAAAACGTAGAGTACCCAATAGCTATCTGCAATTAACCCCCAGTATTATGCATCTCCACAATGCTAAATGTTAATAATAAACAATTTAAGTACTTGATTGTTGAGCTGATATGATGACATTTTCTTATGTGAATTGCTTTATACAGATGGGACCTACCTGATGGAAGTTGATCGAGTCCTTAGACCAGGTGGCTACTGGATCTTGTCTGGTCCTCCGATTAACTGGAAGACATACTACAAGACGTGGAAGCGGACAAAGGAGGATCTGCAGGCCGAGCAAACAGCGATCGAGGACCTTGCCAGTTCTCTTTGCTGGGAGAAGAAGTACGAGAAAGGAGACATTGCTATTTTCAGGAAAAAGATAAATAACAAATCTTGCCAAAAGAAAGCTACTAATATTTGCCAGTCAAAGAATGCTGATGATGTCTGGTGAGTCACTACGGGTTTAGTCGTGCGTTACTTTTTTTAGAGAATCCCGATAACACTTCAGTCAAACAATTTACTTCGGTTCAATCTTAAAAAATCTTTTAATAATGTGCATTATCGTTAGGGTTAATTACACACATTTTTCACCTAGCTATACCTAAATTTAAAATTCGATTTGCAGCTACCTTGGGTTTTAAAATCGCCAAATATGGTGAAAAGGCCCTTGACACTAATCTAAAAAAAGACTATAACTACCAAAAAAAAATTGTTTACATGTAAAATAAAAACTCTTTAAAAGATAAAATTATTAAAGAGACCAAAAATGGCATATTTTTTAGATTAGGATCAAGGGCATTTTAGTCATTCTATGTGACTGTTTTTAAAACCTAGGGTAGATGCAAAACAAATCTTGAATTTAGGTGTACCTAGTGAAACATGTGTAATCTTAAGTATAGCTAGGTGTAATTAGCCATGTTATTAAGAATGGTGCTAAATTGCACTGTTAACCTTAAAGTTGCATATTATAGACATTCTATTTCTTTTTTCATGTTCTAATTTTAGGGGTTTATTGTGTGGTTCAGGTACAAGAATATGGAGACGTGTGTAACCCCTTACCCCAAGGTAAACAGTGCAGATGAAGTAGCAGGAGGCGAGTTGAAGAAGTTTCCAGCAAGGCTTTATGCAGTCCCTCCCCGAGTATATCAGGGACTTGTCGATGGAGTCACAATTGAATCTTACAATGAGGATAACAAACTTTGGAAGAAGCATGTAAATGCATATAAAAGGATCAATAGATTAATAGGCTCTACAAGATACCGGAATATTATGGACATGAACGCTGATCTTGGAGGATTTGCTGCAGCCCTTGAATCACGAAAATCATGGGTTATGAATGTTGTGCCTAGCATTGCCCAGAACACTCTCGGTGTTATTTATGAGAGAGGATTGATCGGCATGTACCATGACTGGTATTTTTCTATGAACCTATAACTATTCTTTTTTTGTGCTTGTTGAAATCATTTTTGGTTCTTGTTGAGGATAATATAAACTTGATTTGTCTAAGTTCTTAGTCTTTTCTAGGAAGTCCTAGAGTTGTTATTCTCTTTATTTCTCTAGATTGTTATTAGGTTGCTGAGAGTCTTTCATTGGATCCTATAAATAGAGGGTTGTTTTATCATTTGTAAGCAAAAGCTAAAGCTTCAAATTGAGTTCTATTTCGCAGCAGTTTTTTTTACTAGGGCACTGAATACAATAAATTGGAACATTCTTTAAACTTAACTATTTTAAAATCTAAAATACATGTTTATCTGTTTTTTTTTCTTTCAGGTGCGAAGCTTTCTCCACTTACCCAAGGACATATGACCTAATTCATGCCAATGGAGTTTTCAGCTTGTACGATAACAAGTAAGCAACTATTTCTTCTTCTCCCGAATGCTATAAGTAAACGTTTCGTCGTTCGTCATGTAGTTGTTTGTGTAGCTAAGAATTGCTGAAATCTCACATCAAAATTTCAATTCGTTCATATGAATATTGCCCGTTGCTGGAATTACTTGATAAAAACTGAACATACTAGAATTTAAAATTAACCCAAATCTAAAATTAACCCAAATCTGTAGTGTAATGGAGTGAATTTTATGTTGTTGAGTTTGATTGAATATTGATTGAAATGTGTAAGCAGGTGCAAATTCGAAGACATGCTCCTAGAAATGGATCGAATCTTGCGTCCGGAAGGGACAGTCATCTTCAGAGACGAAGTCGATGCCCTTAACAAGGTGAGGAAGATTGCTGACCGGATGAGATGGGACACGAAAATGGTGGATCACGAGGACGGGCCATTGGTGCCCCAAAAGATACTGGTTGCCGTCAAACAGTACTGGACGGGTGGCAGCGACGGGAACAGCACCAGCTCATCGGACAACTAGTAAACCACGAAAGGTAACTTATAAATCCGTAATGTTGTTGTTGTTAGTAAGAAGAAGCTAGTGTTCTCAAGATTTAGTTTTACAGGGAAATGTATTTCTATGAATTAGAGTAAGTTTGTTACCTTGTAATCATAATAACCATAGCAATTGTAATCATAAATTTACATTATGCAAATGATTGCTTTGCTCGTATCTATATCTGAATTGTGGGTTAATTACACTTAGCTACACCGAACTATAAAGTTCAACGCAAAGATACCTAACTTTCCAAAATTTCCACCTTACTTCAGAGGGGCAGCGTACCGTCCAGATGAATTCTGAAAAGTTAGGGTATCTCCCAGACGAGCTTTGTAGTTAGGTGAAAATCGGGTACGGTTAGATGTAATTAACCCAATTCTGTGAGGTCCTAAACATAATGTGTTGTAGGTCCAGACCAGAAGTTGGTTCCAGCTTAGGCCCAATCCAAAAGAGTCACATCACAACAACAAGATAGGGCATCACCATTCTGAATCTGCTTTGCCTTTGCTGAAATTGTCTGTGGAGTTCTGGACCCACACATAGATTGATTTTGATTGTGCCCTTTGAAAAGAAGGGCACAAGGGCCAAATGGAGTGGACACAAAACAAAACATGGAGATTTTTTTTGAGGTGTCCCAAAGTGTTTTTTTGAGGTCAACAATGTTGTTGTTATCAGTGGATTGATGTCTGTGGGCTGGTTATTCAAACTGTGGGTGAGAGTGGGTTCACTGTTTAAGTGACCAAAAGAGGTTTTGCAGAAGTTCACAAAAATGTGTGTCTGAATCATCTCAGAATGAAAAAAAAAAAAAATTGGACAGGCCTACCCTCCATGATTGAGACCCTACCCTACCTTACCTCACCTCTCTCTCTATCTCTATCAATAAGTATTAAATACCCATTGGCTTGGCTTGGCTTGGGACATTAATGTTGCATGCATGGTCTGAATTTGACACTACACAGTGCATGGGCCTAACCAAAACTGGCTACAGAGCTCACCATTCTTCACTAAATAATTGTAGTGCAAGTGTGCAACAAAGTCTTATCAGTGTGTATATATATGTATATATATACTATCAGCTTTTGTTTACATGTGTAGGCCACAGATGTGGTACTCAATTTGAACTCAAAATGTGCTCTTCTGACTCATTGAACATATATAGCTGAAAATGATTGAAGCACTTTGATAAGAGATGAATAATGGAAGATCTCATCTGAAGATTTATAAGTTGACAAGTAAATGTTTCAAAATAATTGAAGTGACAAATTTGATCTACACATTTTGGATGCGCTGTTCTAATAATATTTCTCACTGTGAGATTTTGATTTTGGTAGTAGATTATATATGTGAAAGCGTAGGTGTTTAGATTCGGGGATAATTCTATTTTAATATTTTAAATTTTTTATTAATTCATTTAGAGTATCTTAAATCTATTTTGTGTCACCTCAGTATCCTAAACTTTATTAATTTTATTTTAATACTCACTATTAACTTCTATCTGATTTTACATCCAAAACAAGTAAAATGACCATAATACTCATCACTAACAACTAAATTTAGAGTAAAGCTAACAGTGGGTACTAAAATAAAATTAATAAAAATTTAAGGCACTGAGATGACACAAAAAAAGAGATTTATGATACTTTAAATGAATTCATAAAAGTTTAAGATACTAAGATGACAAAAAAATAACTAAGGTACTCTAAATGAAATATGAAAACTTTAGGAGGTGGAATTATCTCTGTGATCACTTGAGTTTTATTTGTCTACAAATTTAAGGACAACAATAGCGAAATTATTAGAATATAATATAACTAAACTTTCAATTATCAGTTTGAATTTTTAGTAGAGTTGATCTTCTGATATGATATTCATACTTGGTATCTTATTGACTCGGGTTCAAACTTCAATCTCTATGAAAAAAATTAATTTCTTTTTTTCAAAAAAAACGACAAAAATGACATAAAACCCTATACACTTACCTAAGATTTAAAATCATAAACCATGTATGTATCAATAATAATATATACAGATTTAAATATTTAATAATACCAATAGCATTTTCTCAATAAAAAAAATACCAATAAGAGCATTTACAGTGGGTCAAACTGGATAATCAAACCGTATGTTTACTGTGCAAAATTAAGGTTTGCAATCTTTGAAATTAAGGATAGGGAACCGTATTTTGAGTAGATACTGACTGAATGTTGAATTGATATTTTTTTTGATTTAATTAAATGGTTTATTAAAACAATAAACGTTTTATAAAATTGAAATAAATTTTGGTAAAAAAAAATTATAAATAATCTTAACACAAGAAAATAATTAATAATTGCATTGTATGTTTGATTGCATTGCTCGGGAGCCCAATTTGACCCGAAAATTGCTAGAATTTCGTCAAAAACGGACATTGACGAGTTTTACGTTTTAGAAAAAAATATTGGGTCTATTTTAAATGTTGCCTAATATTTTTTATAGTGTAAAATTATCTATTTATACTTTAATTTTGAACTAATCCTATTTAGTTAAATCTGATTTTATGTATTTAAAAAATCGGGATGGCCACGATAGATGGATGACGCACGACTCAGGCCGAACGACCTGTAAACCAGAAATACGATGCGCGGGTCACACGTCGCCCTGCAAACCGTATTTTTTCGGTTCGTGGGACACACAGTCAGTGTCCCACAATGGGTCGACCCGCAACATGCAAACTGTATGATCACGATTCGGTGCACAGGATGTCATCCGGTTTGTATTACTGTACTTGCTCTAACCTTACCATTTGGGACTCACCGAATCATCTAATCTATCTCTTATCTTAACATAATCAATAAAGATCATCAAACCAACCGTTTGACTGTACATATGTTTCAAACTTCACTGTACGTGATTTAATAAGTTGATGGATAAAGATACGGATACATGCATATATGTATTACGTACAACGGTACAAGAGAAGGGTATACAAGTTGAGATCGAAAGAGACACGTATGTATTTGTTTCGAAGGATTGAGAAATTTGATAAGCAAAAATGAAAAAATGAGGAATGAAAAAGAAAAGTCGTGTAGTAATAATCAGATCACGTGGGTGGGTGTGGATATTGGATAAGCTTTGGAACTTATTATATCTCCTCTCTATTCAATTTACGGTGGGAAAGACCAACATTTTTCTTGTGACGCCCAAATCATACACATGAATCGCGGCTCTCTAATTGGTCTTATTTCTTTCCATAAATAAATATATATGACTATTTTATTTCAGTTCACTTGCAATGTTACAAAACAAAGTACAGTTTCTTCTTGATTTTCGCTTACAATTCATAATTTGTTCGATCTTTTCAACAAATGTGATGAATGAAAGTAATTTATGAAGTGGGATTTGCTAATATTAACTTATTTTGTCGCGGCCCATTCACAAGTAGGGGTGGACATTGGGTGGTTAACCGTCCAATGGAACCCTTTACGAACTCAATCCGATGTTTTCGGTTTGACAAATCTTAGAACCAAACCCAACCCAAAAACCAATTTTTTACAGTGAAACCAACTAGTTCACTGACCGAATCTTGGATTTAGCCTTGTCAGTGGCCCCGGATCCTCCGGTCAACGTCTACATTCGGGTGCACAAGGTCGTGGTTGTCCTCCACCGACGTTGCTGCGGTGGTTGTTTCTTCTTTGTCAAATCTGAGCTCTTTCGCCTCGGTTTGGGTTGTTTGTCCCGAGTTGGGTTTGTGGTGTTGGTTGTTGAACCCGGTAGTGAGATAGATCATGTTGAAGCTTCTATTGGTTCTGTTCTCGACTCCCCCTCCCTGATTTCCTTACGGACGAGATCTGTAAGGCTTGTTCTATCCTTTCTGTTACTCTCGTGGGCCCGGCCAAGGATGGTGTTAATTATAGCAACAAGCATTGGTCGGTTCATTCTCCAAATTCGGATGATTTGGTAGATTTTGTTGATCCTCCGTTCGATGTTGTTGGGCCGCCGAGCACGAGCGTAGTTGGTGGTTTATCGGAGGCTAGTCCATGGAAGGATGTGCTTCTCAAACCGTCAAAACGGGAGAGTCGGCCTCCCAAATAATTATCGGATTTTTATACTATTCAGTGTAAACCAAGGGCTCGTTCTCGCGAAAGATATGTTCGTCCCGTCGACATTGGGAAACAGGTTGAGCAAGGCCGAACGGGAAAAACTCAAGTTTCAGTTTCGTCTCAAGGAACTGATGCATGGACTACAATCCGTGTATTGGCCTCCAAGAAGAAAAATGCGACGTTTTGTCTCTGACTTCGGGAGGCGAGAATTGGCGGGGTTACCTTTTCTGCTTTTTGTTCCTTGTTTCGTTTTTTAGGAAAAGTCTTGGCCTTTTAGCTCCCTTTACTGGAGTTCCTATGTAATCGTTGTCTTTTTCCCTGTTTCTTTGAATCAGGGCATTCCGTTTCCTTTTTGGAATCAGTCTTATTAATAAATTTTTGAGCTTATCAAAAAAAAAATCTCTGCTTAGCTCTTTCCTTTTAGTCTTCTGCTCCTCGTCCTTGGTGGAGAGGACGAGTCCTCACGATAAGTGTTGACCACCGTTGGGTGTTTAAGCATATGGCTTGTTAAAAGAAGTTATTGGAAGGGTTTTGTGGAGTTTAGGTGGTAGATTTTTTGGTGGAGGTTTATTTTGTCCCGTCCCCTGTTTTGGGTCGCAACTTGGTGTTGGCCGGTAGCGATGTTCCATTTTTGGTACTTGTGGGCTGGTGAGGTGGTTGGCAGATGACTTGGAGCTTGTTGGATTGTGGAGGACTTCCATTGTTACTGTTGTGTAGGTTGAAAATCTGGGTAGCTAGACTTGTTTTCTTAAGTTTTATGTTTGCTTGTTGTTGTATTATAGTTTGTCTATCATGTGATCTTTCCATTGATGGGGCTTCCTATGGGTTCCCTTCGTGGTAGGCAAATCTATGTTTATAGACATTTGTTCACCCTTTGTAGAGTTTTGGTATGAGGTGGCTTTATCGACAAACTCATGTTCTGTATCGAGGTTTTCATCCCTTGTCCATTGTTTTCATTTTGAAATCTTGCATTATTACTCATATATTTGACTTGTAAAAAGTACTTTACTTCCCCCATGATCTCGTTCTTGCTACCCTTACGGTCGCCGCCTTCCAGCGTCGCATCCCAGATTGTGTAGGGTGGTTGGAACGATCATGGGCACCTGCGAGACTCCCTCAAATTCATCTCTTTCTATCTAATCTTGTCGCCACTACCTTATTATTTCCCTACTCCTAGTGTCTTCCAGATCCCGCTCCTTTTGTCTGATCCGTTTGTTGTTGGACAAGTCAGAGGGAGCATGGAATCACTCTTCGTGCAGACCTTACAAAGCATGCGGTGATCGGCCCCGACAAAGACTCCTACTCTATCTCCCTTGTTGGTGGTGGAAAGTGAAGGACTAGTAGGTCTTTTCTCATCATCCTCGGACAAGGCCTGATCTGGCCCGATGTCTCATTCCAACATGTTTGTTCCTGATCAATCCTCCTTGTCGCGATAATTCTCTTATTGTTCCTACTGTAGCCACCGCCACGAACTGGAAACCTCCCGCCTCCGTTTCTGCCACTACAAACCCTAAACTCGAGAGCAAAAGCGAGTTCTTTGAAAAGTCATCATCTTAAAACAAACTTATACAAAATGACAAACTCAATGTATTTTGTTTAATAATTATAAACAAATATGACTATAATCTAAATACCTTGAAGATATATCATACAATTAACAAAATATACATATTTGTATTTTAGTTTAAAAAATGAGAACAATAGAAGTTTTAGATGCAGAAGTGGTACTCATTGATTTTATTTAATATCATAGAAAAACAAATATACTTGTTAACTTAAAGGAAAAATTACAAATGACAACTATGAAATTGACATGTTTAACTGATTCTTACCTCAAAGTTTGAAAATAACTAATACATATCATGAAGTTACAAGTTGTTGCCCAAAAATCCTTTCGTTAATTGTTTCCGTTAGTTTATTGTTTACTTTTTCAGTCATGTGTAGTTTTCCCTAACTTAAAAACAAAAACATGTTATTACGTTTAATTATTTGACTAAATAACATTAATTACTAGGTACTATTGCACCTTGTTCCCCACAGCTAGTGCATAGCATTTTATTCACTTTTTCAATGTTTCAAATTAATTACAAAACCATTGTGCTTTTATTTTTGATTCATCCATATAGTCCAATACAAATTACTTTCCTTAAAGAACAGGTACTTTCTGTTTCTTTTTGGTTTATCTTTACAACAGTTCATTAAATACAAATGCATTAAATTTATTTAATGCACTATCAACATAATTAATTAATTATATAGCTCACTGAACCTCAACAGTAGTCCATTTGACTTTGACGGTAGTAATATATTAATATAATACGTTTCAAAAAATATATATTAATATAATATACATTGTTCTATAACTATTTGAAAATTTGATAAACTCACACTTCAGGTATATAAATGTAGCTTCAAGCATTATAATCAAAGTGGTTTCACACGTGGCACCTTTTCATTGGCTATCACGAGGCAACGAATGAACTCGAGTGTATGTGATATTTTCTCATTACTTAAAACTTCAATTAACGAACTAACTGCCCAACTTAACTTGTTCTGATTAAGAAAATATTTTTAAGTGAAATTACGGATATAGCCTTTCTAGTGCTGTGGATCATGTAGTAAAATTTACCCCACGTGTGTTATTGCATATATTAATTGTTTCAGATAAAACAAAGATGACAACTATTAATTGCAAAATTGACTTTCAGGTATAATTTTTTTTTTGTAATTTCAGTCCCCAAACAAAAATTCTTAACAAATTGTACCTTATAGTCTTATACTTTTCTTAATTTATACAATTTATTACATATTTAAATAATAAAGATAAAATAACCATTAAATAATAAAGATAAAATAACCATAATTTACCCTCACATTAGTGAAAATTCTTATAAAAGAGTCTATTAGCAGTTATATTTAGTAGTTATATTTGTATTATGTAACTTCCTATAACCATCCATAACCACTTATGTATCATGTATATATAGGTGATGATATCACATATTCATGCAAGGAATTCACTATCTAACATGGTATCAGAGCCAAGAGCCTGAGTACCTATGGTTTCTTCATTTTTTTTGTTATGTTTTACTTTCTTGCTACTTAAAGTTTGCACCATGGTTATATTAAACCATGTCCGTCCACCACCACTCTTAAAATTATCTCCTCCACTCCCGCCTCTTGATGGATGCATCAATATGATGCCGCTTCGCAACAAGCAATATGGTTATTTTCAGAATTTTCTCAAATGTGTTCGGCGTTCAGCAACGTTCCAAGAGATCGATTGCTTGCTCATCTTACATGTCGACGACACGACACCGCCGAAGAATGGACTACGAGTCCCGGTGTCCAATCCGAAAATCAGATCCTCTGCCTACGAGGCATGAACTTGGCTCGAGAAGCCCTTTCCACAACTCCATCGCTCCAGTCAAAGCGTTCGTCTTTCTCCCGCTCCGACTGCGGGGGAGTATTAGCAGTTATATTTAGTAGCTATATTTGTATTATGTAACTTCCTATAACCATCCATAACCACTTATGTATCATGTATATATAGGTGATGATATCGCTTATTCATGCAAGGAATTCACTATCTAACAGAGTCAAGTTCGGTGTGAGAGAGAAGGTGTCTAACCTCTCTCTAGAAACCTCTCCCCTTCCTTAACCTAGATCTCCAGTTCGCCGCCTCCGGTGGCTCATCTGGCTTTGGCCAGGTGAGCCACCACACCTCTTTTCCCTCCCTTCTTCATCTCCGGAGTTACTCTTCTTTTACTACTTCGTCTCCACCTTCGGCTTCAACCTTCGGCTGTTGACGGATGTTCTTCTCCTGCGACCCAGTACCAGATCTAGTGGGACACGCTTCACCTCTTGTTGATGGCGAGGTCTGGCTCTTGGGTTTTGCTTGGCTAATAGTCTCCTCCGGCTTCAGATCTCTCTTGGCGGTCCTCCTCTCTCCAGATCCGTTGCTTCCTCTGTTGGTGTTGGCCGATTTTGGCCCTGTTCTGGAAGATTCGGTGCTCGGGGCGAGTTTGCTGTTAGTGGAGGTTCAGATCTGGCGTTGCGGTGTGGCTTCTCCTCTCCCTTCACGATCTGCTCCTTGGTAAGGTCACCGTATACTTTCCTCTCTTCTTCATTACTCCTCCCGGGCCAGATCTATGACCTTTCCTTTTGCATAGTCCTCTCCCTTTGGGTCGCCGGCCTGGTGTTGACCACCGGAGAGGTCTCGATTGAGACCTAAGAGATAGATCTCGTCCGTCCTCTTCCCTTATTTCTCTGTTGTTCACACCCTTCTCTCTCGTTTCTGTTTCTCCTTCTCCGGTCCCTCATCCTCCATGGAAGATGAGGCTCGACACTTGGGGTTGGCCAATGTTGTGTGTTTGCCTAACGACGTGTTGGAGACTAGGAGTTAGAGGACTGAGGGTTTGGTGTTGGGTACACAGGGTCTCGGGAGGTTGATATGGGTTCCCTTCGTTGGATCCTGGGTGTTTGGGAGGTGTATGTGTGGAAGAGAGTTTGGAACGGTCATCTATTGGAACATTTTGTTGATTGGGGTGGTTTGAGGGAGGGATTCTCTTAGCGGCTTGGGTTGACTCTTGGGCGTTTCGGACCTCTTCTCTCCTTGTACCTGTTGGTGTTTGGTTCGGCCGGTGGTGGTCGACAGGTTTTGGTACAAGGCAGGGTTGGGTTTCGTTGTTGCTGCTGGGGATTGGCTGGTGTGGGCGTCGTGGCTTCGAGGGAGTTTATTTCCTTCGTTTTCTCTTGTTTAGTCCTCTGTTGGGCCTCATTTTGAGTTATCTGGGTTTATAGACCTTGTAGTTTGTTTTGATTTGTTGTTATTCACCACTTGTTGGGTGTGTTATGTGTTCTTCATGGTAGCAATTCTGGTTTTTAGACCTGTTGTACTCATTGTAAGGGTTTGTTTGTTCCTGGTTTGAGGTGCTATAAGCATACTCTTGTTTGTACTTTGAGGGGTCCCCCCCTTGTCCATGTTTTCGTACTGAAAACATGGTTTTATAAAACAAAAAACTTGCTGATCAAAAAAAAATAGTGAAAATTCTTATCTACTATCAATTAGAAGATGTTAAAACATCATATTTGAGAGTCATTTTCTTCAAACATATAATATCCTACGGACATAATTTGTAAATATATAACATTCAAGGGATATTTTTTTGCAAAAAATATCTATTCTTTTAGGAAATAATACAAATTTTTATATGTCAACAAGAAGATATATATACATACGATAAACACACATGAAAAACAGTAACAACAGGTTACAAACTCCAGACCGAAACAGAAAACTGCAATAAGTGAACATCTAAAATACAAATCTATTCCAGGTCGAAATCAAGACCTCACATATGAAAGATTAAGCATTTCCTACTGCGGTGTCCTCCCAAAAATCTAATTTAATACAAGAGTAAAAGTGACATTTTAAAAAGTTTAACAAGTGATCTGTTTTAAAAAGTGTATGAAGCTCTCCAAAAAAGCTCTCTAGCAGCAAATAAAAAACTCAAAATCCTAGTTGTTGTCGTCGGAGACTCTTCCCTTTTTGTTTTTCGTTTGTTTCTCATTTACTCTTTGTTTTTTCTTTCTCCTATGCAGTTGTCTTGTTCAGCGTCCCGGTTTAGGGTCGGCATAATCGAGTTATGGCGTTGGATGAAGTCGATTTATGCGCTACCCGTTTGGGTGAAGTCGTGTTATGAGCCAACCTTGCGGGGGAGACTGTTTTATGGGAGAACCTTACGGGGGACGTCTGTGTTTGTGCTAGCGCATGACCCATCTTACCGATCACATCTAAACGCAACCCCATGCGTGGGAGGGACATCTCGTATATGTTTCTGACGAATCAAGATGACGGACCAACAAAATCAGAATGCCCCATCGTGAGAGCTTTGGGTTTCAGAAGAACTGGCATCATAGGCTCCGTAGTTTTATGTATTCGTTTGTGTTTATTTTGGTATCTGTTTCCTTTTCGCTCTACGATGCAAAGTAGAATTTTTTTTATAGGTTCACGAGCGCCGATAGACCTACGGGTGTACCAGACTATATTTTGGACGCTAGGATTTATGATCCTGAGAACTCTATCGTAAGATCGGAGCCATTGCGTTGAATAAAAACACATACGTCTCTTCGTTTAAAAAAAACGTAACTTTAACCATGCTAGTTAATAAAAGTATAAAGATATAATTTATTAGACCACCCACAGTGGAGGTCGAAAGAATCGTCGAAAGTGACGAAAAAAATGGTTTTGCTGACGTTTTGGCTTCACTTTTCCCTATCCTAGCGATTCGACGTCCTCCAAGTCTGCAGATTCATCGACGTCGATTCTGCGACCATTCTCCCTCTCATTCTCTCTATCTCTCTCCTCCCTCGTCCACTCTTCATATCAGATTTTGTCATATTCGTCTCAACGAATCCGATATTTATTGTAGAAACTATCGATTCGATCCTGATTTAACCTATCGATTCGACAAACTCTACTAACTCCATGTCTTTAAAGCTTTTTGTGTAGAGATAATTGTGTACAAAAACCGAATATTTAGAAGTCAACTTTTACTATGATCCATATTTTTACTTTGAAAAAGAGGACATGTTGGGAGCGAATGTATTAAAGGGGAAAGCAATTTGTACGGCATCGATGATTGTGATGTATAGATAAGGTGGCAAGTAATCGATTATTACATGAAATTAGTTGTGAATGTTAGTTAGATGTCTAATTCTAATCGACCATGTCCTTTACCGTTTTAGATCTAAATTGTTGCTTAGATTTATGACGATAGTGGCTTAAGATACAAGTTGTGTTTATAGATATTATTTAGTATAACCTAATTCAATTGTTAGATAAAAACAGGATGAACATACTTGAATAGAGAATCGATCCGACGATATTAATTGGTCTAATTGTAATTTGTGTCATCAAAACATTGATTACAGATGATCTTTAATTGTAATAACTGAAAACGATCTATCAACGAGCTATTTCGATTTCTCCACACATTTCTATACTCAAACCTCATAATTTCATCGTTTTCAACTCTTCCATCGTCCTCTCAAATTCTCTAAAATGTTTTCTTATGGTTAATTTACTGCACTCGGATTTCAAACATATCATTTACGCTATTTGCACCACTGACTCCAATACCTATGTTTTCCAACGACGGCTTCCTCTATCGGACGTCTACTCCAGCAACTGTACATAAGGCCAATAGAAAGTGTCTGCTCAATATTATCTTGAGACCTTTGGGACGACCTTGGAAACTACCAAGACGATGAAAAGAGAGAATTATTTGGAAGAAGGTAAAATTACGTCAAAAATGATAAAGGTCGAACTCAAACGACATGTCAAGAATAAAGGTAGAAAAAGATAACTAGATAATAGGGATTCAACTACAATCGACTACCACCGAGGTTTTCGACACAACGCTGGTGTAAAATTATGAGAGTCAGGGAAAATTTGATCGGCTCCCAGATCCAATAAGTGCTAACCTTCGTTTAATCAATAAAATAAACATCAGATTCTTAACGTTTTACATTAAAAGATGGATGAGGAAGAAGAAAACGGGATCTGAAAGATAAAAAGAGCATAAACGGTTGTACCTATTTTTTGAGGCTTAAATTAAATTTTATCTTGAGTCCAAAAGTTAACCTTACTATGCCTATGACATAACTCAATCCACCTCATACCAAAATCTGAATATGAAGACTAACATACTTTTTAGAACATCTAAAGTGAGAATAAATTGAATCAATCTATGATCGGTTTAATTGACTTAAACTTAGCATAGGTTGTATTAAATTGCAAGTCTATTTCATTTTGACCGTGTGGTGGGAATAGACAATTCGATTTATTCCGGAAAAAATAATTTTAAGTGTAAAAAGGCGATGGAATGGAAACTAATTTTATTACTAGAGCCAAGGAACGAAAAGTACAAAACACGAACGAGAAAAACCGAACACATGCAAACCTACATGGGACGAAATCATTCTAGTGGTGTCCTTTCGGGCATTCTCGAACCATCGACCACCGCTCATGCTTCAGGAATGGGTGGTCGACATTCTATTGGTACTACTAACGGTCCTTCAAGAGTAGGTCTGCGTACTCCGTTAGTTTCGGGAGTTGCTGATTCTCCGGAGATCGCTTTCGCGAATTCAAATCGTGATTTGCAGATCAAGGGGGTATCAAATACCGTTATTCTCGCTCCTGTGATGCGAGCTGATCCGATTGATAGCCAATCAATCGCACATTCCGTCGATCTCGCCATCAATAGAATTGAATCCCCGCGTTTAGCATCTGTGGAGGAGGAAGCTAGTGTTGCACTGTTTGAGAGTGTTGGGCCTGATGAGCCCAACTTTTCTGAGCAGTCCACACAAGGTCAAGAGCCCCCCTCTACAGTTATAGGTCATCCCAATTTAATTGGGGCTAGGCCGGAGCAGTCGCAGGTAGGTTTTTTCGGGGAACAATACGGTCCATGGAAGGACGCCCTCCTTAGACCTCCGAAACGCGCAAGTCGGGCTCCTGCACATCTTTCGGACTACGTTTGTGGTGTAAAGCTTCCACCCGTTCAGAACATGTCTCAAAGAGTGGTAGGTCATCTGCAATCTTTCGATGGGTGGTTGGAGGAAGCCCTTAAGGATAAGGCTCGTAAAGGACGGTCTAAAACGAGGTCCAATTCTCGAGCCTTAAACTTTAAGATCCCCAGGGATCCGATCCAGTCATCGGATAGCGAATGGTATGAAGAAGAGTAGGCTTCCGCTCTTTCTTAGTTTTCGTTGGTATCGGGGTAGCTCTTGTTTTCTTTGTAAGGGACATCTCCCCTTTTTCTCCTTATTGGAGATTTTTGTAATCGTTTTACTTTTTGCATTCTTCTTCTTGGAGGATGTATTCCAATAAAAATATTGCGTTTATCAAAAAAAAAAAAGTACCTCCATTTCGGTGGATGCCGAACTGAGTGTTTCCCTTGATTCCAAGAACACCAACTCGAACGCCTTACCCATTGGTTTTTATTTTACCAGTATTCCATGAGATGCCTCTCATATTGGGGATATGAATGAGTGGGAATGTCTTTCCATTCATGATAGACGATTCTTTAGTACTCCCGAGTAACGTCCGCGTGTAACATTCACGTGAGGCATAATTGGGTTTTTTCTTCCTCAGTTCATTGAGGAGCCATCAAAGATTCGCTTGTGTGGGGAGAGGAGGCATTGAAACGTCAACGGAGAATCAATAAGGTCCAGATGTAGAAGAAGAAAGGTGTAAAGAGAATTGACAAGGACTTTGTTGCTATTAAATAGGCAGAATCGGCTTGTGGGTGGAATTAATAGGGTATATTCGGTGAAAAAAATATGACAGATTTGTTGGATGGAAAGTCTGATCGATTCGATTGTCAATTGAAGGGCATAATCATCAATTACCAATTTTATTTTATCGAACAAAACGAGTTGTTAGCCGATTACAAAATTGAACAAATTAAGTTTGAAGCCGAGTACAAAGATGATCAAACAAACATACATTGACTTCAATTACGTGTGGTTCATAACTTTAAGCATAACGAACATGAGTGATTCATGGATTGACTTTCTTGAGCGGGGTCCATTCAGACGTGTCTAGAGCAAGGGCTTCGGTGTACTTCCTCATCAACGAGTTGTGCCACTTAAGAAGTCGGGCTTTGGTCCGCTCGAACCTACCATGCTGGCGGGCTTCTCGCTCGATCATGTTAAGTTGTAGTGGTGGACCCGAATCAGCCTCTGAAGCATCACTTCCATTATCGAATACCATCAGTTTGGGATAATTGATTTAATAGAGAGACCATGAAGACTTAAAGAATTCGTTTCATGACCTTTTATAGCTGAAAAAGTTTGAGGGTGGATCGTTGGTGTGAGCCACCAATTTGGCCTCCAAGATACATGGAGAAGGAGTAATTTTCATTTAACGAAAAAGAAGAAATATTTGAACGATAATTAAAATTTAACGACACACATCAACAAGTAGCCGGAATGCCACAAAAGTAAACTAGAATGAAACAAAAGTAAACCTAAATACAACTAAGGTGTAGCATACGCATCATATTCATCAACAATTGCCTCGTGTCCGCTGAAAAGGTCCAAATGTGTTCTATGAGATCCTTTTTCAACTAAAAGTGGATGTCTCGATTCTCGATACGTCATATGTGGGCTCGAATGACATTGTATTTGGGAATCGACCACCGGTGGACGGGTAGGATTGGTTTGTCGTCGTCCAGTTGTTCAATATGACCCTTGTACGAATCATACTCATCATACACAATTACGTTGTGCATGATGATGCACGCAATCATTATTACAGTCGATCCACGATCATCCCAACATAATTGTTCCCTCCGTTCATAGTTTTTTTCCACAACTACTTTTACTCCTCGTTATGTTTTCCCCTGTTCATGGTCTTGTTCTTACCCCCCCCCCCCCCCCCCAGATCTTCATGTCCATACTTTTTTTGACAATCCTGATCTTAAATGGCCGATGTCGATCGAAACGCCAACAATGTGAAACATACATTTTCTGATGGGGCGATGTGCTATTAAGAGAAAACGAAGGTCTCGATTTGGTGTTGGGACTAGGCTCCATGGTTGGTCAACCGATTGATGCCCAACCTAAATCGAGAGTATCTAAATAATGTGGGACAACATTTTCATCTGGACACTTTAAGCTTTATGCTAAAGTAAATTTGAAGACGTTGTTGTTAATAAAAATCGTATGTATTTTTCAATATGTTTGTAGTTTTTTTCTACTTTAACTAGTTCTGAAATAGACCAATTAAGAGCATCTGTAGTCTTTCAATCTGAGTGAAGCTGAAAAGGAGAGATTGCAACTATAAAATATAAATACAACAACTTTTTCTCTTACTTTTTAGTCTGACTAAAACAAATTCATTTATGGTAAAATAAAATATTAATAAGCATAAACAGGAAATCATTTTTTAGGCAGAACGATGAATATTATAAATTAAAGTATTCTGGTGACCGATAAAACGGATAACACCATACAACCAAGAAAACTAACATAAACTGAAAGATAATTGCAGAATAGTAAATGTTGCTCATGGGCATAAGGGCGGTCAGAGGGGTGAGACTGCGGTAACATTCAGAGACACCGATACAGTATGCTTCAACAATAAGAAACTGATCGAGCAGATCAGATGATAACTTTGCAGTGGTGGACCGATTACTCCCCCGGTAAGTCAGCGTGCGTCGTCCTCCCTTGACTGATAGTGGTAGGGCTCGTGAACGCGGGATTGCTAACTCCGAAATGGTACGAAAATAACATATTGACTGTTGGCAGTACCAATGCCACCTATCTTCCATGGAAGAGGTATAGTCGACCAACCCCTCCCTGGGGCCCCCATCACTCATTCCTGGAGGCAAGGGTGATTGAAGCCCCCTGCCGCTACATGGACACCCCATCAGACGCCGATGATCCTTCCTCCTCCTTAGGGTCCTCATCCCTCTCCGCCCTCTTCTTTCCAGACAGCGACGTGGATGGTTCACGGGGAAGCCATCCTACCGGTATTTCCTTCTCCTTCTCCCTCTACCCCCCCCCCCCCATACCTCCTCATTTCCTTGGGCTGTGGGGGGCGTCCTTGGACCCCCCTGACTGGTCCCCCCTTCCTTTACCTCCCTGATATGTCCAATTTGTCCCTGGGGTAGCTTTCCCGTGTTTCGCCTTTTTCAGGGCCGATCTCCGGTCCGTCGGCGCCTTCAGCGATGATCCTCTCACACCCCCAACAACCGGGCATATCGGGAATAGATGTCCAGCACAACAACATCCAAAACAATGCTCAGGTAAATGTTCATATGCGATAACCAACCGAGTTCGTACCTGGGATGCAGACAGGCGAAACCAAAACTGGCTCTGTAGATGTACTCTAATGTCCGCCCGGATTCTGATCTTCATGAAATCCCCCCAGCAGAGTCCCTCCTTATCCACATCCACCCCTTCGCAGACACCCAGCGTGTTCCCCACTCTGAATCCCACATCTCTCGTCCATTCCCCCACATGTAAGTTCGATACCCGCGCCCAGACCGAGAAGTGATGAAATTCCAGATCCTTCACTTGCATATGGGCCCTCAGGTCCGTAAACAGGACAAGGGAGTCCCAAAAGGACCACGGTTCCCCCAGCAACACTCGTTCACGTTCTTTAGTTGTCTTGAAGAAAAAAGCGACTTGGCCTCCCTCCAAGGGTTTAGCCTCAACCTTCATGCCCCAGACATCCTCCAAACGCGCTACCACTGATTTCCAGAAAATTTTCTTGGATGTTAGGACCTTGGCTGCCAGTGCGAACCTATACGAATTCCCCCGTCCAGTGACCTCCTGAACCGGTATCACGACCTCCTTGATCCTCATGGCGCCCATCTGGGATCCCAAGGCCCCGACTTATTCTCCCGAGGACTGTCAATCCCTTCCTAGAGGGCCAAACGGGTTGTCGTGCAGTACCGGACTCGAGTTGTGCATTTGGGTCGGAAGACGAATCGGATCCGATCCGTGACCTCCCCCACCCACGGACCCTGGCCCGACCCGGCTCCATAACCCGACAGTCCCAACCCGATCCGCTCTTCCCCCGACCCGTGGGCCCGACCCGTTCCAAACCGGGACGCCCACCGAGCCACATCATTCGTGCCCGTCCGAGCCAGCCCGGTGTCTGGCCCAATCCCGGCCTTGGGGTCCAACCCAATTGTTGACGCCCAGCCCACCGAGCGTCCTTCATCAGGCCCTGGCCCAAACCCGCACCCTCCTTGGTCCGGCCCAGCTCCACCACCGGAACCTTAGACTCCTCCCGCGCCGTTAGTCCCTTGCCTTTGCTTTTGCGCCACGCAACTGCCGCCGCCGACTCCTCCGGCGTTAGTGCCGTGTCCGAGGACACCAGAATCGGGTCATCTTCTTCCCCCACTCCCCCCGACACCGGTACCGGTACCGGTGGAGAATTCTCTCCCCCGCCTCCGGACGAGTGTAACACACCCCCGTCACCCTCGGACGCCTGCACTCTCTGTCCCGAGCCACTCCCCTGTCGCCGTGGCCGTGGCTCCTTCACAAGGGTTCAGCGAACACACCTCGACCCCGCCTGGATCCTTCCCCCGACGACCCAGCCATCCTCTCCCGATCTTTGTGCCGAGAAACGCAGCGGCGAATCATCCCGCCCCGTCCCAATGTCCTTGGATAGCCGAGATCGTCTTCTCCGGCCGTCCCCAACGCCAGCGATTCCGACTCCGTCTCGTTCTCCATCACCTGCATCACTGGCTCCGACAGACGTGATCCCTGGGATTGCACGTCGTCGCTATAATCCTCTCCGCCTACCAAATCACTCGTGAAAGCCATGGAAGTCGAAAACTCACACAAAACCCTAACCCTAGAGAGAGAGAGAGCTGCGACTTAATCATACTATTATTATAAAACCGAAAATTACATTTGATTTATTAATTACGTAGCGGATTATTTATTACACAAGTTATTTATTACATCATACTTTTATTATAAAACCGAAAGCTATATTACACGGTATATACGTCTTTGCCATTGAAAGGATTAAAGTCCATAGGGACAAAAAAATTACTAGAATGTACATAAATTTTAGAGATTGTAGACAGAATCTGAAGAGTGGTGTGAACTAGAAGAATTGGATGATATTTATATAGAAAAAATTGCATGGGTCCATCCGGTGTTGTCACGTGTCGACAATGAATTCATTGTTAATGACCGACGCTGCATACCACGCGGACAACGTTGGAGACCGTTGCCAAGGGTCATTTTCGTCGACGGCTTGGGAAGGCGCTAACGTTTCAATCGCGCGCAAAACGCCAGTGAAAAGCTGGCACGAGATGTTTAGGCCGACGTTTACAAAAAGGCCCATACAAAAACATCTTACAAAAAACACCGACTACGGATGCTCTAATAAGTAAGCCGTTGCAATGTAGACTAGAAAATACAAACGATTCCGATCGATGTGATAATTATTTTTAAAAAATTAAGATAAACAAACGATACTATAGCTTCCCCTTCAAGACGAGGAATCGAATCTCTTATCTTTTTTATGGAATAATTCAATTTTGTGAATTCTTTTTAATTTTTTTAACTTTTTATCTTATACCATACCACATAATGGACGTCTGTTTCATACGGAAGAAAAAAAAGATAGGACAGAGTAGTCAATACGTAATAAATAATTGTACTTCTACTTCGGAATTAAACAAGAATATAATATTAAAAAAAACATGTACACTTGAACAAAAACAAAAAAAGTAGGCAAAAAAATAGAATTCTCCTTATACGCTCTTCTAAAGGTTTTTTTTGTTCTTAGAGCATACACAACCGCTCGGTCCTGATTGCGGCTCGCGTTGCAGCTCGTGTTTTTGTGGGACGCACGACGCGAGACGTCCTGTTGTGGGACGACTCTCGCAAAAACACGGGCTGGGCCGAGTCCCGCGCCCTGCGGCTCGCTAATCCGGGACTCGGGACGTTTGTCCCAGGTCGCATGATTGTTCGACACGTGTTCTTTTAAAAAAATACAACAAATCAGATTCAACTAAATATGATTGGTCCACTCACAATACGAGACCCTATACGGGACCTTATACGGGACTCACCATTGTAAAACACATTTTATTTTGAGTCACACATCCCACTATTTTGTACAGTCAGCATCCAAGCCCCTGATCCAAACTTTTCCATTGTACATGCTTTTAGGATTTGCTTTGCGCAACCCTTAGTCATCGTATTGGTTCCTCCGCCACCAATAACATGTTTTTGGTTTTGTCTCCGGCTCTCCTCCGCAATCCTAATGAATGCCGCCTGATTCTCCTCGACATCGGCCGCCATTCTCGTCTCGGACCCCTTCTTCTAAGCAGTGTTCGCCACCTCAGACCCTCTCTTCTGAGCAGCATTCGTCGTCTCCGCATCTGCTGCATCTGTCATTGAAGCCGTTATCGGTGTATCTACCTCATTGGCCTCCACCGAGACATCCTTTACGATCTTTACTCCGATTTTGGGTTACGATGATCGACTGACTTTATTTTATTTAACCTGTTTTGTTTCTTGTTGCAAGGTTAATATTAGCAAGCGAAGATTTGTGGCTTCTACTTAAGGATTAAGAGATTTTTATCGGGAGGGATCCTGAATCACATCCACTATCGTCGCTCTCCTCCCGTTGAAACTAATGAAAGCAAGTTCGGTCGTACTCTACAGAGTACGCAACATTTAAGCAACACCTTGGACAGTCATAATCAATTTCGTCATATTTTCAATACCGTTTATAACAATTATAATGTTAAAAGAAAAACGAATATCTGTATTTTATATTTGTTCTTACTGGTAAGAGATTCTTAATACACTCCTCTTTGTAGTTGAATTCTAAATTCAATGAAATTGTATTTTTTAGCCCAAAAAAAAGGACAAAAAAGTAAATAATTATGTTAAATTTTCCGTCATGATGGCTTTAAAGACATGATGTATTGTCAGAGCATGTACAACAGAAAGGACTTTGGTCAGGGAGTGGGAGTGCAGACCTTATACTGACTGGACAAAAGTCAGGGAGTGGGAGTGCAGAAAAGTGGGTGTTTTGCAACAGAAAGGACCTTGAGGTCCTGGGAGTGCAGAACAGTGCTGACTGGATTATTATTTGTTATTTTCCTGTTTTATTTAATTCGTTATCAGAAACCGTTTAATTTAGTCATAATTTAAACAATATTGGAAATAAATAATTAAAGACAACCAATAATTAATAAATTCAACACGAATAGAAATGAACTTCTAATTTTATTCAACCCATTTTAATACAACCCAAAAC
Organism: Erodium maritimum; assembly: GCA_963921825.1. Lineage (NCBI taxonomy): Eukaryota > Viridiplantae > Streptophyta > Magnoliopsida > Geraniales > Geraniaceae > Erodium > Erodium maritimum. Next base: position 67,654,568 of record OY997592.1, on the reverse strand, counting down.
GAAATACAAGTTCAAGAATTATCCTTTGTTGGGTCGACATCTGGTGGTGGAGGTTGGCTTCGAAGATCATCAATTTGGGCTTCAAGGCTAGTGATGAGTCTTCGCACTTGGGTCTTGCAAAACTTATGGTCTACCAACGCCTCTTCGTCGTAGGAAGATGTATCCTTCTCCACCAGGGCCTTGTAGTTGGCGATGTTTGCTTCCCACTGTTGGGTTAATGCTTGTAACATGCGATACTTATTTTCCACTTGTTCGCCACGTGACCGTTGAGCCTCAAACCGTGCACGTTCAGCGTCGATTCGTGCACGTTCCAGTTCGGCGAAGGCAGACATTTGGGCCGTGAGGACGACCCCCTTCTTTGCGGCCTTCGCTGCCTTCTTCCCTTGCGGTCGGCGAGGGGGACTTGGGTCGGCCTCGGGGGATGGGGGTGTGTCGCTGAGAGGGACTTGAGTCCCCTTGTAGTTCTCGCTTCCTCCCCATTCTGGTGGTTGGGACTCACCACTGAGAGGTGTGCCCTCCTCCCCTGTGCTTGTAGGTGGGGTTGAGCTGTAAGCCCCAGCCTCATCCAATCGCTGTCGTTGTTGGCGTACTTGACGGCGGACAGTTCCCATTGTGCCCTCCTCGGCACTAAACTTCTCATAGCCATCGAGCCTCCAGACCCAATGATCCAGGTCAAACTTTAGCGGGTGGTCTTTAACCACTTTCCCATCATCCTCCCACATTTTCTTCGCACGTCTCAAGTGCTCTTCGTCGTTTGCGCCGCTCGGCTTCTCGGTCCTGGACTTCTTCATATAGCCGAGCATCCTCCTTGTCTGGCCGGAACCTCTGAGCCAACGTTTCTTGATGGCTTCCCAGCGGCGAGGTGGGTAACGGTTCTGGGAGTTGTATTTCCTTTGCACTGCGCACCAGAATGTGTTGCCGGTTTGCGAGTTGCCCTTGACGGCGTCTCTTGTTGTGCTCAACCAGCAAGTTATGAGGTGGTTGTCCTCCTCCTTGCTGAATGTCCGGCCATCCGCCTCTGGTTCTTCGGGTTGGGCTCGGGGTTGGGCTCGGGCAGGGGCTCGGCCTCGTCGTTGGGAAGAGGATGGTTGGGGGGTTTTTACGTCGGGTAGTGGATGACCCTCGTAGTTGTAGAATTGGGGTCCCATGCCCCATTGTGATTGTGATTCAGGTGGGGGCATGCTCCATTGTGATGGCACTTGGAACCCTTGTGGGGGCATGCTCCATAGTGATGGCACTTGGAAGCCTGGCGCCATTTGGTATTGTGGGGTACGGTTTTTCCCTAACAAAAATATTTATACATTAAATTAAGTGCTCAAAAAATTAATACAAAAATAATTATACATTAAATTAAGTGCTCAAAAATAAAATAATAAAATAAGTGCAAATAATTAATCAAAAAAATGAATACAATGCATTAATACAATAAAATAAGTTTGCACTAACCTGAACTCGACCCCGGGTTCGAGCTTGGGGAGTTGGAGCGAGGGCCCGTCAGAATGTCTCCGAAACCTCGTGCCAGTTCGTCCTCGGTGAATTCTCGTTCGTCACCAAATGAGTGTGCACGAGACCCAGCGTCGCCCGACATTTTTCGCGAGAATAATTGAAACGAGAGAGGAGAATTTGGGAAGGAGATAGTGAAGTTGGATTGTTGAAGTAGGAAGTGGTGTGAAAAATATGAGAGGAGAGGGGTATTTATAGGGTTTTATTTGTTGATTTTTGAATTAAAAAAAATATAGCCGTTAGTGTGCAACGGTCGGGACACGTGGCAGCCCCACACGCTGCCAGCGCAGCAGACGGCGCGCAGGCGCGTCCAACGCGCCCGGCCAGCGAGTGGGGAGCGGGGGCGTGTGCAGCGGGAGCACGTGGAGGGGGAGCGGGGCCGTGATTTTCGCCGATTACAGCGGAACGGCCAGCGCGCCCGGCCAGCGAACGGAGCGGCGCGGGGAGCGGGACCGTTCCGTTGTTCTTGCTCTCAAATATATTTAAAACAAAAAGTAATAATTTTACAATTTATCATTGGATAATTACTCTGTTAAAATGTGCAAAAAAAAGCAGTGATAAAAAAGTGTTTTTGTAAACCTTTTGAATCTCTTTTCGTGTATATTCTGTGGACCGTAACTATTGATAGCAACTGTACATAAGCCATTTCTCTCTCTCTCTCAACACTGAGAAATCAATAAGGGCATTGCTATATACAGTAAAGGAGGAGAAGAAGAGCTCTGTTCCCATTTCCTCTAAAATTTACAGTATGCAGTAGAAAAGCTCGTTTTCAGTTCATTTTCTTCGAACCACCGTTTATATGTATGATTTGGTGTCTTGACCTTTTCTGATCCCTTGTTCTATTTGAAGATTGAGCCCTCATTTCAAGCTCTGGTGAGTTTTTTTATTGATCAATCTCTTGTGCTTTGCATGCATGATGTTGTGGGATTTTATAATTATTTTTCTTAGCTCTTAAAGTTCCAAACTTTGAACTATCCTCAGGTTGTAATCTACCTATTTGATTGATATTTTTTTCATCATTATCTTCTCTCCAACATCAGTGTTTTTTTCTTGTCTGTTTCTTGGTGTTTTCTGGAGAGATCTTAAATGGGTCTTCTCTTTGTTTTGTAGCTTTCTGTGACTGCCCACAGATAGCAAGATCTTCAAAAACACCAATTTTTTTGCTGCTTCCAGTTTGTAGATGCTGACATGCATGGACTTTTGAAATGTGAAGTGATGATTTTGAATCAAAATTGCATCTGGGTTTTGTGAGATCTTGCTGTTGGATGCTAAAGTTTTGATCTTTTTGGTTTCTGGGAGCACCCACTTGTGAGTGGATCTTCTCAGATCAGTTCATTGTACTGAATTTGATATGCAGTGTCTACAACATGATGCATTTTATTTCTGGGGTTTTTCTGTTCATGATTTTTTCATTGATTGTTCTACACCTTGGCTTGATTGATAGTATGGTTCATAGATCAAGCTATATGGGTTTTGATCTTCCATTAATGTGGTTGTTGCAGGTCTATTTTGATGTTTGATGATCTGAAACTCTTGTTGGGGGTTTAAGAAAGGATGCCAAACCAGCTATGGTTTGCACTGGTAATGATTTACAGGAATGGAAAGATTTTCCCAAGGGCCTCAGGGTCCTTCTGCTTGATGAAGACACCGAATCTGCTGCCGAGATAAGAACAAAGCTCGAGGAAATGGACTATATTGGTTAGAGATTTTGATTACCCTATTTTGTTCTAAGCTTTTCAATCTTGCAATTTAACTTTCTGTAATGAGGTATTATGAGTCTCTAGGATTCTTTTGGCCTAATCTTTTTCGAGCTTGTTGGTCCCCATCTTTCCACTGTTAGCCATTTCCTTTCCAGAATTTGCTTTTAATGGTGCATACATGATTCCTCCACCAATGCGGGTCAGTGGGTGCACAATTTAGTAGCTAAGACCTAAGTCTTGATTGTGACTTTGGGAGCTTTAATATTTAGGAGAGAATCTATTTTTTTTTCAAGTTGGAACTATTAATGATTTGTTCTTAAATCATGGAACAGATGAGATTAAATTGCATTTAGTTCAAGAACTTTATTTGATGCAAATGGTGATAATTCCTGAAAAGTGAGATTCTTGAATTCATTTATCATTCTGTTTGGAGCTTTATCGTAAAGGAGATATAGGTCTTCTCAAATCTCTAACCAATATCAGAACTTGTTAATGCAGCCTTGACCATTTAAGTCAATCATTAAAAACTACATCACCTTTGTATGTGTGTTTAAGTTGAGATTAGAGCTTTTTTTTTAATATGGGGCTTGTGCATTAATGAGTGATGAGAGAGTTAAGCCACTGTGGTAGTGTAAGTATTAGAAGACCAACTCAACTAAAAGCTCAAACTGATGGTAGAAGGTGGTCCAATTATAGTATGACTCTTATAGTTTTATATTCTAACATGCAGCCTCACGGGCAAGTTGTTTACGGGTTTGGATGTGGATTATGTAGAAGGAGATATGAGCCCTTTGAGAAGGGAGACTAGGGCATCAAAGATAAGAGGCACATTAGGACATATGAGATAGATAGAGAATAATATTTTGAAGATGGTGAGATTTGAACTCGTGTTTGTGAGGTACCATATCAGAGAACCAACTCAACTAAAAGCTCAAAAACTATGGTTGAAGGCCCAATTATAGTTTTATATTCTAACCGTAAGAATTTGTATGATGACCTCGCTCTATCTTTTCACAGTTTCTACATTCTACAACGAGGATGAAGCTTTGGTGGCAATATCGAGCAAACCAGAAAGCTTCCATGTTGCTATTGTAGAGGTATTTGATGTTTGATTGGATTGTAATAGTAACATTACTCAAAATCATCAACCCCCATAATAAGAGGGTGTGCATGTTATTGACGTAAGGGCTTAATTGTCACTGTATCATGGTTGATCCAACAGGTGAATCTGAGCAACAGTAATGGGAGTTTCAAGTTTCTTGAAGCTGCAAAGGACTTGCCCACCATTAGTAAGTTTGAGATCAATATTCTTTTTTTCTCTTTTTTGTTATTATTGAAATGAATTCAGCTATATAATATTCACGTTAATGATAATTAAAAAAAGAAACAAGATACAAGAAACATAAATGTGAAAAAGCCCATCTTTGTTTCGTATAAATCATTAAATTGTGTTCTTCTAATGCTATTGAAATAATGTCTTGTCACAGTGACTTCCAACATTCATTGCCTGAGCACAATGATGAAGTGCATAGCGGTAAGATTTTCGTCTCCTCACACTAGTTATTCTCTAAATTTTACAAATGCTTGCTTGTCCGATTGGTCAAACGCTTGAACTTGGGTCCATGAGATCAGGGTTCAAGTCCAACTTTAGTTGGGCTTTGGTTGGGCCTCTTTTGGCTTCTCTCTCCAACTCTGGTTGGGCCTCTTTGATCTCTAACCAACTCTAACGACTGATATTGCATTGATGTAAACTTTGTTTTCAGCTGGGTGCTGTGGAGTTCCTTCGCAAACCACTATCAGAGGACAAACTTAGAAACATTTGGCAACATGTGGTTCATAAGGTCACTTCAATTCTGCTTATATCGTACTAATCTCTTGTATCACCGATTCAGTTTCAAGACAGTTTCTGATTTTGTTAACTCTGAACAACAGGCATTCAATGCTGGAGCCGAATCACTGAAGCCTGTCAAAGAATCAGTTGTTTCTATGCTGCAGCTCCAATTGGAAAGCGGAGAGCCCGATGAAAAAGCTTCTATAGAACCAGAAGCTATGTCTTTGGACCATGAGAAGTATCCGGCTCCTTCAACCCCACAATTAAAACAGATTGCAAGGTTACTTGATGATGGAGATTGCCATGATCATCAACCTAACTGCTCAACCGAAAAAGAGAATGGGGAGCTAGATGGAGAATCTAAATCTGTCGAAACTACTTGTGATGATTCAATGCCCGATGTGATCCCACAAATGGACGAGCCTCAGAAGCCAGATGAGATAGTAGTTAAAAAGGAGGATGATTCGGGTGATGGGCTTAATGTTGAGAGCACAGAGTCTCCTCCAAGCCCTCATGTAAAAGATAGTGCTACTGAAAACACAAGTAAATCACCCGGCCGTAGTAATTCTTGCCAGAGCAAAGCTAGTAGAAAGAAGACGAAAGTAAGCTTGGTTTATGAGCGCGCTTTTGATTTTAGATATCTTATGTCTGATGAAATTGCTCTTGGGTTTGTATAAATTCAGGTAGATTGGACTCCCGAGCTGCACAAGAAGTTTGTTCAGGCTGTGGAGCAACTGGGTGTTGATCAAACCATTCCTTCTCGAATACTAGAGCTGATGAAAGTGGATGGTCTAACGAGGCATAATGTAGCCAGTCATCTACAGGTTGGTTTTTAATATAGTTTCCTGTTCTTGAGCATGTTCTAGTCTAAGCATTTTCGTTCTGGTTTCAGTACAGAATTTACGGCTTCCAAGCATGCTTTATTGGTTTTAGTTATTTATAAAGTTAATACATACTCGCATATCGTTATGAACTGACCACTGTATTGCATATAAGGGGTAATCTCACTTAGCTACCCCTAAGTATGCACCATTTTCATCTAACTACCCCTTAGTTGAATTTTTTTTTGATAACTCCTCATGTTTATTTACTCTCTTTGTACCTCAATTCCGTCAACTTTTGAGAGGGAAATGGTGAAATACCCTCATGTAAAAATTAAAATATATGTATTAAGGGTATTTTCATCATTTCACACTCAAAAAGTTGACGGAATTGGGATAAAATGAAACTTAAAAAAACTTAAGTGGTTGTCAAAAAGTTTTTGAACTTAGGGGTAGTTGATACGAGGTTATTTCCATCATTTTACACTCAAAAGTTGACGGAATCGGGGTAAAATGAGACAAAAACTGAAGAGTGGTTGTCAAGTCAAAACTTAGGGGTAGTTGATTGAGAAAGATCCATACTTAAGGGTAACTGAGTAAAATTATCTCACATATAATGTTAAGAGTTACTACTTATGGGTACGTGCATGAATGATGATTTGTTCTGAAACAGAAATATAGGATGCAACGGAGGCACATCTTGCCCAAAGAAGATGATCGGAGATGGCCACAACCGAGAGATCCAATGAGAAGAAGTTACTATCCTAACAAACCAATCATGGCCTACCCTCCTCAATATCATCCAAATATAGCCGTCCAAACCGGTCCAGTATATCCCGTATGGGGAGCGCCAAGTAATCACCAAGGTGGGATCCACATGTGGGGTCCACCTGCCCATCATCCACCGTGGCAGCCAACTGAAAGTTGGCATTGGAAGCCGCCTCATCTTGGGGTAATGGTTGTATTCTTGAAGCCTAATATGGTTTCCTTTTTCATGTTGCTTAGTTGATATGTTAGAATTGTTGATGCTTCAGATGCATGGTGCTGATGCTTGGGGATGTCCTGTAATGCCACCGCCAAGTGGGCCGTGTTCTTCACTCCCTCAAGTGAGCATTTTCCTTAGCAAATCTTAATTATCGGGTTTATTTTTATATGCATTTGATGAACTTCGCTGAATATTCCGGTCTTGAAATTGTAGATTGTACCTGTATATCATAGTCCAAGTGCGGTTGATAATTGCTTCAGTGTTCCACAGGGCTCTTTTGACCTTCAACCGGTAATCCAATTCTCCTTTTCCCCTGTTTTTCCAAAATGTTCCTTGAAAATAGAAAAGATAGAATTGATATTGATTTGAAAAAGAAGCGTTTCTGTTGATCTTGCATATGATGAATATGAAACCCACATCAAATAAACATGACAAAAAAGAATCATGTATAAAGGCAAGAGCCACAATGAATGAATAAATGAAATCGACTTTTTAGTTGTGGAGTTTTGACTTGATATATAAATAAGGGATAACCGCAATAACTATGTACTATACGCTCTTCGCAGTCGCCAACCGTAAGCCACCTTTTGTGTAGAAACTAACGAAAAACTTTGCTCTGCGTTGCAACCGTTGTAACTCTGTCAATTTTATCACAAATTGACCTAAATGCCCTTGAAGATTTTGCATGTACTAACCCCTTACTACCCACGTTTTGCAACGACAAACTGAAAGAGACCTTTGTTGGCAAAAACCAAGTGTTAGTATGTGCAAAATCGTTGGGCGGCATTTTGGTCATTCCACACAAAATTGATGACATTATAACAGTTGCAACACAATACAAAACTTACGGTTAGCATATGCGAAGAGCGTATAGTACATGGGTTAGTTATCGGGGTTATCCCTACACAATAATTATGATATATGGTTTTGAAGTTCTCCAATAAATTATTTATCTGTTTGTTTTGTGCTTGTTACGACACAATGCAGGCAGAGGAGGTGATTGACAGAGTAGTGAAGGAGGCAATAAGCAAGCCATGGCTTCCACTCCCCATCGGGCTTAGAGCTCCGGCCACCGATAGTGTACTAGCTGAACTCTCTAGGCAAGGCATCTCCACCGTCCCTCCTCGCATCAATGGCCCACATTCCTGACGACGTAGCACCAACCGGCTGGTCCCCCAAAACCCTGCACGTGGAACTACTCTCCGACTGATGTTGAGTTTCTAACCCACATGCCACATTGGTGGTTCATGGTACAGAGAGTCTGAGATTTGTCTCTAAGCTGAAAATGTTAGAGCTGTGGCTATTTTTGGGTGATGGGGTCATTTTTTTTCGTGCTATCGGGACTGGAGAGTTTCTAATAATGGAAAGAAGGTCAAATGATGATGTTAATTGACCAACGCATGATCTTGTGAATAATAAGGATCTTTCCATTTGATCATGCTTTCTAATTTCGTTCCTAAATCTGTGATCGATTTCTTCTCAGAATGTTTTTAAATAGGGATAATTGCATAAACATGCAGGAACTATGCATGTTTTGCAAAAACTTGCGTTGAACCGTTTTCTTTTGCAAAAAATTGTGGTGAACCAATTTCCGTTTGTAAATCCGTTTAACGGAATTCAGTCATATGACAGTCTCATAACATCAATTTTTTTAATTTTAAACTAACAGTTTTACCATTTGTATTATATGTATTTCGTTATTTGTAACCCTCATCTATACGTGTTTTTGCAATTTAGAACCCTTGTGTATGCATTTTTGTAAGAGTGCCTTCAACCATGGTTGTAAAAAGCACTAAACGCTAACCGGACGGTGAGGATCCCTAGGTATTAGGCGGAAACTAGTCGGAGCCTAGGCATATTTAATTAATTAATATTTTAAATTATTAATAAATATATATTATGCAAATATTCTTTCTTGATTTCATTTCCAATCGCGGAAATAATGCTTTCATTTTGATTTTATTATTTATTTTAATAAAAATCTAAATTATAATTATAAAGCACCAAAAAAGAACACGTCCCATATTCTTTTTATCAAAAAATTCAAGACCATTACAAACATATTGTCTCTCTCAACTCCCATCTCTTTTTAAAATGTCCGATTTTACAAACTAGAGTCTCAAGTTTCCAACTAATCGAACAGGACGACGAGTCGGATGCTTTTTAGATTTTGGGGCCTAGGTGGGACGGCGAATCAAGCGTTTTTTTTATACAGATTTTGGGACCTAAACGGATTAGCCAAAGACTTTTACAACATTTCCTGCAACTTTTTACAAAAACAAAAAAAAAAATCTGTTAATAGATTTGCATGAAAGAAAATAGCTACTAAGTTTTTGCAATTAATGTTTTAAGCTTATCTTGGTTTAATAAAAGATTTCACCATATGGAACAACATGACAGTTTGGCCGAGTGGTCTAAGGCGCCAGATTTAGGCTCTGGTCCGAAAGGGCGTGGGTTCAAATCCCACAGCTGTCAGTTCTTATTTTGGCCCATCAGGCTCCTTGACTGGGCCTGAACTTGTTTGAAAAGGCCCAATAGAAGGGTGTATATAGTTAAGGAGGTTGAGACACTAATATTTTGTCGCGTAACGGCCGTAGTTTTGTAATAATTGGGAATTTTTTTGGATCTCGATTTCTCTATCCTAATCTCCTTGACCGGTAGTTACGTGTCGTTGAACGACCGTTAGATCCTCTCTACCCCTCCCGCCAATTTATTGATTAGACCAACCTACCCTTCTCTATCATCTTGGTCCCCTCATAAATGCCATGCCGATATTCAGGGGCAAATTAGTCTTTCTCCATGACAATTACCGACAAAACAGAGATTTAACCAACTGTAAAAAGACGTTGACGGTGGGACCGACTCACGAAAATGATCTAAAATACTAGAAGGTCGGTTTAATTTCGATATTAATAAACATATATTATAATATTAACGTTAAGAAATTAGATAAATACATTAGCGATAACCTTATTTTATTATTTAAGTGCTCCAAGCAATTAAAAGTCAATTATATGCCACCAAACGTTTATTTTATTAGTGAGTAGATTAAGTCATAATATAAGTTTATCGTTTATCCTATAACTAAAATAGCTAATCCATAGTCATTTCGTTGATTATGACTATTCGATTTTTCGTCCGTTCGTCATATGGTTTTTTCTCCTTCTCTAGTTTCGGTTCTTTCTTCTCTTCGTTGTATTGTATTTTACGGTTAGGTTAGAAAGTCCGTTGAGTCAGCCTCAAATTTACTCTGAGTGTGGAAGGGACGTTGTGGAAGGAGTGTCGAAGTGTTATGTGTGGTTCTTAGATTCTCCAGAGTTGTTTCTTCGACTATCGGTGATCAATGTCGAATGGATGAATATCGAGATGGTCAGCGTGATTGGATCCCAAGAGACATGGTCACGTTTCTAGTTTTTTCTTGGTTGTGGTCTTTTCGGGCCAAATAATTGCACTTTGTTACAGATTGGTTTGCATTGGTTACACGTTAGTGTGGACCGGTTGTGCTTTGGTGTGCACTTTGTTACACTTTTAGCGTACACAGTATAGTTGCATATTCTGGACGTATTTTGTTACGTTACAGGTTTTGATTAGGGGTCGGTAATATTATGATCTAGCTTATCTGAAGTCTGTAATATTTACCGTTGTACTTATACGATCAACGGTTATAAATTATAAAGGATCGTTTGTATCCGAGTGATGTATAAAATCCAACAAACTCTTTTCCTAAAAAAAAAATAGCTAATCTACAATCATGTGTTCCCACTACAAATTGTTCAAGACGGCGTCGTTTTACTCGTCTCAAAATTATTTTTTTATCCACCTTGATTTGACGATAATGCCTGGGAATTCTTTTAAATTTTCAATGCTTAACCAAAGTAACTCCGTTCGGTTGTAAGGGCTTATGCGTCATTTTATATTTAAATAGCTTAAATCGAAAAGAAAAATGGAGCGCCCAGAAAAATGCCAACCATGCACAGAACGAAAGAAAGGACTGTCCCTTTTGTTCCCACCTTTGATTTTTTCCAGAGCTTCTTTGTTTTTCTTCTCTTTCGTTTTTAATTTTTTTTTTGTTCTATTGTGTGACAATCGGCGCAAGAGCTCGCAATCTGATAACCCCAAAGGCTCAGACCTCTTATCTCTTTTACCCTGTAAGTATCTAGATTTTTCTTCGTCGATTTCTCATTATAGTTTCATAGGCGATCTGAATTTTGAGCGAGATCGTGTTGAATTTTGCAAAAAAATCTGGAAATACGAACCGGATTTGAAGTTTTCATCGAAAAATTGGTGTGTTTTTGCGAGGGATTCAGAACTGTGTCGGATTGGGTATGATTTGATGGTAGCAAAATGATGAATGGATAGGTGTATAAAAATCGAGAATTTAGTTTCATTTATTTATATATTTTAATGGGGTTTCCGAGTTGAAAGGTAAATAAGGGAAATGGGTGTTCATGTTAATTACGTTCAGCTGGAAAAAGTCTTCTATTTTGTTTATTGATATTCTCTGATCCATGATTGTGACTATCAAATGCAATCTATTTTGTTTTAATATGTGGAAATTTTGGGGTGAATGTGATGTTTTTTTTTTGAAGTTATTCTGAGATTGGAAGAAACCCAGTTGAGTTCTGATCGAAAGGATCCAAGATTTTTTGCGAGGATGGCGTGTAGGGGGTTCTTGGAATGCTTACTCAAGCTTCTTAATTTCTTGTTGACCCTTGTTGGTCTGGCCATGGTTGGTTATGGGATCTACTTGTTTGTGGAATACAAAAATGCTTCTGATGCTGCAGCCGCGCCTGTGAGTCAAGATGTCAATTTGGTTCAGCTCGGGAGGCCTATGCTAATGGCAGTGTCTCTTTCAGCCAATATATTTGACAAACTACCAAAAGCATGGTATGTCGATTGCTCTACAATGTCGGTAAATAAATGCAATTTTGAGTTTATGGCGCGTCCCTTGTCAGATGTTGCTACAATTAGAGTAAAAAATGTGATTCAAAAGAGTACGCTGAATTCAGTGGTTGATAGTGAGATTTTAAAGCATTTAAATTTGATTTAAGGCTAGGCTAATGTTTTTATTTGTTGTGATAGCGCAACGATTAATGCTTTGTTTTGTGTTTACCTTGTGTTTTGTTTGTTAAACTAATTTCTAAAGCTATAGTCAGCTTATCTATAATTTATATTATTTTCTCAAATCCATAGGTTAATCCTCAGTATTGAGTGAAGTCAGAAAAATATAATTCGAAGCCAGTCATGGAATAGAAAGGGTACATCAGATATACTAATGGATTAAATGGTTGTTGTAATAGGAATTGCATGTAGCCTTTTGATTTGGGGTGATTAAGGTGAATGTTTTCTCTTGGCAACCATGATAAATTTGTTACCTACAGTTGTGTTGAGGTTATCATCTTCTGTTGTATGACATTGTTAGTTTTCGTTTTATTATAATTCAGTACTATGTTGGATGGTGCCATTTCCTAGCCTGTTTTATTTCAAAGTCTTCTCTTTGTCATTGTTTTGTTTTCGTTCTATCGATGAATACTAATAGTCTAATATAAATCTGAACCACCTTAAGTAGTTAAACTTTCACCATCAAGCCCCACCTTTTGTACAACATTTGTCAGTGTTCCACTTCTATGTAGATATAGGTTATAGTCTTAATTTGATGATCTCTTTTACACATTCGGACCATTTATGTTACTAAGTAGTAGTTGAGTTATTCTTCAAATCTTCTGGTGGATGTACTTTTTCTTTCTCATTCATGACAAGGAATTATTGATCATACAAAAACAAAAAATAATGTCAAGTCTTAGTGGTTTATTTCACGTCAGGGTCTACCAATTCTCTTATTCCTTCTCATCTTTTCCTCTCTTTTCTTGAAAATATCTTTATGCTACGATGGAAAAGTGGGGATAAAAATTAAATAGGAGGCTCTATGTGCTCATCATAAGATTATTTGTTATCCCGCTTTTGCTTGTCTTCTCTAACCTGTTACTTTTTTATTTCTTTGTAAGTTCTTATAGCGCACAAGCTGTCAGTTCAGGCTTGTTTCTCCTTGGTTTTAGCTTTCCTTCCTATATAATATTTCTTAGATATGTACACGCATATATTTTCTTAAAATGCCCTAATTTTATGTTGCTATGCGCTTCATTATTTTGCAGGTTCATCTACTTGTTTGTTGGCGTCGGAGTCATTCTCTTTGTTATTTCTTGTTTCGGTTGTATTGGAGCCATGACAAGGAACGGATGCTGCTTGTCCTGTGTATCCTTATTTTTCATGTTTTCTTTTCTAACTATTTAGGCATAATTATTATGATATCATACTGATGTCATTTAACTATTTTCATTTGAGCAACGGTATATGAGTTTCGATTATGATGTTTTATTTATTTATTTTTCCTTTAATAGTGGTTATTTCCTTAAACCTCAAAACAGTACTCATTGTTGGTTGTCTTGCTGATCTTAGTAGAAGTGGGTTGTGCTGCTTTCATCTTCTTTGATAAAAACTGGAAGGAAGTGAGTGCTCTACTTACCTGTATTATAGAATGTAGTAGAACAATTGATCATTCTGTTTGTGACACAAGTTCTCTTTCAGGAAATCCCTACGGACAAAACAGGATATTTTTACATGATATATGATTTTCTGGAAGAGAACTGGACGATTGTCAAATGGGTTGCTCTTGGAGTTGTCGTCTTGGAGGTAAGCTACTTAGTTTTAACTTCTCTCTCTCTCTCTCTCTCCACACACACACACACACACACACATGCAGGGCATAGATACTAGAACTGAGTGGCTAGAGAAACCATTATGTGACCCTGCCTTTTCAGCTTTACTCTTTCTGGTGTCTGCAGAAAGCAGAATTATAACATTTTTACGGGTAAACTGCACATAACTGCAAACATATGATCTTTTAGTAAATTTTCCAGACACTTCACGACCCTTGCGAATTTTCAATTTTCACGTGTCACCATCGAACAAAATAAACGGAAACCATCAAATTTTGGTTTTATTGTCACCTGAGAAAATTTTAAAATATCCTCAAACTACCCACTCTCATGCTTTACTCTTCCAATTTGATTCCTTTCTCAAAATCCTCACATAATCACACTGGAATCGGAAGATTAAAGGATGAGAATGAGTAGTTTTGTATATTATGAAATTGAACACTCATGTGACTGAAAGAAAATTGATTCTTTTTATTGTTTTCGTCCATTTTGTACGACGGTGACACGTGGAACTTCATAAGGGTAGTCATGTTTATATATAGAAAGTTTACTATGGTCATGTGCTTGTGGGCAATTTAATAAGGTAGTTAAGTGTAATCTACCCTATTTTCATTGTGGGACCAAATTCTGGATGTATATTGACTTTACTGTGTTGTAGGCACTGGTGTTCTTGTTAGCTCTTATGGTAAGGGCAGCAAACAAACCTGCTGATTATGATAGTGATGATGAGTTCATTGGCTCGAGGAACCAGATCCGGCAGCCATTGGTCAACAGGCCGCCAGCTCCAGCTACAGGTGTGCCAGTTGCCGGAAACCTTGATCAGCGCCCGGGCAGAACCGATGCTTGGAGCACACGTATGCGGGAAAAGGTAATATTTAACATATTATTTCGGTATAATCTTACGCTAGGCAGTATTTTGGTTGGGATAATTGCAAAAAAATAGTATCATGTACTATCGACTTTTCACAGGTCGGTGCCCTTATCTTCAAACCATTGCGGTTGTGACCCTGAACTTGTATTCTGTTGCACTTTGTGCCGAAATGATGATTTTGCCCCTGAAAATTTAAATTTTTGTTTCAGAACGAAAAAAATCTAATGATAGTTAAATTTGGAAATCGGAAAAACCTAATCTGAGTATTATTTATTTATTTCACTTTGAAAGTTCAAGGGCAAAATCATTATTTTGGAATAAGTTGACAAAAGGTGAAGCAAATTCAAGTTCATGGTCACAAGCTGCAACAAATTAAAGATAAAGGCATCAACCTGCAAAAGCTCGATAATACATTATATTTTTTTTCCCATTTTCACTTCGTGTTTAGAGTATGTGATTGTTGTAATATTAACCGTTCTTCTTCCTTTGATGTTCAATGCGCGTGACGAACTAGTATGGGCTCGATACAACGGAGTTCACATACAACCCATCTGAGTCGGGCAGGTTCCAGCAAGTGTCCGCACAGCCAACAGAAGAAAGAAGCCGTTGCAGCATCATGTGATTGTGACGACTTCTTTTTTATTTGGGTTTTGAAAGACTTGTTTGTTTTGGACAATGTTGTGAAAATTTTAAAACCTCTGAACAGAGTGATGGTGTTTTTTTTTTCCCTTCTTTCTTATTTGTTTGTTGAGTTGTGTAGAATGCAATACACAATTTTCAGGAGCTGGTTTACTTGTTGTGTCTTTATGTGGACTATAGAGTAGAGACGTGTTGGTTGGGCCTGGAATTTGGATTGGGATTCAGTTCCGGGCTCCATTGATAAAAACTGATTGTTACTTGGGCCTTTGTTGTGGGCCTGATGGTCTCATTTGAAGGCCCGTTTGGATTTACTAAACAGCGAGTCGACATCAGAAAGGTGTGAACCCGCGATTACAAAGGCCGGGAAGCGCAGAACACTACAAGTGTTCCCGAAACTTCCTTTGCACTTGTACCTTTCCAAATCAGTGTAATTAAAAAATATATGTTACTCTTCCAAAATCATTTATTTTGTTTGTTTTATATATATATATATATATATATATATTTGAGATAATATGAAATTTTATTTAGATATCGGCAAAGATGATGCTTTGAAGAGGCTCAGGGACATTTCCCCCTTGCCAGTTCCAGACAGGGTTAGAACAAGCCGCCCTGGCAAGCCAGTGAGCTGCTTTGTTCGCTGTCCGTTTTACAAATTCGAGCTGCACGCACTCGAGTGTAGATAAAAGGGAATTACAATCTGTGACGATCGTTCCCAGATGGGAGAGCAGATTCCCACCTCGTCTGATCATATCCACTATGACCTTGCAGTCGCTCCTAACCACAGCCCTCTGGCGAGGAAACCGTTGGAGCCACGTAAGCGCATCCCGGATCGCGTAGGCTTCCACCAACCCCGGGTTCTGAGCACCATGGAATGACGTGGACTAGGCGTCCCTAAGCTGGCCCATGTCGTCCCTGTATATCCATCATGTTCCTACTTTGACTGCCGCCGCAAACAATGCTCCATCCGTGTTTATGGCCCATACTCCCTACGTGGGATGTTCCCACACTTCTACCGCCTGTACTCCAGCATGTCGGGGAGCCGCTTGAGCCTGTAATTTCCGCTTCCTAGCCTCCAACCATCCTGCCTGCAGATGGAATGCTGTCTGAAAGATATTGGCTGCTGGTTCGGCTACATTCTCCCAGACCACTTTATTCCTAGCCTTCCACACCTCCCACAACAGACATCCTATCAATCCCCCGCTTGCCGGGGGGTTGATAGTCAACATGTTATACACCCACTCTACTATCGTTTGAGCCTCATGGGGAAGATTCAGTCCTGATCTCGTCCAGCACTCCGCAGCCACTGGGCACTGAACCAGTAGGTGGAGAGCCGACTCCTCCTCCCCAGCACAGACCGGGCATGTCGCTGCCATATCCACATGCCGCCGCCTCATATTAACAGCCACCTGCAGACATCCTGAGCAAGTGCGCCACAAGAAGGATTTTACCTTCGGCAACATTTCAAGTTTCCAAATGGCCGACCAGATTCCCGGTTGAGCTTGGGAAGCTGGCTGGTCTTGGGAAGCCGGCTGGTCTTGCTGACCCATACTATAAGCTGATTTGACCGTGTATTGGCCCAAGTAGTCCCCCGCCCAGTACCAGGAGTCTCGTGCAGCCGTCCTACTTATCGGAACCGCCATGATAGCCCTTTGATCCTCTGGGCTGAACAGTGTACCAATTTTGTCCGCGTCCCACCTTCTCTCATCTAGTTTCATCAGATCAGACACCATTTTCCCTTCTACTTCCGGACCTGCCGATTGTACCCTGGCTTCCACCCATGTGAGCCAAGGATGTACGCTTATCAACGTGCCCGTACCTGGTCCGATCGACCTCCGGGCCCCAATCTTGACCATCTCTTGTGCTGACAGGATACTTTGCCAGACGTAACTCTGATTCTGTTTCCGAACTGCTTCCAACACCGATGACCGCGGGTAATATTTTGCCTTCAACACCCGAGCCACTAAGCTGTCCTCCTCCGTTACTAGTTTCCACAATTGTTTACCCAACAGAGCGGAATTGAACTCATAAAGATTCTTGAAACTCAGCCCTCCTTCCTCCTTTGGTCGCGACATATTCGTCCAGGACTGCCATATAATCCCTTTCCCGTCCGGCCCTACTGATTTCCACCAGAACCGGGCAAGGGCTACATTCATCTTATCTAGGATCCCCTTAGGTATCTTCAGCACACTCATCGTGTAGGTGGGAATTGTCTGTAGTACTGACTTGACTAACACCTCCTTCCCTGCACCATTCAAAAGCTTCACGTCCCACCTCTGGATTCGCCGTAGCACCCTATCCAAGACATATTGCAAGCCCTGCTTCCGACTCCTTCCCATCATGTTCGGCACACCCAGATATGGGGACGGGTTATCTAACTCCGGTATTCCCAGAATCTGCACTCCTTCCAACCTTCTATTTGTCGGTGTGTTGTGACTAAAAAACAGGGACGACTTGGCTTGATTCACCATCTGTCCCAATGCCTCCTCAAACATCCTGAGGAGATTCCTCAGACGAATCATCTCGTCTGGTGTTGCCTTACAATAGACATAGCAATCATCCGCAAAGAAAATGTGTGTTAGCGTTGGTGCCCCGTTGGCCACCCTTAATCCATGAATTTCCCCCACACTTTCAGCTCCCTGGAGAAGACGGGAAAAACCTTCCATACAAAACAAGAACAGATAGGGAGATAAGGGATCTCCCTGTCTAATACCTCTTTCCGGTTGGACAAACCCCGCCTGCTGACCGCCTGCAACTATGTTGTAGGTTACAGAGTACGTACATCGGCGAACAAGTGAGATCCACTCCTCACCGAAGCCAAAGCCCCTCATTATGTCCCATAAGAAACCCCACTCCACCCTATTATACGCCTTACTCATATCCAGCTTCAGCGCCACCCACCCCTCCTTCCCTTGTCGTTTATTCTTGAGGTAGTGTAACGTTTCATGAGACAGGGTTATATTGTCCTGTATCGACCTCCCAGGCACAAACGCCCATTGTGACCCAGAGATCAAACCATCCAATAGCCCTTTTAGCCTGTTTGCGGCCACCTTTGATACCACCTTGAAAACCACATTGCACAATGCAATTGGTCGAAGGTCCTTTAGCGACATCGGGCACTCCACCTTCGGGATCAACACTAGCGTCGTTTTATTCAACTCCCTCGGGATCTCCTCCCCCGCAAAGATCCTACGTACCCACCGGGTCACATCTTCTCCCACCGTTCCCCAGTACTTCTGGTAAAAGAAAGGGTTCAGTCCATCCGGACCCGGTGACTTATTCGGCCCCATAGAAAAGGTCGCATCTCGCACTTCTTCCGATGTGACCTCCCCCATCAACCCTCTATTTTGCGCCTCCGTCAGTTGTTGACGAAATCTCAGAAAGTTTGCCCCATCTCCCCTTGTCCTCCTAGACAAGGTTTTATAAAACTCCAGGACATGATCACCCAAACCTGATTCCCAGGTTAGGACGTTACCATCCCCATCCCGTAGTTCCGACACCTTATTTATGTTCTTCCTCTGCGACGCTGATGCCTGGAAAAACTTCGTATTCTGGTCACTGTCTGTGAGCCAGTGCTGCTTGGCACGTTGTCTCCAGAACTCACCCTTTTGCTCCAACGCCTTAACGTAGAGCTTCTGCAGCGCTCGTCGTCGCCTGATACTCGTACGATCCTCCCTGCCATTCAGCCGCAACATGTCCTTTTCATATCTAGCGATCTTCTGAGCTAACGCATTGTACACTTCCTTACCCCAGACCTCCAGCTCCGTTCCTGTCTCGCGTATTTTGGAGCCAATATCCCTGTCTCCCGGGGCACCCCACCGTGTCTGTATCAGGTGCCCACATTCCGGGTCCTCTGCCCAGATATTTTCGAACCGAAAATGCCTAGACCCCACTGGTTCCACCCGCCGGTCTGAGTCCACCAGAATAGGTAGATGGTCAGACGTGGATATGCCCAGGTTGGCCAAGTGTGCTTCTGGCCACAGTACGCGCATAGCCGGGGACATCAGCACTCTATCCAACTGCACGGCCATCCTCGTCTCCGGTTCACTCCCGCTATGCCACGTAAAGCCATACCCTTGAATCGGGAGATCCTGGACTCCCACATCCCGCATTGCATTTCGAAATCCCGTAATCAGCCGGTCCGGGTACCTGCGACCTCCCCGCTTCTCCTTATTTCTCAGGATCCCATTAAAGTCCCCCATCAAAAGCCATCTCTGCGATGCCCCCGGCCGTACCCCGAGAGTTCGAATCATCTCCCAACTCTGCCAACGCAAATCCCGATTCGCCTCTCCATAGACACCAGTGAACCGGAATCCGTCCCCCGTTGGGCTCTGGATCTCCACGTCAATGTATCGATCATCACACTGATAAGGCGTGACCGTCACCTCTACCGTCCACAGGAGAATAAGTCCCCCCTTCTGCCCTACCGCCGGCACTTCGCATCCCCCCGAGAAACCCGTTTTCAACTTCAGAGTCTGCACTTCCCCTTTCCTAGCCAACGTCTCACTCAGGAAAATGACTTGTGGTTTACGGCGACGAATCACCCATTTCAGGTACTCCACCGTCGCCAACTTCCCCAACCCTCGGCAATTCCATGAAAGGAACTTCATACCCAGTTCCTACCAGTACCTCTGCTCCGGCACAGCAACCGTCTCGGCGACTGCAAGTCACCCCAATCTCCCCGGTCCTTTCCTTCGCTCCTCCACAGAACGCTGCACAAATCCCAGTCCCGAGGTAGCTGCCAAACGCCCCCCACTGCTGGAGCTGCTCACTGGCTGCACTCTCCCCCAGGTCACCCCGACCTCACCTTGCAGCCGTAGATCGCCGTCAATCAGTACCACCAGACGCCTACAAACCGGAAATCTCCCGCACCAGATCCGGACACCCGATGCCCCTCCTTCAGAACCCCCACCTACCACGCCGGAGCCGAGCACCACCGTGGGGCGACACACGCGAAACAACACGCACTCGAGTGGAACCTCTGTTCCCCCCACACCAGTAATCAACCAGAAAAAACGCGAAAGGAAGATCAGAACCTCACCTCCCCCGTACCGTACACCCGCCCGGATTCCAGCCGGAAAGTACCGCCGTTCCATCCTGGTTCACGCGCCACCGATCGAACGAACGCCTCGCAATCTCCTAGGGCCGGCTGCGTCCTATTATTTTTTACTAACTATATTAAATGACACAAATATCCATCATTATCTCCAATTTAATAATATATTAAAAATTAATTCTATCAATTTATTCGTTATTATTATTATTATTCATGAGATGATTTCATAGTCATTATTATTATTCATGAGATGATTTCATAGTCGTAGTTTTATTTTAAGTGAAAACAAAATGCAAGAAAGTACAATATTATTTTCAGGTAAGAACGTGGAACCAATCTGGACCATTAATTATTTAAATCGGATAACCATTAAAATTCAGGGGGGGGGGGCATTGATCAATCTAACTCAGAAGCTCGAATTGATGAATATAGGCATCAAGATGTATATGAAGGGGTCAATTTGTACATACATTTCAACACTCCCCTCATGTGTAGGGTTAGACATCTAGTCGTGAGTCATAATAAGACCGGACATCTGCACATGGAACCGTGAGTCATAGTAAGATTCGACATCTGCACATGGGACGAAGATTACACGATATATTCTTATCAAGTGGTCAATTTATCCTCACACGTTTGATGCGGGTTACACACTTCAATACCCTTTCCCACGTGTAGGAATGGACCAGGCCCGGCCCATCCACTAGGCGAACTAGGCAAAGGCCTAAGGCCTCCATCAGAAGGAGCCCCAAATTTGAAAAAATATAAGAGAAGTTTATTAAGCCCAAAAATTCTGCCCGTGTAATCAAACCCCAAAAACAAGCGCAGCTCCCAATCCCATCCGAAAATTCTTCTTCCAAGAATTCAAACAACGTTTCATTCTTTCTATGCACTATTGTTGGGCATAACATTTATAGTTCTAACCAATTTTTGAATCATGTTCTAAGATTTTTTTTAACTTGTTTAATTTATTTTAATCGGTTCAGTATGATTTTCTCAATACTTGCTATGCAGCATTATTGTTGGGCTGTCTTGTGCAATCATTCTTCTGTATAAGCCTCGGGTTCTTAAACTTAAATTTCATAATGATGTGCCACTCATGTTTAGCTTACTGTGTTTATTCTTTCATATTAGTTTTTGGAGTTCACTTGATTACTTACTTAAAAGTTTGATATAGATAGTTGAGTGGATCTTTTAGCTTTCTTTTGTTCTATAAATAATTTATGTTTCGTCACTATTTAAGAACTTTCAAATAGTTTCTTCTTTTGTTGTAATGGTATTCTTTATCATTTTTTTTTCCAACAAGTTCATGTAACACCATATTTGATGTGCAGCAAGTGAGGCAATGAAGATTGCAATAGTTTGTCTCTATTTTTCTTTTATCTTGGCTCATTTTTTTTTGATCAGCAAAACATTATATAAATCATACTCCTCAAAATGAAGAGCATGGGTGAATTACAATGAAGATGGATCCTCTCTAATCGGATCTAAATGAACATCCTCATTCACAGAGGAAAAACAAATGAACATCCTCATTCATAGAGGGAATACAAGATGAAATTGAACAACAGATGATGAAGAAGAACATACAATGCAAACAAAGGTCTTTACACCTAAAATAACCAACATTAAGCGCAAAAGGAGAAGCAACCGACAACCAAAGCCACACAGGCAGGAACCCACAAAGCCCCAATCTCACAAAGAGGATTCAACTCTCATCTCAAAGCTGTTCACGGCCAGCACCGCAACAGCAGAGACATGTCCTATACCTACTAACCAGATCAGGAGCTTCTGAAGAGAACATCATTGTCCTAAGATCTCGCCGGTAACCAACTTCCGGCGAGCCCAAACCCAAAGGTTCGAGAAGATTGAAGCAGAACTGAAAAGGAAGAGGGTAAAGGACGGGAGGACTGAAAACTCAACAAGAAAGGGGCAAAGGGATTCCCTCCATCTCAAACACTTTCCCTGCCCATAATCGCACCTTCTGCTCCCTACGAATCGGGTCAACACCCAAAGACGCTAACATGAGAGAGTGATATTTCTACCAGTACGATCTAGGGAAGAGGAAATGAAAGAGCTTACCTCCAAACAAACAAGGCGCGCGTCCGGAAGAGCAGGGCCTGCGAGCGACGGCGGAGGACGGAGCCGCAGAGGAGATCCAAGGGAATCAACTCCGAAGGCGAGGTCACGGCGAGGAAGCTTCAAGCCACACGAGCAGAGACTCCAACCCAAACCGCGAGGATCCACACCAAAGAGGTCGGGGAAACTCGTCCCACACCGGATCTGAAGAGGAGCGACTATCGAAGGAAGAGGCTCAAAGCCGAGATCCACCCGAGGGGGCCAAAGAGGGCCCGAGCGTCGAGAGAGGAGAGGGAAATGGGCGAGAGAGAGGCTAGAAACGCACCAATCGAAAGAGAAAGGGCTCCCACGCCAGATCTAGGGCTCTCGAGGGAGGAAGGAACCAGGTAGACGGCGGATCTGAAACCGGCCGTGAAACCCTGGGGGAGAGAAGGACGGGAAGAAGAGAGGGAAAAGGAGGTGGAGAAGGCGAAGGAAGGGAAGGAGCACCGCCAGCAACCTCCATGGAAGGAGATCGCCGGCGGTGGGCTCAGGGCGACGGTGGCGAGAGGTTGAAGAAGGGAGGCAGAAAGTTTCTAGAGAGAGGCGAGAGACTCTCTCTTTAGAAACTCAAGTTTTTCAAGCATCAACATTGAAACCCCATTATCTTGGCTCATTAGCTTGATGTACTCATAAAGATTTTATGTTTGTTTAGCTACATAGGTCAAAAGAAAGCACTCGTAGACTACATCATTTTATTAGTTCTCATCAAAAGAGTATGGACTCTAGACATTCAAGATTGTCCAAACCAAGTGTCCGTGTTCTTGGGCCACAAAGCAACTAGATAACAGAGCAAGCAATTACTGGTCTACTACTGGAGATAGTTTGCTGAGGCAAGTCCCCCAAGAAGTCTTGATCAAAATCAACCTTATAGTGACATGTACATTTGTCTCTCAATAACCACCAACTTGTTCTCAGTATAATTTTAGATTCATTATTACACTAAGATTTGTTCCTGCCTACTAAGTGTATTGTTATTTATCATATTAATATTGATGTTTGAGTACTGTCTCCTTCTTGTTATTACACTAAGATTTGTTCCCGTCTATTAAGTGTATTGTTATTTATCATATTAATATTGATGTTTGAGTATCGTTTCCTTCTTGTTATTAAAAAAGCCCATTTTTATAAGTTTGCCTAAGGCCACTATACACAAAGGGCCGGCCCTGGACTGGACATCTACACGTTCGATGTGGTTGATTTTTTGGAATTGAATGTCCTTTTATCATTTATCATCAAAATAGAATAAAGTATAAATTAAGTAAATTCATTAAAGGGAGATGAATCGATGATGACAATCAAAAGACTAATAACAGATCCATGGTACGATATTGTTATTGCATCGCCCAATTGAGCTTCCGACCCGACAACTTGACGGAGCTACGGAACAAACAAGTTTGGGCCACCATTTCCTTAAACTTTACACTAACCTTCCTTATTACACTAACGTACGTGAGTCATATTATACAACGTTGCAGCCTTTTAAATAATCAAAACGACAGCACATTGTTCCCATGCATGATCAAAATGGAACATATTCCCTAAAATACATTTAATAATTAAATAAATAAATATATATGCAACTTGGACCATCCTTAAGCTAATCTAAAAAGACACTGCTGAGCTGAGCTCGGAATCGATTCTCTGATGTGAGTAAAGGAGGTGTCTTTTGACTCAGATTCGTAAGTAAGATTCGACATTGATGTGCTTCTTCACTAAGTTTTTATTATACAACTCATTTAATTTAATTTAATTTAATTTACACACACCGTTGAAATTAGAGACCAAACCCATCCACAAAAAGGCTTGATCTGATCTGATCTGATCCTCAAATATCTGTTACAGCTGCACTACACATGGAGACAACTCTCTTTCTTCCTATCTATACAATCCCTACAACAATTTTCTTTTTTTTTCTCCATATTTTAATTCAAGGTTATTTGTCAAAATCTAAATAAAACCTTATCTTTTGTCCATGTTTTTAAGATACATTACAGGATTGTCCATCGTCTTCTGTTAGAAGAATTAATGGAATATTTTATTTTTGTTATGTACGTAACCACATATACCGATAACGGTGAAGTTGAATTATTATGTTACTCTTATTCATGATAGAAAAGTACAAATGAATAGATATAAAATGATAATTTCATTAACTCTTGGCTGTTTATTTAGTTTTTTCCAAACAATAGATTTGTATATTTTAAGAACTAATTATCGTCAATTTATATCGTTTAAGAACTGTATGTTGACTTATTAGTCGATCAGATCAGACCTGTAGACTTAAGGTAATTCCACAAATTGTTGATTTATCGTTAGAAATGACAGAATAGGTTAGGAAAAACTCCAAAAAGTAACAAGTCTATAGATAGTTTTTGAGTTCAATAGTCATATGACAGTTTGTTTTTGGTGTTTTTTCTAACGTTTTCTGTCATTTCTAACGGAAAATATTAGTTTGTGTAATTACCTTAAGTCTACAACCCTGATCTGATCGACTAATAAGTCAACAGTCATTTCTTGAAATGTACAAATATACGATAGTTAGTACGTAAAGTTTTTCCTATAATATTCCTTAAAAATGCAGATGAATGATAGGGTAAACCCCATTTTAGTGTTGCAAAATGACTTTTTTTTGCACGTACGTACTGTAACCACCTTTGTATGCAAGTCCTACCAGTGATCTTTTTTTCATTTTCAAGTCTTACCAATGACTTTTAGTTATTTTCAAAAAATATATGGTCTTTTTGTAAATGTCAGCGTCACCTTTATCAAATTTCGTCATTTTTTTTGGAAATTAAAGGTTGTTTTCTGACAGGACTTGAACATGAAGGTCGCCACAGTATGGACTTACCACTTTCACTTTTGTCCACAATACGAAAATATCGTTACCCCTACATAATACAAAAAAAAAGGATGACTCTGGTTCCTAACCTTTTTGAACGTTTCGTTTTGACGTCCTAACCCAGACCAACGTTTCGTTACAGTTCCATACACGAAAGGTTGGAACTTTTACAAAACCTGATATGAACCGTTCAAATTAATGATTTCGTTAACATAGGAAGTGAAAAGTCGAAATTACAATTCCATTCACGTTAACTTTTCAGCTCCTCTTTCCCAAAATAATGCATTATTTTGAAATTCAGTGTTGAAAAATTGTTGGATATGTATACTAAGTGTATAAATTGCATGTTTAACGGGCATGAGGAGCTGAAAGGTTAACGTGAATGGAGTTGTAGTTTCGACTTTTCACTTCCTATGTTAACGAAATCGTTAATTTGAACGCTTTATATCAGATTTTGTAAAAGTTTCAACCTTTCGTGTATGGAACTGTAACGAAACGTTGGTCTGAGTTAGGACGTCAAAACGAAACGTTCAAGAAGATTAGAACCCAGAGTTTTCCCTACAAAAAAAATCCGACCGTGAACAATATTTTAGAATAGGTTTTTGGAACCCTTTAATTTGTTTTCTAATTTGTAATTGTAACAAGGAAAATGCCTCGGACCTTCCTTTTTTACTTTGTTCTGTCTTTGTCTGATATTCTCTTTTGATGGCTGTAATTGAAAGAAAAGGGAAAGCTCTTTCAGTCCCTCTTTGTTCTCAGCCTAAGAGCACACGGTTTCTTTTTTTGTATACAAATGAGCGACAAGAGCTCACCGCCTACACATATAGTGCGCTCTGGTCCCATTTTGGTTGTCGATTTCTGTGTGAGATCACTTCACCAATCACTAGAGCTTTTTCTGCAGAAAAAAATACCCATTTACTTGGACAGCACACCCAATTGGCTCAAATGGTGTGTGAAAGGTAAGTCTCTCTTTGTTTGTGTGATTCCTTTTGGTATCCTCCATTTGACCCAAACTTCAATTTTTTTTCATGTTTGTTTAATGGGGTCGCTTCAAGTTTCAATTTTGTTTGGTGGGTCACTGCATATCTTGATGATAATGGAATGTTTCATAACTTGATGTTGCTGCTTCACAATTTATTAGAGCATCTCCAATGGGATTAGCCCATTGGAGGCTATTAGCCCAGGCTAATCCGATCCATTCGCCTAGCCTCCCACAATGTTAGAGGTGATTAGTCAGACGATTCGTCCTGTGTTGCAAATGTATTTCTGAATTGATGCATCACTGTTGCCAAGCTTTACAGTACTAGATTCTGATTTGTTGTAGAGAATAGGTTTGATTTGTACAAGAAAGAGCCAAGAGCTGCTGCATTACTGTGTATAGATGAGTACTAACTACCAAGTTTGTTTATTTTTATCTTTAGTTGCAATCAGCTCTTGGATAGGTTACTTTTTCGGTGAAAATTGTAGTTTCTGAATTGACGTTGATGCTGTGGATTTTGTTTGTCTTCAACTCTTATGCCCCTTATCTTGCCCACTACTTGTTGGCTGTTGCTCAGTGCAATGGCTGTACCATCATCATTTGGTTTTAGAAACTTATTTTTCGTTATCTCTGAAAACAACATTTTATTTATTTTTTTGCTGCGCGTTTTGTTTTTTTATTAACATTTTATTAAAATGTGATATTGTTTTTGGTTTTAGAAAATTGGGACGTGCGGGGGTGGACCATTTGGGTATTCTTTTCTTTGCAAGTTGAGGTTGTGGGTGTCTGTTGATTATGAGTATATGTCCCTTACCTTCCCTGTCTTTTCTGTTTGGTTTTGGCATGAATCTTCCTAGTGTTAGGCATCGTAGGATTGTAGCAGTAGATTTTGCTATTAGTCTAAGAAAGCTCATGTTTAAGAATTAATCTCCTACAGCTGTGGCAAATCAAGAATGCCTTTCTCTGCTTCTTTTTAGGAGTTTGGTCCTTGAGAATCTGCTGTTGTTGTAAAGATTTCTGGGCTTTCTGTGCACATTACTGACTTCGAGATAATGAAGACCAGGAGAGGCAAGCGATCAGAGGTATGATTCGGTGGTTCTTCGTATAGTTGTTTGGTCTAATCTTGTAATTTGAAGCTAATAAGGTTTAATGATGGTTTATTTTTGCAGGCTTTCTGGCCTTCCATTGTGATGAAGAAATGGTTAAATATAAAACCCAAGGCATATGATTTTAGTGAAGACGAAGTTGACACCGAAACTGAGAGTGAAGATGATGGTACAGTCTTGAATTCTTACCATCATAAATGATTATTTTTGTGCTTTCATGTCATTCGTTTTCTTCATATTTTTCCAGCTTGTTCTCTTAAAGACACGAGGATCGATGAGGATGAAGATCATGCTCATAAGAGACTGGAGAAACCAACCGTATGTCTGAATCAGACATCAGGTAACACACGATTTCTGTTCCTAATAGTTGTCTGATAAACAACATTGAAAGTTTGAATTGAAATTGCTTAGTATCCTTGGTTTTTACGCTTTGTTGGTCTTAGGTACACCTTCAAAGGGCTATCAAGTGAGGCACAGGCGAGGAAAGTCTGAAACTTTGCGTGTCCAATACATAAACAAAAAAGATGTCAGGTTTGGGTCCAAACTAAAGCTATGGTTTTATCATCCAAAAACCCATTTTCGTCATACCAAATACATTTTTTCAATTTGTATTGTTCAGAGTTACAATAGGCACTTGGAATGTTGCTGGAAGAGCTCCTTATGATGGTATTGAGATTGATGATTGGCTTTGTACTAAAGAACCAGCTGATATTTATATTCTCGGGTTAGTCGATTGGATCTTGTGTGATTATGTATTTCTCGATCATCTTATGATTCTGGGTTGATATCATCTTCTTACAGATTTCAAGAGGTAGTTCCTTTGAATGCTGGGAATGTTTTTGGAGCTGAGGATAATAGGCCAATTCCAAAGTGGGAGACAATCATTCGAAGAACTCTTAACAAATCTTTTGAACCTGATAGTAAACATAAAAGCTATAGTGCACCGCCCTCACCGGTACAAAGAACCTCCTCTGCCGGTGATGTTCTTGCAGACGTTGATATGGAGGCGATGAATGATGAGAGTGTGAAGAACATTAATGGTTATGATCTGGATAATCATGGGTTGAAGAATATAAACGTAAAGAGGATATACGGTATTGATTTCGACTGGCCCGAGCTTTCTTTAGATGCAACACCAGTTTTCTCCTCAACTTCAAAACTGCGAAGAGTATGGAGCAGTTCTGCAAGAATTGGGTTTGATGATTCTGCATTAGGCGGGGGATTGAAAAGGTCGCACCACAGTTCTGGAAACTTAGGGTTGATGTGGATGGGGCAGAGGGAGAAGCCTGAAGTTCTTAGCCGTCTCTCTGATGTGTCAGACAGGTTTTCTCAAGAAGAAGAAGAAGATGATGATGATGACGATGACTTTTCATCGGAAATTCCAAATGAACATGATGATGGTGGGTTTGCAAATGATAGTGCAAAGTCATGTGATAAGTATGTTAGAATTGTCAGCAAACAGATGGTGGGAATATATGTTTCGGTTTGGGTGCGTAAGAGGTTGAGGAGGCACATTAACAATTTGACTGTCTCTTTAGTCGGAGTTGGACTCATGGGCTACATGGGAAACAAGGTAATGCTATGTTTTTTTTATATGTTATTTCGGGTTAACTCAACAATCTTTTGGCTCAAGTAGGGAACACAAAACAATTTTTATTCTTAAAGAACTTTTTTAAGATTGACGTATCAAAGAGAGCACCAAATTCTCGACCCCCATCTTGAGAGAAACCCAACAAGGGCTGAATAGAGAGAGGGAGACAGAAGCCCAAAGGGCTGAATAGAGAGAGGCCCAACAGAAGTTGTGAAGAGAAATAAGATGTGAGGTACCGTTACTGGGACTTAAACCCATGTCCCGTGACCCAATTGCTTGACCAGTAGGACAAACAAGTTTTCTTAATGTACACAAATCTTGGATAATTGCAAAAACATGCGGTGAATTGTGTGCGTTTTGCAAATACTATCGGTGAACTATTTTTTTTGTGTGAATGACATCCCCCAACTGTTTTCCGTCTGCAAATACGTTACCTTTAACGGAAATCAGTCATGTGATAATCACATGCCTTTATTTTTTTTTGGAAATGACAGTTTTTCCCTTTACATTATGTGTGTTTGCAATTTGTAACTCCCATGTGTACATTTTTTGCAATTTGGAACCCTTATGTATACACTTTTGCAAGGGTACTTTTGACTTTAAAAAAAAAATTAACCTCAGTGGATTTGCATATGGAAAATAGTTGACGCATAGTTCACTGATAGTATTTGCAAACACGTCACCGCACGTTTTTGCAATTAACCCTTGCTGTTATGATGGGGGATCCATTTTATGGTTGAGCATCATTACAATCAGATGTTATCATGAACGTTGAAATGCATCATATTACCAATCAGTTATTGAGCTTACTTGCTTTACTATGCAGGGATCTGTTTCTGTAAGCATGTCTCTCTATCAAACGAGGATGTGCTTTGTCTGTTCTCATCTGGCCTCCGGTCAGAAGGATGAAGAGAAGCGCAACTCTGATGTATCAGAAATTATAAAACGTACCCGTTTCTCATCTGTCTTTGATTCAGATCAGCCACAAACTATTCCATCTCATGAGTAAGTGTTTTTTCTGTGCAAGTTAAACTGTCTTCAGAGGGTTAAAGAATGTTTTTTAATTTGTGTTTGGTTGATTTTGGAAACAGTCAGATATTCTGGTTTGGGGATTTAAATTACCGGATCAATATGTTTGACAATGATGTGAGGAAATTAGTAGCTCTGGAACAGTGGAATGAACTTCTCAACAATGATCAGGTAACACTTTTAATCCTCTAGTTCTGTACAAGTCCGGTAAAAAATCATTTTTCATAGCTTTTGAGTTCAAAATACAATCAATATTTGGTATTTCACTGTGTTCCGAACATATTATATGGTTTGTACATGTGTTACGATGAGTATTCCTTAATTTTTTATACTGTACACATAAACAATGCTCTCTCTCTCTCTCTCATGATATGTAATGTTGCAGCTAAACAAAGAACTGCGCAGAGGGCGTGTATTTGGTGGATGGAAGGAAGGGCTTATAGAGTTTCCACCCACTTACAAATATGAAATCAATACTGATAGATATGTTGGTGAAAACCTTAAAGAAGGGGAGAAGAAGAGATCACCAGCATGGTGAGTACAATGAAATGGTTTGAAACTTAATGATATAAGTGAATTGGTTCTAGACTCAAACGAGTCCTTTTTAAACTTGATATAGCTTGATTGATGAATCATATATAATTTCAGAAAATATTTATTCATGACCGAGCTTCATTTCATGATCCTTACGAATCATGTACCTTGTATGTTGTGCAGGTGTGATAGAATACTCTGGTCTGGGAAAGGCATAAAACAACTTTATTATGGGCGCGCAGAAAATAGGCTCTCGGACCATAGACCGGTGAGCTCAATCTTTGTGCTTGAAGTTGAAGTCTTGAACCACAAGAAGTTGCACAAGGCTCTTAGTGTCAACCGTGCTGTGGTGCATCCTGAAATTTTCCTTGATGAGATCAGTGAATCAGAGTCATAGCATATATACTAGGTAAGCAAGCAAAACATCCTCAAACTTCAACTAGTTACAAATTTTGGTTTCATATTTTTGACTTGAAGTGACTAAATTTGTTTCTCAAACAGGGAATTGAAATTCATTTAAGGTTCTTTGAAGTAATTGATAAGTGGGTTACGAGATGAAATCTTCCAACTGCATCTCAGTCCCGTACACAAGAGATGTTCAAGACTCGTTATCATTTTTTTTCGTGGATTATGGGAATAATTAGTTAAATTTTGTGTTAGATGGGGTTATGGGGATGATAGACCTAGCACTTAAAGTTAACACGAACAAGAGAATAATGTATAGGTTGAAAATTAAAGAGTAGATATTTGGTAGAGGATCTGGTGAGAATTGTGTTATAGATTGGGTTCGACGGTTGAATATAAGTAAATTAGATCTGTATACCTCATTATTTTATATAGTAGTTTCCTTTTGGTCTACTTTCTCCTGTACAGATAGAACTATAGATCATATGAAATTTGTTTGGAGTAACGACAGTTCACTACCCCTTACTTTAAATCGTATTAATATACCCCAATGAACATTGCTTTTTGTTGATTTGGTGGTTTGTGGTTTCCTTCCCGGAACCCACATCACTTTTTAATGAATTATTTATTTTCTGATTAAAAAAACATTGCTTTTGTTTCAATTTACCTTCATTTGAATTTTAATGATGAAGATGCCCTTAATTAAAAAAAAATCATATCAAAAATGTAAATTCTAGATTAAGAAGACTATTCGGCATTTATAATTAATTTTTAAAAATATATGCATAAGGAAGGAGCATTTTCGTCATTAAACCTCAAGTTTGGGTAAATTGAAATAAAAATAAAGTTAATCGGGTGAATTAATCCGATTTAAAGTACAAGGTGGTGAATTGAAAATCGATCAAGTATAGGGTAGTGAAGTGTAATTACACCTTTGTTTTATGATCAACTCAATAAGCAATTTCTAGCATACCATCTCTACGTTTATCGTTTATATATTTATCTGGCGGAAAGACTGTTTCAGATCCTATTTTGCTAACTGTTACAGGTTTAATATGTTTTACAGGGTCTCGAAATAGCTCACTGAATCAGGAGAATTCACCATACAAGTGAAGCATTATAGTCAAAAAAGAGACCACCACCTCGGTAGGTTGAGTTAGTTGCATCAACTTTGATTCATGTGTCCTAAATAGATTTGTTTAAGGATAAGTTTGGTAAGAATAAAACACAAGAAACAACAGAAACTGTACCAGAAAACCATCTCATTGTACATTCATACCTGGGGCTTTACATATAGATACGATAGTGGCCCATTTCCTCATCCATGTCCATGGAGCTCAACATGATGATCCTGATAGCTTTCTTAGTTTTGTTCTTACATGGCAATGGAGTTTTGTCTGGTGACAATCCTTTAGTTATTGGCTACTACAAGGAAACATGTCCCTTAGCAGAAGAGATTGTGAGGCGAAATGTGGAGATTGCGGTGCTCAAAGATCCGAGAATGGCTGCTTCACTCCTTCGCTTACATTTCCATGACTGTTTTGTTCTGGTGAGAACTTCAAGATCCTCAATGCTTATTCTAGGGGATAATTGCAAAAATGTACCTTGAGTATTCATGTTTTGCAACTTGTAACCCTCTTCATTGATAATGGCGAAAAAAGTACCCTGAACTTGTCTTTTTGTTACAATTTTTACAAAATGACGATTTTAGCCCTGCAATTTAGATTTAAAAAATAATAAGTAAAAAACAAAAAACCGAAAATTTCCCATTTTCTTCCTATTTGTATCGTAAATTGAGGTATATCAAAATTTGGATTTTTTGTTCTTTAATCATTATTATTTAAATTTAAATTCTCAAGGGTAAAATCGTCATTTTCAAATAACTTTATACAAAGTGCAACAAAAAGAAAATTTCATGGTACTTGTTTGCAATTATCAAAGAAAATGGCTACGAAATGCAAAAAGTGGATACCTCAATGTACTTTTTTTGCAATTATCCCTTTATTCTACTCTGTAACTTGCTGGGTTTCTTGATATTGATCTGTACATGGAACAGGGCTGTGATGGATCTGTACTTTTGGACAATTATGGGGGCATAGTCAGTGAAAAGC
Organism: Erodium maritimum; assembly: GCA_963921825.1. Lineage (NCBI taxonomy): Eukaryota > Viridiplantae > Streptophyta > Magnoliopsida > Geraniales > Geraniaceae > Erodium > Erodium maritimum. Next base: position 67,621,731 of record OY997592.1, on the reverse strand, counting down.
TAGCCGGGCCAAATATCAACTCTCTGCGTGGATTCGAGGTCATCGATAGGATTAAATATCTTCTTGAAGAGGCTTGCCCTTATACAGTCTCATGTGCTGATGTTCTTGCTCTTGCTGCTCGTGATTCAGTCGTTCTGGTAATCATACTCATCTCTCTTCTGATAAATCTGATAAAAAGCTCTTGTTTATGATGATGATGCAGAATTGATCCTAACCAAACTTTGTTCCTGATTTTACCAGAGAGGCGGGCCAAATTGGCCTGTTTCGTTAGGTAGGAGAGACTCTCTGGATGCGAGCTTCAATGGAGCTAATTTGTTCATACCTTCACCCAATTCCTCGCTGGTGGGTCTGATAGCAAACTTTAAGCAACAGGGTCTTGACATAGGAGACTTGGTTGCTTTATCAGGTACATGCTCAAACATTGTTAGATCTGGTAAATTGCACATAACTGCCTTTATGAATTGCCCACAAACACAAAACCCCATAATATAACTTTCACATACACGTACTGCTTTATGAATTTTCACGTGGGGCATCTTACAAAATGGTCAGGAACCATCATAATTACGTTTCTTTTCGTCACATGAGTTCGTGAGTGAATTTTAAAATATCCCAAAATTTTCTATTCTGATATCAATTTAATTTCGTTCTCGAAATCCTCCAAGGTCACGTGACGATAAAATTAAAAAATGTTAGTAGTTTCTGTCTGTTTTGTACGATGAAAGCACGCTAAAATTCACAAGGGTGGTCATTTGTCCACTGAAATATTACTATATATTTGTGTGCAATTTACCCTGATAGATCAGACAACGATTATGTACCTTAACACATCGGTCTTATAGGTAGTCACACGATGGGGGTGGCAAGATGCTTGAGTTTCAGGCAAAGGATATACGATGTGAGCTACAGTGAACAGTACGATCATTACAAGAGATACACTACCTTTAGGAGAATCCTAGGTTCCATATGCCCGGAATCAGGAGGGGACAATGACTTGGCGCCACTGGATTATGTTACTCCGGCGAGGTTTGATAATCACTACTACCATAATGTTCTGCAAGGAAAGGGGTTGTTGGGTTCTGATAATGTGTTGGTGGAGGAAGATGAAGAGGGGGAGATAATGAAACTGGTGTGGACTTATGCACGTGATGAACAGCTCTTCTTTAATTCGTTTGTAAATTCAATAATTAAGATGGGTAACATCAATGTTCTTACCGGAGGAGAAGGTGAAGTTAGGAAACATTGTAGGTTTGTTAACAATTAGGACTTTATTTGTCGTTTAATTTTCCTTTATATTGATTTAAAGTAATCATCTAATGAATTAGAATGAATTAAAAGTCAAACTGGTAGTTTAAAGTTGAATTACAATTTTATAATTGAATGTTCAATCATAATTTCATACTTCTGCACATTTTTACCTACAAACCCTTTTCACAAGATAAGTAGGAGTGGGCAATTGATCCTTTCACGAACCCAATCCGATATTATCGGTTTAACATATCTTGGAATCAGTCCCAATCCAAAACTCAATTCTTCACAGTGAGACCGATTAGTTCGATGGGGTTGGTTAGTGGTTTTAATCAATCAACCACTTTACTACATGTAAGTAAGTACAGATTTGGATACCAATAAACATACATAGATTTTCATTTCAAACCAAAACATTAGTATATTGTTCAAAACAAAAGAAAAATTACATATAAAACAAAGAATGTGGAGGAACACGTCATTTGGCATTCTAAAACGACAACGAAAATGCACCTCCTTGTATATACAGGCTTAGTGCCGAAGTAATCACGCATTAAACATTTGTTCGATTCTTTCCGGTCTCGTGCGACGTAGCTTCTAATCCGAGGTTTGTACTGCGGATATTACGTCGTCTAACAAACCCTTGAACGACTTCAATGTACATGTATTTTTTTAGCGCTACCTCCAATATTTGCTCGAAAGCATGTCATTTCGACAAATAAAAATGGACACATAATTCAAATGTAGGAGGAGGAAAATGAAAGTGTGTTCTGTCAGAGTCAATAGCCCATATTTATACATAATTTGGAGATAAGGATAATTAATTTTGGCTAATTTCACTCAAAAAAATTTCAAGGTTACAAAATTAGCCACTCAAATTTCTTGGCGCCGGTACTGTGTGATGGTGGTGAGATCAATGTCAGCCCTCACTGCTAACATCGAATCGTTGACTCCCCGCCGGCTTCCCCAACAATGTTGTCTTAACCAGCTATGTCAAGTGCTTCCAAAGGTTATACATTACAACACTCCCCCTTTTTATCCCAATGTACATGCTCCAAGAGTGTCAAATCTAAGCAAATCCGAGGGATTTAACCCACAAAAGACTTCATTTGTAGCTAATTATCATACGAATGAGAGTCACTTTATCATTACAACACTCCCCCTTGGACACCATTATTTGTAGGATAAACTTCATCCCACTACCCTAAAAAAACTTAAATTCCAACCCACTACCCTAACGAAACTTAGTTTCATCTCACTACCCTAACGAAACTTTTAGTGTCAATGTAGTACCTACCGTTAACTTGACATCCATTTTTGGACGGAAAATGGTAAAAAGTCCAAAATACCCCTCACTAACACTCAAATTTTCAACAGCATGCCATTGATTTTCAAAAATTCTTTTTATTTATTTATTTTATATAAATCAGTTTTTTGTTTTTTAAAAATCAGTTTATTCTTAAAAAAAATCAGATTTTATTTTTTAAAATTAGTTTTTATTTTAAAAATCAAATTTTATTTTCTGAAAAATTAATATTTTATTTTAAAAAATCAGAATTAACTTTAAAAAATTAGTTTATTCTTCAAAAATTCAGATTTTATTTTTTAAAATTAGTTTTTATTTTAAAAAATAATATTTTATTTTAAAAAATCAGAATTTACTTTAAAAATCAGTTGTTTCTTAAAAAAATTCAGATTTATTTTTATAAAAATCACTTTTTATATTATAAAAATTAGATTTTTAATTATTTTATTTAAAGTTTATTATTTTCATCAAACCAGATTTTATGTTTAGAAAATCAGTTTTATTTAAAAAAATCATATTTTAATTATTAAAAATCAGTTTTCTATTTTATAATATTTATTTTTTCTTCTAAAAATCAGTTTCCTATTTTATTTGTTAAAAATCAGTTTTCTATTTTATTTGTTATTATTAATAATTCTTTTTCTAAAAAATATTTGTAAATCGTGTTCATCCTCTTTCCAGATCTAGTTTTGGCACACCATGTTCTTGCTCAAGCATTGAAGAACAGAAATTCAATTTGTACATGAGGTTTAAAATAGAACAACCAAAATTGTTCATCACAGTTTGTTCACAAATTACATCAAAATCAGAAAATTTCCCACAATCTTCTCATTCCACACCCCACACCCCACCTCCCTTACCCACCTCCATCTTCATATCCAAAAACCAGATCTGATTTCCCTACCGACGCCGTTCCTAACCGGAGTGAAACAGGGAGCCGCGACCGGTGGCAGGATGTGGTCACTGGGCTCGGCGGCGCTCACTGAGTCGACCTCGAGTTCCACCACCTCGTCGTGCTCCTCGGCTTCCAGTCCCTGGTTTATTTACGCCCACCCGAACCCGGAAGAGCTCATGAGTGTTGAGGATGGTGATGAAGCCGATGGGGGCGGAGGGGTGAGGAGGCGATGGGGGCGGAGGTGGCCGGAGGAGCTCAGATCTGGGTGGAGATTTTGGAGAGGGGGTAGTGGCTGCTGAATGTGTAATTGGAGAGAAAATGAAGGGTTGAGGGTTTAGAAATAGGTTAGAAATAAATTAAAGGGTAAAATTGTCTTTACGCATCAGTTAGTGGCACATGGGAGGCACATGCGTGACTTTTCCGTCCAAAATCTGACGGCGTAAGGGGTTGGGTACTAAATTGACACGAAATTGAAAGTCAGGGTAGTGAGATGAAACTAAGTTTCGTTAGGGTAGTGAGTTGGAATTTAACTTTTTTTAGGGTAGTAAGAAAAAGTTTACCCTTATTTGTAAATAATTACATAAATACATAATAATGGTGTCTAAAGGAGAGTGTTGTAATAATATCCGATAAATCTATCCATACAAACATAAATAAAGCTATTGAAAAAACCTCAACTGTTCTTCCATCGTCTTTATTTGCCATACAAAGAAAACATCACTTTTATCATTACAACACCATCCCCTAAACACCACTATTTGTAAATAATTACACAAATACATAATAACGGTGTACAAGGGTGAGCGTTATAATAATAGCCAATTGAACATCAATCCGAAAACAAATAAGAAAGCAATGGTAAACACCTCGATGCTCCAACACCAATTAAATTTATCATAAATACGATCTGATCTAACCTATCCTGAAACAGAAACTATGCTAGTAGGTGTTTCCAACCCATTACAAATTTCATTTAATTTGCAATTTGGTGTGTTGAAGGCTTGAAGCTACATATGTCTCTGTTCTTATTTGCTACATATATGGTAAAACTTAATTCAAGTTGATTTTATCAACATGATGATGGGCAATGGGCTGATCATCAAGACAACAATTAACCACCAAACATACATAAGAGATATAAAATGTACTATTTGTAATTTGCATGAATTTTATGTCTAAAATACTTTAATTGTCCACCATATGTGTGGAAGAATTAACTTGTCTTTTAATTGTCAGATAAGTGCATCACTTTAAATATTAAAACACTACTCCTCAAACATCAATATTTGTAGATAATAATATTTACATAATAATGATGTCAGAAAAGAGAATGTCATAATAATAATAGTAATATCCACATGTAGACCAACAAGTAAAGAAGCAATTTAAGTAGTTTATTTATAAAGTTGATATAGTGAAGAATTCAACAAGTCATGTAAATTGACAAATCATTATGCAAGAGACTAGCCCTGAAATGTTGAGCTTATTTAATGTGTTCATACAACTTCTAAACATTCTTTGACAAAATACAAAAGGGGGAGAAAGGACATCAGTTGAGAAAGTTTTAGCATCAATGCAAATTCAGCCGCAAATTACCCATTACACTTCCAAGATTCATCACATGTCCTCAAATTAATTAAACTCTTATCTCCAATGAATTTCCCACAAAATAATATTGAAAAATTGAAACTTCAGAGAAAATACAACAAAAAACGAGAACTTTTAACATGAATAATGAACAAATCTGGTGGAAAAGAGATGGAAAAATGCGATCGGAACCTGTCGAGATTCAAAGAGACATCATCAAATCAGTGTATTGATTGAGCATTGAATATATATCGTCACCTCGCACGAACTCTCTCATATGAGTAAAAACAATCTAGAATCAAACCCATCACAGCAACAAAAAAAACATTTGAGATGAGACCATGGGCTAATCAGATTGAAATTAGGCAAATTGCGATCAGAACTATTTGAGATTCAAGTACACATCATGTAATCAGTGGATTGACAGACTATTGAATTTCTATCGTCACCTCGCAGTAAGAGAAATTTCTATACATACAAAAAAAAAGATAAATCAGAGACAAGGAGCTTAGAAAAATTGAAACCTGCGGAGAAAATTGGATAAAGTGGGAAAGCTCAGAAAGAAATTAGAGATTGTGCCGTCATCGACGAATCTCTGGAACACGAGATTTCTTCATCACAGCAGGAGATAAAAACAGATTAGCAAGCGGATGGGCCGAGCTGCGAGATCGGCGCCGCTGTGTGTATTGATGAGATGTGATGTGAGGTTGAGGATGAGACTTTATATAGGCCCCAATCTCAGCAGCTTCAAACCCTAATTCGATTTGTCCGTTGAAGTGGGGTCCACTATCAGGGGAGGATCAACGGTGTGTGGAACATTTGCATCGTACGTCGGGTCAAACGGCCGTATGGCGGACGTATGTGTTCATCAGAGGCTCTTTTTAATTTGCACGTCTGGTTGCACGACGTGTGTTCGGACGTATGGTGCATACGTTCGGTTGCACGCCGTGGGTATGTCATATGGTTCCGAACGTATGGTTCATACGCTCGGTTGTAAGCGTGTGTATGTCTTATGGTTCGCAATCTGGAGTAGTCGACTATATACCAATGTCGAGAGAAAAAGTATAAGAGCATCTACAACCTACTATTTATTTACACGGCTTACGGTTTAGTGAATCGCGAGTTACACGTTGTGACGTACGTGGGCATGAATCTGATTCATTAAACCGTGAGTCGAAATCACGAGTCGCGACTTGCGCTTCACAAAGGTAAGTCGTGAGTTGCGATTTGCAAGTGGACCGACAAAGAATGGAAGCACGACACGTGGCGTTGGTGTGGTGAAGTCGATCGTTGAGCTCCAACAATCAACAACGGATACTTTTTTAATTCATAAAAATTGAATTTTAACCCCAAAAGAATTAATTTCCCCGTCTATAAAATACCATCCATCACTTTCATCAACGCACACATAGTTTACCTTTATTTCCAACTTTCTCTTTCATTGGTGGTCCTCGTCTAACGTCGATGGTCTCTGTGTTTGTTGTTAGGTGGATCTCGATGGTGTAGAGTTTTATTGGAGGCGATTGGATGAGTGGTGGTGTGAGCTCGGTCTTGCAATCAAGAGGGGTTGTATTTACGCTTTCACACTGGTCGGTGGTTGTCCATTCGGGATGGTATGTGATGGGTGCTTTGGTTCCAATTAGCGGGTCCATCCAGCATCTATCTGGTGGTTGCACGTTTGCTGGAGAGGTTTAGAGGCCAGAAGTTGGAGCGACAACGTTGCGGTGTGCTCGAGGTGGCGATCTCACTGAGGGTTTCGGAGTCTTTGTCGCACGCGACTAAGGTTGTGCCTCATCTTCGTGGCACTGGTGAATTCACAGGCGGAGCGCGATCGATCGATATCTAAGATGTGGCGGCTAGAGTGTGCACAGTGATGACGAAATCGTTAGTGGTGTACGATTGACCGATATCAAGGACGTGATGGTTGTAGTTATACGTGATGCTAGTAAAATCACGGATTCAAGGGACTTTACATAGTTCAACGGGGGTCCGCGAGTACTCCCCCCTCATTAACCATAAGATGACATCGGTTCTATCAAGTACTGGTACGATATTCTCCTACTAGATCCGAAACCAGCATTTTTATGTTCTAAAATCGGAACACATCGTCAATTGACACTTTCTTTTGGAAATGACACGTTGTCATATCTCACTGCCTTCAACAACTATACAATTTGGAAATGACATGTTGTCCTATCTCACTGCCTTGAACAACTATACAAGATATATATTTTTTAATCAGTGATGTTTTATAGATGTCCCACTAAAAATATGGGATAGTCTGCTCAAAGCAAACTCGAGAACTACAAAAACGAATCATCAACAAGATCCCAACAACAACCAAAACTCAAGAACAACACAGAAAACAAAAACGAATCTGTTCCAAAACAAACACAACCAAAATCAAACTGAACAACTCAAGCCACCACCTCTTTGGATTGAATGGGACTCCAACAGGCGATATCAAAAACGGCCACTATCACTCGGCAAAACTCCATGCACCACACTACCGAAATAGGACCAAACTACTATCAATGAGTGAAGGAGAAGGTCATCGACTGTTAGGAAAAATTTCTTCACCGTTGTTGGTGACAAGATCCTTTTCTTTAGAATCTGATTCTCCCGACTGTTCCGCACGGATATATAAACAACTATCGCAATATCCCCATGTCGACACTTTTAAAACACTTCGACATGTTTCATAGCTTTGTGCTTGCCTCACGAAGTCTGGGCTTTTACAATTATCTGTAGTTGGATTTGGTCTCTCCTGATTGACCCTTTTTGGGTCGATGCCACGAAGCATTTTGTTTTATTAATATATTTGTTCCCGTTCAAAAAATATTTATATTTTCAAATTTGTTATATATATTAGAATTTTCAATCTTTTATTTCTTTCATTTGATTCTTTTTCATTTTCAATTTTGGAATTTATATTTTGTTCAAATTATATCGGCTTTATTCTAAAAATATGTAAAAGGGTAAATTACAAATGCATACCCTTAAGTATGCACGTTTAACCGATGCATACCCTTAAGTTTGAACTTAACCGATGCATACCCTAACGTTTCGTTTATTAACAGAAAACCCCTTCCGTCCACTTTTCCATCCAAAATCTGTTACTTTTTTCAGAATTACTCAAACTACCCTCAACTGTTACTCAAATTTACACTATCTATCCTTCTAACCCTAAACCTAATTTATCTTTAAATAAATTTTTAACTATTCTTTTTCTTTTAACTATTTTATTTTTTTTCTTTATTATTTATTTTTAATTCTTTTTCTTTATTTATTTTATCTCTTTTTAATTTTTTTTTTCAAAAATCAATTTAAAAATCACATTTTAATTTCAAAAATAATTTTTAGTTTAAAAAAATCATATTTTTATTTAAGAAATTATTTTTTTATTTCAAATTCTGTTTTTTTCTTCTTCTGTCTATTTTATTTTTAAAAATAAGTTTCAATTATATTTGTGAATTATGAGTCTTGATTTTTTTAATTCAATTTTTTAATTTTCATTTTTTAAATTCTTTTTTCTAAATTCAACATCAATTTTATTTTTATTTATTTTCTTTTCTTATTTATTCTTTAAAAATGAATTGTTCTTCGTGTTTTCTTCATTTGGGAATGAAAGAGCATCATTCTTCCCATTTGCCGAACCCTACAAAATTCAAATCAGTTCAAAAATTCAGATCTGGGTTACAAATACAATTACAGTTACAAAAAATATTGCAAAATTTTCAACAAAAAACTCTGGGTTCATCCTCGTTGCCCAGCTCCAGCTCCATCTTCATCCTCGATGCTCCAGCTTATCTTCATCATCGCAGGTCCAATTTTTTTTTTTAAATCTGGGTTCATCCTTGTTGACCAGCTCCATCTTCATCCACGATGCTCCAACTCATCTTCATCATCGCAGGTCCAAAATTTTCAAAAAAAAATGGGTTCAAACAAATCTGAACCAAATCAAACCCCCATATCCCCAAATTGAACCCAGAGAAACCCTAAAGCTATTGCCGTCATAAAAAATGAATCAAACAAATTGGGATGGAACATGGAACAAACAAATTGGAACATCAAACATCAAACAAAATCACAGAAACCGTTTCAAAAAAAATTCAGCCTGAGATGCAGAGAAGACGAACGAACCACGCCGACGTTGAACTCGAATTCGGAAGAGATGAGTTCAGATCCGACCAGACCCGCCATGGTGTTCGCCGAATTTACATGCCTCAAGCTCCGATCTGGACGAGGACTTGCACCCCTCTCTCTCTCTCTTTGTTTTTTTTTCAGATCTGAGACATCTTCTTCTTCTCTGAACTATGATGAACACGAACACTATTTTCTTCTTCCATTATTTTTTATTTTAATTGTAATTTTGATTTTTAATTCTAAGGGCATTTTGGGTATTTAAAAAGAAGTTAACGGAATATGGATGAAAAAGTGGACGGAAGGGGTTTTCTGTTAATAAACGAAACGTCAGGGTATACATCGGTTAAGTTCAAACTTAAGGGTATGCATCGGTTAAACGGACATAATTAAGGGTATGCATTTGTAATTTACCCGATGTAAAATGTCCAAAAATACCCCGCATTTCTTTCTTTTAATCCTGTTTATTTTCATGTTTTCCTTAATTTTCATTTTTGTGATGCAGATAGTCTCATGCTTGTCCTTTAATCAAAGTACCAATTTGCAAATCCAGATGATAGAAAGGATATCAGTTGTGAAAGTTTTGGCATCAATGCAATTCAGCCGCAAATTACCCATTACACTTCCAATACTCATCACATGTCCTCAAATCATTTCAACCATATCTCCGATGAATTTCTCACAATCACATTAAGATTTAAGAAGTTTAATTATTATCTGTGCATAAAATTGAAATTGAAATAATATTTTTAAATTGAAACTTCAAAGGAAAAAAAAAACAAATCTGATGGAAAAGGAAAAGGAGGGTGAAAGTGCGATCAGAACCTGTCGAGATTCAAAGAGACATCATCAAATCAGTGTATTGATTGAGCATTGAATATATATCGTCACCTCGCACGAACCCTAATTTTGGGGATAAAAACAATCTAAGAACAAACCCATCACAGCAAAAATCGAAATTGCGATCAGAAACATTTGAGATTAAAATAAAACATCATGTAATCAGTGGATTGACAGACTATTGAATTTCTATCGTCACTTCGCATTGAAACTTGTGGAGAAGATATGATAAAATTGTGAAAGCTCAGAACTTCTTAGAGGATTGTGCCGTCATCGACGAATCTCTGGAACACGAGTTTTATTCATCACAGCAGGACACGAGAATAATCTAAAACGATTATAAAAACGAGAGAAAAAAAGTAGCAGCGCTAGAGCCGATCTGAGAGAGATCGGCTACGCTTTGTGTATGGTATGAAGTTTGGGTATGGGGGTGAGACTTTATATAGGCCCAGTTTTGACCTTCAAACCCTAATTCCATCCTCGAGTCAAGGATTTGTTTTTTTTATTCTATATATAGTTTTAATAAAACGTTGAGGTGGGCCCCGCTATCTGGAGAACTAGCCGTTGCCGGTTAAAAACGTTTGAAAAACTAAACCAATGATAAAAAGGATTGAAAAATCTTTGAGACTTTTGAAGGAACCAACTAAAAGTAGTACAAAAGAAAAACACATAAAATAAAACAAACCGGAACTAAACATTGTGAAAAGGGTAGTAATGTCGATGCTATTTAGACACGAAGGTAGGTCGTTCAACCTCTTTAACTCGTTTGTTTGTGTGGGCTGAGTTGGAAAGACTCGGTTTGGCGACCAATAGTACTTGACCCTGGGTAACTAAGGAGGGGATGACTTGACGATTCTTATTGGCAGTTTTGTAAGAGCACCTCCAACGGTTGATGCAGAACTGTTGTAGGCGAGCCGTCGCAGGTGCTGCAACGGCGTGCTGCAACAGCTAGTCGTGGTAGGCGTCGTGGTTTAGGGTGTTGTCGTAGGGGGTCGTCTCAGAAGACTGCAACGACATGACTAGCCAGCGTAGGCTCAACGGCTAGTCTGTGGGCCAATCCCACACCGACGCATGGCTGCCCAAAATAAAAAAAAATCCTATAAATACTATTTGACCCCAATCCAAAAACTCACACCTCTTCTACTTTATACTTCTTTTCTTCTCTTGGTCTCTTTTTATTTTTCCTACATTGCTTGATAATGGTCGCCCAGAAGACTTGGAACTCATCATCGACTCGTTGAACGTGGGCGACGAGTCTCAGCACATTGAAGAAGAGCTCAATTGTCACATCGAATCCTACACCTCCTCCCTCCAACCCACCCAATCCGTCTCATCGCAATTCAACCCACTCCAACATTCCCAATGGGCACAACCGCAATTCCCCAACCTACCTAATCTACTCTGGGAAAGCGATCGAGAAGAAGGGCGAAGAACCCTGGATCTGCATCGACTATAGGTCCGCGGTTGAAATGAGGCATCTAGGAGGAGGGACAGTTGACTAGGTCATGGCTTAACCTTTCTGTGGATAACATCGCAAGGAAGAACCAGAAGAACGACATGTAGTGGCACAAAGTCGGAGTTGAGTTTGCCCAGACGAGGAAGTGAGGCGACCCAGAACAGTTGTGGAAGAATTGCAAGGAATATTGGCATCAGGTCAACAAAAAGGTCACTAAATTTCAAGAGAAATATATAAGTATGGAGCGCAAAGGTCAAAGTGCGAGATGCGACCTTGACATCATGGAAGCCGCTGAAAGGCGTACAAAGAGGAGGAAGGGCACGAGTTTGCCAAGAAGAATATTTGGAAAATCGTGAAGGGGTAACTAAAGTGGAAGAACTTCATGCTCCCGCAATTGGTGTCGACTTTGATGTCATGGAACTCGATGCAGGGTTGAAGCAAGCAACCAAGTGTACTAGGTTGGACGGCAATTACAACTACACATCGGGTGATGGAACCTCGATCGAGTTGAACTCACTTCCACGGGAGGAGCCTCCAACCAGAAAAAAGCCAAGGCTAGAGCTAGAGGCAAAGGGAAACAAGTGGAGGCGGAACTGATCATTCCACCCACAACAGTTTAGTTTCTTTAAGATTTTGGTGAGCGCTAAACTCAAATGACTGACCGCCATACCGAAACTACTACAACCAAAGCAAAGATACAACAATATGTGCTTCAAATGTTAGTGGCAGTGCAGAGCCAAGACACAACCAATATGACCGCGCGTGAACGAGATGCTCTTACCGCACTCATAGAGAGTAGGGAAATGTTTAGAGTCTATTTGATTTATTAAATGTTTGCTGTAATTTGGTTTGATGTCTTAAAGAAATTGTTACGATGGAGTGAAGCTAATTGAAATTGTTAGTTGTCTGGAAACGATATAATTTTAATCAATCAAATACCCGATGTTGAAGTAATAATATTTTTGGAAAAAGATAAAACATATAACATTATAAATCGAAAATAGACACCATTGAAGTAGTCTATAACCTTGATGATATATCATACATCAATCTGATCTACGAATAATTTATTGTTTTTTATCGAGTTATAATAATATACCTTGCACCAAATAAAATTTTCCCGACTCCCTCTTGATTACTCCGGAGTGTCTTAATTCAGCTCTCTATGCCATTTTAAATGAAAGAAGAAAATGTTGGGTTATTTTATAATCTAACGTGTGGGCTTACAAATTGGACAAGTATATTTGGGGTCAATGATTCGTATTGGGCTACTAGTTGGGAAGCCCAATTTAAAACATTAATTAGTATGAGCTTTGTAATGTGTGATACCCATATAAATCTGATTAGAGTAATGGGCTTTATTCAGATTCTATATATAAAAGCATATTAGGGTTTGGTCCCCAAGATTAATCAGCCGTCTCTCTTTTCTCCTCCATCCCCATCTGTAGAGCGAGAGATTTTGAGAGAGCATAAGGGATTGATCTGTGGAAGGCCAAACCAATCTCGTTCTCGTTATCGACATGGAATCATCATGTACGCTTTCTGTGTTATTTTATATTTAAATCCTGATTATTTGACTAAGCGTTGGATTCTTAAGAGATTCGATTAGGGTTCTAACAAGTGGTATCAGAGCCACGCTTCAGTCGAATTTTTGGGTTTTATTTATTGTCTTTGTTGGATTAATTGTACGTGAGGTTGTTTTGATTTCAATGGCTTAAATTTTTTTGTCTTTACTGTCGATGCTCATATACATATGTTTTGATTGGTACGTATATGATGGGTTGCAGTAATATAAGGTTATATGTTGATTCAATGTCTTTTGGTGATATATATATCATGAACAATTGTGGCCGAGAGCCTGTTTTGACGTACTAAGTTTGTTTTGTTTTGATCTTCATGTCATGTATATACATGACATGTATTATTCTTTTGAGATCACTTATTCTAAGGCTTACCTTTGTGCTTGCTGTATGCGTGTTTGAAGCAAATTAATTTACAGTGGCTTTGTATATATTGTTGTGTTAATATATATAAGGTTGATCAATTGATTGTTTGCTTTGACTTAAAGATATGGTTTGGTTGATCTCGTAAGTTGTTGTTTTTTTACTTGATAATCATATGTTTGTATATATCTTTTTTATGCTAAATTGGTCAACAACAGCTTATACATATCATATACATATACATATGTCGTGTACTCTACATGCTATTGTAATTTACGGTAATAGTTGATTAAAGTTGTTGTATAACCTTTGTTATATATTTGTTGAATTATTATCGTATAAGTGTGTATATGTACGTGATTTAGTTAATCATAGTGTTACTGTTGTTCACCGTGTGGTGGTTTATGTGAATAAAAGTATAGTAGCTTTATAGGTGATTAATGTATATACGGTTGATTCTTTTGGAATTGGGAAGTGCTTAATATAATTTTAGATTTAGGTCCCCTATTTTGAATAAGTAAATCGACACATAAAGTTGCCAAAGTAACCTCTTGTGTGTAGGTTTATTTATTTTGAAATAGCGGGATATGTGTGTTCATTGTTCATGCGATCAATGCTCGGCCCAAAGGAAGATCGCTGATTGGCCGAACAATGAATTCGATATCAAAAATTTCAGGTTTGGGCACTTACTTATATTAATTTTGTCCCCTATTTTAAATGAGTGGATCGACGTATAAAGTTGCCAAAGTAACCTCTTGTGCGTAGGTTTGTTTATTTTAAAATAACGAGATGTGTGTGTTCATTGTTCATGCGGTCAATGCATCGGCCCAAAGGAAGGTCATTGATTGGCCGAACAATGAATACACGTGTGGGAATGGTGTGTGGCGATTGTAAAGTTTTCATGTTGATAACATACCGACCCAAAGGAAGGATGTTATTTGACCGAATTTATCGTCAGCACTTGATTTCTGCGTGCAAGAGTACCACTTACGAATTAATGATTCTATCCAAACATAGACATTAATGTTGTGCTAAGTATCTTGGTTGTATGGGCCCATCACTTCGGTTGATTGGAAATTGTGTATCACATGACAATTGTTTGCTTATTCTTAATGTGTTATAACATGATTTTCAATGTTTGAGCTTATGTATTTATTTGTTCTGTATTGATAGTTACTATCTGCTGCTAATATCAATGCCAACATGAATTCAATTCTTGTGCTTAACGACACAAACTTTAGGAGATAGAAAGAGAACATTCTGTTAGTTCTCGGTTGTGTGGATCTAGACTATGCGATAAGGTTTGAACAACATGCTTCTCTTGCGAAGAAAAGTTCCACTTAGGATAAGGTGAACTTTGAGAAGTGGGAGCATTCGAATCGCCTAAGTCTGATCATGATCCAACGCAATGTTCTAGAAACATTTAGAGCAGGTCACGCGGGACCTGGATACATCAGGTATCGAAGATGGCCGCCGCAGAGTGTCCTTCGCAGCTCACCTGCTGAGGGACGGCGCCTACCACTGGTGGAGGCGTGTGAAGGACAGTGTCGGGCACGACTACGACATTTTCCAGGAGTTGTTTATGGCACAGTACTTTCCCGAGTCGGCTCGGCTGGAGCGACATCGGCAGTTTCTGGACCTGGAGCAGGAGGGGATGACAGTGGCAGATTACGAGGCCAGATTCACAGCCTTGGCCAGATTCGCGCCTGAGATGGTGATGACCGAGAAGAACCGTTGCCTGCGGTTCCAGGGAGGACTGAGGCTGGAAATTCGGAACCAGATCCTCGCCTTGAGACTGAGGAAGTACACAGATCTGGTAGACACCGCAGCGACGGTGGAGCAGGGGATCCGGGATGCGGCCAGGACCCGTGAGGTTCGGCAGCGACCGACCAGCTTTGTAGGGCCGTCCGAGTCACGAGACCCGAGGAGACAGAGGACCACAGAGTTCCTCCGACCACTTGCTCATCACGGTGGAGCGAGACAACTGGGGTCGGTGACAGCAGTGGGGCCAGTCGCTTCAGAGAGACAGCCGAGATGCTTTAGCTGCGGGCAACTAGGCCACATGCATCGAGAGTGTCCGTTGGGCACGGGGTCGAGAGTCGACGAGACCAGGTGTCACCGATGCGGCCAGGTTGGGCACATTATGGCCAGGTGTATTGAGCCGTTGGGGGCAACGTCAGCGCGGCGACCACAGCAGTCGTATACCGCGCGGTCGCCCAAAGGCCGCCCTCAACGGCTCAATACACCTGGCCATAATGTGCCCAACCTGGCAATTTACAAAACCCGGGCAGATTCGCCATGTCGGGCGAATCGGGCCTTTAAGGGTCCTTTATCGACATTGTCGGGGTTACGTTGGGCGTTGAGTTATTTAATTTTCGGCTTTTCCTTCTAGTTTAAAAGTGAGTTAAATCTGTGTCTTTTAGATCGTGCTGCGGACCGAGGCAAGGGGAGGCTCGGCGAGTGACTGCGATCATCTCGGGTTTAGTGGAGCGCTTTTGGAGTTGCTTACGAGGTAGGGAAAAGTAGCCGGATCTCGGCCCTGACTAGGGAAGGTTAACTGTAGAATTGCATGTGACACCGGGGTGTCGTGGGTTATTTAGGTTATCGAATATTAGAAATGTATGATACGGAATCGTAGCAATTATTAGAAATGCATGATACGGGATTGTAGCGTTTAAGAGAAAAGCATGTGACACTTAGTAGTGTCGTAGGAACAAAGGACTTAGCGTTAACTGTTTACTGGAGGCATATGACCATGCCCGGAGGTTGTTTGTGAAACTAGCGATATTAGGACTGTTGGAGGCATCGATTATGCCGGAGGTTGTTGTGCGTTAATTGTTGTTGAGTTTGGGTGGCCTTGAGTGCCCGTGTTAATTGTTGTTGAGTTTGGGTGGCCTTGAGTGCCCGTGTTGATGGTTGTTAAGTTTGGGTGGCCTTGAGAGCCCGTATTTAATTGTTGGTGTCTTGGGTGGCCATGAGAGCCCGTGTCTTACTGTTGATGTCTTGAGTGGCAGTGAGTGCTGTGGGGTTGTTGAACCCGAGTCTTGACTATTGGTGGTTTTGAGTGGCCGCGAGTGCCCGTGAGGTCGTTGACTCGTGAGTCACTGTTGGTGTATTTTGGGAGGCCGTGAGTGCCTGTGGGGGCTGTTGAGTCCGCGTTTTAGGGTTGGTATCTTGGGTGGCCATGAGTGCCTGTGGAGTGTTGAACCTGTGTTTTTGCTGTTTGTTGAACTGTGATTGTGTTTGTGATTGTGGTTACCTGAGGTTGTGGGCCCGCTTCATTAAACGGGGGTCCTCGATCACACGCGTCTGCACGTTCAGACGAGGTAGGGGGCCCGCCTGTCAGTAAAGGGGTCCTGGCCGCGCGTGTGTGGTTCGGTGGTTGTGAGTGTGATAGGTTGACAGTCTGATCCGACTTTGTGTCGAGGAAATGCGACAGGTCGACCGCCTGACCACGTCTATGATCGGTTAAGGGCGCGAGGGAGGTTACTGAGCAGCTGGTTTGCGATCCTTTGTGATCTTGTTTGGTGTGCGATCCTTGTGATCTTGTTTGGTGTTGCGTAGTTCCTTGAGTCCTTGGAAGAGGTCGTGATCGTTGTGTCGTGTCTACTTACGTGTTTGAGTGTCGAGTCGTTCGAGGAAGGTCACCGTGGGTGTTTGTCAGTCAGAGTACTTGGGTTGGGGACAGTGATCCCCGGGGTTGAGTTTGTTGTTGGTGTTACCGGCATTGTCTGCTAATTATGCCGTAGTCAGTCTGTTATCCGTGGTGGTGAGCGAACGCTCACCCCTAGCTGCTTTTCCTACAGGTACTGTTCGTGGGACGGACTAGGTGAGCTCTCGAAGCTTGTGGAGCTAGGAGCGGAGTCCGGGTTTTTACTTTTAGTCTATCGACGGATACCTCGCCTTTTTGTCCGCTTGTTGGGACGTGTTTTAAACTGTAATTATCCTTTTGTTAAACTAAACTGTTATTGTAAACTGTTTTAATGGAAGTGTTTGCAACGTGTTTTCTTATTCTAATCGTTCGCGTCCCGAGTTCAGTTTACTGAAATTGGGGCGTGATAGAAAGGGTTGAGACAAGCAAGCTTTTAGCTGATCTTCTCCAGATAAGGTATAAAGGAAACATAAGGGAGTACATTATGGAGATGTCTAACATCGCTTCAAAACTTAAAGGGCTCAAGCTTGATCTGTCTGATGACTTGCTTGTGCATTTGGTCCTAATCTCACTTCCTGCACACTATGGTCAGTTTATAGTTAGCTATAATACTTATTAGGACAAATGGACTCTTAATGAGTTTGTTGAATTATTATCGTATAAGTGTGTATATGTACGTGATTTAGTTAATCATGGTGTTACTGTTGTTCACCGTGTGGTGGTTTATGTGAATAAAAGTATAGTAGCTTTATAGGTGATTAATGTATATACGGTTGATTCTTTTGGAATTGGGAAGTGCTTAATATAATTTTAGATTTAGGTCCCCTATTTTGAATAAGTAAATCGACACATACAGTTGCCAAAGTAACCTCTTGTGTGTAGGTTTATTTATTTTGAAATAGCGGGATATGTGTGTTCATTGTTCATGCGATCAATGTTCGGCCCAAAAGAAGATCGCTGATTGGCCGAACAATGAATTCGATATCAAAAATCAAAAGTTTAAAAACAAATGACTTTAAACACTTACTTTGATCAACGATATACAATGAATCACTTAACCCTATCATGTATGAAAACTAACATGTTCCTTTACCAAGCATTATACCGTCAAATCTTTAATCCGAAAGAAAAAAAAACACAACAGACCATTATTGTTTTTCAATACTGTTGCACGAGCATAAGCCAATAACAAGCACACAGAATCCAAGTTCAAACATACCATATTACATATAATACATGTAAGAATCAACCGTGTAAACCAAACATAATAAGTGATTTAAAAAAAAAAACAAGTTTGTCTCCAAAGTATGACAGAATTGTCCAATCCATTAAAGCATTGCAAAATTAATAACTACCCATCTATTCAAGATTTTGCAAAAGAATTACGAACTGCCATTCATAGATCAATTAGTTTAGGTTTCGCAGAAATCACAAAACTACCACTACCAATCATGCATCCTCATACATATTAAGTCTCATACATATTAAGTCAAAGCTTAATCCTTACACAGATCGAAACTGAAGTGTCCCAAAAAAAAAACAGCAAAACCATATCACGATTTCAGCCGAAACAGTGTAGGAGCACAAATTTAAAGGAGTTTCCTTCATGAAATTTAAAGTAGTTTTGCAAAAAACGAAAGGGTTGAGACAAACAAGCTTTTAGCTGATCTTCTCCAGATAAGGTATAAAGGAAACATAAGGGAGTACATTATGGAGATGTCTAATATCGCTTCAAAACTTAAAGGGCTCAAGCTTGATCTGTCTGATGACTTGCTTGTGCATTTGGTCCTAATCTCACTTCCTGCACACTATGGTCAGTTTATAGTTAGCTATAATACTTATTAGGACAAATGGACTCTTAATGAGCTCATTTCTCATTTTGTGCAAGAAGAGGATATGTTGAAGCGTGAAAAGACTGAAAGTGCTCATGTTGCAATGACCTCAATGGGCAAGAAAATAAAGATGATTAAGGATAAGGTAACTGCAGTGGGAAGTTCACATTTATACTTTCCCTTTGCCAAATTCCTAGAGGAGTGCGGAATCGTCCCGCAATACACCATGCAAGGGCAACCTAGCATGAATGGTGACGCGGAGAAGCGAAACAGAACTCTTAAGGACATGGTGAGAAGTATGATTAGTCATTCTTCTTTACCGGAACCACTCTTGGGAGAGGCAATTAAGACTGCAGTATACATACTGAACAGAGTACCTAGTAAAGCGGTAGCTAAAACCCCTTATGAATTGTGGACATGAAAATGGCCTAGTATTAGGCACTTGCACATTTGGGGTTGTCCAGCTGAGGCGAGGCCTTATAGGCCACGTGAGGATAATCTGGATTCCATAACGGTTAGTTGCTACTTTGTTGGGTATCCTGAACGGTCGAGGGGTTCTAAGTTTTATGATCCCTCAACTAAATCCTTTTTCAAAATGGGAAATGCGAGATTTCTTGAGGATGTTGTATTTGAGGGGGGAGAGAGTATTAGGAGTGTTGTCTTTAATGAGGAATTCGTTCCTCTACCAGATGTTGTTATTGACAATGTTCAACCAGTTGACATTGCTCAAGACACAACAGAAGACAACAATGAGGATTCTCCTCCACCACTCCCTGGTCAAGTTGAAGAGGTTGTTCCCGAAGAGAAAACACAACTACCTCAAGAGGAAGTGCCACTTAGGCAATCCACTAGAGACAAGAGGAGTGTAATCTCTAGTGATTATATTGTATTCCTTCAGAAACACAAGTTTGACATATGGACAATGGAAGATGATCTAATCAACTTCCAATAGGTCAAACAAAGTGTTAACTGTCAAAGGTGGATCGATGCTATGAATGATGAGATAAAATCTATGCATGATAATGGCGTTTGGAAACTCGTCAAGTTGCCTAAAGGTCGAAGCCCATTGGTTGTAAATGGATTTTTTTTAAAACCAAGCGGGATTCGGGCAACTTTGAGGGGTATAAAGAGCGTCTAGTTGCAAAGGGTTTTACTCAAAAGGAAGGTATTGACTATAAAGAAACTTTCTTTGCGGTATCATCTAAAGATTCTTTTAGAACAATAATGGCACTTGTAGCTCATTTGGATTTGGAGCTGCATCAGATGGACGTTAAGATGAATTTTCTCAATAGTGAAATTGAGGAAACCATATATATGGCACAACCAGAAAACTTTGAATCAGGTGACCCAAAGTCTATGGTTTGTAAACTCAAAAGGTTCATCTACGTCTCAAGCAGGCTTCCCGTCAATGGTATCACAAGTTTCATACTATTATTACCTCGTATGGCTTTGAGGTCAATGTAGTGGATAATTGTGTATATCATAAGTTCAGTGTGAGTAAATTCATCTTCCTAGAGCTTTATGTCGACGATATTTTTGTTGGCAAGTAGCGATATAGGTTTGTTGCATGAAACCAAGAGATTTTTAACAAAACATTTTCAAATGAAGGATCTTGGTGATGCAACTTTTGTGTTAGGAGTCAAGATACACTGAGATCGCTCTCGTGGTATTCTTGGTTTATCACAAAAGAACTATATCGAAAGGGTTCTTGCCAGATTTGGCATGAAAGATTGTGCACTAGGAGATACTCATGTCGCAAAAGGAGACAAGTTTAGTCTCAAACAGTGCCCCAAGAATGAATTAGAAAGAAAGGAAATGCTTAAGATTCCATATGCTTCGGCTGTTGGGAGTCTTATGTATGCTCAGGTATGTACCCGTCTAGATTTGGCGTACATAGTCGGCATGTTGGGAAGATACTTAAGTGACCCTGGTATGGATCATTGGAAAGCAGCCAAACGGGTCATGAGGTACTTACAAAGAACAAAGGAATACATGCTCACCTATCGGAAGTCAGAAAATTAGGAGATCATTAGGTATTCTGGCTCCGATCTTGCGGGTTGCCAAGATATTAGGAGATCCACTTCTAGTTATGTTTTTCTGTTGTAAGGAGGAGCTATATCTCTGGATAAGTGCTAAGCAGAAACTTATAGCTCCTTCCACCATGGTAACAGAATTCATAGCTTGTTATGAGACAACCAATCAGGTTATATGGCTGCGGAATTTTGTCAGCGGGCTGCGGGTTCTGGATGGAATCGAAAGACCTCTAAAGGTCTATTGTGACAATCTTTCGACAATCATGTATTCGAATAACAATAGAAGTTCGTCAAACTCTAAACACATTGACATCAAGTTTATGGTTGTTAAAGAAAGAGTTCAGAGCATGATAGTGTCTATTGAGCGTATAGGAACAAACTAAATGCTAGCAGACCCACTAACTAAAGGCTTGACACCTAAAGTGTTTCATGAGCATACTGCTCATATGGGTGTTGTCTTAATTGACGATATGCGGTTTTAGTGGGAGTTTGTTGCCTATGTTTGCTATTCGGAATGACACTATATTTGTTAAGTATTCTGCAGAATAAGGTTGATAATATTATTATCATTGTTGCTCTGAATGTTTTGTCTTTCAATTGCGTTTTAGCATAAGGTTTGAAAGACTAAATATTGATCTCACTTAAGCATTAAGAACCAAGTGGAAATAGGCATGAATGATATCTCATTGCATGAAATTTCCAGTCACACATCCATACTTGATCTATGTCATTGAATGTATTTGGCATGGTGATCATTGATGGGTCTAGTTACGATTGTTGTAGCAAAGGCCGCTTTGGTCTCATGTTGGTACAGGAGATGGACCAGATTGACTAGGGGGAATGTTTTAAGAATATTGACCATTTTGTGCGCACATACAGTTTTTCAAATATAATTGTCATTAGGAATCTATTTGTAGCCCAAGTGGGAGATTGTTGGGTTATTTTATAATCCAACGTGTGGGCTTACAAATTGGACAAGTATATTTGGGGTCAATGATTCGTATTGGGCTACTAGTTGGGAAGCCCAATTTAAAACATTAATTAGTATGGGCTTTGTAATGTGTGATACCCATATAAATCTGATTAGAGTAATGGGCTTTATTCAGATTCTATATATAAAGGCATATTAGGGTTTGGTCCCCAAGATTAATCAGTCGTCTCTCTTTTCTCCTCCATCCCCATCTGTAGAGCGAGAGCTTTTGAGAGAGCATAAGGGATTGATCTGTGGAAGGCCAAACCAATCTCGTTCTCGTTATCGACATGGAATCATCAGGTACGCTTTCTGTGTTATTTTATATTTAAATCCTGATTATTTGACTAAGCGTTGGATTCTTAAGAGATTCGATTAGGCTTCTAACAGAAAATGCTTTACAATATGTTAAGATGCCACATTTCCATACAAAGACATCTAACATCTTTATATGCATACATTTCATTGATAACATAATGTTGTCAAAACATGATAGTTATGCATTGCAACATGTGATACAGTTCACTCTCACTATAGCACTAGTTTCACAAACCATTTCGTTTTGATACTTCAAGTTGAGATGAGATTCATATGCATATGTGAACAAAAAGAGATGAGAGAGTTGCAGGGAAACGAAGAAACCTTGTATAAATGAAATGAACCATCATTATCTGTATGACATTATATTCGCTTTTAGCGAGTTTCACTGAAAAATACTACTAACAGAGCAATCATCATGAACTCGCCAAATAGTTTCACCCATGAGGTTCGCTGTGGAGAGAACAGTCAACTGGGGAAAGTAGTTCTGCTTCGCCACAGGAATTGTATCCGTCACAATCACCTCTTGAAACAGCCCGCTGGAAAGCCTAGAGATTGCAGGAGGGCTGAGCAAAATAACATGAAAGTTCCGAGTTAGATATTACCTTCGTTTGGAAAAAAAACATTCAAGATTGATGTATCAAGAAATGGGCTCGATACCTCATCACAAAACATTTATGCACCCAATTCTCAGCCAAATGAACTCTTGAGAGGAAATTAGCACAATAGCGAACTCAAAACTAATAATGTTCTTTTATTTAATCAGCAAGGAAGCAGGGAAATCCTACTCTAGCCCAGTCTAATTCCTAACCTAACCTTTATCCACACCTACTCCCAAGGCTAACCTCTATCCTCAAGGAGGTGAGGGAGCTCTTTGACCAGCAGGTCAACCCAAGTGAGCACATTGCTAAATTGGAATTACGAGGATAGATGATAACAAATTTTAATTCTGTGGAGTTGGCAAGGAACAAAACGTGGCATGCAGATGAAACTAGGATGTATCATTATCATTTAAAGTGAAGAAAGGCTTATACCTGAAAACAGCATGGGTGCAGCATGCATAGACTTCCCTGGCCCCTTCTTGATGTAAAAGTGCAGCCCCTTTCGAAATAGTACCTTTGATTAAATAAAATAAGAATAAAAATCAGTACTACAAACATCACCACATGAACCAAGAACAAAGTATTGCCATCAAAATTTGATCCAGCATCAATGAGATAATACAAACGTTCTTTACTTCCTGATAGTAAATGTCTACCGTCAAGCAAAGCAGTTCCATAACAGCAAAAAATATTCAAGGCCAACTACATAATTACAGTTTGTCTCAATAATTTTAACCTCAAAATTTTGATTGACTAACAAACATCAGTATCTTGATGTGTAACCATTAGCCATGCACTGCACAATGAGGCATATTTTCAATATTTTGATTTGTTTTCCTTTCTACCCAAATATACATTAATAGGGTTTCTGACGGATTATGAATTTCAACACTAAAATGAACAGACTAACCAGCAGTGTCAATCATGTCATCAAGCATGACTGCAACTTTCCCTTTTACATCACCAATTAGATTCATCACCTGCAAAGTAAAATAATAAGACAAATTCAGGGATTAGAAATATGTCTTATGCTGGCAAAAGGCCCTCCAAGTCCAACCGTGCTGGAAGTCACCAGGAATCTTATACAGTGAAGCAGATATAGACCTCAATCTGATATTGTAGCAAAATTACTAGAAAGAAAAAAACTACCTCAGCAATGTTGTGACCTTGACGCCTTTTATCCACAATGGCCAATGGTGCATCAGATAATTTTTTAGCAAAAGCACGAGCTCTTGCAACTCCACCAACATCAGGTGACACCACAACCAAATCATTTGAAGGAATCCTCTTGCTGGCGAGATAATCGAGAATCACGGGCTTATAAACACAATCACCAGTACAAGTATTAGTAATACAAATAAACCAATGTTATGGGCATACACTTAGTCACAAAACCAACAGACTAATTAGTTACCTGACAGTATATGTGGTCCACTGGAATGTCAAAGTAACCCATGGACTGCCCTGAATGAAGATCACAGGCAAGAACACGGTTTGCCCCAGATTCCGTGAGAAGGTTTGCAACTAGTTTGGCTGCAATGGATTCCCGGCCTTGAGTCTGCCAACAAAAACAAAGGCTGTAAAAAATATATTATTTCAGATGCTTAAATGCAACCATTGCTACATCTAAGATTTAAAAAAAAAAAAAAAGATTCTAAACTAGCATAAAAATGGATTCAACTTCATCAATATAACTGTAAGATATGAAGGAACTGGCTTTGATTACATCAACAGGCAATAATTTCCAAAATATTTGACAACTCAATAGGGTGATATAACCTACCCATTCCATCAATTTTCATTTTTGTTTCTCCTTCACTTTTTAGAAAGACTTATTGAACAAAGGTCGTCTGTTGCTGACTCTGTACAGAAAATTTTGAGCATACAGGGTCTAAAGAAACCATCAATAAAACTACCTTTCTATCAGCTCTGGCATATCCAAAATACGGAATCACAGCTGTAATATTCTTGGCTGAGGCACGACGACAAGCATCTATCATTACCAGAAGCTCCATGAGATTCTCATTTGCTGGAGGACATGTTGGCTGCACAATGAAAACATCACAGCCCCTGACACTCTCTTGCAGCTGAACATAGATTTCTCCATCAGCAAAACGTTTTATGTTGGCTTTCCCCAGATTCAAGCCCATGTACCATGCAATTTCCTAACGACATACAAGATCAAGTAAGCAAATTAAAGGTTCCAACAATAACTACAGCCTCGAAATTGATTCTGTCAATAGATCCAACATTGTGGCATAAGGGTAAGGTCTTTTATACACAACATCTCTCCTACTTTTGAAAAATTATCCCCGACTCAAACACAGACCTCACAGTCACAAGATGGTAATATTAAGAACTGCTCACAAGGATCACCTCAAAATTAAACACAGTACAAATAAAAGGGAAAGGGAAGTATATTTGTAAGTGGTGTTCTTATCTAGTTCTGTAAATGCTATATGATACCAATCAATCAAACAATCACATGTCAAGGACAGACTCAGCGATGAACATACACTAAGGGGAGCCATTCAGTTGTCACTTAAATTTATCTCAAGCAAAGTCCATTACTTGACAAGGTCAATGCACCAACACCTAAAATCATACACTGACATCATAAGAAAGCAACATACCTGAACATAACATGAAATTTACCTCAGAAAGTGCAGGATTTGCTGTACCAGAAAATAGCTTCAACCTGGTATTATTCCTGTCAACTGCTTTGTCTATCCAAGCCGTTTCCAAGAATCTGGGAAGACTCCTTCCATTCAGAATTGGAATGACAGGCTTCCCATTCTCAGAACCCAGTGGTCCGGGCAAGTCACATTTCTACACAGTGAAAACCCAAATCATTAACACATGTATTCAACTATTCAAGGCCAGATTGAATCAAAACTTTGCCCCCCCCCCCCCCCCCCCCCCTTACAACTAATGAACCCTTGCTCAACTAAGATTGGTAATGTTCAGTAATTATGTAAAATCACTCCCTTAACACCCCCCAAAAATCAATTATAACTCATTCTAAAAAATGGGAGCCATCAACACCACAAACATGTTCACTCCTCAAACACATCCCAACAAAATGGTTCCATAAACATAAATCAAATGATAGGAAAAACAATACTGGCTTGGCTTCCAATTCAATGAACCAGGACCCATTATTCAAAAATGAAAATCAAAACAAACAGATTCACACCCAGATACAAACACATTCAGGCAAGACTAACAGACTCACAGTGCTGCTGGAGGCACGAATGTGGTTGGCGACGAAACCGCTGCGTCGGAGAGAGCAGCGGCGGAGGGAATACGGTGACGAAGCCGAGAACAATGACGACGAAGACTGAGAAGGGATGGTGAGCGAAGCCATTAAGGCAAGGGTTTAGCGGCAAAGAGCGGTATCGGGAGAGGTGCTTCGATAGCTATGAAGGTTCTTATCAATGGCGGAACTCTGATTCTCCACGCCATTTGGATTTAATTTCGGGGAAGCTTTTTAAAGTAACAGTCACTGAAAGGCTTTGCGCTAAACGACGTCGTGTCGTTTGTGTTTTTCGACCTCCCCCAAAATTAAGGTGCTTGGTATTGAGTCAAGTGAATGAACCGGTGACGTGTAACGTCCCTCAAGTGCCAATGCACGCACTTTTTTTACTGCCACGTGGTTGGCCCTCCTTTAAGTCCACCAACTTTCTTCTTCAAATACATCTGATTCTTATGTTTTTTTGGCACTTCAAATTTATGATATTTTGGAAATAAATATTATATAAAGTGCAAGTTACTCTCTCATTTGATTATGGGAACAAATTATTTTAAATAATATTCGTATCTTAAAATCCATCAATTTAATCAGTCATCGTCATAACTAAGAACTCTATCGAATTGGACAGACGAATCACTTAAAACAAGAGTTTTGAGAATCGGATTAGGTTGATTGAATCAAGTGTGTCCTTTCTGAGGCAAAACCTCGGACAAATGATTATTCTTCCATGAAACAGGCTAAATCAATGTGTAAGACTAGACAAATTGCCCGATAAAATCATTGTTTATCTGGACGAACGGATTGTAAATACTCTAATAACAATAATGTTCATGATGAATAAAAAATACAACCAATAATTACTCGAACTCATAACCATTAGTGACTTAAACTGATAACCAGTAGCATCCATGATTGGTGATAAAAAAAATTATTTTTCCCTTCAAAACATGAGAAATTTAGGATTTTACAGTCCAAACAAAGAGACAATCTTTATACATAAATGGCAGTTCAAAATGCATTTCTTTGAATATAAATATCCCAATAAGTTAAAAATCAATGTCTATCCTCACTTCATGTAAAAAAAAAAAGGAAGATAAGAATTTAACACATGGATAAGCACGAGGTCCACATGGAAACAGATGTATACAATTTAAGCATTTTAGAAGACATGTCCTAATATTTTAAGACTGTAACTGAAGAAACTGGAGGCACAAAGGCATGGGCTTTGTCTGAAACTGAGCTGGACAAGTCTCCATGGACCACACCTGCAGACAAGAGAAACTCAAATTGGTGATTACGATATGTTTTGATGATCTAATCCGAGGATGCAATAGATGCAGATACATTCATGGATTGAAGCGGACCCAGTTTCAGACAAGTGGAAGTTGGCACAGATGGTTCCAGATGTTTAGAATGGATAATCGATGAATGCTACAGGCAGTTCTTATCATCTACATCATCACCAGTCATGAATGAGATTCACAGAATGTGATTCTGAGATTGAGATTGGTATGGAGCATGTTTGGTGCACAGATCATCAAAAGTAAGGAACCACTTAAGAAAAGATTGGACCTTTTGACTTGTTATGGGTAGCATGAGGAATGTACGCCTAAGTATGTGATTCACATTGAGTCAAGTCATGTCTAATCTAATATGTGGCATATTGGATCCGGGTACTCTTGACAGCAAACACATTGGGATTTTGTGTCGCTTTCAGAAGGAAAACAGGAACAAACAGGTTTACATGTGTAAATATGTTGTCTGTAAGAAGGATAATCATCCAGTTCAAATCATGCACTCTAGCAGACTGAACATAGGGATAATTGCAAAAAAGTACACTGAGATATTCACTTTTTGCTAGGCGTAGCCCTCTTCTTTGATAATTGCAAAAAAGTGCCATAACCTTGCCTTTTGTTGCACTTTGTTTAAAATGACGCTTTTACCCTTTAAAAATAATAAGTAAATAACGAAAAAACCCAAAATTTTCATCTCAAATTTCTTCCTTTTTGTACGTCCAAAGAGGAATAAAATTGAGGGAGGTAAAAACTCTGTTTTTTTACTTATTATTTTTAAATTTTTCAACTTTCAGGAGTAAAATAATCATTTTTAAACTAGTTACACAAAGGACAACAAATAGACAAGTTCATGACACTTTTATTTGCAATTAGCAAAGATGAGGTCTACAATTTGCAAAAAGTGAAAGCCTCATTGTACGTTTTTGCAATTAGTCCTTGAACATAGCTTTGATATACATCAAAACTAATAGATTGGTCATATATATTGGGTGTGTTCACTTAACTAAGACCATGCACGAATCAATGTAGTCTTACAAAGAATAAAATGGTCCTTAGTTAGGAGTGGAAAAGCTCACCACAACCGAGGACATAGGTTTAACCCCTTCAGCTAAGCAAGCTACAAAGTTGGGCGAGTTAATTTGCCTCTGGAGGTTCCTGAACAATAATTGAAACAAGAAATGTCATTCTAAACACGAGTTAAATTCTTTGAAATTACTAAGATTTTGGAGGATACAACTAAAGATTAGAAATAACTGAATGTTGCAGAATAACTGAGGTCATGTCAGACACACATAATTGAAGAAAGAGATAGAATTAAGTTTGGGATAAGAGATCTTATACCTTTTGAGTAAGGGAACTAAGCTGGTTGCTTTCCATATTAGTAAGTAATTGAATAACAGTTTTCAGGTGAGGAACACTGCACAAGTTGGGCATCAAGTAAGCCAAGAAAAGACCAGAAGCACACACTTGAACATCGTACCAATGAGAAAGGTTATAATACTGCAGGCCAAAGGACATTATATTTGTTTGTAGATGATGTACTATTTACGGTGAATGAAAGGGTCAGTAGAAATTTGAAATTGCATGATTATGAGAGTCCTTCAGTTGTATTTATTACACTCCACTCCATCATATACCTTAAGTAATTAGGTGGAAGGTCTAACTAGTACATCAAGTAGTCTTCAAACTCCCAAGGCTTTCAATATGGGATACTTTAACAATCCCCCAAAGAACTATATGGGGAGGCAGCACAAATAGACCACCCATGCCCAAGACTAAACCTGCTCGGATACCATATTAAATTTCCTCCAACCCTTTACCTATTACCTTAGGCTTTTGGATAGGATTAACTTTAGCACAGTAGTTTTTAAAAAAATAGCACAGTATAAAGATGAGTAGTTCTGGGACTGTGAGCATGTTCTCCACAAGTTTGATATTACATGTACTAGTACTAATGCATGTACAAGATTTGTACTATTAAAGAATATAGGCCCGGCCAGGAATCTAATATGTCAGCCCATCACGGCTTTTGCTTTGATGTTCACATGCTTTTCAGTAGCTCTAAAACGATAGAAATCATAAGGATTTTGAATTATATATATAGCCTGCAATCTAGACTTTCAACTATCTATTTATTCAGTACTCACACGCATACACAACAGATATATTTTCACCACTTTTCATGGAAAAAAGAATAGTAACTTTCAACGAGCCAATCATGTATCACACGATGCATCGAAATGAATAGTAGAGCATGATAATAATATGAATGGTAATTACAATATAACCTTCGCAACCCATCTTCCATATGTGCATCAAGGGTTGAAATCACCTGAGGCATCTGCTCTAAAACCTACGGGAAAAAATATGGACGGGTAAAAGAGATCAAAAATGGATATCCAGCCGAAAAACACACTGAAAGTTTATTTTATGCTAAAGTTCTACATACTTGCCCGGTGTTCTTGATGGTGGAAAGTTTCGCCAAAAGGCCCTTCGGGAGCTTCTGAAGTTGTGCCTGCATATGCGACCACCACGTGGTCAAAATCACATCACAGAATCAAGTTACGTACTCTCCCGGACCAAATTATCACTCAATGACTTCAAACCTCTCAAAAGTGATCATCAACAAGACGGAAGGTTATGATAAATCTAATTAAATAATAAGACAGATAACTCATTTAGTAATTTAGACCCATGAACAAATGCAGACTTTGAATGCTAATCTATATTCCAATTAAGCCAGAAATTACAAGTTTGGCAATGCCTAGAGCAATATATTCATAATCATAAGTACGGCATTGCTGAGTAGGAACTGAAATTTGGTAGATATACTACCAAACCCTTACTAAATCCTGATAATTTAATCTAAACACAAACCAGAAAAAAAAAATACATTTTCAGCATCAACAGTCCAATAATTCCAGTCAAAACTCCGTATAGAACTTCCTATCCTTCACTATAATCAAAACCCATGTGTTTGAAAGAGAAGATATGCACGTTAGAGCTACTAATTATTCTTAACAATCAAAATTAGACAAAAATAATAATAGTAGTCTAATCAAAACCCACTATTCAAAAATGGGTTTTAACTTAACAATCAAAATTAGACAAAAATAATTACAGTCAAGTCTCCTATACTTCACTATAATCAAAACCCATGAGTTGGAAAGAGAAGATATGCACGTTTTAACTACTAATTACTCTTTAACAATAAAAATTAGGCAAAAATATTAATAATAGTCTAAGAATCGGCATGGTAATTAGATGAAAAGGAAGTGCCTGAGAGAGAGAGGATTGTTGCATGAGGTGGAGGAGATTGGAGGTTGACTGGACGGCCTGAGAGATTTGATCGGCAACAATTGCCTTGGCCGTGTCTTCTCTGCTACTTCCTCCGGTCGCCGAGCTCGCCATTGCTCGGTATTCAGAACCCAAACGCAACGAAAATGCCAGATGCCTCTTGATGTGGGTTGTTTCGGCCTTTCAAGCCCATTTTATGATAAGCCCGATATTATTAACGGCCCATTTTAGAAAAAGGAGGCACCCAATATCCGGCAGGTTGATTAGTAAAATAGTCTTATTTTGAAAGAAAAAAATGTAGTCACTTGACTCACTTCTATATATTTATTTGTCGAAATTATGTTTTTATCTTTAATTAAAGCGGCCAAGGTTCAAGCCTTGACTCAGTCTTGGCGAATAATTACATTTATTACAGGTTTATGTGTACTTAGAGTATCCATAGTGGAGAGGCTGAGAGTCAGTTGGAAGCAAAAAAGTAGAAGAGGGAGTCCAAAAAAGAAGAGAGAAAAATTAATTAAATAATATTGACTGGTAGCTCACCGCCTCTCTTCACCGCCGACTGGGAACAAAAATGTGAACAAAAGGGTTACCATAAGCACTTTAACCACCTAACAATGTATGGTACTGGCTGGAAGAACTGACTATAAGCCAACAAAAAATAATTTTTTATTCTCTCAACCAGCAACCGGTTGTAGCGTTGGAGATGCTCTTATTGTACTTATTGTTGTGTGGGCGCCTCTTCTTGGAGTTTGTCAATGTGTTGCATGTGTGTCCAACTAGCTCAAGCCTTCACGTGTGGGGTATTGAGTTCGATTCTATCTGAGCAAATAACTGTATTTGTCATAGGGTGTGCACTTATTGCTGTGCAGACACCTCCTCTTGGAGTCTGCCTATGTGTTTCATGTGTGTTCAATTGTTTGTAAGTATATCTTCGTGCTGATATATAATATATGGCACAAAGACTCTTCTCTAAAAAAAACTCATCCGGTGTGACGTTATACCCAATGCGGGTCACACCGATTGGGTATTTTCATTAAAAGTAAAATTGAATATCCATTAAAAATAAGAGTATTTTACAAAGACTTTAAGGTAAATTCAAAATTTTAAAGCTATTGTACAAATCAACTCATATTCAGCATTGCCTTATAATGGAGGAAAGAAAAAGACTGCAGTGAAAACTGAAAAGACGTATATCACGGCAAAAAAGAAAACATGACTTGTTATTGACTTTTTTAGAATGAGAAATTGGCAAATAGATGGTCGTGAAAGTCATTTTACAGGTTGACCTTTTGATCCAGCTTTGTATAACTATTATTCTCCAAAACCAAAGTCAAATAAGCCATTCATTATTAAAAGTTAATTTTAAGATCTTATTCTCCAAAATTCGAACATAACTTTAAGAACATGGGTTCATGACCTAACCACTACACCAATAACCTCACCTTTTTACTTTGAGTGGCAAATGTGCATTGAAATGATGAGCAAATTCCAGGTTGTGGTTGAAAATGGTGGTTCCCCTGGCCTATGATCCAATCCAAGTCTCCAAGGATCATAGCACAACCACAGGTTCCAACAATGGACTAGTATTGTGCCCATGGAAACAATGGTTGGTGCAACTTGGGTCAAAGTTCCATGAAACAGAAAACACGAGTCATTGTCTCCTATCCCGTTGAAAGGTCTCTCAGAGTCTCAGTTACGCATGACCAAAAACCGAAAATGCAAAAAATCGAGATAACCAAATTGAACCAAAGAAGTTACATATTGAATGAGAACAGCCCAGTTAAAAACCGATACCAAATTCGGTAACCAGACCTCACTGAACCAAAGAAGTTACATAATGACTCAGAACCGACCAGTTAAAAACCGGTACCAAATTCTGTAACCAGACCTCACCACCAGCCCATGGCCTCATTTGGGGAAAGATCCTCTGCCTTTAAGCCCCCTCACTGATTCTACAATAGAGACCAACAATACAATAGCTCCACCTCTTAAGGGTGGATTAAGAGTTGAGTACATTTTTTAGGATCAGTCCTACATGAACATGAAAGATTGGAGGATTCACAACAAGTCCTAAAAACAAAACAAAAATTCTCCTTGTATTGTATTTGAAATTCAAGATAACTTATAACATAAGATCATAACCATTTCACAACATGAATCTTGTCACCAATGAGGAAAACTTTCAGATGAAAGGAGGTGCAACATTACACAATCAAAGGGTTTCTGATATGAACATATAAACATGTCCATAGACTCGATGGAACGATCAGCCAGCAGAGGTTCATCTAAACTTACAAACAAAATGAACTGAGGCAACAATCATTGAACATATCTATGTAGCAAATGTTTAACATCATATTGAAGTTCCAAGAGCTACATTAACTAAACCTTTCAATCAGCTCAGCATAGTTGGTATAAGGAAAAGAAAACAATAGACCACTCCTTATTGAAAAGAAAACCTTTCAATCAGCTTCTTACAATTTTAGATTCCGAACTGGCAATTGTTGATAAACAGCTCTCGAATGTTACCAATACTACTTAATGAAATGAGTTTCTATGTGACATATTAGATTATATTCAGACCAAAAGACCACTCCTTATTTACATATTCCAAATGCAAAGCGAGGAAATTGAGCCAAAATATTTTACAAACCTTGCTAAGATGCGGCCATGATAGCTCTCTGCAACTCGTTTTCCAAATCGCTTGCCTTGTTCACAGGCTTCTTTGGTTGTTCCCTCTTAGTACTCTCCTGTGCAACACTCTTCTTGCTCCTCCATTGCTCGAACTGATCACTAGAATTCTCTACCGGAGACGGCACCACCTTCTTCCTAGCACTGAAATCACTGTTCTTGTTGTTCCTCGATGAAGCACTCAGCTTCATCTCCTCCAAGTAATGCTTCATTTCTCGGTTCTCTTTCTCCAACACCTCCAAGTCCCTCTTCATCCAGAAACACATACCCTTCAGCAACTCCAAATCACCCACCTTGCTCTGATCATCCTTCTTCTTCACCTCCTTCACTTCATCAACCCTCTCGATCCCAATCTTATTCACAGTCAAGTACGGCATCTTCAACCCCAAATCCGCCGGCAAGTTCACTCCCCACCGCATATTCACCACCACCCCTTTCGTCACCGGCATAGCAGTCCTCGCCGTGACCGCAACACCGGACAAAAACCCACCTCTTCCACCATCCTTCCAAGCCAAAGTCCGGTCAGGAAGAAACCCAAATCCTGTGCTGGAGTATACCGATTTAGCTTTTGGGTCTAATTTCAGCTCCTCCCACACCGACGGACTGTCCGGAGAGAACCCATTTACCAAATCGGCACTAGAAGCCGACCCGGAATCAGAAAACGCGCCGGCGCCGGAGATGAACCCGGGTTTGAGATCTGGGGCGGGGTTGGAGACGGTGGTTTTGCGGAGAGAGAAGTCACCGAGCTGGGGTTTGAAGTGGAGAGAGAAGGTGGGGACAGGGTTGGGGTTGGAAGGAGACAGAGAGAGGTGGGCGGAGAAGATGAGAGGCGAGTTCCGAGGAGAGCCGAAGAGGCCGAGTCCAGATTTGAGGGAGACGGAGAAGGGGGCGGAAGCGGCGGGGGTGGTGGGGGAGTAGGAGAGCTTGAGGGAGGGGCCGGAGAGGAAGTTGGTTGCGAAGGAGAAGGAGAGATCGGTGGCGGAGGCGGAGGCGGCGTCGACGGCGGAGCGTGTGGTGGTGGTGATGCTGGAGATGAGGGGCTGATTGAGAACGGTGATGGGTAGTTTGGCTCTGAGGATTGGGTTCTTCTTCGGCTGCTGGTTCGTGGTTGTGGGTTGATCGTCGTGAAGCTTGAGAGAGAACTTCATGACTTGGTGTCAATGGCTGAAACAAAGGACTGTGACTCGAAGACGAGAAAGATAGAAAAAGTGGAGATGAGAAGTGAGTGATGGAACCAAAACGGGTGGGGACGGAGATAGAAGCGGTTCTAATGGGCATTGGGCTCTTACTGGGCTTAAAGGCCCAGCCCACAAGCTTGCTTCATATTTTACATTGAACCAAAAGGTGACAACACTTTGCTTTTACTATCAATAACATCAAATCTAATAGAGTCAGTACCGTAAGCATTGGAACTTCACATCTTTTGATAATACAAATACGGGAGCTTAAAAGTGACATACTGGAACGATCCCAACTATAGTATCAATGATGGATTAATGTATCACACAAAGGAAGATCAAGGAAGAAACTGATTTGCATTACATGATTCATGTGTTCTGAGAACTAATGATCTGTTGAACAAAAGACTTTTACTATTTTTTCCGATATCACCTCGTTCATAAAACACGTGGTTGGAAACTCAAAATTCAAAAACATCAAAGTACGATCGTTCAAAACTCATAAACCATGTGGTCTGAAGTTCAAACTTCAAAAACATCGATGTATGTTTACTCAAAACTGAAAAGAGATACAGATGTTACATAAACAGAAATAATGCAAGAACAAAAAAAACCCAATAGAGTCAATGAGGTGACAACGTTTTTTCCTACTATCAATAACATCAAATCTAGTAGAGTCAATACCGTACACATTTGAACCTTGAATCCGACGGTGAAACGCATGGATTATCTCGTACAAGATGAAAATATCGTCCTGAATGGCTCGACCTGGTATAAAATCCCCTTTGGGTAGAAATGATTGGTTCCAATAAAGGCTTCAGACGGTTGGCTAGGACCTTGGATAAGATCCCGAAAACATCGTTACATAAAGCTATAGGCCGAAGGTCAGTTACCTTCCGAGCCGTCTACGTCTTGGGTATCAGGACGAAAGTGGTGACGTTAATATGTCGTCTATGTGTCATGTAGCGACCGTAGTCTGAATGAAGGTGGTGACTTCCTACTTCAAACTGTTCCAGTAATATTGAAAAAACTTTGGGTTTGGACCATCCGGTCCCGGAGACTTATTTGGTTCCATTTGGAAAACCGTTGTATGTACCTCTAAGTCCGACACTACCCCTGTGAGAGCCATATTATGTGCATCCGATATCAAAATGGGAATTTGCATAGGTAATATATAAAAAATAATCGGCCTTGCTGTGATTTTTTTTGGAAATAAGACAAAAGGACATCATGCATACCCGACTCCCATCCGACTTCATCCCCATTTTCATTTCCAGTATACGAACTTTATTTCTCCATTGTCGCTTGATTTCCATTCTCTGAAGTACTTCGTGTTTCAATCGCCCTCTGCCAGACAATCTTGCTTAGCTCGTTGCAGCCAGAAACTTTCTTGCTTGGATAGGGCCCTATTATACAACTTCTACACCCCCAATCTGTGACGAATACCTTGGCGGTCCCGCCTCCCATTAAGATCCCGTAGTTGATGTTGGTATTTTCGAATTTGGTTGATATTGTCCCGAAAAACCGATTTTCCCCATGCATCAAGGGAGGGCCCTATATCCAAAATGTGGTGTTTGATATGAAGGTTGTCTGATCATCCCCACTCGGCCTGGATTAGCATTCCACATTTTGGGTGTTCCGTCCAACTGTTCTCAAACCTTGTCTTATTTAAAAAAGTATATGCATATGATCATACGTCGTATAACCTATATGAGGGTGACTTATTTGAATTTAGCTCGGGCTCCATGGGAAAGAAAAGCCCTATCCAACCGAAATTCCAGATGATCAGCAGGGTCTTGACCTTTTATACAGGTAACTTGATATCTGATGAGAGGCACATCCTCGATGCCAATGTCGGTGATGGCATTTTGAAAATCCTGAATGAGGGTCATAGGGTACGGTCGACACCCTTTCTTCTCCGTCAAGTTTAGAATACTGCTAAAATCTCTCATGAGAATCCATTATTGTAGAGCTTGTACCTGAGCCAAATATCTCAGCAAGTTCCATGTCCGGTAGCGCTGATTCTGAGCCGGTTCCCCATAAATGCATGTAAACCAAAAACTCTGTTCATTCTCAACCGATATTGTGACGTCTATGTGTTTTGTTTCTCATCCATGATCACGACCCTACATCGATTGGACCATAGTAACATTACACCTCCTTTGTTACTATTCCCGAGAAGTCCCGTGCCACCATATAAACCTAAATTGCGACAGAGAATTGCTAACCGAGATCGTGACTTCAACGTGGCGTGTTTCCGATAAAAAGACCACATCTGGCTTAAGCCGTCCCACTAGTTCTTTGAGTTGACGTCGATTATGATCAGTACCCAAACCCCGACAATTCCACGCAAGGAGAGAAGTCATGGTAGTCCGAGCCGGATCAAATAAGAGAGAAAATAAACAGGTTGGAACCCTAACAAATACCGATGAACAATGTGTGTGTCGCGAAGCTATAGACTACATACTAGTAGGGGTCGATCATTAAGATGGATGAAGAAACCGAGATCGAAGATTGAGATCAGACGCGTTGAAAAGAAACGAAGACACCCGTACAAACAGGATTCATAAATATCTTGTTTTTCTTTTAGTTATATTAATGACATTTTTTAGTCGACTATGTGAAATAGACATGTGGACTTAAGATGAACATCAGACCCCATGACTACAATAGATAAATCATTGTCTGAGTCCAGCTCGCCTCGATCAGATCGCTACCAACTCTTGCCAAGATTTAACCAACCCAACAATGCCAAAGAAGAATTAAATTAAACAATCAAAAGCCCCTTATAAACTGAGAAAAAATTCATGTCCAGCGCAGGCCATGCCCGTCCACCAGTCCGTTCGACATACTCTATGAGAAGACGGAATACACGCGCCCGCATTGAGCGGGATCACTTGGCTAACCTACTATTTCCTCGTACTCGCCAGACCGTCAAGCCACCTGGCAGTACTAGATCCGGTATATTCTTATTTAACTGTCACGTGTACGTACGAGCCTGGCGATTTGGGCGTTGCAGGAGCGAATGTCGCGTGCCTAATTATTTTGAGAAACAATTCGGTTGAGCGACTAGTGTTGATTGGCGGCCTTTAAGGGTCAAAGCATCGCTATCTTCTGCGCACAAGATCTTTTTGCCTCAAGGCTCTCCGCCGTTGGATCATATTGTGGGCCACGTGGAAGGGACCAATAGGCTGTGTTGCATTGAAGAGAACAATGAAAGCGATGGTAACGATGTTTTTTTTACACTGGTGGCGACTGGCGATACAGTACGTACTCACTCGCGCTTGAACTACACCGGCCCAAAACTCAATACCATTGCACGTGGGTGGCCCGTGGCCGTGCTGGACTCTACTTAACAGTAGCCAGGGGAAAAAAAACCATATTTGTTCACATGCCCAACCGAATAACCGGGGACTATCGGTTATTCGTTATTTTTAGCGAAATGAATCTTTATCAAAATTCACGAGTAAGTTGGAGAAAAATAGTAGAGAAAAGGACTATTTGAAAATAATATTATACTTAATTTTCTAGTGATAATCAAAGTATGGTCGATTATGTTTAAACGGCAAAATGTCAATGTAAAGTTAAAACTCGTAGAAAACAATGAAACTAATATGGGCTCAATCTAAAGTCAACTAAAGGTGTCTGAAAGAAGTTGGAGCCTCTCATGAGGATCAATAGAATTTTGAGTAAAACGTTTGGTGTGGGCAATGAGTTTTGGAATTAGTGGAGGAGGGTGATCAACTACAACCAATCGTGATGGAGGCGGGAAGCTTCTCCTTCCCGATGCCCCGCTTTCCTACATATGCCTCATTGGACCTGGCGAGGATGCAGATCAGACATCGCCTGATTGTTTGGGCCAACAACTAACGTGTATCCATTCTGCAATTCGTCCAACGACATCTTGGGAGGTCGGGGAATGCTGAGGTTGCTACCGAGTCGCCGCCATCATCTGTTGTGATCACTATACCCACGGTTGATGGAAATCGTCGATGGAGTATGAATGGACTCCACAAGCATGGTCTGAAATAATGTGGTCGCAAGCGGAGGGTGAGTGGAAGGGTTGTAGTATAGGAGGCGTCTACCAGTGTTGGGTACAAGAAGGGGTAGAGGGGTTTGGTGGTAGGTCTTGTGGTAGTATCCGAACGAGCATGACCGCCAAAGGATTGACGTCGACGATTATAATCAAATTTGATTCAAAAGATATATAACAAAATTGAAATTCTGCTTCTTTGAATCGTGTGCCTTTCCCTAGAGTCTGCTCTAGCCCTAACCCTATGTTTGTGCCGCCAATGCCTATCGCCTGGTCTTCTGTGCCGCCACCCTCGGCTCATGAGCCATCCCCTCCACCACCAATTGGTAAGC
The DNA here is from genome assembly GCA_963921825.1 of Erodium maritimum. Lineage (NCBI taxonomy): Eukaryota > Viridiplantae > Streptophyta > Magnoliopsida > Geraniales > Geraniaceae > Erodium > Erodium maritimum. Next base: position 67,582,827 of record OY997592.1, on the reverse strand, counting down.
GCTACATCATTCCCTTTATCATGCCCCAAAGCCTCCTTCTAGTTTCATACATCCAATTAGGGTGAGGAAGAAGCACGGGTTGAAGGCTTCCTCGTCAACCTCTCCGACCACGCCTCCGCGATCACCACCCCTGCCTCTCCTTCAGAGTCCTCCATTAGTGGTTGATCAAGCGTTGGTGGTTTTCTCATCGGGAGCTTCCCCGTCAAACTTGTCCCAGAAAAAATAGAAGAGATGAAGTCCTTTGAAGTCACTCAGGCAACATTGACCATTGGTGCAGACGGGGAACCCTCTAACCCCTGGCGACTCTAGGTTGGGGATTGATGTGATCGTTAGGGTTCCGGCTCCACCTATTCCAGTGGCCCTGACGGACATCACCCACGTCAGGGTTTTGGCCTCACCTACTCCATCACTGACAGGGGACCTTCAAGCCACCTTCTTAGCTTGTTGTCTGTCCGAGGAGGAAGAGATGGAGGTTGTGGTTCCCTACAATCCGGTGGATCCTCATGTCCTCGATCGCCTTCGGTATGGAGTGGTAGGTTGTCTGGCTTCCCTCACCCCCGAAAGAAAGTCCGCATATCGATCATCACGTGAGCATGTGGTCGCTCGTCTACAGGTTTGGTGGTCAAAGACCTTGAATGAGGGACCTTTGTGTTCTAATTCACGTGCTAAGAGGTTGAGGATTGGGTTCGGGCTAACGAACTGTGGTGCTTCCATGGTCACCCACTACTGCTTGGGCATATAGTTGGCCTGATGGCTCGGGACCTCCCACGTTTGGACCACATCCAATTGTGGGTGCATGCTCGGGGTGTTCCACCATTTGTCCAGACCAAGACTACTTGGGAAATGATAGGGGCTACGCTTGGAGAGTATGTGGATGCCCCATGTGATCAATAGGATCTATGCTAGGGTGGAACAATGCGGGTTTGATTCTGGATATACCTCCAATATTCTCTTCGTCGGACCATGATCATGTTCTTTTGAGAGTTTCTAGATCCAGTAAGAGTCGACTTAACCTATGAGAGCCTTATGGTATTTTGTTCTAATTGTGGTAGAATCGAACATATGGTCCGGGATTGTTAATGAGAGGTGCCACAAGTACCCCGATTTGATGACTAAATTCTTGAGTTCAAGCCCGCCATGCTGGAAAAGACATACGCCACTGATTGGGGTATGCACACACCACCGCCATCGCAGGGGTTCACACCATTGACCACATACACGACATCTAAGGCGGGGTTGTCTCTAGGGAATCCCCCCTTAAATAGAATTGACTGATTATCGACAACGGGGACGGTTGAACATTTAGTGTAACCGTTGAGGCTGGTCTGGTTACCAGAATAAGCTTCTAGGGCCGCCCATCGGTCGTTGCATACCCCTACCTAACCCGTACCTTGGGTCTCTTGGTCGGTCCGGAGTTAAGCCTAACCCTCGGGGACCTAGACATTCTTAAGAGATAAGCCTACCTGGGTCTATCCTATTTGGGAAGCTGTCATGCCCATCAGCATGACACCCCCGTCCGTTGGGCCAAAAGAGGGATGCCGTAGGGGAGCCGCGTGAAGACCAAGCGAGGGTTGGGAAACAACATCACCATGAAGGATGTTAGGTACCACTAGTCTTAGGGACTTACTCTAGGAGGGGTCCATGGTCAAGGTCGTACCTCAAGATCAAACTATGTAGTTCAATTTCGGTAGCCCACATCATGACGAAAAGAGTCCTTAGAGAATAGGGATCAAACAACGTTTAGGCACGACTTTGAGCGACTCTTGCTAGTTTGAGCCCTTTGGATTTTATTTCTGCTGTAGTTTTGGTTTCAATTACTGTTTTAGCTCAACATCTGATTTACCACAACCGTTTTTTTAGGACCGATTCTCTTATCTCAGAGTTTTTGGATCACGGATTCCCTACGGGTTGAGACCGCTACAATAACTCTTTTATCATATTAATACAACTATAAAAAAAATCAATTTTGATTCCATTACTGAATATAATAATATTATGTTTCTTTTATAGAAACACCTTAAGGTAACGTTAGGTACTATTAACTTGTATGGTAAAAAAAATGTTAGAGTAATTTGACTACTCACATATGAAAAATAAAAGTAAATTAATGACTTATCATTAACAAATTCAAAATGTTTTTAAGAAATCAGTACATCCTTCATTTCGAGACTGAAAGGAAATTTTGATATTTCATGCTTAGGAGTATGTGAAATTTGTTTTTCATGTTAGTATACTTGAAATTTAAAATATATGTTTTGAAAATACTTTAAGACAATGGTTTAAAATAGTTTGTATCTGAAAGGATTTAAACTATATGAATTTTTTCAAGAAAAAAAATGCAATAACTTAACCACCTATATTGAATTACTTAGAATCATTTATATACTAATCCATTTTATTAGAGCAATTGTAGGAAGATCTTATGTATAGTTGATTTAGTTGGAATCACCGAAAAAATGGGTCAAAATTTTGAAAAATGGCCGTTTCTCACTCCTTATATGCAAATCTCGAATGTATGGTCGATGAATATATAGACAAACTATCGATTTTAGGAAAACATTAAAAAATACCTTGCCATCATTACCAGGCAAACCGCGGAGACAACGCCAAACAAAGAACTTCAAACAATATTGGTGCATGGCGAACGTGAAAGTGAAGATATTTCAGGATTGCTGGTCCAAGTTCAATCAAATCTACAAAGCGTTCCTTTCGACGACCAGATCATGACTGACACCGAGCATAAGTATTTCGAGAAGTACGAGCACGTATTCGCACGGAAACACTGGTGGATCATAAATAGATAAGCCTTGTTGGAAGCAGCGTTTTGAGAACGAGTTCATCGACACTAACGGACGTCGCACCTCAAGAACATCTTCCATGACCATGGACATCTTCGCTACTGTCGTTGAAGAGGTTGAGGGGGGATTTCTCGGACCCATACGCGACCACTCGCCTGAGGGCCAAAAGGCGAAAAATGAGAAGGGAAAGGGACAAGCCGACGTGACGCTCGACCCGAAATTGGCAAAAATCTTGGCCAACATCCAGAAACACCATCAGAGTCTCTCATGCACATGTTTCGCTTACTCAAAGACGTGGATACCTTCGAAATGGGCACCGAGTATTTGGCCACTATATGCTATTTCTCCATGGCATGACAAAGAAGATTATTGGGTTTGTGTGATGTGTTGTACTCTTCATTGTGTAATCTGTTTTATGATGTACTTGTAGTTTCCGGTTTTGAATTAATGAAATTTATTTCCATGTTTCAAGTTTTTGCTAGGTTTATTATTTTGTCCCACAATGCTAACATCGCCCCCCAACATTACCGTCGAACCACCATGAATTTAGACAGGCGAAAGAGGAGGAAGTCAGAAAATTAATGGGTTTCTTCACTTTATGTATTTTTCAAATTAAATAAATACCTATCTTGTTCGGTGACATTTTGATAAATTGTCTACACTTTAGACCCGTAATAGACCGAATTGGTCTATTAAAATTGTACCACCCGAAACCAATAAGACCATAAATTAAGAAAAAGTATGATCAGTTGGACCCTAATGTGACCGGTTTAGTCTCTTCTCGCAACAGATGGCCTTATGTTGATACACCATCAAACACTCCAAAGGTAATAACTATATTCTTTGCATATCATCAAGCTTTTAAAACCATGGCATCAATCAAAATATGTGCAGACCACCGACAACTCCATCTTCTCGTACATTTCGCTCCATCGACGAGTCTCCCCATCGCTGAATACGAATCATGGAGAATAAAATTGGGTATTCTTCTGGGTTTGAATTGGGGCTCTTTGACATTGAATTATGAAATCGGTATTCTTCGTTTTATACGTATCAAAGAATAAAAACTATAAGAGCACATGCAGTCGTCGACGGAAGGGGGGCAAAAACGCGTCGGTGGATTGAAACGTCGGTAGAAAGGGGGCTGAAATGCACTGGTAAAAACACGCGGCGATAAACGAACCGTCGACGCATTCAACCGTCTGATAGGAACATGTAAGAGAAATAATACAAAAACCTCTTGTCTTACCTTTCGGTCTTCCATACTATACATAAAAATGTATTAGTCAAACTGAAACGAAAAATTATTATTTCCATCTCTCCCGTTCAGCTAGGGGTGGGCAAAAAAAACCGAAACCGCTAAAACCAACCACCACCAACCGCAAACCGCACCGGAAGATCCGAAACCGGAAAGTTAACGGTTGGTTGCGGGTTCTTGACGATCGAACCGAAAAGTTAACGGTTGGTTGTCGGTTCTTGAAACGTCAAACCATCGGTTAACCAACCAAACCGGTATTGTTCATCATATACATGTGGCTTCATAATAACCACTAATCTGATATAGATGAATGACCCATGAGCACTCTTTTGTGTCACACGGATTACTAACATAGAACACGATGACTTATATGTAATTTTTTTTGGAGAATGTAGTAATATGTTTTGGCTTGAAATAAAAATATGTGTATGGTTATTGGTATCTAAATTTGTACTTACATGTGGTAAAGTGGTTGGTTGGTTAAAACCACTAACCAACCGGTCAGCGAACTGGTTGGTTTCACTGTAAAAAAATTGGTTTTTGAGTTGGTGCTGGTTCCAAGATATGCTAAACCGATAATATCGAGTTGAGTTCGCAAAGAGTTCCATTGGGTGGTTAACCACCCAATGCCCACCCCTACGTTCAGCCTTACCCCGAAGGACTGCTTATGTTTTAAGTTGTGGAAAGCAAGTGCCTCAAACTATTTTTGCAATTATCCTAAAAAATATATAAAAAAAGTCTGAGGGGAGATGGGAGAGAGTAATCACAATCGCGGGGTTGCAAGTGAGGCAGAGCGGGGCGAAGAAAACAAGAAGGGCCCAACTGTCTCCGGACTATAGTTTCTATTTGTGTTCCTCCTCCTCCAAAATCACCGCAGTTTAAAAACCCCTCCACAACACCACACACACACGCACCAAGCCCTTTCTCTTCGTCTCCGTCTTCCTCAGCAGCTCCGCCTCCACCTACCTCTCCTTTCTCCTTCTCCGCCGCTTCCATCTCCGTCTTCTTTGTCTCCCTCTTTCGAGCTCCATCCAATGGCGACGACTAATCTTCCCACGAGACTGTCTCTGTTCAAATCCGACGCCTGCGGAGCTCCGGATCGCCTCTCTTCGGCTCCGAGCTTCACTGATCTCTTCTGCGAATCCAAATCCGCGAAGAAGGTTGCGTTTCCAGTTAGAGCGATGAAGGTCGCGGAAATGAGCCAGAGCGGCAATCTCGAATCGCGAAATGGGCCTTTCTATGGGGTAAGTTAAGTTTGCTTGAAAAATATTGGGATTAAACTTGATGAGTTTTACTGGTTTTGGATTGGTTGAGCTGAAAAATCAAAGCACTCATATTGTGTTTCCATGATTTTCTCGTGATGTTTTTGAATTTGTTGATTCTAGTGGTGCAATCTAGTGTTCATGTCATTTGGGGATTGTTATGATTTTGTACTGCTTGGTTGGGTAATATGTATATAATATTTTGATGATAAGTTAATCTTTTCATATTAGACAGTTCTTGTATATTTGAACCCAAGAGGGTGAGTCCTGTTTCTGATCAAATTAATTTGGAGGATTAATTGCAGATGAAAATGAATGTCCAACCTATACATAAATACATTGTTTTTTTGATGACACACTAACACATTAATCATTCCGTCAGGTTTTGACTAAAATGGCAATATTATCCATTTGAAATCACCCCCGGATTTGAGCTCCATAATTTAACTTCTGAACACCTCCAATCGTGCCAAAAACGTCAGTGGTTTGTTTTCCTAATGCTAACAGATTTGAGATATCATCCCATGGACTTAATCCTTTGAAATCGAGTATGTTGTTGGGAACTTCACACATTAAGTCATGTATACGTTGGACATTCATCTACATAGTCATATCTGTAACTCTAGTGCTATTGAGTTATTGCTCTAATGTACATACTTCCAGGGTCTTTTTTCTTACATTCAAATACTTGACTGTTTATTATTTGCAGGCAACACCAAAGTATCAGTCTGAGATCGATAGTAGCATAGAGAATGGAAAGGTCACTTCAAATACTCAAAGGAAAACAAAAATAGTATGTACAATTGGTCCCTCGACAAGCTCACGTGAAATGATATGGAAACTGGCAGAAGCTGGTATGAATGTGGCACGTTTAAATATGTCACATGGCGACCATGCATCACACAAGAAAACCATAGATCTTGTTAGAGAATACAATGCTCAATTTGAAGACAAGGTTATAGCCATAATGCTGGACACCAAGGTAGGTTGGTTGCTAAACGTCTTGTGTTATCCTTCGGACTCATTTTCTCAATAATGATTGATTAGTATTGCTCATTTTCACCCCCTGTCTGAAACACACACAATTCACGTTTTGACTTATTATTTATTTATTGTGGATTTTGTTCCAATCATTAAATGTTACATTTGGCCGAGAACGATGTTGGGATTTTCGAGCATTAGTTCTAGCTGGTGCAAATAAAGTATCTTTTTCACTACCTTTTATGATCATATATCTATGTTTGCCATATCTTGGATATGCTTAATATGGTATCAATTATTAATATAATCACGCCTTTTACCTATTTCTGAAATGGAATTTGATGTTTGATGCTTTTCTATTTCTGCAGGGTCCTGAGGTTAGAAGTGGGGATGTACCTACACCAATATTGCTCGAGGAGGGGCAAGAGTTCAATTTCACCATTATAAGAGGAGTCAGTACCGACAATACTGTTAGTGTAAATTATGATGACTTTGTGAATGATGTGGAGGCTGGAGACATGCTTCTTGTGGATGGTAAGCATAGATGTCTATTTGGTGCTCCCTTTTGCTGTGACTTAAATTATAAAAGAACATATTCTTATTTATTTCTATGCTTGCTGGTACTGATGCAAATGGATGATTCCATAGTTATTGAATGTAGTCGCAGATAGAATTTTATAGTTGACATTGATGGACAAGGCAAATTGTTGAATTTTGTTTTCTTCTCTGTTTGTATTGAGGAACACTTTTCATAAAAGTCAGTATTATGTAAATATTAAATGTTACTGACCTTGAGTCATGTTTCCATAGTTGTGTGCGATTTGTACAATATGTTCACCCTAATGCATTTCACTTTCAGTTAAAGTGCATCCTATAACTCTTACCAGACTAATTGTCACATTGCTTCCTTCGTGTAATATCTTTTTAGCTAGTTCTTGATGTAGAAAGTTACTGCAAGTATACTAATATTCCATCGTTTCGGTTATCTATATACCCGGAGAATTTAATAATTTCTCTTTTGTGGGTCTCTCATATGTAATTTCATATCCAAACAATTGAAGGTGAAGTCCTACAGAGGTCTTTAATTGCATCCTTGTTCATTAAACTAAAACTATTTTGTCTGTATGCCAGGTGGAATGATGTCATTGGAAGTGAAGTCAAAGACAGAGGATACAGTTAAATGCGTGGTAGTTGATGGTGGAGAACTTAAATCACGACGACATTTGAATGTACGTGGTAAAAGTGCAACATTGCCTTCAATAACAGGTATATTGCCGGTTCGAATGAGTGGAGGGGATGTCACTTTGTACTTCATATGTTCTCTGTTTTAATATGTACTTGTTTGTGATAACCATCTGCTATTTGTTTGTTAATTGTATGTACAGACAAAGACTGGGAAGATATTAAGTTTGGAGTGGACAACCAAGTTGATTTCTATGCTGTCTCTTTTGTGAAGGATGCTAAAGTGGTTCATGAGTTGAAAGACTATCTGAAAAGTAAGTATTTTGTCAAATAAATATTGGACCCTAACTTTTATTTTTCCTCTCTTCCTAATGGGTTACTGTAATCTCTTCTGTAGGTTGCAATTCAGATATCCATGTCACTGTGAAAATCGAAAGTGCAGATTCTATACCAAATCTCCACTCAATACTTTCTGCATCTGATGGGGTTAGCTTTTATCTTTATTTAATGCTTTAATCTCTAGTTTCTTTCCACTTTGAGCCAATGGTGACAGATTAGTAACACATAACAACCAATGACTTGTAGCTAGAGGGATTATCACACAAATATAAAAAAATGACTGGTTATCCTAAGCTGAGCCATTTGATTAGAATTTCATTAGTTATTATTTAGGGATAATTGCATAAAAGCACCCTGGGTATTCAGTTTTTGCAACTTGTAGCCCTCTTCTCTGATAGTTGCAAAAAAGTGTCATGAACCCATCTTTTTGTTGCACTTTGTATACCTTGTTTCAAAATAACGATTTTACCCTTGTAAATTTAAATTTTAATAATAATATTTAAATAACAAAAAAGCCATATTTTCATATCCCTTACATTTCTTACTCTTTGCACGATACAAAGAGGAAGAAAGTTAAAGGATATGAATATTTAGATTTTTTTTGTTTATTACTGATATTTTTAAAACTAAATTGTAAGGGTAAAATCATCGTTTTGAAACAAAAGACAAGTTCACGGCACTTTTTTGTAATTATCAAAGAGGGCTCCAAGTTGTAAAAAATGAACACCTCAAGGTACTTTTTGCAATTATTCCTATTATTTATTCCACATCAACTTTGAAGCTATCCTACATCGTCATTTATCTTACTGGCCTCTTGTTTTTCTTTACCTTATTTTATTAGGCCATGGTTGCTCGTGGAGACCTTGGTGCTGAACTTCCAGTTGAGGAAGTCCCTTTATTGCAGGTAATTAGAGGCTAAATGATCTTCTTTATCACATAACATTTTGTATGAGTGCAATTCTAAAAAGAAATCTGTCATGACAAGTGGTTAGTGCCTGGAAGCAAGCAATATATTTATAAGTAAATGATCAATAGAAACTTAATTTACCTTATTTTTATCTGTGTTGGTGAAGTTGAGAAACTGGGTTTTGATTGCTGTTGACTTCTACTTCATTATATTCTGATTTCCATGCTACGTTTGAACAGGAGGAAATTATTAGGAGGTGCCGAAGTATGCAGAAACCAGTTATTGTAGCAACCAACATGCTGGAAAGCATGATTGATCATCCTACACCCACAAGGGCTGAAGTCTCTGACATCTCTGTTGCTGTGAGGGAAGGTGCTGATGCAATCATGCTTTCCGGAGAAACTGCACATGGAAAGTAAGTTTGTTTATGTGTGGTGCTTTAAATACTCGTTCCCATTTCTTATGACATTTCTCTTAATTTTTAATTGGAGTTGAATACTAAAGTATATTCTCTTGCAGATGATATAATTTTTTTCCTGAACAATTTCTAAAATTGTTTACATTGGCCAGGTATCCCATAAAGGCAGTTAATGTAATGCATGCTGTGGCATTGAGGACAGAATCAAGTTTCCGATTCAGCACAACTCCTCCAATTGAATCCATTGCCCATAAGGTCTGTATTCATGGCCTGTTTTCTATTTCTAATGAAGCCCAGTTCAGTTAGACATGAAACCGTAATTAGAAAATTTCACTTAATGAAGCCCAGTTCAGTTAGACATGAAACCGTAGTTAGAAAATTTCACTTAGTTACCCTTAAGTATGCACCATCCTCAACTAAATACCCCTTAAGTTTGAAAAGTTGTTGGCAACCTCCTTAAGTTATTTTTAGTCTTATCTTATAACCCAATTCTGTCTTCTTCTGGGCATGAAATGACAAAAATACCCCCATGAAAACTAAAAAATAAGGGTACTTTCTTCATTTCACGCACAAAAATTGACGGAATTGAAGTAAAATGAGAAAGAAAAAACTTGGGGGGTTGTGAAAGACTTTTTAAACTTAGGGGTGGTTTTAAGGGTAGCTGAGTGTGATTGTCCTATTAATAATTTCAATCACAATCACCTTGATAATCATAATGTCCTTAATTTTTTCATCTATAGTATTCACCGTACACTTTTTTTTACAGAGTCATATGGGCGCAATGTTTGCTTACCATTCCACAACTATGGCTAACACCCTCAAAACTCCCATCATTGTCTTCACAAGAACGGGTTCCATGGCTGTATTTCTAAGCCACTACCGTCCTTCATCAACTATCTTTGCCTTCACAAATGAGTAAGTCATGATAATTATAGCTATGTTATTAATATTGTTGTATGATTTAGAGGCTGTTATGTGACACCATCCCATACTTGGCAGCGAAAGGACTAAGCAGAGGCTGGCACTTTATCAGGGAGTTGTACCCATCTATATGCAGTTTTCAGATGATGCAGAGGAAACCTTCTCTCGAGCACTCAAGTTATTAGTGGTTAGTGCTTTCTTAATAATGTCATTAGCCCCTTAATCTTATTGTATCTAATTTTTATAAATTCTCATGATTCAGACTAAGGGCATGCTAAAGGAAGAAGAGCACGTGACTCTTGTGCAAAGTGGTGCGCAACCGATCTGGCGTGAAGAATCCTCCCACCACATCCAAGTCCGCAAGATCAAAAGCTAATTTTGGTATACGTCCGAGGAGCCCTTTCTTTTTCCCCCGATATCATTAGTTAACTTTAAATGAATTATTGTTTTGTTCTGACTGAATGATTGATAGTGTTAAAATCGTGTGGTGCCATTAGAGAAAGCTTCTGAGAGTTTGAGATTGGTATTTGATTGGATTTATGTGATCAATAAAAAGGAAAAATTATCATGCAAAATCAGTGTTTATGACTTGTACAACTCCAACATATTCCTTTTCAAGTATAGACTGTGACCTGTTCATGTGAAAGCTCAATCATTGTAGATATATCAGCAGTAGCCAGTTCATATCTACTCAGGTTGTCATTAATGTCTGAAGATTCTGAACTGATATACATGTTGACTGTTGAGCCTGTTCACTTCATTGTTCTGAGTTATGCATAGCTATTGTTTTCACTGTCTTGGGTATATATACATACCAGCTTGTAATGTTATTAGTTAGAGATAATCTCACTCAGCTATCTCTCTAAGTGTGCACCATTCTCAACTAAATATACTTGGGTTTAAGAAGTTTTGACAACCCAGGTTAATTCTTGTCACATTTTATCCCGATTCGGGTAGTTGTAAAATGACGAAAATACCCTTTTATGAGGATATTTTTGTCATTTCAGCTAACTCTAAGTATGCATAATTCTCTACTAACTATCCTCGGGTTTAACATTTTTTTTGACAATCCAACTTTATTCTTGTCACATTTGACCCGATTCGGTCCGTTGTAAAATGACAAAAATACCCTTTTATGAGGATGTTTTTGTCATTCTAGCTATCTCTAAGTATGCATAATTCTCGACTAACTATCCTTGGGTGTAAGAAGTTATTTAACAACCCATGTTTATTCTTGTCACATTTGACCCCAATTCAGTTAGTTGTAAAATGACAAAAAAATACCCTTTTGTGAGGATATTTTTGCCATTCTAGCTATCTCTAAGTATGCATAATTCTCGACTCGCTATCCTTGGGTGTAAGAAGTTATTCACGGCCCATGTTTATTCTTGTCACATTAGACCCCAATTCGGTCGGTTATAAAATGACGAAAATATCCTTTTATGAGGATGTTTTTGTCATTTACAACTAGAAGTTACAGAAATGGGGTAAAATGAGAGGGGAAAAACTCAAAAGGGTTGTGGACAATTAAACTTAGGGATAATTGAGTGAGAATATTAGTTATCACTAAGCATGATATGCCTTTAACTTAGGGATAATTGAGTGAGAATATTAATTATCACTAAGCATGATATGCCTTTAACGGCTTTTCAATTTGTTCTTCATCATCTGCAATCAAACTGTAAGAAAGCTTCCAAACTTGGTGCCATGGTTGAAGAGAGTCACATTGTTATAAATTGGACCAAATTCATTAGGACACACCTCACAAGCACAAGTACATGTTAACTTAACAAAACATGCATAATTAGAAACCCAGAACTAAAACAAATGTGAATCGAATGTTGTTCTAGAACGTTCCGTCCCCAATAGGAACCCAACTAGGAAGAGAGTCAGCTCTGGTTGCAGAAGAAATGGAGGAAAATGGGTTGCAAGAGCTCATCTTCCTTAGCCTCCTCTCTCGTCCCAATCCCAATCCCAATCCCCAAACCTCATTATCATCATCATCATCATCATCGTCATGATCAACATCTCCGTCTTTATTTATACATACTTAGTAATCTCCAAATCACTGTCTGAAACCAACCCACTATGTTGTTCTTCACAATGTACAATGATCAAACACCATACTCAGAATCATCATCATCGTCGTCATCATCATGCTCCTCACACCGACCCTGAAACTTAATACACTTATACCACCTCGCGCACGCGATGTAGATCACCAAATCCACACTAGTCAACGCAGCCAAAAGGAAATAAAACCGATCCAAATGACCCTTATTCAAATTCCCAGGGATCCACCCGGGCATGTGATCCTCGGTCGAGATCTTCATCACCATAGACACCAACAAGCTACTAACATAGTTCCCAAGCGAGATCGAAGTCATACACAGAGCACTCCCAAAGCTCTTCAACCCATCCGGAGCCTGAGCATTGAAGAACTCCAACTGACCCACATACATAAACACCTCAGAAGCCCCAATAAACGCGTACTGAGGCACTTGCCAGAAGATGCTCAACGAGCTCGATCCCTCGCAGTGGACTGTGCAGTCTTTCTTAGCGTGTTTTAGACGGTAAATCTCAACAATTCCAGCTGAAACCATCGCTAGGACCGCGATCACTAGCCCGATCCCCATCCTCTGCAGCTCGGTTAGTCCTTTCCTGTCTTTTCTCAGTCTTCTGACTGTAGGGTCGATGACTCTTCTGTAGAGGAAGATGAACGCTGCAACGCTGACTATGTCGAAGCTCGACATGCTCGCTGGTGGGATGTGGAAGTTCCCTACATCGGTTCTCATTACCGCGCCCTGCTCCACGAACAGAGAGGCCATTTGCGTGAAGACCACGGAGTAGATTATGGTGCATAGCCAGATTGGGAGGAGTCTGAGTATGCATTTCACTTCTTCCACTTGGGAGATCGAGCATAGGCGCCATGGGTGGCGGGCTCCTTGCTGCTGGTCGTCTGAATCCCTCGACGTTATGCAGGCCGCCTTGTCCAGGAACCTGTCGGTACGAGGATTAGAACTAGTAACGACTATGAAATCTCACAAAAGTACCCTGAACTTGTCACATTTTTTTTTTATTTAGTTAGCCTGACTTTTCAATTTTCTCTTCTTACTTCACTGTTATAAATTACAAAAATACCCTTGTAGTAATAAATCTTGGCTTGATTTTCCACTTTATTACGAGGTTTTTATCAAAACCTTAGTTTATAATAATTTTCTTTACGATAATAAATAGAAGAAATGAACTGTCCCTAGATTATTGTAGGCTTGTTTTTGTCATTTATTATCAAAGAAGAGTGAAGTGAAAAAAAAAGACATCAACTTTTAAATTCAACGACACTAACGATTAAATTTCCTATCTGGATAATAAATGACGAAAATACCCCTAGAATAATGAATCTTGGCTTGGTTTTCTACTCTATTATGAGATTCTCGTCGAAAAATTAATTTAAAATAACTTTCTTTACAGTAATTATAAAAGAACACGATCGTAAAACAGATATTTGTTGTTCGAGTTTTCTAGATTATTATAGGGGTATTTTTGTCATTTATCACAAAAACTTTGACAAATTTATGCATATGCTTACTTGAATCCATGTGTGTGGAGGATCTTCCTGCCATTGTTGGGGGCTTTCTTGCCATCATCAATGAACAAGTCCTCATCGTTTTGTGGGACCTGAACCCTCCATTTCTTAATCGCAGCCACAATGACTTGACAAAACCGGGAGAGAGGGTTGCCGGTGGGCTTGAAGTGCCGGTAGCTCGGACTGCCGCCGAGGAACAAGACCAGAGCTGCCAAGGCAGAGCCGGTGGAGACCCAAAACCCTAATGCCCACAAGCCCTCGTCTTCGAAGTAACCCAATATGGTGTTGGAGAAGAGGGAGCCGAGGTTGAGGAAGAGGTAGAAGTAGCTGAAGAATGCCACCTTGGAGTGCCCTTCCTTAGGGTCCTCCTCGTCGAACTGGTCTGCCCCGAACGTGGCTATGTTGGGTTGGTACCCTCCGTTCCCTAGGGCTACTAGGTAGATGGAGAGGTAGAATAGCCCTATCTCGACCGTCGAGTGGGTCCCGCATGGAGTGAACTCGTCTCCACACCCTTTCGGTCGCATCAGGAAGAGGTACGACGTTAGTGACAGCGATGCCAAGCCCTGTGGTATTCGTGATCGTGATAATCAGTATCGGATTGTAACATTGATGTATGGATGCAAACTGATCAAGAAAATATAAGAAATAAAAGAAGACTCGAGTTTTGGGTTTCATGGGCACTTATAATGACAAAGATACATGCAAACAAACTGATCAAGAAAATATAAGAAACAAAACAAGAGTCGAGTTTTGGGTTTTACGGGTACTTGCAAACAACATATTTAGAAAGTATTAGAAACATAACAAGAATCGAGTTTTGTTTTTCTTTCAAAGAAACTAATCTAGAAAATATAAGAAACAAAATAAGAATCGAGTTTTGGGTTTTACAGATACTTGCAAACAACAGATCTAGAAAATATTAGAAACAAAACAAGAATCGAGTTTTGTTGCAAGAAACTGATCTAGAAAATATAAGAAATAAAACAAAATTTTGGGTTTTAAGGCCACTTGCAAACAAAACAAGATTCAAGTTTTGGATTTTAAGGGCACCTACAATGATAAAGATTATATGCAAACAAATTGATAAATAAAATATAAGAAACAAAACAAGACTCAAGTTTTAGGCTTTAAAAGACACTTACGATGACAAAGACACGTACAGACAAACTGATCATGGAAATGTAAGAAACAACATAGCTCGAGTTTTGAGTTTTAAAAACACTTACAACGATAAAAATATATACAAACAACTGATCAAGAAAATATAAGAAACATAACAAGACTCGAGTTTTGGGCTTTAAGTACATTTACGGCGTCCAAAAAATATAAGAAACATATTACGTACTCGAGTTTCGGGTTCTAAGGGCACTTACAACGACAAAGATGACCTGAAAGATGGCACAAGTCTTGTATCTACCCCAATAGGAGTCACTAAGAAAAGCCCCCACAAGAGAGAAGATGTAGACAGTCCCGGTCCATTTGCTGACGCTATTAGCCGCGTCAGCATTGTTCTGCTGCAACACCCTCGTGAGGAACAGCACCAGATTCACCCCAACTCCGAAGAAGGCCAGAGTCGCCAGACCTTGATTGACTGTTTCCACAACAATCCAAACACACGGGTCAGTTTCTCTCTCACTTTCTCGGCCGAGAAAATCGCCATCACATGCCCAGAAAATAACCTGCTTCCATGTGGTGGAAGCCCATCTTTGGCACAATTAGGAAGACGTGAAAGATATAGCAATCGACCAAGATCAATATGTCTAAATATTGCATCTAACTATTAACAAATTTGATGTTATCTTTGCATGTGACGGTTCCTTCAACAATCAAATCACATCCCAAAATATATATTTGTTCGATCAAGTCATTAAGAGTACAAGTTCACGAGCCATCAGAGAAAAAAAAGGGGACGTACAAAACCCGATAAAAAATCAATAAATTAAAAACAGATCCCTCATAACCACTCAACCTCAGCTATAGTTTGGAGTCTCCCGTGTGATGGACGGTAGCTGTTTGTTTGGGTTTTATGGTTGAAAAATCAGCGTTTCAGACCTTCTGTTATGAGCTTCATGGTTGTAAAATTTAGAGTTATACACCGTTTCCAATGTTTCTTTTGTTTTGTGCTTAATAGTTGTACAATAGGGTATTAGAGCCTTAGTTTATTTCAGTTATCTGTATTGGTTGTATGTTGGTTTGGACGAGATGTGTCTCGGTCCGATTTTTAATTGGAGGCCGTACTTTCAAATGCCAATACTCTTGTTCGTTTGTTATGTCATCCCTTTACAAACTTTGAAAAATAAGAGATTTATAATATTGTTTTAATGATAAGAAAAATAACCACTCATTTAACATAGTATTTTTAACTATAAAATAAATGAGACGTATTTAAGTGGGAACTAAGATGAGTAGGTTTTTTTTTTTATTGTTATCCTTAAAAAAAAAGTAATATCCATTTGAAAACGAAATTGATACTAAAAACATTTTCTTTTTGATTTTTCACGTCATACCTAACTTCCAAATCACTATCATGATTCATGAACTCACTAGCCATGACTTTAGAGGCTAGTCTGTTTAATAAAAATAATTTATTCACTTCTACTAATTATGGCTCAAACCCATTTATGGGCTAATTTAAACTTGTAATCTTTGTTCAAGTGGAAGCCAATTCCAGGTAACAAAATTGATCGAATAATAGGGGTAGGCCTCGAAGGAGACATATAAACCTCAAAAGAATAAAAACAAACATGATCAAGTGTAAGGAACAAGAGGACGATACAAATGATAACATGACGTATATGAAGACGGGTTGTGACATCTATCGTTTGAAATATGGAGAAGTACTTATAACTCGCAAAAAGACAAGTATGTATCTCTCCCTTTGCCAACTCCACACGAAAATGGTCCAATTTGTCAACCACACTTCTCGAAACCTCTCATTGTTTCTATTGTCTACTTCGCTGATACAAGTCGACATGTACTTATTCATTGTAATCATTGCATGAAAATCGTATTCAAGTAGAAATCTCGAATCGAGTTATTGAATGCAAATATTGAACTTATTGATCAAACCCATTTCTTGTCATTATAAGACCTTCCACAACGGGTCGATTAGAGGCGTCGATTCGACACCCTTTTGGGTGAAAAGCCTAAAACCTACGATTTTGTCGATTAGATCAGCTCTATTGTTGATGAATTCGTCGACCGTATTCAGATCTAAGCCACGATTTTACCGTGGAGAATCGACACATGACTCAAACAATTTAAATATATTTTCGACCCATCTTTTTTCAAGAATCGGGCTTATCTTTTTTCTACTTTTCGTCTGATTAAACTGAGATTAAACCCTAAAGAGGGCCTAACACATTAGACTAAAGTGTTACTTGTGTAACCTTAAACAATGATTGTACGTGTGGCAAGTGAACAAGGTCGATGGTGAGGTGATCCACAGAAGAGCAACACGTGGAGGTAGTGAAGCCTAAAAACGATGATTACGTGTCAGGCACGAGTTACTATGGAACACATGCTTGCGTCACTCTCAGAGTGTGTCGCGTAGCGCGTGTATTCGGACAAGGAGAAAAAAAAACATAAACCGATCCTCGTTGCTTTTTTTTCTCCCCCAGAAAAATGTGCATGGTTCATGAACCTCGCTCGATCGATTCGAACCCACTCATGTCTTTTTTTTTCTATTTTGGCTCGAACCCATGCAACGAAACCGCACCACTTGGGCCAGCTCGTGGCTCTCTACCCTACACGTTACGTATTTTCCTCCCTCCCGTGTAATGGATCCAAATATGTCAAAACTTATCCTTGATAAGCAAAAGCCCTTCTACACATTTCCTCCTTATATTCTCATCTTTTCTTTTTCGGGTCGTTTTCTGTAAATTTTAATTTGTTCGAAAAACAGGGTTCTTATATCAGGTCGGGATTTCACACTCATTAGCTCTTTTTTATGTGTTCGTACCACGTGAGTTCAATGTAACAAATAACCATTTTTCGACCCAAGAAAAACTAAATTTAGACTCTGCTAAGACTCGGGCGAAATGGGTATTCGTAGGTACCCAAATAAGTATTGGGTAGAGATAGCGTGGGGCAAAGATGAGTCAACAATAAATATCAGGCGGATATGGAGAGTTAGGAATAACAAATGGACGGAAATGAGTATCATGATACCCGTCCATACCCGCCCATTTGTCATCCCTACTGAAAGATAAGTTCCTCTCTTGTCTCTTTAAGATTAGGGGTTCGAGTCCCGGTTAGTGAAGATTGGGGTAAAAATTAGTTTATATTGAACAAGATTATGATATGACAGGGTTTTGATTGTTGACCAGTGAACTCTCTCATCTCTTTAAGATCAGGAGTTCGAGTCCCGGTTAGTGAAGACCGGGGTAGAAATTGATTTGGACTGAACTGGAGTAAGTAACGATCGATTTTAATGAGGAATGAGACGGGTTACTTACAGAGGATGATGGTGCCGGCCGACCATTGTCCGGTTCTTCCGCGGATGGCGGGTTTTCCATGACGGTCCACGCTTCCGTCGAGAGTGTACTCATCTTCTTCAACCCCTTTGCACTTACTCTGCTGTAACATGCACAAAAACAAAACAAAACAAAACAAAAACACATCATTAATCATGATCTTGTAACATATATGATGTTATGTAGTGGATTCGAGAGATGGGCTTAAGACCAACCTCCTTAAAAATCTCGAGACAAGCCATTTTAGTACGATGATACGGAGAGATCGATGAGCTTGTAATAATATATATGTTGTAAGTGCAGAGAAGGAAGCAAGGTGGTGGGAAGAAACAGAGTTAAGCTTGAGGATTTGATTTTGGCAAGCAAGAGAGTGGTGATTATATAGAGCTTTTGGACGGTCCAGATTCGAGATGAAGAGATTGTCCACATGGCTGGATCATGCACCATTGATTGCTTGTAATTAACTTTCATTTTCTTCTCTTTTTTTCTTTTTTGCCCTTTTTCTTTTTTCTTCTGAAAATGATAGGCATGATCAGGTAATTTGGTTCTTATTTTTGGTTTTTATTTTCTAGCGTGCAAATGTATCTTTGCATTCCACTTTAACTTATAATATCCTCTTTTCTCTCTCAAAAGTGAGGTTACAGTTTTTATTTATTTATTTATTATTGTGTGTATATTAAGTTTTCGTGTTTATCGAATATTATACGTTCCGTTTTAACGGAATTGAATCTAAATCAACGGGTATATAATAAAAATGAAAAAAATGGGTATTTATAATGTTCGGTGGTATCTTGCAAAAATAAGAATACCACCAACGTAATTGATCACTTCTTCTAAATACCAAAAACAGAAACAAATCGATGATAAAATCGTTATTTTGATGTGCAGAATTTACGAAAGATATAAGACTGAACTGAAATAAACAATGATTGTTTCTGGAGTTGTTACATAGTTTTTCTATATCGTTGTGTGTGTCTTAAGTTTTTTATATTATTTAAATTTTATACCTTTCGTTTCAACTGATTTAAATCTAAATCAACGAATATGCATTAAAAGTGGAAGACGGTTTTCTATAACATTCAATAGCATCTTGCAAACACAACAGTATCACCACCAAAAGGAGAAAAGACCGAAGATAAAATCGTTATTTTGATTGTTGAATCTACAATAAACATAAGACGGAATTAAATTAATGATTGGTTTGACAATTGTTGTATTTAAGTTTAGTGAAATATATTGATGCTTATCTGACGTATAATTTTTTTGACATTGGATCATATAATATGTAATGATTTAACTTGTATCCATATAGCAAAAACCTTAAAGGTTTATATTGGTGTGTATTGAAGTTTATATATTTAATGAATATTTTAGGTTTTGCTTGAACATATTCGAATTTCAATCGAAGAATATACAATAAAATTCGAAGACTGGTTTTTATAACCTTCGATAGCATCTTGGAAAAATGGTAGTATCACCAACGTAATGGATCTCTTCTAAACGACCAAAAAGAGAAATAACTGAAGACAAATCGTTATGCTGATGTGTAGAATTTACGGTAAATACAAGACTACATTAAATAAAGCAATGATTGTTTCGGGAGTTGTTACACTTTTTTTATATTGTTGCGTGTATCTTAACTTTTTTTATTTATCGAGTTTATAGGTGTCGTTTCAACGTACTCAAATCTGAATCGTCGTATATACAATAAAATTGGAAGATCATAACGCTTAATCGCATCTTGAAAAAACATCAGTATCACCAAAGTAATGGATCACATCCGAATAACAAAAAGAGAAAAATCAAAGATGAAATCATCATTTTGATGTGTAAAATCTACCATAAACGTAACACAAAATTAATAGTTACGATTTTTTCATGTGGCACACCTATGTATCAACGATTTTTTCATATGGCACACCTATGTATCAACAAACTTTGATAATTTATTAGTACATAAGTGTGCCACATGAAAAAATTGTAACTTAGTGTGTTATTTGAAAAATGTGTGTACTTGTGTGGTGCTTTATGATATTAACCCTTAATATTTATTATCATCCAATCGATACGATTTTGACGTCAGATCATATCATTAGTAATATCCATATAACAAAAAAAAAAGGGTAAAGTTACAAACTAATTGTCGTGTGCTACACATAATTGAACATATATGACAAAAAATTATAAAGACACGACGTGAATCATGTGATATTTATTGAGTAACCGAACATGCATGGATGATTATGTATCGAGTTCCTCTTGAACATTAACATTCCTAGGTAGGGAAGGTTTTCTTCAGGCATGAAGTTAACATGATACCATGTTGTTTCGAAAGGGACTAAAAACACGATTCTGGTAACAATTGATGATTAATATATTTTATGGAATGGATCGAGTGTGGTTACGTAATCGTGTGTTTTGTTTTTGCATCTATTAATAGAATTATCCTTAATTGGTGCTCTATTATTGTTGTAGAGGATATATATAGAGGGATACGATTCCACTAATTATTGTTTGTGTTCGATTCTGAATTATTGGCAACACATTCTCTAACACATTTTGGTTGATTAGATCGTTGTGCCTATTGTGCACCTTTTGTCTTGTTGGGACGTGAAGCGATTTTAGAACATAAGTGGGTTAGTTTGGACATGAACCTTATGGTTTGACCCTTGTTAACTGAGAAGTTGTGGTTACTTTGAGTATAGTAAAATTTGATCGTCCCGTTCAGGCTCAACGATTCTGATTAAACGAGTAGAACACGTCTTGAGATCATCATCGAGTACGATATGGAATCCTGCGTAATAGAATTATGGACGATAATCGAAATAGAACAGATATGATTGATTTAATTATTATGGTTAAATTAGAATATTATTTAACAAAAAAGTTCCCTAATCTTGTGATCCCTTAAAGCACTTCCAATAGTTAACCACTGTGCAGAAAATATAGTTTTTTCTCTCTCGCAACTTGAGAACAAACCCTATCCTTAGTCGCCGTACCCTTGCGACTATGGTGTTTTCTAGCCCTGTCCTTGATGTCGACGATCTCACCGACGTTGTTGCTGCTCTCCCTGTCGGCTCTGTTATGGCGTCTCTGGTGCAGACTTTTCCCTCGAAGCCTCCGTCGTCTTCTCTTAATCCGCCTTTGAAGGCCCGACGCGGGAGGTCGTCGAAGAAAACTCTACACGGGATTCCTTCAGCGCCTCCCTCTCCTCCGACACTACCTTAGCAGCCGCCACTGAAGCAGCCATCGTTGTCCCCACCTCCTTGGCCTCCACCGATAGGTTGGACCACGCGGCGTCCCTTGGTTGCGTCCTCCTCAAGCAACGCCCTTTCCCCACCAAAACCTAGGCCGCCAGCCCCCCAAATTTGGCAAGACCTTGCTCTGGCTCTTCCTCTCCCGGGTGGCGCGCTTTCTAAGGTTGCATCTTCACCATGTTTTGCTCTGATCTGGGCCCTGGTTCCTCCTCTCGCTGGCGGAGCAGGCTCTAGGGTTGCCTCCTCTTCACGGCGCGAGCCTCTTCTCCCTACCGCTGCGTGGTCTAAGGTTGTGACTAACGCCAACTAACGTGCCTCTGATTCTATCCGGGCGGCCCTTGCAACTCCGGGAGGAATGTAGAGGGATCGATCAAGGCACTTGGGTCGGGACGAGTTCTCCCGTTAAGGCAAGGGCGGGAAAACAACCATGTCAGGAGGAATGAAAAGCCGACAGAGCATCGGGGACTAGCCCCTAGGAGGGGTCCCATGACGATGATTTGCCTCCCACCATCACCACTGTTGAGATCCTTCAGGATTTTCAGTATCCCCTTCCCCCCTTTCGTATTCTGTCCTTGCCTATACGGCATCCCAGCTCAGTGTTAGCTGGCCCATCCAATACCGTTAGGGACGGTTATAGTATGAAAAGAACTGCGACACCATTGTGTCTTTTGTCTGTTCTTCGTGGTCAGGGATTTATTCCTGATGCACTCAGATGTATTTGAATTTAAATTAATGAATTGCACCTTTCGCTAAACAAAATACATTGCACACTAGGTTGGTTGGAGTAGTGGTTTGGGTACATTTTGCTTACCTCCTACTATTACATCTCTAATGGAAAACAATTAGTAATTGTCTGGAGCCATTGTATGGGCTTTCAATATTTGAAAAACCATCCAAATAAAAGTAGTTATTTTATTAATGACAAATATGGAATACATAAACTAATTAAACTAAGAACGATAATTAATCATACTACGAAAAATAATTAAACAACTACTTGTTCTTCAACCCAATGTGCGCACGCCACTTCGGGTGATCCTTGAGTATGTCCCATCATACACGTTTAGTCCATGGTTTGTTTTTTAACTCGAAATCCGCCACGGTCGCAATATAGATTTCGTCAGTGGTTGCTCCTTTTTTAGGAGCGTTGACATGGTCCCGATAGACCTCATCGAACAACTTGCACCTTTGGCTAATTCGAAGGAAATGATCCTTCATCTGCTTACCTGTACAAGTTGGCCCTTGTGGATTTGCGTCTTTAATGCAAGCGGAGTAGAATTTTAACCAGTATTGCCCCCGACCTCGGCGACGATCTTTCCGATACAACAACGCCAGAGTGTGGATTCGCAGAGGAGAACACCACCGCAATAGAAAGTTGCGGTCCGTCGTCGATACGCCATACTTCCGATACAACACCGTTGAATTGTGGATGCACAGAGGAGAACACTGAAGGATCGAAAAACATCATATGTTCGCAGCGGAAATAAATCGTTCGATCCAAAAACAAATCTATTGCATCTAAATCATCGTTAAAATAATAAAGTCACTTACTTGATATGAAGAACAAAATTGATTTAGCTCCGAAACTACGAAGCCTCTAGTGTATCCACACTGAGTAACCTTTGATGCTCTCAACAATTGAGACGGCTACGAGAAGAACGATTCTTTTCTTTGGTTGTTTTGGGAGAGAATAGAAAAAGGAGGCTAGAGAAAATAAATCTGAATCATTTTTTCTCTTAACCCTAATATGCTCTTATATACATCTAATTATTGGGTCCAAGACTCAATTGGACTTGAAACCCGATTGGGCCTAGGGCAAAACCCAACAATCTCCCACTTGACCTAGATCCAATCTGTCAAGAACCCCAATATTTATTATATTTCTGTGTTAGCAGAAGATATAACAAATATGTCATCTAGATCATTTCAATAAATTATCTCATAATAAATTAAATGATCTTAAACATCAAACGTCACTCGTAAGTGTGTGACCACATAGGTTCAACGCTAAACTGGTAGTAATTAATCTCATTAACTACTAATCGAGGTTGGCGTCTAGCAACACTCCCCGACGGTCGGATAACGTGAATATCAATATCCAATAAAGACGAACCTGGTTTAAGGATGATGAGTATGTTTTCCTTCCATCATTCCAACTCCGGATTATCCTAGGGTATGGTTTGACTGTCAAACCCTAATAGATAACCACTATGTTTCATGTTGATCGTTACTGGTTGTTGAATGACTTTAAGAAACTCATTTCTTAAATCATTCTTCTGCCTTGGCCAAGGATCTTTTCCAACCATAAGATTCATAACAACATAGAGTTCAAACTCATTACCTTGAGTTGATAGATCCCCTCTTGACTCGCCATTGATTATATAGGTACTCAATTATACCCAATGACCTTTCAACTAGCATTTTTACACACTAGGTGTCCGATATCAAAGTATAACAAGCATTTTATTAATCACTATGGTGATCTCAGGTCAAAGGACAAAACAATATACATTTGTTCCTTAAGAGAATTTTCACATTGACAGTATAGGTAAAATCAACCATTTGGAAATCTCACGTTTGGTGAGTTCAATGATCATATCCACTATATGCATCATCTATATTATAACTTAATGAATGAGATCCATTAATACTCATCCAATGAGTACTGTTATACATATATTGGTCTATCCGGATCACCTTAGTCCCAGTAGGATGATCCTATGACCAAGAACACATTTAGATCAAACTCTATAATACTTGACTATCATTATCATAATCTCCATTATGATGACAAGTATATCAGTTTAATCAAGGACTTATCATATCCAATGTCATTAAACATTCATATATGATAACAATAAAAGCCATTATATTAGTCACCACTAATAAGAAAAAAAAACATGATATGAAAAGTGCTAAAAAAAAAGTTTCATGAAGATTAACATTTGACTAGAGCCAAACATTCATGAATTTCAATCCTATATTCCACTTGTGCTTGTCAAACTCCTTTGAACCAAACACCTTAGTGAAAAGGACCTGCATCGTTTTCCTTTCTTTCCAAATTCAAAATTTGAACGTCTCACGTTCGACTATTTCTTTACTAAGAAGAAACTTCCGAGAAATGTGTTTGGATTTCTTGTGTGCTCTTGGCTCCTTGGCTTGTGCAATAACGCCTGTATTGTCACAAAATAAAGGAACATTTCCCTTTACTGAAGGAACCACACCAAGCTCAGTTAAGAACTTCTTTATCCATACATCTTCCTCAACAGCATCACATGCAACTATGTATTCTGCTTCGGTTACTGGATTAGCTACGATAGCTTGTTTGGAACTCTTCCAACTTACTGTTTCACCATTCAAGGTAAATCATAACCAGAATTAGATTTGCTATCATCCTTACCTGATGCAACACTTGCATTGATGTGGCTTAACAATTTTAAGCTCATTTTCTCCATATATGAGGAATTGGTCTTTAGTTCTTCTCAAGTACTTAAGAATAGTTTTAACAACTTCCCAATGTGCCTCACCCGGATTTCCTTGGTACCTACTTGCTACTCCTAGCGCATAGGCAACATACGGTCTTGTACATGTCATGGTATACATGATAGCTCCCACTATGTTAACATATGAGATTCTGCTCATGCGTTCTCTTTCCTTTAGGGGCTGTCTTAGGACCATCCCCTTAGAAAAAGAAACTCCAGTTCCAATAGGTAAGTACCCTTTTTGGATTTATCCATGTGATACTTTCTTGAGATAGTATCAATGTACATAGATAAGAAGATCCCAAGCAACTTCCTTGATCTATCTCTATAGACCTCTATTCCAAGAATATAAGCCGCTTCTCCCATATCTTTCACGGAGAATTTTTCAGATAGCCAAATCTTTGTTTCTTGCATTGTTGACACATCATTTCCTATTAGCAATATGTCATCTACATATAACTCTAGGAAAATGACAACGCTCCCACTAACCTTCTTGTACACACATGGCTCCTTTTCACAACGCACAAAATCGAACCTTTCGATTATCGTGTGAAAATAAATGTTCCAATTATTAGAATATTTCTTTAGTCCATAAATGGATCATTGTAGCATACATACTTTACTAGGAGCAGATGACAATGTGAAACCTTCAAGTGGAGTCATATAGACATCTTCCTTGAGCTCACCATTAAGGAAAGCCGTTTTCACATATATTTGTCAAATATCATAATCACAGTATGCAACAATAACATGAAAAATCCGAACAGATTAGAGCATTGCTACAGGGGAGTGCGTTTCTTCATAATCAATACCTTCCTTTTGATTATACCCCTTTAGCAACTAGACGGGCTTTAAAGGTTTCAACCTTACCCCCTGCTCCAATCTTTCTCTTAAAACCTCGTTTACACCCAATAGGTTATAAGTCCTTAGAGTCATCAACTAAAGTCCATACTTTATTGATTTTCATTTACTCCATTTCGGATCCCATGACATCAAGCCATTTCTCATGCTCTGGACATAGCCATCGCCTCTTGGAAACACTTAGGATCGTCTTTAATAATAAGGTCATCATCAATATGATTATCCTCATTATCGCACACTAATAGATTATTCCTATTTTGTGCGCGATGTTCTCTAATTGATCTTCTAGGAGGCTCTTGTACTTCTTGATTCTATTGTTACCCTTGTTCCTGAATTGGTTCATTAACCAAATCATTTACCTCAACGTTTGAGGTCGGAACCCTCGCTGGCAACTGTAAGACATCAAGAAAAGGTTTCTCAATATGCATCCCAAGCTCTTGAGTCGGCGCTGACTCATTCGTATCTTGTATTTCATCAAGATCTATTTCTACTTCCAATTCTTCCGATTTCAAGAAACTTCTTTTCTTAAAGAAAAGTCGTGTTTCCAGCCACAAATATTTTTTGTTCAGAAGGATGATAGAAATAGTATCCCATAGTCTTCTTGGATAACCAACAAATCTGCATTTGTTAGACTTAGCCTCAAGCTTTTCTAATTGCAGTCGCTTAACATAGGTTAGAAAACCCTTAAATGTTTAGGGTTAGCTTTCCATCCTTTCCATATCTCATATGGTGTTTCAACAACTGTTTTAGTGGGAACCTTATTTAACAAACATGCAACAGCCTCTAAAGCATATCCCCATAGGAAGATAGAAAGATCTATAAATCCCATCATCGATCGTACCATATCTAATAAGGTACGAAGTCCACTATGATAGGATCCCTTCTTGTGGCAAATAATCAATAAAATCGTCTATAAGATACTCACCCCCACGGTCAGATCTTAGTTCCTTGATATTCTTACCGGTTTGTTTCTCAACTTCACTTTTAAATATTTTGAAAATTTCAAAAGATTTTTACTAATGTCTCATGAGATATATAAAATCATATCTCGACATATTGTCAGTGAAGATAACAAAATAAGAATATCCACCTTTAACTCGAACTTTCATTGGCACACATACATCAGTATGTATGAGTCCTAAAAGTTCACTAGCTCTTTCTCCAGTTCCAGTAATAGGAGATTTTGTCAGTTTCCCAATGAGACAAGATTCACAAGTATCGTATGATTCATAATCATACTACTTAAGACATACTGCCTTATGCAACTTGTCTACTCTTTTCTCATTGATATGACCAAGCCTAAAAAGCTAAAAGTAGCCTTGATTTGTTTGATTATTTCTCTTCCAATGTCCTTACTTCTTACAAAAGAAACGTCCAACATCCCATTGATCAATATTCATCTTTAATTTATTGAATGTGTTCATAACAACATTCTCAAGTGCAAGCGGTTTTCTCTCAGGCATCCATTTGCCTCTCCACTTACTCTTTAAAGATTCATCAATCAACTGCACAGATCTTGATACTTTCGTTTTTCTCGATGTGAATTGTTTTTCATAGTTGATCAACATATTGAGCAATTCATGAATATCACAATTCACCATGTTCATGTTAAAATTAACATAACATGAGTATCATAAAGAGACTGCAAGATCAAATCCTGCTATAAGTGTGCATCCTTACTTCTTAAGTTATTCTATAAGATCAATTATCTTTAGAACATGGATAAGCACCAGTTCATAGAGTTTTAATTCAGACATGAATAGAGACTTAGATATCTGATATCTAGCATTCATATTATGATACTCCTACATCTTCTTAAGATGTTCTATTATCTATGGTGGATTCATAGATTCATGTTTCCTTTTAAAGACAAGACTCATGGAAGCCAAAATGATGCACTGAGTAGTAGTACTTCGTTCCTAGTACTTCAAATATACATCTAATGCAACTACAACAGTCATTCCCTCAATAGGAGCTTCCATGGCGGGGTTATCGATCACATCGATAAGCTTTTCATGCATGAGAACAATTCTAGGTTTCAGTACTAGTCATATCAAAATTACTACCAGACATTTTTTTAGCATCCAGTATGTCACGCAGAGAAATAATAGTCATTTCGAAAATAACTATAAAGGAAAACAAAAATAGCACAATCATACATCATTAAGGCATGGACTTCATCAAAATGATAATACAAACTTTAAAACATGAGTGAGCCCCTTGGTAGTCAAGTCGTTTCTCAATTCTCACGCATAATTAAAGTTCTCCTGATTTTATCATATAAAATCAAAGCTGCTATATACTACATAGTCACCAGGTTGTCAGGTCGGTCCTATTAGTATATTTGAGTTTATCCATCCTAGTGACATAAAACCAGTTAATATTACACCCTCTGGGTAGTCCAGACTATAAGTGTAACATCAAATAATTTTTTCTTCACTCACACATCACATGCAGTAGAATAAATTAATTTTCTCCAAAAATTAATTAACAGCATACCCTCTGGGTAGTCCAGACTATAAGTATAACGTTAAATAATTTTAATTTCACTTGCATCATATGCAACAGAATATACCATCTCCTCCCAAAGTTAATTAATATTATACCCTCTGGGTAGTCCAGATTATAAGTACAATATTAGATAACTTTCCATTTCCATTTGCATCATATGCAATCAAAAATATATTTATCTTTGAACTACAAGTCCCTTGATAGTCAGGTCGTTCCTTTTAAACAAAATTTAAATTTTATACATTTTATACTTGCATCATATGCAACGGAGAAAGAGAAACATTATCTTTGAACTACAAGTCCCCTGGTAGTCAGGTCGTTCCTTGTAAACAAAAATAAATTTGTATATTTGCATCATATGCAATAGAGAGAAAAAAAAACATTTATCTTTGAACTACAAGTCCCCTGGTAGTCAGGTCGTTCCTTGTAAACAAAAATAAATTTTATTCCGAACTACAAGTCCTCTGGTTGTCAGGTCGTTCCTTGTAAACGAATATCAATTTTATTTATCTACTTCGATGGAAAAGCCTTTGATAAAATATCTTATATTTTATCAATTAAAACTCAATAATCAATTTTATGTCATTAAGCCTTTTAATAACACTGATGGTTATATCATATATAATCATCAACAACAAAATTGATCGATACTCAACCATTTTAAGTCGTTCGAAATTATCAGCATGTAAACATAACATTCAAATACATATCATCAAGTATGTATCTATATTCATATTTACACGTATAAATAACGAAAAATCATATTCATTCACATACATACATGTAATCACTTATACATAAAAACTCGTCAGCATATACATATGTATACATACATATAATATAAATGAATATGCTACCACCAATAACAAGATTGTTAAAAGAGGAAAGTATCAACTGAGTTCATGTGCACATATAAATATATATGTCATTATATACAAAATCATTAGTATATTAAGCACAGAACCATACTTAACCATTTTAACACAGGTCATTCATATACCAATTAATATAACCAATCATTATATATGTATACACAGACAACCAAAACATGTTATTCAACATGTACACGACATATGCCACAACAAACAAATAAATATATACAAAAATATATATTCACTCAGTTGATATATATGTCAATCACAGTAATACATATAAGTATTCAAGTAAGCATACCTCATGGTCGAATGTGTTGTACATATTTAAAAAAAACATTTTAACGCATGATTCATGCACAAAAATCCAAGGCTCTGATACCAATTGAAGGATCGAAAAACATCATACGTTCGCAGCGGAAATAAATCGTTCGATCTAAAAACAAATCTATTGCATCTAAATCATCGTTAAAATAATAAAGTCACTTACTTAATATGAAGAACAAAATTGATTTAGCTCCGAAACTACGAAGCCTCTAGTGTATCCACACCGAGTAACCTTTGATGCTCTCAACAATTGAGACGGCTACGAGAAGAACGATTCTTTTCTTTGGTTGTTTTGGGAGAGAATAGAAAAAGGAGGCTAGAGAAAATAAATTTGAATCATTTTTTCTCTTAACCCTAATATGCTCTTATATACATCTAATTATTGGGTCCAAGACTCAATTGGGCTTGAAACCCAATTGAGCCTAGGGCAAAACCCAACAAACACTACTAAGAATAGAGAGAAGAGAAGACTCGCGATCGTTCTCGTGGTGATTGGAGACGTACACAGTAGCGATTTCATGATGGAGGCTATGACAACTAGGATTGAGAGCTCTCAACCTTGACATAGAGACTCATTTGAACTGATTAACCTAATAAAAACAGATACAAAATGCTTATAAAACATGAGCCACATGCAAGAACTTAAACACACTTGGCATAAGTTTTCATTGTCTAGAATATGTTTGTTTCACCATTGATACTATAAAGATTGTTCTAAAATATGCAACGTTATGGTCAGAACTTCAGAATCATAGTATATGGACAGTTCAAAGTTCCAAATTCCAATTTGATTATTTTCTAAATATTCCTTGGAACCAAACAGAACATAAGGAATAATCAACATTTAGGAATAGAATCTATTTCTGCATTATTAATTTGCAAAAGTTCGATTTACTAGTTGCGATAAATAGGACCAAATCTGCATTATTCAGAGCATCAGTGTCTGAATTTGTTGCTGATTTTCAAGGCACGACAATGTTGACTTGCCTATTGGATATGCAATGTATACTAAATTTTTTTTTTGAGAATAACCGTTGCAATTGTATTAGATCATAATAGGATAGTTTGGTGGGTACTTAAACCGTACAGCACCTACATAAGCAAAGACCAACTTTGGTGGGCATCTAACCATACTCCACCTACATAAACCAAACCAACTAGTAAACTGAAATGAAAAGAAAGCAATAAAATCGGCTCTAGTGAAAGGTTGCGGACGAAGGGGATATCTGCGGTAGCGTCTGGTGACACCGATACAGCATGCTTCTTCCAATTGGGACGAGGCGAAGCCAACCACGTTTAGGGGAACACTGGTGGACCTACATCTCCCTGGTATGTCAGCGTGCGTCGTCCTCCCTTGATTGATATTGGTGGGGCTCCTGAACGCGGGATTGCTGACACCGGACTGGCAGGGGAGATAAAGATCAACTGAAGATGGTGCCGTCTCCATCCATCCGCCGGGAAGGGGCCAAAGTTGACCCACCCCTCCCCGGGCCACCTCGAACTCATTCCTTCAGGCGGGGGTGCTTGGCGCCCCCCGCCGCTGCTGCCTGTGACTCCCCATCCGACGCTGTCGAGTCCTCTGGCTCGATCTGATCTTTCTCCCTCGCTAGGCGTTTTTTCCCAGAAAGTGTCGGACTCAGCTCCTTCTGTGCCCCGTTGGACGGTACCGCCTCGGTTTCCGTCTCAAAGGTCTTCTCCTGCTCCCTTCCGGGCCTACATCGCGGAGACGGTGTCCGGGGCCCCCCCGACCCCCCTTATTCCTTGTCTCCCTGTAGTTCTAGTTCGTACCCGGGATCGCCTTCCCATGCTTGGCCTTCTCCAAGGCCGACCTCGGGTCCCCCGGGGCACGCAACGAATGGCCCCTGGTCCCCCCCCCCCCCCCCCGGCACCGGGCACGACGGGAACAGATGACCCGCGCAGCTACATCCATAACAGTGGTCTGGTAAGTACTCATACGAAATATGGAGTAATGTCCGTACCTGCGATTCCGATAACCGGAACCAAAGTTGACTCTGCAGCGGCTGGCGGATATCTGCCTGGATTCTGATCCGCATGAAATCACCCCAGCACCTCCCTGCCCCGTCCACATCCACAGCCTGATAGGTGCCCAGAGCACTGCCGATCCGAAATCCCACCTCTGTTCCAGGCTCCCACTGGTAAGTTGGAGACTTTGGCCCAAACCGAGAATTGATGGAAGCTCAGTTCGCTCACCTGCATATGAGCTCGCAGGTCCGTGAACAGGACCAGGGACTCCCAGAACGCCCACGGTTCCCCCGCCAAGACTCGCGCCCGCTCCCGCGCCGTGCGGAAGAAAAAACCAACCAAGCCCCCCTCTAGAGGACGAGCCTCCACCTTCAGGCCCCAAAGATCCTCCATGCGTTCCACCAGAGATTTCCAGAAGAACCGCTTCGATGTCAGAACTTTAGCAGCGAGAGCAAACCGGAAGTGCCCTCCTTCCTTGGAAATTTCCCCTGTCGGGACGACAACCTCCCTAATGCAAAGGGAGGAGGGACGTGCATCCAACTCCGGCATCCCCCCTCCTCTCCCGTCTCCTCCCCAAGGCAGTCCTCCCGGTCACCCACGGCCGTCCTGGTCACCGACCGACGACCTTGGTCTCGTGCTGCCAGCCTCGCCCCTTCTGTGTCGGCCCGACCCGCACCATACCGGCCCGCCCACCTGGTCACATCTTCCGGTCCAGACCCATCAGTCCTACCGCCCCGGCCCACTCTAGGAACCCAGTTGGGCTATCCCAGGCCTGCACGACGCGCATTCCCCATGAATTTCCCCCCGCGGCCCAGCCCAGTCCGTTGCCCCTCTCCCGGCCCAGACTCGCTAGGGTTAGCCCCTGCCTCGACCACCGCTTTCCCTTTCCGGCGCCGTCACTCCAGCGCCTCCGGCGACTCCCTGTACGTCTCCTCCGAGTCCACCAGATCCCCCACCGACGGCCTGCACCCAAATCCCTAAGCATGCAGAATCCCCGCCGGCTGGAAGTGCGAACCCCGGCGAGCCCTACTCTGCAGCCCCCGTGCCGGATTCCTTGTCGACCCCAACGCCTCTCCAGTCCGACTCTCTCCTCCGTGGACCGCCTCCCCCGACTCCCTGGTCGCCGAGAAGACCATATCCTGCAGCGGGCCTACCCTCATCCACGACTCCACCGGCGAGGATTCAGCCCCCACAGACCCGATCTCCTCCCCGTCTCCCGATGATAGCAGCACCACATGCATCGCTGCAGGGCCGGTTCCCATCATCCCCACAACACGAGCAGGGGCCTCGGATCCCGCCGCCCCTCTCGCCTCCACATCCACGGCCCCTCCTATCGCCGCCGGCACTGCACCTGCCTCGTCCATCAGCAGCAACGTCTCCACCGATAGCACCTCCTCCGGCCCATCCCACGCCTCCGGACCTATAGAGAGAGAAGATAATCGGCCGTTTTCCATGCTCCCCAACCAAGCTAAGTCTAGGGTTTCAGAGAGAAAACGAAAGACGGCTACTATTAGATTTTGCACAACTACTTGTTGCATTTTCCAATGTATACTAATTAAAAAGTGCTACGAAACAAAATTCGCTATTATTTTTTTATTCAATTTATTTGGGATGTGTACATATTTGGTGGCATGGACTCACTGTACAAACTATTTTTTTTAAAATAACTCTGTACTTATTGGCAGTGCCTTTGATTTTCTGAGAAATAGTGGAATATAGTCTGTAAACATGTTCCCTACAAAAATGTGTGCATATATTGTTTTATTATGTAAATAACGACAAATGTATATGACTCATTTAACTAAGGGAAAACTATAATTATATATCCGTGATTTGGTACGATTGTCTGATATATATCATAAAGTTTTTTTAATTGATATCTATACGCATGTTTCATATTGTCACGATTTGTCCCCTCTGTCCAAATTTTTTTCATCAATTTTCTGTTAATTTTTTATTGAAATGTCCAAAATGCCCTTAGTTATACAACCCTAAATCCAACTTCAATCCTAAATCTAACCCTAGATCTCCTTCCAAACTTAAATCCAACCCTAAATCTCTTTCCAAACCTAAATCCAACTCTAAAAGAGTAGCAGAGTTCTGTAATATTGGAAGGTAGTTAAGGGTATTTTCATCATTTAACAAAAAAGACTGACAGAGCTGGACGGAATGGGCTAATCGTTACAAGATGAAACATGTGTGTAGGTAGGTATTGGTTAAAAAGAACTTGATGATATGTATCAGACAATCCTACCAAGTTACGAGTAGGCATTGTAATTTTTCCTTTAACTAATTAACCATTTAAGATAGTAGTTAAAAGATCCAATTGTAAATTTTAAATATTTAGATGTATAAGCTTTTACGACTATAGAGAACATATTGAAATAAAGTTTGAATGCATTATTCAAAAATCGAATTTGATTTGTTTTTAGAAAGAAGTAGATATCAATAATTTTAAAGGGTTGTTTGTTTATCAACCGGTCAAACCCTTAAACTCGATTCGTTAAGATCAAGGCTAAAATCTCATTTAACGGTATCCATAGAAATCCTACTTTATCGGGTGTATTTGGAAAATGGTCTTATTTGTTAATTTTATTTGCTGGTTGACCTTCATGGTTATAGACTTTTGTTAAATGGCTTCCTCTAATAGTGATTTATCACTATACCTTTCACTTGTCTCTGTAAGTGATATTCAAATTTCACCTTTCATTTATCTCTTTAAATGAAGAGTAAAACCGACCATTTCTATTTAAAAATTCTCATATTTAAGGAATTCCATTCCATTACTGGGAATAACAAATCTCATGTTGGAGAAATTTCATTTTAGCACTGGAAACAACGAATGTTAGACTGAATTTTTTTCATCCTGGTACTGAGAATGCAGAATCTCGTGTTGAAATGTAATCTAATATTTGGGTGGAAAAGAACAAGAAGGTGTAAGTCAAGCTTGAAGTGTAGGTATAGGTCGAGTTTATAGCGTATATATAGGTCGCGCTTGAAGAAGGAGGAGGAGGAGGAGGAGGAGGAGGAGGAGGAGGAGGAGGAGGAGGAGGAGGAGGAGGAGGAGGAGGAGGAGAAGAAGAAGAAGAAGAAGAAGAAGAAGAAGAAGAAGAAGAAGAAGAAATTTGGACGAACGGAGAATTTGTTTACTTTAGCGAGGGGTAAATATGTAAATTTACAAATAGAAGGTAGGGACCAAAATCACTTTGCAACGGAATCATTTCACGAATTCCCCTTATTTATCTTCAACTTCGCGTAAATCTCTCTGAACATCTATTTGACCTCTAAGATCGTATTTATATTTGTAATATTGGGTTTGACTTTGATAGGTTATATGGATAATCCCACAAAGTTCATTAATTTAGGCACATTTCTCATTAACTACATTGATTTTAAAATTTTCTCATTTAAGTTGTGCTTCTCCAGCAGCTATCGTCGGGCTTGATAGCGCTCGAGGACGAAGCCAGATCTGTCCACTTGTCTTCCTCCAACATCCTCTACTCTGGATATTAGTCAACATGTTTCTTTTCCCCCCTTCTCTCTAGCTTTAGGCGTGTACCTTGTTTCCTAGGTGGTGTTCCGGGTAGATCGGGTTTGATATAATGGTGATTGGCATCATACAACTTCATCGATTAGTGTAGATCTGGTCATAATCATGGAATTGTGGTGTGGCGTATGGTCGGAGTCCGTTCCGACAAACTTTCGTTGTTGTTCCTCGGTCGTCGTTCCACAACTTCTTCGTCCAGCCTTCCTTCTTTGGAACCTTAAGTCGTTCCTGTTAGCCTCGACCTGATACATCAGGGTTCCGTTCGTCATCATCATGGCTCTAGGAGACTTTTTCGGATTGCATCACTTCTCGTTTGGTGGACAACGTTATGTCCCATCAATGTTTGGTGGTTCTATTTGCTTCAGTTTCTATCTTTGGATTGTCGGTCTAAGGTGCTTCCGATACGATAGATTGAAATGTCGTTGGTATTGGCCCTAACGTGTTGCTTGAAGATATCCAGACTGTGTCGTTGTAGATTTCTTGTTGTTTTCATGCTTTGTTACGTTCGTCGTCTTGGGCAACCCGTTACAGATCTGGCGTGGAATGTTCTTCTTCACATCTGGTTGTAGATCTTGGTGGATCTGGTTTCGTTTGATTGCGTTTGTGGTGCTCGGCTCCTTTGTCGTCACCGGTGACTCTTTTTAGATCTGGCGTGGGACGCGTTTCTTCACACGTTGGTCGTAAATTGTTCTGGATCTGGTCGTGTCTGTGGTGCTCGGGTATCGATTTGTAAGGAACTCTTTACACTACCTTCGTTTATTATGTCACTTGTAGAGACTCTGCTATTTCTTTAGCTTTAGACTCGTTTTGATTTCCTTTGTCTACCCATCATTTTGTTGGTGGGGGGCCGTCGATCAGTTTAGGTGTTGACCTCCGACATGTAGTTATTGGTCATTTGGGCTTTATTGAAAATCGAGAGGTTTCTGATTCTTTGGGATTGAGTTTGATGGTTTTGGCCACCGAAATTTCTCTATCGTTCAGTGGTGTTGACTGCAGGCGTGTCGGTCTCATCTCACTTTCTGAGTTGGTGGCACCGATGAGATACAGTGTTTTCCTTAAATTAGGCTAATTTGGGGGGTAATCTGAGTGGAGGTCGACTAAATTTTTTGGAGTTCATGGTTGAAAAAGTCAAGTGATAGACCTTTTATGGTTTGTGTTCTTCATGGTGGAAAAATCTTAGTTCTAGACCTTTTTATTGCTTCGCTATTTTGTGCTTTATGGTTGTAAAATCTATTTTTTAGACCGTGGTTGAGGTTCCTTTGTAAGAAATTCTCTTTTTCTACAATGGTTTGATCCTTTTAGGGTTTGGGTTGAAATTGGAACTTGTTCAGTTATCTGGTTTATTCCATTAGGTCCGAAACTAATTCGGCCCATAGATTTGTATGGATTTTGCCCTTGCCCGTCCTCCCTTTCCAAACTCTAGAATTTTTACTAATAACAAAATAATACACTAATTTTTTTTTCACTATCATATAGTAAATGACAAAAGTATCATTCATTAGTTCTAATCTAATAATGTATATTAAAATCCAGGTATATCAAATTTACTTATTATTATTATAATATTATTATTCATGATATAATAACTTTTCTATGAGAATTGGCGGCGGTTAGGTCTATAGTTTTTTGTCATCGTTGATCCTTTGATTTGGTGATTGAGATTGGTGATATCTCATTAGAGGTTTTGGCGAAAGATTGCCATGGCTAGCATTATTTGTGTTTGGTTTGGGCGTTGTTGTGTAGAGTGTTGGAGGCTTCGCTCGGTAGTAAGAAGATGTTAGGGGCGGTTGAGGAGAAGGCAACGCTTGTGCTGGTTTGGTGTCTTCATCAGTTTGGATGAGTCGGGTACTTGTCCCTTGATCTCGTGTTGGTGCAAGGATATTTTACATGAACGACTCGGCGTCAAGAGAGAGGGTTTCGTGGGTTACTAGCTCTCGGTGGAGCAGGGATTCATCGGAGGCGGGATGGGGTGCTTGGGTGACCGATCATCACTACATGTGGGTGTTGCAAACCATTTTGGTGTGTTAGGTCGCGACGGTACTAGGATGACCTCGAGGTGGCTGTTTTGTCTAGGAGACCAGAGTTTCTATCGCATGTGGCTAGAGTTGTGCCCCACCTCCTGTCCGGGGGTTATGGTTGTGTGTGGTGATGGTTTCATTGCATGGGGAGTGTGGTCGACCGATGTCAAGGAGGTGGTGACATATGTTATGTGCGGTGATAGTGGGTTCGCGTGTGGAGCACGGTTGACTGACGGCAAGGATGCGGTGGATGGAGGTGTTTGTCGTGTGCGTCAACTTACGAACTCGAAGGGTTTTATGGACTCCGATGGGGCATCAGGAGAACCAGCGATGGGAGGCAAGCACCCTCGCCTTTCCAAATGAGTAATTGAGGATTCGATGAGGGGTTCGCGAGTACTCCCCCCTCATAGACCATACGGTGACATTGATTCCACCAACTACCAGCGCAACACTTTCCAATCAGATCGAAAACTAGCACTTTTACCTTTCTACAGGCCCTCATTATCATCAGAGGGGGGACGATATCAACTGGTTCTTCGGGAGGATGCTTAGTCAATTTGAGCCATCTCAGTCCCTGGTCACAACATTTCCAAGGCTATCACTCTCAGGCTTCAGCAATTGTTTCAGTGGTCTCGGCCGCTTACATAGTATTCTGTAAGAACACGGTCCAAAGTCGATCGATGCATTTTCTGACCAAAAGGATCACTTGACCATGCCCCCCCATAGTCTTCAGCCGTTGTTCCGGTTGCTTCGGTCGCTATCGCAACATTCTCATGTCGACACCTTAAGCACTTTGGTGAAAGAGTAATTTTTTCAATTTCGTGTTTGTCCCACGTTGTGTGGACTCTTTATTTGTTTCCTTACGGTTATTTCAATTGGTTTTTGTCTCTCCTAGGTCAGCCGTTTAAAGTCCGTACTGCCGAAGATTTTTTTTATATTGTTTCATTGCCCACTCAAAAAAAACTATTCATGATATTATTTTATATCTCTAATACTATATTTTATTAATCAAGAAATTTGAAAAACTAAAGGTATTTTTGTCATTTATATCAAATTAAATTAAATTGAAAAATAATTAAATGAAAATGATGACAAGATTAATATACTTTTACGAAATAAATAATTTTAAAAACTTAAATTCCAGTGGAACTTGGTGATTTTTTAGCCAAAATATTCTATAATGACAACATCGTAATTTACGAAATAAAAATTAAAAACTTCTAAGGTAGCTTGCTTATAATTCTCCTATTGTTATAGTTTTTGTACTCTGACGAACAAAGTTTAATCATGATTGGATGATTAATTAAGATTCAAGATTTTACATTTGTATGTAGTTTCAATCAACCCTAAGGATTAATAAATAAGAATCCAAACTCTACAGATCACGACATACAAGATACAGAAAACCTCACTTTCTAATTTGTTCACATGTTTCGTTAATCTAAGTAACCTCAACCAACCTACCTTTTTAGCTGAAAATTACAAGAACAAAAACAAATAAAACACTGTTGAGTTACAAGGGTCACAACTGTAAAGCATCATATACATCCACACAAACCTTACCTTTCAAAACAATAAATAATAATAATGAAGAATTTTTTTTAATATAATACCCTCCTAGATATTTATTTGTAAGACAATATCCTGGTATAAATATTTATAATATAATATCCTACCAAAGTTTGTTGGGATTTTACCTCCCAATAAATTTTGTGCGCGTCAGGATTGTAAAATCTGGGTATTAGGACCTTTTACTTTTACTTGTTTTGTGCTTCATGTTTGTAAAATCAGGTTTTTAAGACTTTGTTTGTCTAGCTTGCTCCCATGTTGGGATGCCGAGGTTCCTTGTATGGAACGCTCTTTCATGTATCAGGTTACTCCTCTTGTTAGGACTGTCATGAGGCTGAGCTGACATGTCATCGCTCGATTCACTCTCTGGTCTGTAGTTAGACCAATTCATGTACTCCTTTTTTACCTCTGAAGAGGTTTAATTTATATTTGCATTCGCTAATAAAAGAAGAAGAAGATAAAACTCTGGCATAATTTTTTTGCAATATAGTATCCTGCCAAACATTTAACCACAGTTTTATACTTAACCGTTAACTCTCTGTTAGTTTTTCATCCAAAAAATATATAAAAAAGTCTAAAATGCCCCTCCCATGAAATGTCAAAATTTTCCTTCATTCATCTTCAAATTTTCAAAATCTAGCATAAAAGAAAAATCAATTTTGAAAATTTGAAGATGAATGAAAGACAATTTTGACATTTCATGGTGATGAGTATTTTGGACTTTTTACGTTCTTTGGATGAAAAAATAACATAAAGTTAACGGTTAGGTACCAAACTGTGGTTAAATGTTTGATAGCTAGGTATTATATTGCAAAAAAATTATGTTATGATAATATCTAGCAAATAAATGTTTGGTATGGTATTATATTAAAAAAAATTATGTCATATTAATAATTTGCAAATAAATGTTTAGCAAATATTATATTAAAAAAATTCTAACAAAAAAGTATAAAAAAATAAAGTCTGAAATGACAAGTAAGCTACCAATCAACCAAAACATCAAAACGACCGTTCACTCTATTCATGGGCCAGCTCCGACTATCAATTTTGTTGTCGTATCACTACGAGCCATGACACAAGAGTGACTGTGAAATGCAATTGCTCGTATTTGGTCCATACACTTACTTATCTCCTTCCGCCGCTAACACCAACTTGTTTATAATCTTACGTAAGTTTCCACTTCGTACGTGCGCTCGACATATATATTAGGTACACATCAAAAAAGGGTCGTGATTTTTTTAAATTTTTTTATTTATTTTATAGTGAAAGATTAAGACTTTTCATTCGAGGCCAAGCTCTATATTGCTGCCTTTTTGTCCGTAATATCTTTTTGATCCACGACTCAGCCTCCACTTACAACATCAACGTCGTGACCGAATTTTTTTCGAGAACATATTCGTATATATATATATATATATATATATATATGGTGCATGCAACATATATTAACGTTCCATGCTCATTACCACACTTGTGAAGTGGTGATAGAGTTTCTGAGTTACGATCGATGTCGTCGTGGTCTCTGATGTGACCTCAGCCTTATAAGGTCACGTACCCTCCATGAACAAGTCTCTATACATGAGCAGAAGGTCAATATTTCACTGTTTCGGCTTCAATATTCGACCGGGCTTATCGGTACTTAAAAGAGAAAAATCATGTTTCATGTGTCACGATTAATGATTTGATCATTGGTATGGTGACTTTATGATCGTGTGTGGCCTAGTTATGTTGGCCATTACGTGAATTCCATTAAACTTTCTTAGGTTAATTTGTCACCACAATATTTTTTTTGGATTATTGTAGGGTCCATTGCGGAGAGGGTCGAGTCTTGACCATGTGTTTTTGGTGAAACTTGATCCAGGAGATTATATTTTAAATAGATCTCTTGTGATCTAGAACTTGTAGATAGAACGAAAAAACCCCGTAAGAGGAAATGAAATCGGATCTGTTGATTGTGTTTGGTTTAAAGAAACTGGATTTAATGAGTAAGGTTAATGTTAATGATGGTTTTGATATACCTAATCATGATTGGTAATGGTGGACAAAGACCTTCCAAAGCAACTGATGATAATGAACACTTTTTGTAGCCATAATCTGTCTTTTCATCAATTAGGTCATGACACAAACATTCAAACAATATGGAAATAAAAGTAATAGAGAAACTCTAGTAATATGTCTCGAACAATCCTTTTTAGACCAGTGTGTTGTCTTTATTTTTTTTTCCTTCAAAAACGTGCATATGTTTTTCGATTATGATTAGAAAACGACAAAATCTGTTAACTTGAAAAAATCCGTTAATTAGGATGAAAAATCCTCTGGAAATTTAAAAATCTCTAAAATACGAACCTATCATAAACTCTAAAAAAACTACCTGAACTCTAAACTATAAGCCCTAAACCCTAACCCACTTATTTTGTTCTGCAAAATGAGTGAAGTCTAAGGTTTCTAGGGTTGAAGATTTTTTTTTATGGTTTGAGATATGGGCATTTTAGGGGTTTTTAAATTTTTAGGGGTTGATCTGTCAAAAATAATAGAAGCTGTTGTTTTCAGATAATAAATGAAATATATAATTACGTTTTTGAAGAAAAATAATAATGAAAACACATTTGTATTAAGAAAGGTCGTTCGAAGACAAATCATCGAAGCTTTCCCTACAAATATTATTACAATTTTCATTATTATATCAGAGCAGTAACCCTTTTGTTTGTTTTTGCTTTTGTTTTTTTGATTGTTTTATGAAAGTGATGTCTTGTATCCTCCAATTCCTCACTCCCTTACATGCATCTCTTAGCCTCTTCACTAGCCAACTCAACTTGACCAGCCACCGACAAGACCATGAATATTATTTAATTTATATTCCTTCAAAGTTCAAACCATATGGACTGCACAAGTAGTGAGGGTCGTGACACCAATATTGACCCTTTTCGTAGTTCAGAACATGCACATGTTTCGGACACAATTTGGAACCGTATCGATTCGTTGCCTGTATCGGACATTGTGTTTAAGGTTCCTTACAAGACCCTGCCATGTCCGAAAGAGGCAAGAGAGCCTAGATTTGGTCTTTAACTCCAATAGTAGACATTCATGACTCATGAGAACCTGAAAATTCCTCTCTTTTTTCTTACTTTGGAGGGGTTGTGTATGGTTGTGAAGTGGAGTGGCAAGTTTGGGAGGTTGGTGGCAAAACAGAAATTATGTGTAAGAACCCTTAAAGGATGGGTTGAAAGGTGAAGGAATGAGTGTCCCAAACGTTTGAAATTGTTACCTCCAAAAAGCTCTATAGTTTTGTGTAGTTTTCGGACAAAATGGGAAGAAACATCATTGACTTTTTCAGAAATGTTGCATGTATTGTTTCGATGGAACCACTTGTGGTTCTGATTTGTCATGTGTTGAGTGGTGTTTTGTTTGTGGATGATCCTGAAGTGAAAATAATGTGATAAATGGCTGAGAAATTGTAATGGACAATCATTGATTCATTGTTGTGGACAAGGGTAATACCGTAATAAGTTCATTGAATATCATCAATATATATATTGATAAGTATAGCCCGGATTTACTCAAACGAGTGTGCAGCTCC
Organism: Erodium maritimum; assembly: GCA_963921825.1. NCBI lineage: Eukaryota > Viridiplantae > Streptophyta > Magnoliopsida > Geraniales > Geraniaceae > Erodium > Erodium maritimum. The sequence continues at coordinate 67,540,696 of OY997592.1, read as the reverse complement.
ACTTCAAAGGCTAGCACATGAGAAACTCGGTTTCTATGTATCTGGAGAGTGAAATATCGTATTATGAGATATTTATAAAACGATAAAAAAAATTGCATGTTTGATACAAAATTCTTTGAAAGTTGGATTTAGATTATACGTATTATGTAAACCTATGTATGATAAACGATAAATGAGATATTGTCGTCGTGTTGGTCGATAAAAGATCACCATGTTTTTTTTTAGAGTAATGAAATGTTTTTATTTAAATATCGGCAATGAGAATGCTTTGAATTGGCTCGGGGATATGACCCCCAGAACAATTCCAGACAGGGGAAGAACAAGCCGCCCTGGCAAGCCAATGAGCTGCTTTGGTCGCTGTCCGTTTTACAAAGATCACCATGTTTAATATCATGTCAAATTTGGCATACTGAAAAATCATATTGATAGATGGAAATCCTTATATATTTATCAAATACTCAATATATCTCCATATTCTCTTGGGATAACGGTAAGATATTGTCATGGTTTTTTTTTTTGTAACTCGTTAGTTATTTTATTTAATAATTACAAAAAAAGTGTCATGAACTTGTCTTTTCGTTGTACTTTTGTTGGATTTTATAAATCACTCGGTAAAGACATACAAACGACCATTCACAACTTACAACAGTTGATCGCACCAGAACAACGGTATTACAGACTCCAGACAAGCTAGACCATAATATTATCGACCCCTAATCGAAACCTGCAATGCAACATAATGCGCCTAGAACGTGTAACCATATCGTGCACGCCAAAAGTGCACACCATAAGTGCCACATAACGGGCACACCAAAGTACAATCAGTGCACACAAACATGCAACTGATGCACACCAAACTACAACAAATGCAGTTATTTGGCCCGAAAAGGCCACAACCAAAACCAAAATCTAACAAAAAAGAACAGAATAAACTAGAAACGAGACCATGTCTCCTGGGATCCAACCATGCCGACCATCTCTGTCACGCCCCAAATCCGGTTCTTGCCCGGACTCGAGGCATGACTAGAATAAATGATTTATAAAGGCAACAACTCAATAATATGTTCCTGGACAACTCTAATAAGAAACTCGAATCCACAAAATTTAGTTTAGAACATAAATAACCCTCGGGGGGTGTAATAATAATCCTCCACAAAATCTGTTCCGAACGGAAATAAAATAAAAGTGAAGTCTCTATAGACATCCCCACCGAGAAGCTCCCGAGCCTCTACTCCTCAATCAAGCCTGTAACACAACAATAAACTCATAGGGGTGAGCTTGCGCTCAGTAGGGAAAACACAGAACAAGGTGAACCTTAAACTCCATAAATCAACAGCAAGTCAACAAGATAGCTCATAACAAATACGGGTAATAGGTAAACCAGCCAATGCCGTGGCACATGAAGTCTCCACCCTCCGATCCACATATGATGTGTCCTCTCGAATTTTCCCTCAAATCCAGAGGAGACGCATAACATTGAGGCGACCGGAAACAACCCTTCGGGGAGCTTAACATCGGGATTCTCAGAAACATCTCCAAAGGATTTTATGTCCTCGGGAACCAAGGTATTACTCCCATAGGAAGCATACACTTGGACAATTCAATAATAATCAGTTAATAATTGAATAACGCACCCAAGCTGAAAACACGAAACAATCCAATCCCAACAACCACCAATTCATTGCCACACATAGCTCACACATCACCAATTCACCACAACACTCAGTACACGAATCACATAAACATAGCACACCAATCACACAAACACAACTTACCTTTCACTTACCAGTCTCGAACCAACGGGGCATCGATCACCTGATTGCACCGCTCGGTACAACCAGTCATACTCGATGCTCCAAGTAACCATTTAAGGACAACAAGCAATCATTCATATACATTCAACGGTCAAGTACGAGTTTAACCAACCAATCATAAAAACCTTCAATCGAGCATTCACACATGCAATTCAACTAGTTCCGTTAGACTCTTTAGCATATCCACTAAGCAACCAACAACCAAGCATGTGATCCTAACACGCAACTAATCCGAGGGCTTTGCCAAGGCTGCTCTACCAGACAAACAATTCCCAAGTATTGAAAGCGAGTTACACTAGTGATTGGCATCCTAATCATTCACCACTAGACACTTCCGGTTATTAGTAATTGAAAGACAATTATGCTAGTTATTCGCATCCTATAGGCATTTCTAGGACCTTTCCAATTTTATTAGCCTAACATGCATACTAAGCATCATAAACGAGGGGTTAAGGCTTTCCCTACCTCAAGGTCTTCCTCTCAACACTTTGATGAAGCCCGGTGGTCACCACTCCGTTCTTCACTCGGGTCTCGGCGTGATCTTTGCTCCTCTAGCTCGATCTCCAAAGTCTTGGACACAAAGAAACGATAATTAGACTCCACTTAATCAGCAAGAAAGATCCCCCAAAGCCCCTCCAAAGTTCAGCTCAAAACCGAGATCAACCAAGGTGAAAAACCCTCGACGAAACCCCCACCCTGGTCTGCCACGGACCTGGTCACGGATCCGTGAGGCCAACCATCACGGTTACCATCACGCAGCCGTGACGAGTGCCGTCACGGACTCCCTCACGGAGCCGTGACGTCGCCCGTCACGGGATCCGTCACGGATCCGTGGCGCACCAGGGCAGTTTCGCCCTTCTTCAACCTCCAGCTCCTTTTCTCCGAAAAACCACCTTCAAACCCCAGATTTTACCCCTTCCAACTCCCAAAACAGTCCAAATCCTTCAATACTCCTCTACCCATGGTAGGAATCAACACACAAACAAGTTTCTAATGATTCATCAAATCAAACCCAACTCAAAAGCTCCAACAAACTAATGATTTCTCAACAAAAACCCAACAAAGCTTCTCATCAACAACATCTCTCACCATTTCTACTCAAACCCAACAACATCTAGCAATTTCACCCAAAACCCATGAAAAGAGATGAAGGGAAATGAGGATTAGAGAGTTCCATTACCTCTAGAAGATTGAGATGAAGAAGATGGTAGTGATTTTGAGAAGGGATGGCTAAAGGAAGGCTTCAAGTGGCCTCTTCTTCCTTGATTCTTCTTCAAAGCTCCATGGGAGCTCTTCTCTCTTGCTCCTACTCCAAATTTCGGCTACACCCAAAAGAATGAGTTGATTTTGCTTTTCCAAACTCATATAATACCTAGATGTGTCAAATGACCAAAAGCCCTTGAGCTAGAATCCCTTGTAGAGGCTTTTGGGAGGGTAAAAGGGTCTAAGACTACTCCCTTTTCTCTCTTTCAACCAAAAAGGGACAAGTGTCCAAATAGGTTATTTACTTTTCCAAAATAATTTCCAGCACACCAAAATAATGCTTTGAGTCGATAAAAAGTCTCGATTAGACCAAAATTGACTTTCTCCAACATTACACTCAAACGAAAGGAATTTCTCTCCTTAAGCCAACCGTGATGATGGCTAATTCGTTTGGGTTCCGGAAAAGTCCCGAGTGACTTCTTGAGTCATCGGTTGACTTTCCGGTAGCAAGTCAAACTTGCTTGAAAAGCTGTCGGTTCGACCGGGAGCGGGTCTTACAATCTACCTCAATGTCGAACAGGTGGGGATACTTCACGCGGATCTCATCCTCACGCTCCCAAGTAGATCCTGCTCCCTGATGTCCCCATTGTACTAGTACCAACGGAATCGTCTTGTTCCGCAGGACCTTCTCCTTCGTAACCAAAATCTCGACGGGCTGCTCCTCATAGGTGACATAATCTGCTACCTCGATGTCTGACCACTCAATGATGTGCGAAGGGTCTGCCATGTACTTCCGCAGTTGGGACACATGGAAAACGTTATGCACGTTCCCAAGCTGCGGTGGCAAGGCCAACCGATAAGCTACAGATCCAATCTTCTCTAAAACCTCAAATGGTCCAATAAAACGTGGTGCTAGCTTGCCTCTGCTGCGTCTAAACCGCACTAGACCCTTCTTTGGGCTCACCCTCAGAAACACGTGCTCCCCGACCATGAACTCAAGCGGTCTGCGACGTCTGTCTGCGTAGCTCTTATGCCTACTCTGCGCGGTCTTCAACCGCTCTCTAATCAACGCGACCTTTTCGGTCGTCTCTCTGACCATGTCTGGTCCGAGCAAGCTCCGGTCCCCAACCTCAGCCCAACATACCGGTGATCTACAAGGTCTGCCATACAAAGCCTCAAATGGCGCCATACCAATGTTGGACTGGTAACTGTTGTTGTAGGCAAACTCTGCCAAAGGCAAATGATCCTCCCATGATCCCCGAAAGTCAAGTACACAAGCTTGAAGCATGTCCTCTAGAATCTGAATGGTGCGCTTTGACTGTCCATCTGTCTCGGGATGGTAAGTTGTGCTCAATAGTACCTCGGTGCCCAAAGCCTTCTGTAGGCTCTTCCAGAACCTGGATGTGAAACGAGGGTCTCTATCCGATACCACTGACACTGGTACTCCGTGAAGACGAACAATCTCCCTGACATACAAACGACCCAACAAGTCCACAGAATCAGTCATCCTCATACCCAGGAAGTGTGCCGACTTGGTCAGTCGATCGACCACCACCCAAACAGCATCGTGCCCCTTCGACGACCTGGGTAACCCACACACAAAATCCATAGTCACATGCTCCCACTTGCACTCGGAGATCGGTAACGGCTGCAGCAAGCCTGCGGGACGCCGATGCTCGGCCTTCACCTGTTGGCAGGTGAAGCATCGAGAAACGAAATCTGCAACTGCCCCGCGCATACCACTCCACCAAAACTGTCGTCGCATGTCTCTATACATCTTGTTGCCACCGGGGTGCACAACCAGACGGGAGTGGTGGCACTCACGCAATACGGTGTCTCTGTACCCGCTGGGCACAAACAGTCGTCCTCTAAAGCGGATACCCTGGTCGGTGCCCATCTCCCAACTCTCGAGCTTGACACCCTCCATCAATCTCTCCCGAATCCCTGCTGCCTCGGCATCCTCGGTCTGTGCCTCTAGCACTCGAGCAAAAAGCGTGGGCTGAGCCAGCCACTAAGGCACACAAGGCCATACTCTCTGTGACCTCCTCCAACTCCAGTCTGAATAAGCTCAACTGCTCCAGCATGTCCCACTCTCGGACTGCCATGCTGGCAACGCAGTGACTCGACTTCCTGCTCAAAGTATCGGCGACCACGTTCGCCTTACCCGGATGATAGAGCAACTCGAAGTCGTACTCCTCAAGTAACTCCATCCATCGCCTTTGGCGCATGTTCAGATCACGCTGCGAGAAGATATACTTGAGGCTCTTGTGGTCTGAAAACACCCTGAACTGCTCACCGTACAGATAGTGTCTTCAGCTCTTCAGCGCAAATACCACCACTGCTAGCTCAAGATCATGGGTCGGGTAGTTGCGCTCATGCACCTTCAACTGCCTCGAGCCGTAAGAAACTACCTTTCCACTCTGCATCAGAACACAACCTAGCCATTCGCCTGAGGCGTCACAATACACGTCATAGCCTACTCCTCGCTCTGGAACAATCAACACTGGAGCGGTAGTCAATCGAGCCTTTAGCTCGCAAAAAGAGCGCTCACACTCATCCGTCCAAAGGTACTCTGCTCCCTTGCGGGTCAAAGCTGTCATAGGTGCTGCAAGGCAGGAGAAATCCTGGACGAAGCGCCGGTAATAACCTGCAAACCCTAGAAAGCTCTGAATCTCAAATACACTGCTGGGTCTGGCCCACTTCGACACTGCCTCAACCTTGGCTGGATCGACCAAGATGCCCTCCCGAGATACCACGTGCCCGAGGAACTTCACATCCGTGAGCCAAAATTCGCACTTCTCCAGATTGTCGTACAACTGGTGAGTGCGTAAAAGTGTCAAGACGGTCCGTAGATGCTCCTCATGCGCCTCCTCACTGGGCGAGTAGATCAAGATGTCATCGACAAAGACTACTACAAACTGGTCTAGATAAGGTCTGAAGATGCCATTCATCAAGTCCATAAAGACGGCCGGTGCGTTTGTCAAACCGAACGGCATCACCAGAAACTCAAAGTATCCATAACGAGTTCGGAACGCTGTCTTCTCTACGTCCTCGGCTCGGACCCTCAGCTGGTAGTACCCCGATCGAAGATCGATCTTCGAGAAGTACCTTGCTCCCCTCAGCTGGTCGAATAAATCATCAATCCTCGGCATCGGGTAGCGGTTCTTCACTGTCACCCGGTTCAGCTTCCTGTAATCAATACACATCCTCAAGGCTCCGCCCTTCTTCTTCACGAAGAGGGCGGGTGCTCCCCACGGAGATACGCTCGGGCGGATGAAACCCTTCTGCTGCAGTTCCTCGAGTTGTCGCTTTAGCTCGACCAACTCGGCTGGCGCAAACCGATACGGCGTCATCGAGATCGGTGTCGTACCCGGGATCAGATCGATCCTGAACTCCACCTCTCGCGCTGGTGGCAAGCCTGATAGTTCCTCCGCGAAGACCTCCGGGAACTCACACACTACCCTCGGTAGCTCACTGCTACTCTGCACGACCTCTGCCTCAGATCCCGTAGTCAAGGCGGATAAGAGAACTCCGCTCTTGCTACCCAAAACACACGTGATCACCCTATCACCTGACCTCACTTTCACCTGACGTCGATAGCAGTCGATCGTCGCTCGATACCTCGCGAGCCAGTCCATACCCAGAATCACGTCGAAAGCGTTCATATCAAGAACGAGTAAGTCACCAAGAAAGGGGCAATCTGCCACCCTAATCGCACAGTCTCTACAAACGGTGCTCAACACCACCTCACCCGTAGCCGGGGTCTCCAAACAAAGGGGTTGACTCAAAGTCTCCACCCGCAAACCCAAAGAAGAAGCAATAGACGAAGATATGAACGAATGGGAAGTCCCGTATCAAACAAAAATGAAGTCCACGCATTATAAAGTAAACACGTACCCTGAGTGGCCTCATGGCCGGCGTACGGCCTCTCAGTCTTGGAACCAGTAACTGCAAAGACTCGGCCCTGCTGTGCCGGTGGTCCTCCTCTCGGTGGTGGGGGAAGTGCCACCTGCTGGCCAGCTCTCGGCTGGTGCCTCTGACCTACTGCTCCCGCCGCCTGACGCGGAGCCCTCTGCTGCGGTGCCTGACGTGGTCTGCCAGGTGGTGCATGGCGAGTCTGAGTCTGCTGGGGCCTCGGTGCAGGCGCCCTACCAACTAGCTCATGGCACGCCCGAATGAAATGATCAGATCGACCACACTGGTAGCATCCCCTCTGTCCCCCCTGTTGTGCCAGCTTAGGACATGCATGCATGAAGTGGTCGGCGCTGCCACACTGATAGCACCCCCTCGGCTCACTCTGCTGTCTGTCTCTGGTCCCCTGGGGACGATCATCATGGCGCTCTACAGGTCCATTGCCCCTCAGGCAGTCTCGTGCCAGGTGGCCCTGCTGTCCACACCGAGGACACAGCTGTGCCACCGGGGCGGGTCCAACTGACGCTACGGTCCCTACTCGGCGCATGCCATCCTGCTGAGGCTGAGGCTGAAAGTGTCCTGTAACTCTCTGTCTGCGTCGGTCTCGACGGTCAGACGGCTGCACAAAGCCACTCAGCCTAGGCCTAGTCTCTCGCACCCTGATAGTCTCTCTGAAGTGCCTCTCCATGGCTAAAGCATGATCCAAGAGTGTGGAGTACTCTGCGGTCCTAAAGGCGATAACCCTGTCGATTATCGACGGGATGAGCCCGTTCTCAAATCTCCTGCATCGGTCATCTGCAGTATGAACCAACTCTGGCGCGAAGCGGGCCAGAGAAGTAAACCTCACCGCATACTCAGAAACGCTCAAATCCCTCTGACGTAAATCCAGAAACTGCTGGGTACGGTCATCCCGAATGGAGCGAGGGAAGTACTGTTCCAAGAACAGTCTGCTGAACAACTGAAAATCACTGTCGACCTTGTCCTGCACTGACTGCCACCAGTAGTAGGTCTCTCCCTCAAGCTGAAAAGTGGCGAACGAAACTCTCAGACGCCCCTCCGATACTCCAGAGGTATCGAGGTTGCGGGTAACCCGCTCCAACCAACCCGAAGCTGCCTCGGGGTCAGCTCCCCCGGAGTAGGTCGGCGTACCAAGTCTACGAAACTCTCTGAGCGACTGGGCCGTGAGGCTATCAAACTGTCCTGGCCTCTCTCCAAAATCTGCTGAAGCAACAGGCACGGGCTCTGGTGCCGGTGCTGTAGTCCCTTGCTGCGCACTCAAGGCTGCTTGCACAGCGCGAACCACCTCCTCGAGAGGGGTCGCCTGAGTCGGCTCTGCGACTGGAGATGTCCTGGGTGGTGACCCTGCTGGTCCACCCTCAAAGTGTTGATGCTCTGTGGAAGCAGCATCCTGGGCATCAGTTGCCCCCTCCTGCTCAGCGGCAGGTGCCTGCCTCGGGCCCCCAGTTGGGCGGCTCCGGGTACCTCTAGGAACATACGTACGAGCCATGTCGCCTATCCGCCTGCACGGATAACGCACATGTTCAGTACTTAGTTCAACAACGGTTCTCACACGTTAAGGAAACGATCACGCGCGTCACACAAGTCACCCACAGATACGCCCCTCACACTAGTAGATATATATATATATACTCATATAGTATAGCACACAAGTTCGCATCTCTATGCGTCACACAACAACAACCAGCGATTTAGCAATCAACCACCAACTCCCACAGGAGGGTTCCAACTCAAGCACCACACAAAGCACAATTCAACAGGTATACCCCTCGCTCGGGTATCCTTTCACAAAGAGAGGTTTAGTACTTAACACAATTCAATTCCACAGTCACCCTTAACCCTTCCTTCCCTTCCAAAGATTCCCATTTCTTAACTTTTACCCAAAGCTTTTCGTGTCGATCTCATGTTGTTACAACCAGATTCAGGCGTCCCCGAACCTCATTGTAACAACTAGACAATCGAACCATCATGCTCAACTACAGTGGCGCCCCTGAGTCAACCAATGATGGTGCAATCATTTTAGTTTTACTGAAAATTTGGCATGACCCATTCGTATTTTCCCTTAACCCTCCGCTTAAGCGGGACAAGCACCAACACAAATTCACAAGGCAAAAGTACGCAGAGTTCTCATGCTCGGCCAAAGACATCACACAGTCAATAAACGGAGTTCTCATGCTGCTAAAGTACACAACGCAATCAATAAACGGAGTTCTCGTGCTCCCAAATACTACGGGGTACTCGTGCCCCAAACTCGCCACACACGGGCACATGGGGTTCTCGTGCCCCAATCTCACCACACACGGGCATACGGGATTCTCGTGTCCCAATCTCACCACACACGGGCATACAGGATTATCGTGTCCCAAACAAAGTTCTCATACAACGGGATACGAGGTTCTCGCGCCCCACCCAAAACACTCAATATCAGCACACATGGAGTACTCATGCTCCAGACAAGCAGTCAACCACAAGTCAAAAATTGAACAGGACCAAACTACAACTTGAAAATTTTCGAAGTAATACACCAAAATGGCAACACCACCAACCGTTGGCTCACCCTACCATGAATGCATAGCGGGTCGGTCATTGACCGTTAATCCAATTCCGATCTCAACCATTCGGCTTCACCGATCACTAGGGAGAGGATACCAATCAAGTAATGCAAACATTGTAGTGTAAGGATTCCATTTAGGACAACCATTAAAGCGACTCACGACTCAGACTCCTTAACTCTACCCACCTAATTGACTTCGGTCCGAGGTTTGAAAACCAGTTCATAAAACACTTGTTTCAAATGAAACCAGGCTCTGATACCAAATTGTCACGCCCCAAATCCGATTCTTGCCCGGACTCGAGGCATGACTAGAATAAATGATTTATAAAGGCAACAACTCAATAATATGTTCCTGGACAACTCCAATAAGAAACTCGAATCCACAAAATTTAGTTTAGAACATAAATAACCCTCGGGGGGTGTAATAATAATCCTCCACAAAATCTGTTCCGAACGAAAATAAAATAAAAGTGAAGTCTCTATAGACATCCCCACCGAGAAGCTCCCGAGCCTCTACTCCTCAATCAAGCCTGTAACACAACAATAAACTCATAGGGGTGAGCTTGCGCTCAGTAGGGAAAACATAGAACAAGGTGAACCTTAAACTCCATAAATCAACAGCAAGTCAACAAGATAGCTCATAACAAATACGGGTAATAGGTAAACCAGCCAATGTCGTGGCACATGAAGTCTCCACCCTCCGATCCACATATGATGTATCCTCTCGAATTTTCCCTCAAATCCAGAGAAGACGCATAACATTGAGGCGACCGGAAACAACCCTTCGGGGCGCTTAACATCGGGATTCTCAGAAACGTCTCCAAAGGATTCTATGTCCTCGGGAACCAAGGTATTACTCCCATAGGAAGCATACACTTGGACAATTCAATAATAATCAGTTAATAATTGAATAACGCACCCAAGCTGAAAACACGAAACAATCCAATCCCAACAACCACCAATTCATTTCCACACATAGCTCACACATCACCAATTCACCACAACACTCAGTACACAAATCACATAAACATAGCACACCAATCACACAAACACAACTTACCTTTCACTTACCAGTCTCGAACCAACGGGGCATCGATCACCTGATTGCACCGCTCGGTACAACCAGTCATACTCGATGCTCCAAGTAACCATTTAAGGACAACAAGCAATCATTCATATACATTCAACGGTCAAGTACGAGTTTAACCAACCAATCATAAAAACCTTCAATCGAGCATTCACACATGCAATTCAACTAGTTCCGTTAGACTCTTTAGCCTATCCACTAAGCAACCAACAACCAAGCATGTGATCCTAACACGCAACTAATCCGAGGGCTTTGCCAAGGCTGCTCTACCAGACAAACAATTCCCAAGTATTGAAAGTGAGTTACACTAGTGATTGGCATCCTAATCATTCACCACTAGACACTTCCGGTTATTAGTGATTGAAAGACAATTATGCTAGTTATTCGCATCCTATAGGCATTTCTAGGACCTTTCCAATTTTATTAGCCTAACATGCATACTAAGCATCATAAACGAGGGGTTAAGGCTTTCCCTACCTCAAGGTCTTCCTCTCAACACTTTGATGAAGCCCGGTGGTCACCACTCCGTTCTTCACTCGGGTCTCGGCGTGATCTTTGCTCCTCTAGCTCGATCCCCAAAGTCTTGGACACAAAGAAACGTTAATTAGACTCCACTTAATCAGCAAGAAAGATCCCCCAAAGCCCCTCCAAAGTTCAGCTCAAAACCGAGATCAACCAAGGTGAAAAACCCTCGACGAAACCCCCACCCTGGTCTGCCACGGACCTGGTCACGGATCCGTGAGGCCAACCATCACGGTTACCATCATGGAGACGTGACGTCGCCCGTCACGGATCCGTGGCGCACCAGGGCAGTTTCGCCCTTCTTCAACCTCCAGCTCCTTTTCTCCGAAAAACCACCTTCAAAACCCAGATTTTACCCCTTCCAACTCCCAAAACAGTCCAAATCCTTCAATACTCCTCTACCCATGGTAGGAATCAACACACAAACAAGTTTCTAATGATTCATCAAATCAAACCCAACTCAAAAGCTCCAACAAACTAATGATTTCTCAACAAAAACCCAACAAAGCTTCTCATCAACAACATCTCACCATTTATACTCAAACCCAACAACATCTAGTAATTTCACCCGAAACCCATGAAAAGAGATGAAGGGAAATGAGGATTAGAGAGTTCCATTACCTCTAGAAGATTGAGATGAAGAAGATGGTAGTGATTTTGAGAAGGGATGGCTAAAGGAAGGCTTCAAGTGGCCTCTTCTTCCTTGATTCTTCTTCAAAGCTCCATGGGAGCTCTTCTCTCTTGCTCCTACTCCAAATTTCGGCTACACCCAAAAGAATGAGTTGATTTTGCTTTTCCAAACTCATATAATACCTAGATGTGTCAAATGACCAAAAGCCCTTGAGCTAGAATCCCTTGTAGAGGCTTTTGGGAGGGTAAAAGGGTCTAAGACTACTCCCTTTTCTCTCTTTCAACCAAAAAGGGACAAGTGTCCAAATAGGTTATTTACTTTTCCTAAATAATTTCCAGCACACCAAAATAATGCTTTGAGTCGATAAAAAGTCTCGATTTGACCAAAATTGACTTTCTCCAACATTATACTCAAACGAAAGGAATTTCTCTCCTTAAGCCAACCGTGATGATGGCTAATTCGTTTGGGTTCCGGAAAAGTCCCGAGTGACTTCTTGAGTCATCGGTTGACTTTCCGGTAGCAAGTCAAACTTGCTTGAAAAGTCGCCGGTTCGACCGGGAGCGGGTCTTACAATCTCGATATTTATCCATCTGACTGTGAGAATTGGTATACGAAGAACAACGTCGAAGAAACGAAGACCCACACATAACACTTCAACTCTCCTTTCGCAACGCCCCTTCCATACTCGGAGTATAAATATGAGGCTGCCTCAACGCACTCTCTGGCCTAAACCGCGAAATACGGCGCATCGAAGAGATTGAAGGAGCCGAAGCTGGAAGAGGAGAAAAAGGCACATGACGAACAAACAAAAACCAAGTAGCCATGATTAATAAAATAGAATCACCGAGAGAAGATGGAGAAAGCTAAAAAGTTGGCCTCCGTCGACAACAATCGAGACAGAGCCTCGGTCGTTACCGACGGAGCAAGAGATCAAAAGAAGGGGAGAAGGGCTCCTAGGATTTTGTGTTTTCCGCGTGCCAAAAAGAGGTAGGAGAGGCTGCTTCGTGTCTTTTGCTCCTAATTAATCATCTTCTCTTTCGTTGTACTTTGCATAACATTATTATAAAATGACGATTTTATCCTTACAAATTTAAATTTGAAAATAATTAAAAGCCAACAAATCTTGATTTTTGTACAAAGATAAAGAAAATTAACATATATAAAATTTTGGGTATTTTGTTTACTTACTCTTTTCAAAATTTAAATTGTCAAGATAAATCGTCATTCTATATAGATTGGAACAAAAAGATAAATCTATAATACTTTTAGCAAGGGTAAACTACACATGTATACCCTTAAGTATGCACGTTTAACCGATGAATACCCTGAAGTTTAAAGTTAACTGATGCATACCCTGAAGTTACGAGTTGTAACTCAAAACCCTTATGTCAGCTAAAATGACGAAAATACCCTTAGTGGTTTTTTAAATATTTTTTAAAATATAAATAAAGTGATTTTTTGAATAAAAATGAAATCATTTAATAAGTATATATATATATATAACAAAAGTAATTTTTAAATAATTTTTTAACATAATTATTGAAGTGTAGTTGAGGGTATTTTCGTCATTTTAGCTGACGGAGGGGTTTTGAGTTACAACTCGTAACTTCAGGGTATGCATCAGTTAACTTTAAACTTCAGGGTATTCATCGGTTAAACGCGCATACTTAAGGGTATGCATTTGTAGTTTACCCTTTTAACAATTATAAAAAAAAGGCTACATGTTATTTTTTTTATCAGCAATTTTTTTATAAATAATCAATGTTTTCAAACCGAAAACAAAGGCAAGGGCAACCCCTCAGTACATACCAGAGCATGCCTATAGATACCTCCAACCATAACCAACAACCCATAAAACGGGGATTAAAGAGGTCTAAAAACCCTAATTTTTCTAACATGAAGTACACACCAAAGCCCAACAAGAGGCAAAACAACGGGGCAGTACCCAACAAGGGGTAGACCAAACAACAGACACGAGTACTCCAACAACGGGAGCCTCCAAACCGGTAGCTAAACAAGAAACCTACCAAAACACCAAAACAGGTCTAGACTTAGATAAAAGAAATTAAAGCACAGAAAAACCTAAACCAAACCACTAGTCAAACCCAAAACCATCGGGCCCCTCCGCGAAATAGAACCTCCAGAGCCTCCTCAGAGCAAACTCCCTACCAGCCAACAAATACCGCACCTCCACCAACACCCTCATAAAAAAATACCTAAGTAAAGTTTATAATTATCCCTACTTTTTCTTATATAAAACTCTTAAGGGAACTAAACAATAGTGAAAGGTTTGGCCACTATAGTCACCTTGGCATTAACTTTTTTATCTTTAGGAGGAAACCAATATGATTGATTATACATGTGACTATAGGGATGATGAAGAAGCCACAAGGAAGCATATATTAAACTCCAAAACTTGTCAAGAAAAGGGTAAGAAAGTAAGTATAAATATGTAGACAAATATAGGTGAGTAAGTTACCACTATATATGTATTGTACCCAACAGAAGATCTGTACTACTTAAAATACTACAAGCAATTGCCTTGTGATATCTCAAAAGGAAATCACATTTGTTCCTTTTTGTTGGATGGAAATGCCCTTTGCTGTATCCCACAACACATAAACTAAATTGGGTTCTATATGTCCCATTAATAGACAAATAGAGTGTGCTTTTGATGAGTTGTGACAAGATGTATTGTAAGGAACCTAATTTTTAGTTTCATATAGTAAGGAGATTGGGTAAATCAAAGAAGAGTGATCTATAAAGATCATGTCATAGATATTTGATATCATTTTTATATCAAAGGTTCATAAACATAATAAACTATGAGTTTAAGATGGACATCAAATATTATTTTAATTGTATATTCATATGATATGAGAGTAATTTTTTATATTCAGATATCACAACAAAATAGACTAGTGTTTTGGCTCTGTTGAATCTGATCCTACTCATAATCCATCAATCCTTTTCCCTCTTGAATCTAAGATATTTTAAAATAAGTATACATGTATGAAATATTTTGATTTCAAAATATAATTATAAATTTGATGTAAGACATTATATAGTTCTTTCGATCAAATTCAACAACAAAAAATATGACCCACCATAATTCTAATAATATCCTTATACTAATTGAATTGCGGTCAAGTTATGACGGCTTATCATTTGATTCTTACACATTTATCGTCTTAACGATAACTTTAATGAAATCAAGATGTCTTCTTACTATTTAGCTTAATTGGACTATGCATCCGCCTGAGAAGCCAGCAGACGTTGCTCCCGTTTGATGATAATAAGGGCCTTTAGAACGTAAATTTATTGGTTCCCAATCTGATTGAAGAATGATGTGTCGGTATTTGGTGGAACCGATCCCACCCTACGTCCACTAGACCATGAAGTCCTCATTGATCGAGGCGAGGGCGCGTTCCGCCCCTCGCCATTTGTGGTGTCCATCCATTGGACTTTGTATGCCCCTCTTAGTCAATGCTCAAGATTAGTGTCGGACCATTGAACATCTGAACACTACCAATAGACAAGTACCTCATGCCACTGGCTGAGGACCAGGTCCTTACGATACCTATCCACTCTATAGTCAGACGAACAACAGGTGTGGATCGAAGAACCGACCAACTACTCCTGATGCCTCCCCTTTGTCCTCCGCCACTGCTACCGTTGTTATCTTGCCCGCCCGAGATCACACCCGGTGTCACCTTGACCAACAACGTCCTGATGTTCTGCACCGCCCGCCACCAACGCTGGTCGGCCACCTGAACAACTCAACCTACCAACATACGTTGAGGTCTGAACCGCCATGAAAGCCCTAGCTGAAAACAGCTTGTATCGCCCCGCGCCACCACCGTCATGACCCGCCATCCACGGTCCCGTAACCCACCATTGGGTCGTTCCCTTCTCCGCCATTAGAACTAACTGCCCTCCCGAGATCAAACTGAATACTCTCGTCCCCCTGGATTCGCGTCCATCACCACTAGCAAGCACAATCCCTAAACCCCCCCTTTTGCCGTTGGTCACCACCTTCAAACACTCGATAACAAAAAGCCTTGGAATCTTCTTTTGTTGCCGATCATAACTAGTAAAAATTACAAAGCACTCTAACACCGTACAAAACAAAACATGAAGAGAGTGAGGAAAACCTTCATACTTGATATATCTCCCATAATAAAGTCTATCGGTGGCGGTTGATGAAACCAAAGTCGTCGCCCAGACCCTTTCCTCTTTAGGGTTTGCTTTACTTAGCCTTACATCCTGGTATTTGATTTTTGTAACGTGTAGGCGTAACACATATAATATGTATAACTTGGTGAAACTTTAAGTCCACTTGAAACGACACAAATTTTATTGCACCCCAAACAGGGAAAAACTTTCTCTCGTAGTCCTAGGGTTTTAGTCAACCGTTGTCTCATATTCTCTGTTGTATCTCTCCATGGACTCCGATCAACACAATTTGGGGAGGTCAAGCACCATACTCACAGCCCAGGCCTCCACTGATCCCCTTACCGCTCTGATCCTCCTCATAACCGGACACCTCTCGGATTCAAACTACTCGAGTCCCACTTTGGGGTCTGTATGTCCGCACGCTCACACCGTGGTGACCGGCACCAATCCGACGGACATGCACGAACCCCCTCGGCGTCGATCACGGTCCCAATCACTGGTTGTAGATGGGATCTCGGTGGAGACAGGTCGTCTCGGCCCTCCCTCTGTTATTAGGGCCAAGGAATACTGGTCGGCGATCATCATGGGCTTGGGTGGTCGGTACAAGCAAGAGCATATGATGGGTTATCGTCTGGGTTTATTGCGACGTACCCCGACGATTGGACCTTGTCCTCGCCCTCGAACGGTGGGGAAGAGACCAGAAAACACCATTGGGAATAACGTCTGGGATCAGGCTCTGCATGAGGGGGAAATCCTTTCCTGTTTTATGTGCATGTGACACATGGTGAACATGTCCAAATGCAGGGGACGCAGAAGGAACCTCAGGGCCAAACAACTCCAGTTGCAATGGATTGGACGACATCACGCCCCCAAGGGAAGTCAGAAATCTTCTTCACCATGTACCCGATAAGGGACGTGTAGGGAGCTCAGGAGCCACATGTGGAGATGTCACAACCTCCTTCGAATCAATGAGAGGACTCGGCAGGGGTGGAAAGGATCCAGTAGGGCCTATACCCACAGACTCGGGACTGCCGGTGCTGGGAAGTCTCGGGAAAGTCGCAATCAGGGCACTATTTTCATACTTGCGTTATGCTTTTTCTTATTCTAGTTTGGGTTGGTTAGTTTTTTTTATTGTTGGACTAGTTATCTTCTGTTTCGTTCCTTTGAAATGTCGGTAGGGGGATGTCCTAAGTTAGTATCTGCGATCCGAAGCAGTATTTTGTCACGGGTCCATGAGCGTTGGGTTGGCTACGGACAACCAATACATATATCTGAAACCCATGGTTTTTACGCTTTACCTTGTATGGTGTATTTCTTTCATTAATGCACATCCCCGATTACTCGTTTAAAAAAAAGTCCACTTGAAACTCTTATAATGTTTTTAATTTCCGTTTTGTCATTATGGTATGTTGAACAAATTGAACTGTATTAGTTCATTTTATTAATGAAAGTGAATTTTTTTTTATAGTTTTGTATTAACCGACTTCAAATTTTTTTTGTTCACAAGTACTTTTGTGAAGAATGAGAAAAGATAAGCGAGGTGAAAGCTTGTTTTTATTGGTAACGTTGATGTATTAGACTTTTTGTTCCATTTTTTGTAATATTAGTAAGTAACACAAAAGGAACTATATGCAAACGTATTATATTTTTGAGGTATTAATTCTAAGCGTTTGTTTTTCATCCTTATGAAATGATCAAATGATAGTTTTTCAACCATATTTGATCTCATTTTAATGGTTTTTGGCCTGGAAAAAAGTGTTTCAAAATTAAATGTATTTATATATTTTGCATCTAAAATTTGAACTGATAGATCAGTTGGGCTGATTTCGCCCATATCTAATGCCTACTAACATTTTAGTCTATTGGTTTAAATCGATTGCCGATCAATCAGTCAACTGATCGAATTTAGACAGAATTTCCAATGTTAGAACCGGTACCGATGTGAATTTCCAGAAAACTAGTGTTTTGGATTTTTGATATGAGGGGGGTAATGATCAGTTAACGGACTTGTGCCCACCCTACACGGAAGTTAGAGCTATGTTTGTTATTTTGGAAGCCTCAATCAGCTCACTGGCCCTTGATGTAATTGGGCCCAGTCCAGATAGGAACGGTGCCTCCCCGAATTTGAAATAAAACCACTCGTTTATGGCTCGGCCCATTCCTCCTCTACTTCGGGCTTTTATTTATTTGAAGCCCGCATCAAATTCTTCTTTGTATAAAACAAATATACTATTCATAAAACTTACTAAAAACTGAAATATTGGTAGATATTATTTTTTATTAGTAGCTAAATAATATTTATAAACATTATTTTCACGAGTCAAAGTAATAATAAATCGTAAGGATCTCTCTCATTTTGAGAGTCTACCCTAGCCCTAGCATGCCGTCGCCGCTATGGAACTCCAATCTGTCGCCGATGTCGCGTCGCCTGGGCCTATCGGTTTTGCAGTCCCGGTATTCGCATATCTCATTCAGTCAGTGGCGGAGCTAGATTTTTCAGTGAGGGGGGCACCGGAATTTTTCAGTGTCAATATGTGACTGTAAAAAAATTTGAGGGGGGCACAACTACGAAATTATAAGGAATTAAAGGGTATTTTTAAAAAAAAAACGAAAAACATACAAGGATTTTTCAACAAAAAAAATTGAGGGGAGGCACGTGCCCCCCCCCCCCCCCCCCCCCGGGGACCATGTGGCTCTGCCACTGCATTCAATTGACCTCGCAGACCACACCTGGTGTGAGGTTTAATTATGGGTGGGAGTGGGTGGTCTTTCCTCAGCCTTCAGCGCCTCTTCTCATTCCCGCCCGTCTTGTGGCTCCGAAGACTCCTAATCTGATCGCCATGTCCCCTCGTTCTCTCTCACCAGTCTTGCCTGATATCCCTCCGCCTGATCTGCAAGTTGTATCACCACCACCGCCTCCTCATCTCTTTCCCAGATATCGGCCTGACCTCCTCTATCGGTAGATGTTGTGACCTCGGCCTCGGCTTCGAGAAGATCTTCGGGATTCTTCGGCCCACGAGGATCTCCCCCAACCCCCGGGGTACTTTTGTTTGTCGCCAGAATTGGGAACGTCGCAATTGGGTGCGGCGGGTCTCGGTGACTTCGGCTACACGCTACAGGTCCTCCCCAATGTGGTACGAACCCTACCCTGCTTATCTGGGCTTATTAGCGCCAAGACCTCGCTCTGGTGCCTAGGGGGCGAGTGCCTGGTCTAGGGTTCCATCACAGCCAGGGTCGTTGCAACCTCAGCCTCATCGTCTTCCGGTGGGGAGGATCCGTGACGTTATGGAGTTCTCGGTTGTTGTCTCGATCACTTCGGTAAGGACTCGTACTTGGGATTGGACTTGTGGTCGAGTGGGGATGCGGTGGAGCATGATGGAGACGTCTTCACTTAGGGTTTCCGGATACTATGTGCGAAAACGAACGAGGGAATAGATATCGGATGCTGATCCACAGCTCCGAGGCGTGCCTGCTAGGGTTCGAAGACCGCCGGTGTACCGACGGGGGTTGCTGCGTTATGCACCGGTGGGCGGACATCGCCCTTGCCAGCGTCACCCGCAACTGATGGCTATGGATGAAGCATGCACCGTCCGCGACAGATATTTGGGGGTCGTGGAGTTGCGGTCGTTGACAGTGGAACCGTTACCTAACGCTAGGTCATCTCATTGCGGGGGAATCCGGCATAACATTGGACCCGTTACCTAATTTGGTTCCCCAGATTCCCAACCGGAATACTAGCTTGTCGACCGAACCATGGCGCTCGGGGTGATCCTCCGCCTCTTTCCCGAGCTCGTTTACATAATGGAGGGTCGGGGCTAAGACTGGGTCAACTCTCTACTGATTCGATTGCTACCTCTCGACCGTTCCAGACTGTAAGGTTCGGAGGTAGAGGACGCGCCCAGATTGGAGCGCACCATGTTGAAGTTCCATCGCCCGTGTATCAAGCGGGTGGACTGTTGAAGCTCTAGGGAAGGTTGCGCCTGGCGCGACATGGGATAGCTCACCACATACGGGGAAGAGGCCCCGTCGGGAGGAATGAGGTATCGACAGAGCATCGGGGACTGGTCCTGGGAGGGGTCCCCAGACGATGCTTTGCCTCCCACCATCACCATTACCGTCGAAGTCTCTCCGGATCTCTAGTATCCCGTTCCCCCCACTCATATTCTGTTCTTGCCCATGGGACACCAACTTAATACTGTCGAAGACAGTTCTATTATGAAAAGAATATCGAACATTCTTAAATGTTCTTGTCCTATTCTTCATTATCACACAGTCTCTGATGTACTTATTTGTCTTTATACAATCTGATTAATGAAATTCTGTTCATTTCGCTAAAAAAATCTAATTATAAATTGTGAAATTAATTAATTAATTAACTAACTATAACTAGTAGGGGAGCTTTGGCATCTCTTCAACCTCGGTAGTTGAATACATGTTTCATTAAATGCATTTGACCAACACTTAATCAATACCCTTTCACTACAAAGTACAAACTAATTGAGTCCGTTTACGAACTAATTCATTAAAAATAGCTATTTTCTGCTCGTAATTGCGCCTATTGTCTGTCCAAACACCAACATTTAATCAATGAACCAATAGCAGGCATTGTGTCTTAAACATTATTTTTTGGGTTTTAATTTTGCATTATGTATAGTCAAAAAATAAGATTTTTGTTGGCTTTGCAGAAGAAAAATAAGCCTTCAATTAGAGAATATTTTTCTCGAGACAGTCAGAAGGAAACCATAACTAATACTATATTCATATTTTTCATCTGCCACAAGATCCAAACACAACAATCACACCTTGGACGGCTTTTGACTATTTCATCACTAACCCATAAATAAATAATTAATTCAAAATTTGCTTATTAATTAACTAGATAGATCCCAACAGGAAGAAAAAAAATGAAGACCTAGGTTCTCTCGACGCTCTCTAAAACCGTTCTTAACCAACTTATTCGATTACATAGTTCATTTCTCTGGGTATCATTTCGTCTGTCACTACCATGATTGTAGCAGACTCTCTCATCCTCTCTAGTACCTTCACCGTTAAATCTGGTATGAGAGACTCAATCGTAGCAGTGGTCATGGTTCTCTCCGCAACTGATCCTACCTTTTCACGGTGAGGTCGTTGCTCAACCTCATCGTCCCGACCACCTACCGCTACCTCCTTCACGGGCACTGCCTTTGCTCTAAATCCCTTCTCGGTCTGGCTTAGCGAAGGGATCCAAGGTGTTCTCATTGACCATCACCACTCATGATTGAGCACTACTGCCGCCTATACCTTCTTCACCGCGAGCTTGTGGATCTGCTGAGGTCCCAAAGGGAAGCCACCAGAGAAGCCGCCCCTAATCAGACCATGTTGCTGAAGTCGTCATCGACGTATCCACCTCCTTGGCCTACGTCGATGCTTCCCCCTCGCTCTTTCTCTAGAGTTGGGTCGTCATGATTTTTTGGCTCTATTTTGTTCTCGCTGTGTGTTGGAGGATTGGCACCCCCTACTTTAAGGGTCTCCCACAGTCTCACGTGATCCTTTCCTGTACTAGGTACATTTCTCTGCAGTTTAGTGAATTTTGTGGGAAATCCCACTGGCGTTCAGGACATAGTGGTCGGATTGAGGTCGAGACGAAGATGGATTTGGTTTTCATAGTTGTTTTGCTATAGTTCTATTTCTTAGTTTAATCGACGTTTTAGTTTGTTTACTACTCACACATCAAAAGCCCGCCTATGCCTCGTGATTTTTTGAAGATCAGTTGTAGTCTGTCTACGGAGGGACTACTTGTTAGTTTTATGCCTGAGGACAATCTTTTCCTGTATGACATTATCATTTATTAATACATTAACACTTTCATCATCATTTTTTTAAATGTTAATTGCGTTTAAGGCTGGACATCGGCCGGTACTCGGCCCAAAAACCAATACCCATTAACCAAACCGTGTTTTCCGGTTATCTAAAACCCATACCCGTCCCCATCACCGGTCACCAGTGGGGAAGTTGATAACCGCCCAGCTTTACTACCGGCGGTGACAGTTTCTAACCGACCAACTAGGCCCAATGGGCTTTCTATCGGGCTTTCAAAATATAACCTAAAATACAACATTTTTCAAACATATTTTACAAACTTACAACTCAATTTCACAAACCTACTATGTCAACAATTAAACCACTAAAACACAAAAATTCCTAAAACTAATACATCATAATCATATATTCATCGTCTTACAAAACACGGTTCAGAAAACTATTTGTACAACACAAACAATTGAAGAAAAAAATATAGTTTTGACTAAACTTTCAAGGACAACAAAAATCTTGAAATCTCTTGAAATCAAGGTACCTGCCAACTAAAATATATAAATAATTAAGATTAATACTTGATAGCTTAAGTAAACTAACGAAAATAAAAATGACAAAACAGAAACTTAAAGTAGAAACTAAAATATTACCACATGATTATTGGTAAGCAAATTTATGAACAAAAGGAAACTAATTTCTTATCTTTTACATCAGTTATGATATTAATCTCTTATTAGTGTCAATAGAGAAACGAAGGGAGAATGAGTTGACTTCAAGCTTGACAAGAACGATGGTGGCTCCGACAAACAGAAAAGAGAATAAGAGGTAAAGAGAGAACTCAAAAAGAGAGGTGGGGTGGATATAGGGTTTGGGTTAGAAAAGAGGCATTATGCTTCTGTTGAGAGTGAGTGTGACGTGAGTTAATCAGTTAGGAGAGAGAGGAGTTGATTTAATCCAACAATTGTGATCCATGACCTAGATCGAACGACTGAGGGAAAAGAAGGCAACACATAGGCCTGATATTGGGTATAGATATGGTTGGGTCACTCTAAAAGCCTAAAAGGCCAGCTCATGTCAAGTGCTACAGTGTCGGTCGATCCGGTCATTAGCAGTTTGGCATACCTCAAACTGTTGACCAGCCGGTTCGATGATTTTTAGAACTATCCTTGATTCAAATGCAAAAGTTCTATAATATCGAATTTTGACCTGATTTTAATTAAAACATCATACCACAAATACAAAATTATCCAACAAATCAGATTTTCTTAACCATTCACCTATTTAAAGGAAAATGATTGGAAGAATTAAAGGGAGAAAGTAGAGGAATGATTGTGCCTATGATGTGATTTATTTATATTTTTGTGCTTCCTAATGTTTCCTAAACATCATCATCATAGGCTTAGAGCTCTCTAACAAATATGAACCAATGATCCACCACCAATCTCACAACTTGGAATGCAAATAATGAAATGGGTCCAAAGGTAAGTAAATAGAAATAGTTGGATGGACCCATATATCATATATCACATCACATCATAGACTTGCATTTTTAATAGTGACAATATCATCTGCTGGAGTTGGCTAATGCTATATATAATACTTGCCACTATCACTCCCATTAAATGCTACTTTTTGTAGGCCACTCACTCCTTAATATCTCTTCAGCTGAATTATGTAGACCCATTTTATCAATTACTTTTTACAATATTATATGATTACCAAAACATAGCAATTGAAGAATAACATAAAGTCTTCTTATATAGTTTTTTCTTAAATCGAAAGTGGGTAGGAGCCAACTAAATATGAACAAATTATACACGGATCGGGCTACACGATAGGATGACTGTGGGGGTGGGAGTAAGGTCGTTTAGGGCATTATCTCTTACATTTTCTCTCACGCTATCTCGGCGGATAGTAAGTCAATCTCCATCGATCTTTAGTGGAAAAAAGAGTCGGAAGAACTAGGCCATTATTGACCGTCGATCTTCGGCAGTGGGTCCTAGACCTTGGTAGTGGAGATTCGAACAACACCCGGTATTGAGATTCCTGGTGGAGGTAAATAAGTCGGGCCTAATCTCATCGGAACGACTCCGGGGACTTGGAGTTGCATGAGCGTTTTAGTGTGGAAGATCAATGGAGGAACCAAACTCGGGGAGAGATGACACGAAAATACTGTTAGCTTTTGGGAGAAGCCTGCCGGAAGTTGTCTCGACTTCATGAAGAAGCTTCACGGTGGCTCGGTTAGAGCATCGACTAGTCTCAGGGGGGATTAAAAATGGCGGCGGCATGAGGGAAATGAGATGACTAGGCATCTGAGACATTTGGGACCTCAGCTTCACCCGCTGGGGTGAGGCGCAATGGACCTAAGTAACTCGGCCCAAGAATCCCAATGCTTGGACCGTAACGGGGCGGGGAAGCCCAGGTTCTCTTCGGGTCGGGGGGGGGGGGGGGTTGATCCGGGACAAGCCGGGTATGGGGGCACCCAAGTTCACAACCGGGTCGGGTGGGACCAACCTGTATTTGCAACTCAGGAAACGTCGTTAGGGGCTCAGGTCGGATGCAGACTTGGAGTAGGAGAGTCACCGGGTCGTGGACCAGGCCTGGGAGGACAACCCACTTGTGGGTTGGGTTTGGTAGGCCCACCTGTTTGTGGGTCAGGTCTGGTAGGCCCACCTACTTGTGGGATGGGCAGTCATAGAGGCCTATTGTGATCTTCACGTTCTGTTGGAGCAAATCGTTTAGCAGCGAGGGCCTATAAGCACCCTCGCCTCGCCGAAGGAATATGAAGCGGTCCAATGGGTGGTTGGTCAGCATCACCGCCTCATTGGATGTAAGGTGGCAGAGGTTCCACAAGATCTGACACAGTACCCGCTCTACCTTCTTGGAGACCAACAATTTCATGTTAAGAAGCTCTATTTTTATCATTCTAGGGAGGACGACGCAAGCTGGATCTAGGGGAGTATCTAGTCCACCGCAGTACCCTTCGGAAATGGGTCCGCTCTACCCTAGCTTTCAGATCAAATTTATTGTATCAGTGTCTCTCGGCGTTACCGTAACACTCCCTTCTGAACGTATCAGCGAAACGGATCGGTTCAAAGAGTTAGATTTCCTTTTGTTTCGATTTATTCCTGTTAACCTATCACTTTTTAGTATTTTTTATTTACTGTTCGATGGGTTTTTGTCATTCATCAACTTGTATTAATAATATCAAAACGTTTACCAGTAAAAAAATATAGTTTTTATTTTTCCTTTTGGGTCTTCGGTAATAGACCCATTTTCCATTAATAAGTTTTTTTTTACTATCTTGTATGAGAATTATGCATGCACTTGATACAACTATTTTCACATGTTTTTAGGTCTATTTGAGGCTTCAATGGTCTCTTTTTTGTTTCTCTTTCACCGGGTCCAATAGAAAATAGTGACGCAGTGATAGTATACTGGTTTGGGTCTATAGAGTATAGACCAAAAAACATGGTGTGGGAAAATTAGCTATTATAAATTATATTTTCACAACAAAACCATAATTAAATTTAAAAATATTAATCTAATTAAATTATTTTAACATTATAAGAGTTCATCTTTTTTATGAATAACATAATAAAAGACATATGGAAGGATTAAGCATAATCTCAGATCTTATAAGATCCGAGACGCTAACCCCGAAACAATTAATACTGTTTTGCATTGCATATTTAAAATGATGTAGTAAAACACATAAGAAAGACATACAACCGATGACTATCTTAGGTGTAAACTTAGAGGATATGACCTTGTCTGTATGAATGCGTGCATCGAGTCTCTGTGAGAAGGACGAGCAGGATCAAAGAGCGGGTCATTGCTCCCCATCGGCGTCCTGCGATCATTAGAACACATGTCTGGCGTTCCTAGTCTCTATCTCGTTGATGTCGCCGTTTCTCAAACCACATGATAGATGAGCCTCTATATAGTTGTCCACCAACATTTTTGGCCTCCACAACCTACCGGAGAACAGTTCTATAATAAGACTGTCACTGAGCCCTGCACAAGACATAAACAGACGATCAAATCGACCCAAAATCGAATGATTTACCGACAATAACTCACTAAGGATGAACATACCATATATGATGAAAAGAAAAGAGACAAAGTAATCCATCGAAAGTATTGGATCGGAAAAGAAAAAGAGTCGCCGCTAAAGACAACGACGACGACTAGGTTTCAGAACTTTTGTCAAAAGATTTTTTTTCACCCAATGAAAAATCAAATCACCTAATGAACTTCTGTCATAGCAATAATAAAATATGAAATCACCTAATCAAAAATTAAGGAAATATTAAATTACTTAATTATAAATTAGGAAAAATAAAATGAATGTATCTTAAATAAAAAATATAAAGTTGATTAAAATATAAAATATTTAAAAACAAAATCACCTCCTTTTCATTAGGGAAATATCAACTTACTTAATTATTAATTAAAAAATCTTAAATTAAAAATATTAAATTAACATATCATAAATTAGAAGGGATTAAATAATATAAAATACAAAATATTAATTTGAAATTTTAAATAAAAAATCTGAAATTACCTTTTTTTCTTCCAGAAGAACAGGTACTATTATTATTAGAAAAAGAAATAGGGTGATGCGCGCATAATTTTACTCATCGTACAAGGAACATAAAGCAAGAAACAGAAATATAAAAGTTGCTCAAGCATAGGGGCGGTTGAAGAGGATATATGCGGTAGCATCCAGGGATATCAGGGATACCGATACAGCATACTTCTACCAAATGGCACTGGGCGAGCAAACCGAGTGAAGGGGGAATACTGGCGGACCGCCATCTCCCCCGGTGAGTCAGCGTGCGTCGTCCTTCCTTGACTGATAATTTTAGGGCTCCTGAACGCGGGATTGCTGACATCGGACTGGTAGGGAAGACAGATGTCGATTGTAGATGGTACCCTCGCCATCTATCCGCCAGGAAGGGGTCACAGTCGACCACCCCCTTCCTGGGCCACCTCGGACTCATTCCTGGAGGCGGGGGTGCTTGCGCCCCCCGCCGTCCCTGCAACTGAGCCTCCATCTGATGCTGTTGACCCCTCCGATTCCTCTGGCTCCTCCTCTCTTCCTTGTCTCTTCTTCCCAGACAGAGACGGTCCTGCTTCCTTTTCCAGCCACTCAGAGGGGATGTCCTCACTCCCTGTCTCATAGGACCTAGTCCCCCCATTACCTTTTTCCATATGGGGAGAGGGTGTGCGAGGGTCCCCTGGTCCCCCTTCCTCCCCCCAGGTAGGCCCAGTTAGTCCCCGACGCCGGCTTCCCATGTTTTGCCTTCTCCAAGGCTGACCTCGGGTCTCCCGGTGCGTGCAGGGAATGACCCCTTGTGCCTCCAGCTACAGGGAAAGCCGGAAACAGATGTCCCACACAGCTGCACCCAAAACAGTGATCTGGAAGATGTTCGTAGGAGACATGAAGGAGGATTCGTACTTGTGATTCCGACAGCCGGAACCATAACTGACTCTGCAGTGGGTTCGAATGTCAGCTCGAATCCGAATCCTCATGAAGTCTTCCTAGTAGGGTCACGAGCTATCCACATTCACCCCCTGGCATACTCCCAGAGCATTCCCTACTCTGAAGCCCACCTCCTTATTCCACGCACCCATCGGTAGATTAGACACCCATGCCCAGACCGACAAGTGGTGGAAGCTAAGGTCTCCCACTTGCATATGGGACCTGAGATCTGTAAAGAGCACTATAGACCCCAAAAAGCCCATGGTTCTCCTGCCAGTACCATCTCCATTTCCTTGGCTGATCTGAAAAAGAATGCCACCAGCCCCCCTTCCAAAGACTTCGCTTCGATTTTCGTCCCCCATAAGTCTTCCATCCTAGCAACTAGAGACTCCGAGAAAAACTTTTTCGAGGTCAGTACCTTTGCTGCCATTGCAAACCGAAATTGCCCCCTAGCACGGGCAATGTCAACCGTAGGGACAATCACCTCCTTAATGCAAAGAGACGACATTCTAGAACCCAGGTCTCCCAACCGAGGTCCTGGCCCCCTAGCTGCCCCAAATTCCAATCCCACCGGGTACCCCGAGTCGAGAACACCCGAACCCCGCCCCGGCATCGTCGGGTCCCCCCGCTCCCGGGGCCGATCCAGCTCCGGCCCTGCCTGTCCTGCCCGAGGTCGACTCCCAGCCCCCGACCCATAACGGGCCGCCTAGTTGGCAATGTCACCCGGCCTACCTCGTGTCCAGCCTGGATGACGCCCCTCTGCACATGGCTCGCGGCCCAATCCTGCTCTTGGGGTCCACTCGGCCCGTCTGGCGTCCAGCATGAGCCCATCACTTCGACCCACTACATCCACACCTTGGCCCAAGTCTGGTTCAGAAACCCTAGAGGGATCCCGCAAAATCTCCTTCCCCTTACTTCTCCTCCACGCCAGCACCGTCGGCGTGGCAGCCGTGTCCGACGATATCACCACCGGCTCCGACCACTCCTCTCCCAGAGTCCACCCCTCGCGTTGCCCTTGTGGTAGACCACCTCCCTCGGTTACCAGCAGGTGCGGCCGCCCTCGACTTCCTTTCGGCCTAGGTCCCCTCGCCGGCGTCCGCCTCACCTTGCTTGCCGCCGAGGAAATCCAGCCACTCCCCATCGGGGCACCTCCCACCGGCCTTTGAGCCGAGAAGCACAATGCCTCCCTACCAGCTTGCCGCGGTGTCAGCGAATCCGGCTCCGAGAAGACCTCATCGTCCTCCATGTCCCCGTCCTGTTCCGCCGCCTGGATCAGCTTCTCTGACCCCCAGCCCGACTCTTCCTCTGGTTCGACATCCTCCCCCGAAACCAGTGTCCGTTGCACTTCCACCGCCGACCCCGATCCCGCACCCAGTTCGCGATCGAGTCCCACGTCGCCGGCCACCCGCACGACCTGCATGTCCCCTCCCACGCCTCCACTCCCCTTCACATCCGGCTCCTCGAGCCATACCGAAGGACTGCCAGAAATACTAGACAGTTTGGCTGCAGAATATGCCACAGTTTGCTCAGAGAAAACACAAAACCTAACCCTAACAGAGGGAGGTTGTAACCAATCTAAAATTACCCAGTTTTTACTAAAGAAATATTAAATTATCTAATATTAAATTATTGACGATCATACCATACAGTGATTTTCCATATAAAGGTATGACAAAATAGAAATGTTGTATATCTCCATGAATCTGTCGATGATACCATCCAATTCATGGATTTCATAATAGACGTCGATTTGATTCAAAAACTGAGATTAAACCTATGTTTTTTTAGACCGAATCAAAATAACCGTAGGCGTTAATTGATCTTATATTTCATGGCGAGGAAACTAAACAGCTCTCCAAACACCTTAGGAAGAGGTTCCCGACCCAACCTACTTAGGGTTTACCGTCGACACGCTCGCCGCCGCCAGCGATCACCGCCGCCTCCTCTGTCTCCGACGATCTCGCCGCCCTCACCCCAATCCGATCTACCTTCAAATCGCTGCCACAGAACCCGCCTCTGCCCTCATCTTCGATTGAATGTTGCTGCTGTTCATCGTCTCCCTCGATCCTTGATCTCTCGCCGCTGCTAGTGAAGTCGGGGAAGAAGCCGGTTAACGGGACACCAGACGACTCCGGTTGGACTGCCGTGCTTCCTTCATCGCCCGTGACGCCGACAGGTACCATCGCTCCTGCTCTTTTTTCTAGGTTTCCTGTTTATTTATTGCTATGCCGACTATGTTGGCTTGGAATTGTCGGGGGCTGGGAACGGATCATAACCGGCGCCAGTTGAAGGATCTGGTAGGCCGTTTCATACCCGACATTTTGTTCTTGACTGAAACCCGGCATGTGGATTCCCGTAATTCGAGGTCCCGCCTCGCTATTCTACGTAGAACACTAGGGTTTCAGGGTGGTACAGGTATACCAGGTATCATCCCACAGGCTGTCCCGGGTATTCGTCCCCCGTAGAACAAAGGGGGGATCATGATGTTATGGGTTGAAAAATGTACGGTCACGGTCCTGTCAATGCAGCAAAATCATATCGATACGATAATCCAGATTGGACAAGAGGTACCATTTCGGTTCACAGGCATATACGGGGAACCAGTCTAGGAAAACCGTCATATGACTTGGGACAATTTAAGGCAATTGGCCACAATTCCGGCGCCGTAGAGTGGATCCTACTGGGGGATTTCAACGGTATTCTCCGACCTTCAGAAAAACGAGGTGGTCGGGCTTACCCTTTAGCCCTTATGCAAGGTTTCCAACAGGCCATATCTGATATTGACGTGGAATAGATGTCACTACAGGGGTACCAGTTCACGTGGTCCCGTGGTCAGGACCCTGAGACGCAGGTTGAATGTCAACTGGATAGGGCCTTCATCTCTCCGCAGGCTCGTCTTCGGTTCAGGGACGTGTCATTACAGAACCTGGGAGTCTCAACATCGGACCATAAGCCCATCCTGCTCCAGCTCCAAAAGGACCCGGTGGAACGCCGACCTCGCCAATTTCGGTTCGAGAACATGTGGTTAGACCATTCTGAATGCGGTACGCTGGTCCAATCTGAATGGGGTCAGCTAGGGAACCGCCACATCAAGCATCACATCAAAGATATTGGGGTTTCGCTGGATGACTGGGGCCACACAGTTTATCGGGACAATATTAACCAGATCAGACGTCTACAGAGGACGCTAGCCGAGCTAAACGGCCGGACTAATAGACAGGGAATCAAACGACGCTTGGCAATCCAGAAACAGTACAATAAGGATTTGGCCACACAAGAGCAGTTCTGGCGTTAGAGAGCGAAACAACATTGGCTCGGGGAAGGGGACCGAAATACAAAGTTCTTCCAGAGATTGGCTACGAAGCGACAGGCTAAAAACAAGCTGAAGACTTTGATCAACGATGCAGGGGTGGAACTGCAATGGCATACGGGAATGAGTGAGTTACTACACTCTTACTTTGCCAACATTTTCACGGCAGACGACATTGCAGATTATGATCTCCCCATGTCGGTCCCGTGTATGATCACCTCGGCACAAAATATGCAACTGACCAAGAGGGTAACGGACGCGGAAGTGCGTCATGCAGTATTCCAAATGGGACCGTCGAAATCTCCAGGTCCTGACGGACTTAACCCGAAATTCTTCCAACACTTCTGGGACACTTTGTCTCTGGAGGTGATAGACTTTGTCCGTACTGCAGTGGCGACATGTACCATTGACCAGGACATTAACAAAACCACCCTGATCATGATTCCAAAGATCCCAGGGGCAAAGAAGATTGCAGAATTGAGGCCGTTCGCCCTGTGTAACGTTATATTTAGAATCCTTTCTAAAGTTTTGGCGAACCGGATAAAACCACTCCTGGACCCGATTATTTCTACAAACTAGGGAGCTTTTGTGCCATGCAGACACATTCAGGACGATGTCATTATCTCCTATGAGATTATACATAATCTCCGGCGCAGGACACAAGGGCAACGAGGATTTATGGCCTTAAAATTGGATATGAGCAAGTCTTATGACATGGTGGAGTGGTCTTTCATGTTATCTATGATGAGAGCCTTTGGATTTGGTATATGGGGTGGCGGGCTATGGTCTTGGCTTGTATGCGTTCCATAGAATATACAGTGAGCTCTGATGGAAAGCATACATCACCATTCACAACAAGACGGGGTATTAGGCAAGGTGATCCTTTATCTCCGTACCTATTCTTGTTCTGTATGGAGGGTCTGTCCCGTATGCTCAACATAGCAGAGAGGGATGGAAAGATTCACGGAGTCTCGGTGGCCAAAGGGGCCCCGCTTGTCTCCCACATATTCTTTGCGGATGATTGCTATATCTTATGCAGGGCGGATCGAGAAGAGGCGTCCCAGATGTACCAAATCCTCCATACGTTTGGTCGCCTCTCGGGCCAGGTCATCAATAAAGGTAAATCGTCCATATTTTTCAGCACTAATACAACATCGGCCAACAGATCGGCATGCTGCGACATCTTAGGGATTCAAGAAATTTCTGGTCCGACTAAATACCCGGGAGTTCTCAATATGTTGGGCCGACGAAAAGGCCAGAGCCTCCAATTTCTGTGCGACCGAATCGTGGCCAAGATTGGAACCTAGGATGGTCAGATGTTGTCTGCAGGGGGTAAGGGGGTGATGATCAAGTCAGTTTTCCAAGCTATGTCGATCTATGCGATGAGTGTGTTCCTGTTCCCAAGGGAATCTATCAATAAGATCCACGTCGCATTAGCTCGATACTGGTGGGCGGGTACCCCCAGAGGCACGAGACCGATAATTGGCAGGATTGGGCGAAACTATGTAGGCCAAATGAGGATGGTGGGATGGGTTTTAGGGACATGAGAAACATGAACATTGCAATGTTGGAAAAAATAAGGTGGAAGCTCTTATCCCAACCCGGCTGCTTGGTTGCCCGTATCCTCAAGGCAAGATATTATCCGAAGAGTGACTTCCTTTCAGCGGAGGGAAGGAATGGGCCCAGTCAGGTCTGGACGGGACTCCGTGCAACCTAGGGACTGCTCCGAGGGGGATTGATCCAGACTGTTGGGGACGTATGTTCTACTATGGTTGAGGGCTCCCCATGGCTCATGGGGAACAATACGGTCATCCCGCTTCATACTGGTATCACTCCGGCTCTAAGGGTGTCAGACCTGGCCACATATACTCATCAATGAGACGTATCGAAACTACAACAAAACCTTCCTCCGTCCATTGTTGAGGATATCATACAGGTTCCCCCGCCACTCCCCCGGCACGCAGATAGATGGTCTTGGAAGTTTAATATCCGAGGGATTTATTCATTCAAAGAAGGTTACAGGGCGTTATCTAGAGAGAACAGTCATTGGCACGTATCGGCAGGAACGACTGTCTGGACAGGAATATGGGACCAAGACATTCAACCCCGCATCAAGGTATTCCTCTGGCGAGCTCTTTCTGGTACCCTACAGGTAGCGGTGAATCTCCGAATAAAGTTTGTCCCAATTCCGGACACTTTCCAAATGTGCCAGTCCGCACAAGAATCTACAGACCATCTCCTGTTACATTGCCCCTTTGCAAGATCTGTCTGGGACATTGCAGGTTTACCAATCCCCGTTCCCTTATTGGCAACGCTACAGGATTGGCTTTCTGCCATGTTTCCGTTGCCGGATCCTCTGTCCCGGAGTAAAGAATATGTAAGACCCGCCCCCGGTCGATCCCGGTAAAACCGGTGAATCCTAGCTAAGTTTGACTTTCGGCCGGAAAAGTCAACCGATGACTCGGAAAGTCAGTCGGGACCTTTCCGGGACCCAAAAAGCTTAGCCATTAGCACGGTTAGCTTAGTTGGGTCGTTTCCTTCAGTTTGGCTGTAATATTGTTAGAGTCAACTGTCGGTCAAACTCGGGCTTAATATCGGTTAATTGTCGATAAATCTTGGAAAGCTGGAAATTTATTAAATAGGAGTGACCTCACATGACACTTGTCATGCTTGGCTTGGAGGATGAGATTTGGGGCTCCAAATGACCCTCATACCCTCCTAAGTTACCGTTAAAGGGATAAGACCTTAAGGGCTTTTGAGTAAATTGACATTTTAGGTCATTTAAAGGAAAGAGAGCAACAATTCAGCCCATTTGTTGTTGTTTCAGCCGAAAACCACAAGGGAGAGGAGAGGAGGAGCTCACTTGCTTGAGGAAGAAGATAGAGAAGAAAGCTTGGATTTTGAAGCTTGTTCTTGGTCCTTTTGCCTTCATTTTCACTTCATCTTCTCCATCTCAACTATCTAGAGGTAAGGATGCTCTCAACTCTCCATTTCTTCCACTTCCAATCTATGGGTTTTGTGGGTTTTGGCTTAAAAGTTGAAGAACTTGCTCCTTGTTTGATTGTTTGGAGAAGAAGTAGTGAAGTAGGTTGTTGGATTGAGTTTTGGTTGAAGTTTGATGAACCCATTGAGGGTGTAGTTGCCGGGTATCTTTGGTGAATTATTTTGGAGCTAGGAGAGTTTAGAAATGGAGTTTGTGTTGGGATTTTCGTGAAATTCGAGTTGGGGAAGAAAGGGGAAGGAGCTGGTCAGGTCTGATACGGAATCTGACCTGGACCGGGCCAGGTACCGGCACGGTAGGCCGCACGGAACGTGCCTGGTACCGGCACAGCACCCGGCACGGCACCCGGCACGGAACGGGCCTGGTACCGGCACGGCACCCGGCACGGAACGGGCGGGAGTCCGGCACGGGACATGATACGGTCTGTGTCGCTCACCGGGCCGGTCTATGTCGTGCTCCATTCTGGTTTCCGGGCCGGCCTGTGACAGGGTCCGTTTGACATTCCGGATCAGATCCCTAGAGCCCAAAACCCTTCCTTTTAGCTCAATTTGATTCCCACTTTTCCTCTTCAAACCTTGATCCATTTCTGGACATTGTGGTGTGTTTTGAGGAGAAGAACACTTGGTTGAGGAATCTAATTTGTGTTCTTTTGGTGGTTTAAAACCTTGGAACCAAGCTAGGAAAGGAGGAAGAACGTGGACACGAGTTAGAGGAGCTTTTATCACGCCGGGACCCGAGTGAAGAACGGAGAGGCGACCACCGAGCTTGTCATCAGAGTGTTGAGAGGAAGACCTCGAGGTAGGGAAATCCTTAACCTCTCGTTTACGATGCTTAGTATGCATGCTAGGTTAATAAAATTGGAAAAGTCCTAGAAATGCCTATAGGATGTGAATAACTAGCGTAATCGTCTTTCAATTACTAATAAACGGAATTGTCTAGTGGTGACCGATTAGGATGCCAATCACTAGTGTAATTCGCTTTCAATACTTGGGAATTGATTGTCTGGTAGAGGAGCCTTGGCAAAGCCCTCGGATTAGTTGTGTGTTAGGATCACATGCTTGTTTGTTGGTTGCTTAGTGGATAGGCTAAAGAGTCTAATGGAACTAGTTGAATTGCATGTGTGTATGCTCGTTGAAGGTTGTATGATTGGTTGTTTAAACTCGTACTTGATCGTTGATGGTATTCGAATGATTACTTGTTTTACTTTAATGGTTGCTTGGAGCATCGAGTATGACTGGTTGTACCGAGCGGTGCAATCAGGTGATCGATGCCCCGGTGGTTCGAAACTGGTAAGTGAACGGTAAGTTGGGATTGTGTGATTGATGTGCTATGTGTATGTGATTCATGTCCTGCATGTTGTGTGAATTGGTGATGTGTGAGCTATGGTTGATATCGAGTTGGTGGTTGTCTGAATTGTATCGTTCTGTGTTTCTGATTGAGTGCGTTATTCAATTATTAACTATTTATCATCTAATTGCCCAAGTGTGCGCTTCCTATGGGAGTATTGCCCTGGGTTCCCGAGGATCTAAAGTCCCTTGGAGACGTTTCTGAGACTTCCGATGATATGTGCCCTGAAGGGTGTTTCCGATAGTCTAAATGATATGCGTCTCCTCTGGATTGGAGGGAAAATCCGAGAGGACACATAAGATGTGGATCGGAGGGTGGTGACTTCATGTGCCACGGCATTGATCGGTTTATCTATTGCATGTGATTGTTAAGAGCTATATGTTAACTTTACTGATGAATTTACTCGTAATGTTATGAACTACCTTGTCGACTGTGTTGGTGAATTATGGATCTTGTGGACATTGCCGTTGATTCTTTGGAGTTTGAGGTTTACCCTGTTATGTGTTTTCCCTACTGAGCGTAAGCTCACCCCTGTGAATTCATTGTTGTGTTTACAGGCTTGATTGAGGAGTAGAGGCTCGGGAGCTTCTCGGTGTGGGTATCAGTAGAGACTTCACTTTTATTTCTTTTGTTTAAGAACTGATTTTGTGGAGGTTTATTATTACACCCCTGGAGGGTTACTTTTATTTTACACTGGTTTTTATGGATTGAGTTACTTATTGGAGTTTTCAGGAACTTATTATTGAATTGTCATCTCTTTTATTCTTGTATTACTAGTCATGCCTCGAGTCCGGGCAAGAACCGGATTTGGGGTGTGACAGCATATCTATTCTTGTGGGAAATATGGAAAGAGAGGAATGCTATGGTCTGGGACCAGGCTACCTCCACTCCACAGGAGCTGGTTGCCACGGTCCTTAGTAATCAGTATAGCTGGTCAGAAGCACAGAATGGTCGACCGAAACCCGCCATTATCCCCCAGCACAGGCAAACCTGCTGGAAGCCACCTCCTCCTAACTGGTCCCTGATCAATGTAGATGAAGCGACATTTGTGGACTCAGGTCAATTTGGCTGGAGCTGGATATGTCGTACGGAAAGGGGGGGGTCCGGGAAACGAGGAATGGCTGTGGGAATGGTTCCCTAAACCCTGAATACTCGGAGGCAATGGCAATCTGGCAGGCCCTGGAATGGATCCAAGCATCGCACTGCTCCAGGGTCATTATACAGAGCGACGCCCAGTACCTGATGCACTTGATTCAAGGAACACATCAAGTCTTCTCCCATTTGGGACGGTTGGTAGACGACTGCCGGACCCTGTTAGCTACTCTCGAGGATGTCAAACTCGAGTATATCTCTAGGTCAGCGAACGGTGCAGCCCATTGGCTAGCCCGGGAAGCCCGTTCTTCGCCTGTCCTTCTGTGGTCCGGTTTTTACTATTCCGGACCCACTTATATCTATTTTACAACAGTTCAAATAATAAAAGTTCCTATCCTGTTTCAAAAAATAAATAAATAACTGTATGCATTGGAAATTGTTGGGTTTATGTAATGTATGGAAAAATAAAACTTGCTTGTTAATGAATTTTAATATTTTACAGGTCTATAACTTCTTTGGTAAGAGTACATGAAAAAAAATGAACAAGCTGCAGCTCTGCTAGGGTTTCGACTAGCACAAGGGTTTTGGGTTTTGGCTTTCCTTTGCACGCGATCATGAGTTCACGGTCGGCGGAGGAGAGATCAAGGTCCCCTGTCTCGGCTGGCGAAGCAGAGAGTCGGACTGGGGAGAGGGACGTCGGCAGGGGCGTTCATGGCCGGAGTTGGGCGAGGACGAACTGGATCGGGTCTCGCAGGGAAGTCGGCCGGGAAGTCCTTGGGTGGAACCGGACTTGGAGGAGAAGGCCGGGGAGGAGCAGGACTGGTCGGAGGAGCAGGAGCGGACGTTGGGATCACCGGTTCTCTCCTCTCAGGCGAACTGGTAGCCATGCAGACCGGAGGAGCAGCTGGTCTTCTCGGCGATGCAAGCGACGGAGCCACGAAGGGTGGACAGTTATCCTCGTCGTGTGCAGGCTATAGGCCCTCGGCCAAAGACGCGACGGCGTCCAGTTACTCGGGCGGCGGAGGAGGTGTCGGGGGAGTCTCTCCGGGATGGAGCGGCTCTCATCTCGATTGTGATTTCCTCGGAAACGGAAGAGACTGATTCGGAGTCCCCAGAGGCGGCGACGTGGAGGATCAGGAAGGGTAAGGCGCTGCCGACCATGCAGGAGGACGTCGGGCCTGCTAGGGTTCCGGGAGGTGATGCTACGGGCCTGGGCCTGATGGCAGACGCGAGGAGAGCGGGTCATCAGGACCGGGCTGGGCCGAACGAGTTCCGGCGACGTGTTTCTCCACGAGAGGCCTGGAACCCGAGGGTGGGCTCGGACCCGATGGGTCAAGGGTGAGGCCCTCAACTGGGCTGGACCCGTGGTGGGCAGGAGGACGTGGCCCGATGGGCGGCACGCTACTGGGCGAGACCAGGGTAGACTCACGCTGGGTCAGTGGGTCAGGGTTGGTCGGGTCCTGCGGGGATCCGTACGGGTCAACCTTATGGGGATCAGGGGTTTAACCCGTTTGGGACTCGTGGAGATCCTTCTCGCCGGGAGGGGAACCAAGTGGGGGACCTTGGGACCCAGATAGGGGCGATGAAAATTAGGGAGGTGGTGGTACCGGTGCAGGTGATCATAGGGCAGAGTAACCTGTATCGTTTTGCTCTGGCTGCCAAGGTCCTAACATCTAGGAAATTTTACTGGAAGTCAGTGGCAGAGAGGTTGGAAGATGCATGGGGGATGTCAGTGGAGGCGAAACCTTTGGTGGATGACCTCATTGCGTTCTTCTTCAAGACTGCAAAGGACAGGGAGAGGGTTCCGCTGGGAGAGCCTTGGTCTTTCAGGGACTCTCTGATTTTTTTTACGGATCTGCGTGCTCACATGCAGGTCCAGTAGTTAGAATTCCATCATTTCTCGGTCTGGGCCCGTGTGTCGAATCTACCGGTGGGGGCTTGGACGAGGGATGTGGGATTTCGGATTGGGAATGCCCTTGGAGAGTGTCAGGGGTGGACGTGGACAAGGAGGGCCTGTGCTGGGGAGATTTCATGAAGGTCCGAATCAGGGTGGACATACGAGTCCCGCTGTAGAGTCAACTTTGGTTCCGGATGTCTGCCTCCCAGGTACGCACTCGTTTGTTGATATCATACGAACACTTACCTGAACATTGTTTTGGGTGCTGCTGCGCTGGCCACCTGTTTCCAGTCTGCCCGGTGGTGGGGGGCAAAAGGGGCCCTTCGCTGAAGGCCCCGGCGGATCCGAGGTCTGGCCTGGAAAGGGCGAAGCATGGGAAGGCGACGCCGGGTACAAATTGGACTTACTTGAGAGGCTGAGGGAAGGGGGGATTTTTGTCGGGTAGGCCACACACCCCTCAGAGGTCCCAGGAAGCAAGACTGCAGGAGAAGCACCCGAGGGTCAGGGAGGAAGAGGTTCCGGTGGGTTGGCTCCCGCGGGAAATGTCGCCATCATTGTCAGGGAAGAAACGCTTGGAAAGAGAGATGGAACCAGAGGAAGAAGAGACCTCGGCGGCTTCAGGGGGGTCATCACATGCAATGGCGGGGGCCTGGAAGCACCCCCTCCTCCAAGAATGAGTGCCTGGCGCCCCAAGAAGGGTTTGGTCGACTGTATACCCTTCCTGGCAGTTTGGTGGCATTGGTTCTGCCAACAGTCGAGATGATGCTTCCCTACCACTTCGGAGTCAGCAATCCCGCGTTCAGGAGCCCTACTTTTATCACTCAAGGTAGGACGACGCACGCTGACTTACCGGGGATGTCATCGGTCCACCATTGTTCAGTTATCACCTGGTCTGCTCGACTAGTACTTTATGGTTGGCGCATACTGTCTCGGTATTCACGGATGCTACAACAGTTCACCCCCGACCGCCTCTATGCATATGAGCACCATTTACTTCTCAATATTTATGTTCCAGTTTGTGTTTATCTACTTTTTGGATTTGTAAGGGTCCCATTGTCAGACGGATCCCTAAATACTTTGCTAATTTAATAATATTGTCATTTCTCTAAAAAAAATATATTTTGCAGATCTTTTTTTAGTTTAAAATCCAAAAATAATTTTTTTAAAAGATTTAAATAATTACTTCATCCCCAATTTTTACCACCACCAAAAAAGAAAGAAAGAAAGAAAGAAAGAAAGAAAGAAAGTGTGAACAGAATATATATAAAAAACAATAAAGTGGAGAAAAGTACGAAAACAACCCTGAGATGATACGTGTCAGAAAGTGAAGTGGTAAAGCAGGGCACAACACACCATTCACCTTCCCCAGGCAGAAAGGTAGGCCGTAGAAGCATCACTCAACTTTCTCTCTCCGGCCACCACCAACACCACCACCACCACCAGTCCAACCTCACGTGCTCCACACCACCCCCTCACGTGATCTCCTCTCTCTCTCTCGCCCTTCCCTTTTTCCACAGATTTATTACATCACTGCTGTACCTTTCGCTTCCCCTTTTCCTCTCTTCCTCCTCTGCTCCTGCAACTGCAACCCACGCAGAGACCCATCCAAGCTTCCATTTTTACTTCACATCTCAGCTCCAGACTCTTTATGTAGAGTACCCACACTCGCCATTTCGCTAAATCGCCGCTCCTCCGCCACCGCCGATGGGTTGCTTCCAGTCCAAAACCGCCCACCTCCACTCCCCCGACGATCCCAACGCCATCCCTAACCCTGAATCAGGTACCTTCCCTTCTGGGTCTTCTCTGTTTCTCTCTGTCTCTTTTGGCATTTTCGTTGATCGGAAAATAATGGGTTTTGTTTGTTTTTGGGGTTTTTGGAAGCTAATGGGGACGAAGCTGAGCAAGAGAATCAGGTTCCACCATTCAAAGAGTACGGTCTCCTGGAGCTCAAGAAGGCCACCAATGATTTCTCCGCCGGTCAGATAGTCTCCGAGAGCGGCGAGAAAGCCCCCAATGTGGTTTACAGAGGGAAGCTCGAGAATAGTAGCCTCGTCGCCGTTAAACGCTTCTCCAAGCAGTCTTGGCCCGACGCTCAGCAGTTCGTGGTGAGTGGAAGGCGTGAAATTTTCATTTTTGCCTGTTTGGGTGCCGAGAAAATGGAAAGGAAAAGGGATTGTAAAATTAGTATGTTTTTTTTGGTGGGTTCATCATTGTTAAGGTTTTAGCCATGGAATCGACCAGACCCTTGATTTAATATTTTGGCAAAAGGAGAACGTATTTTTAGGAGTAATGTTAGGTTTTGCATAAATTTGAAAATCCCCAATTGTTTGGATTAGGGAGGATTAGTTATGTTTGGTTGGGTGGAAATGGTGGGAACTAAAATGTAACAATAATGTCACTTTGGAGATTTCATATCATTTTTTGGTACTTGATTGAACATTATATGATATGCTTAGCTCTGAAGCCAAACGTGTGTCGAGGGTTATATTGGGTTATTTTGCACCAAGTTTGATGTTCTTAAATTTCCAGGCGGAGGCAGCTGGAGTTGGGAAGGTTCGGCACAAGAGATTAGTGAATTTGATTGGTTGCTGTGCTGAAGGAGATGAAAGACTCCTGGTAGCCGAATTCATGCACAATGATACACTTTCCAAGCACCTCTTCCATTGTATTGCTCAATCCCTTCCTTTTTTGTACTCTGTTAAGCTCATAATTAAAGAGTGACAATCACTGTTCTGATTCCTTTTGCCATATCCTTTTAGACTTTTTTTGTTTACGAGTTTACTTCCTTTTATTCTTCCTTTTATCTTTTTCCCTTTTAGCGTTGATATGCCATGGTTCCCCCCTTTTTTTAACTTGAGATATTCAGATTCCTCTTTGCGCTTACGTATTCATTACAACTTTTCATGTCTTTCCCAAGTGTATTATTACATTTCCAATGTCATTCAAATTGAACATACTATTCGGGATACTATTCTACTTTTGCTTTTTGGCTTAACACCCATGTTCTGCTTCCATTGCATCCCGTAGTTACTCAATCTTAGCCTTTTTGTACTGGTTAAAGTTCATTGTCATATGAGTTGCTATACTGCCGTTGGATCCCCATATATTAACGGCTCAGATGAGTTCTTAGTTTGTATTGCTACACATTGTATACTTTGTTCAGAGGGTTCTTTAACAGACCCGTATGCTTGTCCTTTCAGGGGATAAGCAGCCATTGCCATGGGAAATGCGTGTTAGAGTAGCTTGTCATATTGCACAGGCACTTGATCATTGTAATACAGAAAACCGGAAGATCTACCATGATTTGAATGCTTATAGAATTCTTTTTGATGAGGTATGCATCTAAGTTTACCACATCATCTTTTGGCTACCTTAAGGCTGCAAGTTTTTTGTTTATTAATTTAGATGCGCTAGGAAGTGTCATTTCCTTTGTTAAAGCATGAGTCATCACGATTTTTCCTCACGACTCATTTTCATGTTAACTAAAGCCTATTCTTACTCCTTTTACTCACTCTTCTGTTCAACAAGAGAGTTCTGGGAATTCTGTATTCACTAAACATTCATTGTTGATTAAGAAGAATTCCATTAAGAAAATATCAATATCTGTTGCTCTTACCAAGTATTTTATGTTGCAAATCACCATGCAAGTGCGTTGTTATACCTTATTCTTGATGAACAAAAAGTACATTACTACATAAAAAGTATGTTTGATGACACTGCATAATCTTATTTATCTAGTGATGTCCTATGCAACCTGTCATATCTACCAGACTAAAAGGTCATTACTTGAATTATGAAACTAGTATTTTACTTGTGTATGTCTTGTAAACTGTAATATCACCTGAATTCTTTGGCTTGTTTGACATTACCATGTAAACACTAGACTACTAATTTATGCAGGATGGTGACCCTCGTCTATCTAGTTTTGGGCTTATGAAGAACAGCAGAGATGGGAAAAGCTACAGTACTAACTTAGCTTATACCCCACCCGAGTTCTTGCGGACAGGTACTGTGCATATGTTTTCATTCAAGATTTGACTTATCAAGCATGAAGTATCTAGCTATTGCAGTCAAAACATAATCTTGTTTTACCACGGATCTTCTGTACTGCAGATGGAGTATACACTATATTCTATCTGAACATGTATTTCTTGGTTTGCCCAATCTATGGGTTTCCTGTAGTTACTTACTGACGTATGTAGTTTTTTTAAAGCGTAGGGCTTTGTCGTATGGGTAAATTGCTCATAACTACCTTATGAATTGCCCACAAACACATAACCCCATGATAAAATTTACACAAACAAATGACTACCCTTTTGAATTTCATGTGTCGCCATCGTACAAAATAGATGGAAACCATCAAAGTTTTCGTTTACACGTGCATGTAAATTTTAAAATATCCCAAAATTACCCACTCTCAAGATAAACTATTCCGATTTCAATTCGATTAAGTTCTCAAAACCCTCCATGGAATCATATTGTAATCAAAAGATTAAATGATGAGATTTAGTAGTTTTGGGATATTATAAGTTTTTAAAATTCACGTGTAGGTCACATGACGAAAAGACGATTTTTTATATGGTTTCCATCTATTTTATACTATGGTGATACCTACGTGAGAGTTCGTTCATAAGTGTAGTAATTTGTCTGGGGAGAATATGGGATATATGTTTGCCTTTGCAGAAATTTGACTGTGAAGTTATATGTCTGTGGGCAATTCATAACGGTAGTTATGTGCAATTTACCCTTGTCGTATTAATCTACCATGATAGTTTTGGTACATTTAGCCGATGAAGATATATAACCCATTATTTCAAACCGTGCAGGCAGGGTCATCCCAGAAAGTGTTATCTACAGCTATGGAACAGTTCTCCTGGATCTTCTGAGTGGGAAGCATATTCCTCCAAACCATGTATGTCCTATTCTGTTCATAAACCCCTAAAATTGCTCTTATTAACATCATCAACTTGTTAGTACCAAATCTTCAGAGACATGAACCTTCATCACATTAGTTCTTGGCGTCTGTGTTATATACATAAACAGTACATTCTGATCTCAGGCTCTGGACTTGATAAGAGGGAAAAATGTCTTGTTGTTGATGGACTCATCACTCGAAGGACAGTATGCAAGTGATGATGCTACTAAGTTGGTTGAGCTTGCTTCAAAATGTCTTCAATCTGAGGCCAGGGATAGGCCCGATACCAAATTTCTTTTCACAGCAGTTTCTCCACTTCAAAAGCAAAAGGAGGTTTAATCTCTTATTTCCAAATCTTGATAATCCGTTTTGTGTAACGCTTTTTTTTTATCTTTCCTAATATGTACTTATTTTTAATTTTTTATGATGGGCTTTGGTTTAGGTGGCGTCTCACGTTTTGATGGGCCTATCCAAAAATACAGTTGTGCTACCAACTATGCTCTCTCCACTTGGAAAGGCTTGTGCAAGGATGGATCTCACTGCTGTCCATGATATATTGCTTAAAACAGGTTATAAAGACGAAGAAGGTGCAGAAAATGAGGTATATTGAATGTCAAAGTACTTGCTTCCCGATTTTGGGATTTACTATCTTGAGAGCATAGTTGGCATTTAGTTTAAAGATGCTGAAACTGGACTTAACAAGCTCGAACTCAAATGGGTTTGATCAAAATCAGTCATTTTGATAATTTGAAGGCGGGGCAGTTATTGAGCTTTTTAAAGTTGATTTTGTAATATTTCTAATGTCATCACATTCACGATATGCAGCTTTCATTTCAAGAATGGACACAGCAGGTCCAAGAGATGCTGAACACTAAGAAGTCTGGGGATATCGCGTTTAGGGACAAGGATTTCAAGAGTGCAATAGAGTCTTATTCAAAGGTATATATTCTCCATCTTCCTTTGTAGGGATAATTGCATATAACTACCCTGAACTATACATCTTTTGCAGATAACCATCCCCAATTTAAAACTTTTTTCATCCAGCTACCGAAACTTTCAAAAAAGTAAACAACTCTTTTTTGCTAGAGAATGATGAAAATACCCTTGACCCTAATCTCAAAAAAGACTTCATAACTACCGAAAACATTTTGATTAGATGTAGAAAACAGTTGAGTAGTTGTAAAAAGACTCCATAAAAAATAAATATACTAAAAAGACGAAAAATGGCGTATTTTGAGATTAAGTTCAAGGGCATTTTCATCATTTTGGCGAAAAAGAGCGGTAGCTGGGTGTAAAAGTTAGAATAGGGGATAGTTACACTTTGTTATTAACTTGGGCTCGATCAAGGCAGTGTTGTCGATACCATCACTCGAAGCTTTGGTGTAATCGATATGATTTACAAGTGCTTTTTGTGTACCAGTTGGTGGTAA
The DNA here is from genome assembly GCA_963921825.1 of Erodium maritimum. Classification (NCBI taxonomy): domain Eukaryota; kingdom Viridiplantae; phylum Streptophyta; class Magnoliopsida; order Geraniales; family Geraniaceae; genus Erodium; species Erodium maritimum. The sequence continues at coordinate 67,496,503 of OY997592.1, read as the reverse complement.
TGATGTCGGTTCCATCAGCAACTGTGTTTGCAAGAAGAGCTCTGTCCTACTTGATGAACGGGCAAGCAGAACTTGCTTTGAGAGATGCAATGCAAGCTCAAGTGTGTGTTCCTGAGTGGCCAACTGCATTCTACTTGCAGGCTCTGGCTCTCTCCAAGCTTGGGATGGAAACAGATGCTCAAGACATGCTCAATGACGGTGCAGCCTTCGAAGCGAAGAAGCAGAATAGCTGGCGCAACTAAACCTCGAAGCTTAGTTTAGTAAAGTTCTTGCACAAGGACTAGAATACAAAGGTATATGGTAGAGAAAAAAGTGGCATGGTAATGATTTGTTCCAAATTCTACCAAATACATCTTCAACATATTGTTACTGAGTTAGTGTGCTATATATATTGTTCAAAGTGAGAGATGAGTTCTTAGAAATATTATTTAATTCTGTTTGAGTATATGTATGTGGGTGGCATCGTTGCTTGTGATCTACAGTTTCTAAATACATATATGATATGTATAGCAGGTCTTTGAATATATATATATATATATATATATATATATATGTTTTTAGGATAATTGTAAAAAAATGGTAAGAGGTGCAAGTTGTAGTCGTCTTTATAAAAAAAAATGTCCCGAATTTGGCTTTTTGTTACCCTTTGAGTAATTTTGTTGTGAAATGACTATTTTTTTGAAAATAAAATGTGTAAAATACAAAAAACCTAGAAATGTAAAAGAAATGAAAATTCTATATTTTTTGTTATTCCTTACTAATTTTTTAATTTAAAATATGAAGGACAAAAACATATTTTTGAAATATTTTTATATAAAATGTTTTTGAACGTTTTGTCAGATATTATATTTTTTGATCTTAATCAATAAAATAAGGTGTTTCTCAAAAAGAAAAATTGTAATAAATAAATCATTTTTTATGGTCATCTTTATTTGCAATAGATTAATACATAAATTCGTTCTAAACTTGGTTATTAAGTTAATGATCTACAAGCTGCTAGAATTCTCTTTTGCACCACTTGTTGAGAGTCTCTGCATGAGAAAAACTTTAGCTTTATGGAGCTACCTAGGTCTGTCCTGGTCGTCGATAATTCTGGTGGTCTGGTCACGTTGTCGCCTACACTCATGTTTCTCGGTAATTCCCCCTCCTCACCCCTTTTCGGTGATGGAGTCCCCATTAAAGTCCCGGTGTAGAAGGAAACCCAAGCAAACCCTTGCGGAACCCCCTTTGCAGCCTTACCACCCACAATTCTTTGTACTTGTACCCCCCTTTCAACGACGATCGTACCGTTCTCCCTCGATTCTAACGCGCCGCTAGCGAAACCAATGAGAGGCCCGTCGGTGAAGGTGTCTCCGATTGCTTCCTTGCCAAGCGACCCACTGCCGCCATCTCCTACACCGTTTCCTCTGCTTGCGAGCCCTAGGTTCGATGACCCTTTGCCTCCATTGAAGGTTGCCCCCTCTCTCGGTGAGGTCCCGCTGACCCTCACTATATCAGGATCCTCTCTAAGGCAAGGCTCTAATGGTGGATGACGGAAATGTTGTCGTGGAAGATCTGCTTGAGGGGACCACAACCTCTAATGCGGCGAGGATCCCCCTCATCCCAGCTCTACTTATCATGCCTCCGGGTATGGTATGTTGACGTCGGGTGCTCAAACCTCGCGAGGCCAGCCCTGCTCCGAGGACACCAACACCACTGGAATCGCTCGAGTCCAATCTTACTAGTCTTCATGAAGACATCTCGCCTTGCTCGTTGGAGGAGGAGGATATCCTCGTTCCGTACTCCCTGGTGGATCTCTCGGTCATCGTCCGCCAGCAATTTACGATGATGGGTAAGCTCTGGTCCTCTAAACCGCTCCGGAAGGAGGTGTTACTTCGGATTACCATCAAGGTGTGGGGCAGAGTTGCAGAGGGCTTAACGATTAAGGACATTGGTCTTGGGATCTTCAGCTTCTACTTCGAATTTGAGGAGGCTCGGGCATGGGTCTGGAGCAATAAGCCATGGTGTTTGGACTGTCGTTCACTACTCCTTGGGGAATTGGATTCGATGGCTAGGGAGCCTCCTGTTCTTAACCGACTCCAGCTATGGTTCACTTTCACGTTCTTCCTCCGTTAGAGCAAACTCAAGCGACGGGGGAACCCATTGGGGCGGCGCTCGGGATGTGTGTTGAGGTCTCATGCGATCGATGAGGTAGCTGCTAGGGAGGAATGATGAAGGTCCGGTTCTGGCACCTAGTAGAGCGTCCCTTACGCCGACAATTGCTACTGAGGTTCAAGGAGTTTCTGGACCCAATCCGGATATCTTTCACGTACATCAAGCTGCCCTCCTTATGTTATAATTGTGGGATAATTAGCCACATTGTCCAGGAATGCGAACGGAAGATCGTGAACGGGCCGACGTTTGACTCCCCTATACTGGAGTTTCTGAGAGATATGGGCGCAAAGCCATATGCGATTGACTGGAGTACCCAAGGGTCTCGGTTGATGATCAAGAATGTATCCCCAGGAATTGTACCTAAGAGCACCTTACCTCAGGGTAGGGGCCCGATAGTATCTGCGGGCACTATAACTAAGGGTTCAGGGGCTCGTGGCATTACCCAGGCTGGAGCAGTGAATCCTGATTGGAGCAACTAGAAGACCGGTCAACTCTCTGGGAGCAACAAAACAGAAGTTTCAGGTTTGCCTTGGCACATAAGTAGGCTTAGAGTTTGAGCTGGAGCTGGTAGCGGCGCAGTGAAGAGGGGTTCGACTAGTGAACCCTGGGATGATAAGATAAGGGCTGATAAGCAGCCTCGTTAGGAAGAATGTTAGGTCCTCAGGCTTCAGGGACTGGCTCCGAGAGGGGTTCCTGGTTGAAGCTTTGCCTTCTCATATTAATGCAGTCCATGCTCAGCTTTCGAGCAGGACTTCCAGTTTCGCTTTCTTACCCCCACCTTTTTTTCTTATCTATGTAGCATATCAATACTGTTTGTGACGATTCTAGTTTTGAACAATTTGTTTGATGTCTGTTCTTGTCTTGGTGATCATGATTTTCCTATCGCGCATATATGTAGTTGATTTCTAAATTAATAAACTTGCATCTTTCAGTAAAAAAAAATCAATGATCTACACATTTTTTTTAATACATTATAAGGTTTTATTTTCTATTTCAAATACATCTATAAAATCTGCATTATATTGTATCAAAATAATTTTATCAGAACAAAAAGGATAAGAATATCCGACCAAATTTTCTTGTCTATGCAATTGTCTTTTTGAACTTATCTATACAATTGTCTAGTTTTCATCTATTGATAAGCATTTTGAAATAAATCAAGACCGACACTTATTAGATAAACGAACACAATAAAGTATACGTTTATTATAAAAATAGAAAAAAAAGGACAAAAGAGTAAAAAATGAACAAGTGGGGATTAGGAAATAATATAATAAAATACACGTTTATTATAAAAATAGAAAAAAACGACCAAAAGAGTAAATAAAACATCAAGTGGGTACTTCAAAAAAAAAAGAGCAAGTGGGGAGAGGAAAATTCTAGATAAGCACACTACAATTTTCATTACAGATATTTCTGTTCGGAGGCAAATATTACCCGACGCTAAGACAGCCGCAGGTTCAATCGCACGACCGTAGATCTTAAACTCTCCTTAATCTTAGGTACGATGTTGTCCTTTCAAAATATTAAAAATCTAATTTTTTTCCCTTAATTTTGTTTTCCATCTCTTCTGTTTGGTTCACGGGAAAACCCAAATTGAACGACGAGAAATTAAAATTGGAATCTTTTTACCGTGTTTAGGATCTGTCTGTGCTCTGGACTTAGTTTCGAAACATATTCAGTTGGTCGATGAAGGTTTTTACTTTTTAGGGCATGTGTTTTCTTCCATTTTCTCTGCTGCCAAACAGGAAGTCAACGATGTGTCAAATTGGGTCATGATATGGATGGAAAAGAAAACATTTTGATTTCGGAAATAGATGCTATGTTTATCTTAGATCTTCAATAGTGAGTCATGTGGAAGATTGTTATGGATTGTTGTGATCAATTTTAAATATTCAAAATTTTCACTCAATTTTAAAGTTTAGATGGAGTGATCTGCAATACAAGTATGTTTCTTTTTTTCATGATTTTTTTTGCTTTGATGATGGATTTGTCTTTGTTGTGGTACTAATCTAGAATCAAATTTGCATATTGTTTGGTAATGCTTGATGGAAATTTCAACCATAATTCGATCCAGTCTGATCTTTAGGTTGAACACAAGGTTTCATGTTAATGAGCAAATATGAAATCTTCTTTGAATGAAGGCTCTCTGCGACTTGAATGAAAGTACCATGAGGGATCCACTTTTTGCAAGCTGTTTCGAAACATATTCAGTTGGTTGATGAAGTTTTTGCTTTTTAGGGCCTGCGTTTTTTTTCCATTTTCTCTGCTGCCAAACAGGAAGTCAACGATGTGTCAAATTGGGTCGGTCTATGATATGATATGGATGAGAAAGAAAACATTTTGATCCCGGATATGGATGCCATGTTTATCCTAGATCTTCAATTGTGAGTGATGTGGAAGATTGTTATGGATTGTTGTGATCAATTTTAAATATTCAAAATCTGCACTCAATTACAAAGCACAGATGGAGTGATCTGCAATACAAATATGTTTCTTTTTTTCATGATTTTTGTTTTGTTTTGCTTTGATGATGGATGTGTCTCTGTTGTGGTACTAATCTTGAGTCGAATTTGCATATTGTTTGTTAATGCTTGATGGAAATTCCAACCAAAGTTCGATCCAGTCTGATCTTTTGGTTGAACACAAGGTTTCATGTTAATGAGCAAATATGAAATCTTTTTTCTTGAGTACCTATTGTTAACTTTTCATCAAGAGTTTATTCACTGCGAATTTCTGGTAAGAATTGTCATCAAGAGTTTATCAATAGGAGCAATAGCATAGTTCTTTACTGTTTGCGAGGGATCTTTTATCCCATGTTATTATTGGATCCATGATTCCATGGAAATAATGTTTAATATTCAGTATTATTTATTAGCTACCTAAGGGTGTATTCTGAAGTGCATGATAATATTCTCCCCTATCAGAATGGCGTTTCAGTATCTTGTTGAAATTTATGCATCAATTTATAAAATCACTTGATAATTGCAAAAAATTACCCTTAGGTAGTCGCTTTTTTGCTAGCTGTAGCCTTCTTTTGATAATTGCAAAAAAGTTCCCTGAACTGAACTTGCCTTTTTGTTGCACTGTGTACATTTGTTTCAAATTGACGATTTTACCCTTGAAATTTAGATTTTTTGAAGTATCAAGTAAAAAACAAAAAATCAAGAATCTTCGCCTTCCCTAATTTTCTTCCTCTTTCGACATAAAAAGAGGTTTTTTTTTGTTCTTTTACCTATTATTTTTAAGGGTAAAATTGTCATTTTAAAACAATTTTGAACACAATGCAACAAAAGACAAGTTCATAGCACTTTTTGCAATTATAGAAGAAGGGTTACAACAGGCAAAAAGAGAATACCTGAGGGTACCTTTTTACGATCATCCCTTTTATGATTATGTGGGTTTAGGAGGTGAATTATATTTGAACAGAGTTAAAAGTAAAGTCTTTGAGTGAAGAGATGGTTAGTCTAAATTTCTGTTTAGGTATATGTTAGAGTTTAGTTTATTTCCAGTTTACAAGTATTTCCTATTCTAGTTAAGTTAGGTTTCCTATGTTGTTTAGTATTAGCATTTCCTATTTCGCATAGAGTTAAACCCTATATAAAGGGGCGCTCTCATTGTATTGAAACATCAAGAATATCAACAATCATCAATAATATTTTTAGACTTTTACAGTATAGAACAAGTAACCGGGAGAAAGCCGTTAGATTCACATTGACTTATAGCTGAATCTCTTTCATCATGTGTGTAGTGTCTAAGTTAGTTTTGAATTGTAGGTGAATCATCGGCTTCCATGGACATGGGCCTACCTTGCAGAGGGGATTCAAAGGACCAGATCAGGGAGAAGCTAATTGCAATCTCTGAGTGCATGCCAGACAAAGACCCTGCTGCTTCAGATTCAGTCCCCGCTCTGAATGCTCCTGAAGTTGCAAATGTTACAGCGAAAAATCAGGATGCAACCGAGAAGCATATATCCGACCTCATATCTATTTCCTATGAAGAATCTCTTGATGATATATTCACCAAACCGAAATCAGAGGCTAGGCCTAATGGCAAACCATGACATAAAGCGTCAAAACAACTTTGTCATGGGTTATGTGTTTTAGAACTTGGTTATAAATTCCTTGAAATCACATAAATAGAGTGATCAAGATGTAAAGTTTTGTATGGAAGTGAAATGGTGTTTCATTGCTTGATATTGTTTATGAGACCACTTTCTTGCTTGATATTGTTTATGAGACCACTTTCTTATGATGGTATGAGAACAAAAGTTATGAACAGTCCGATTTGGGAATTATATTATCTCTTGACACGGACAACATCATAGGTGAGCCACATAAACCTATGCTCTTATTTGATTTCATACTTAGGACACGGACAACAATTTAAAGAAGAGTTAATCACATATAATTTTGTTGAATTATACTCGCTTTTCACCTAGCACGTTACTAAATGGTAAGTAGATGTATTCATCGCAAACTCCAATAAGAAACCCTGATCAACGAGACCACCGTTTGATTTAGATCCTGATCACCGAAGATGTTTAGACTAATTCAAGGCTATTTATCATATTCCATAAGAAAGAAAGTTAAACAGTTCCAACGGTCGCTACAACGTCGTAGATTGGATACTGTTGCAGGCCATGCTACGACTCGCTGTCGCGGTTGCCGTCGCTGGAGCTGTGGTTCGGTGTACCGTCGCAGGCTGTCGCCTCAGGATCCTGTCACGGCGCAACGAGTCGTCGCTGGCCCAACGGCTAGTCGGCGGGCCTATCCCACACCGACACGTGGTGCCGACTAAATTCAAAATAACACTAAGTTTTTCCTATATATACAGAACAACCCCTACCCCAATTTCACACGTCTCTTCTACACTACAATTCGTCTTTCATTTTCTTCTCTCTTAATCTTAAACTATGTTTTCGATTTTTTTTCCTTTGAACGATGGATCGTTTTTCAACGTTGGCAGAGTTAGAGAAAATGATCTCTAAAGAAATCAATGAGACGATGACAAGGGTGGCTACGGCAACGGTGCTACGAATTCAGAATCGGCTTTTGGGAAGTATATATCCAAGAACAGAAGATGAGGCCGATGGTTCAACTTCAACAACCCACCAAAGCGGAGAGTGATAGAGCGCAATCGAGCCGAAGGAAACGACCGCTTAATTACTGACTACTTTGCGCGTAATCCGATGTACATTGACCAACAATTTCGTAGACGCTTCCAGATGTCGAGGGGATTGTTCGTACGGATCATGAATGCATTGAGTTACGGGTACGCGTACTTTCGTACACAACAGGATGTTACAGGGAAGCACAAATTCTCTCCACACCAGAAGTGCACGGTAGCACTTCGCCAGCTCTGCTATGGAGGTCCTGCCGATGCCGTTGACGAGTACTTGCGAATGGCGGAGAGCACTGCTTTGGAATGCGTCAAGAAGTTTTGCATCAGCGTCATCATGATTTTGGGGCGGACATATCTACGACGCCCAACCGAGGAGGATACACATTGTCTACTGGAAATAAACGAACTGCGCGACTTTCCTCGGATGATAGGGGGTCTCGACTGCATGCACTGGGATTGGAAGAATTGTCATGTAGCATGAGCTGCACAATTCTCGAGCAGGGACCACGGGAATGTCCCCACAATCATGCTAAAAGTCGTTGCATCCCAAGACTTGTGGATATGACACATTTTTTTTCCGAAACACGGACTCCAACAACGACATCAATGTGCTCAATAGTTCCACGTTGTTTCACCATGCATATCGAGGCTTTGCTCCGAATGTGAAGTTCACGGTCAACGGTAAGGAATACACAACCCCTTACTACTTGACCAATGGAATTTATCCTCCTTGGGCTACATTTTTGAAGACAATACCGACACCACAAACAACGAAGCAAAAGTGCTTTGCTAGAGTCCAAGAAGCGTGCAGGAAGGATATCGAACGAGTATTTGGAGTTTCTACAGGCTCGCTTCCACATCGTCACTCGTCCAAGCCGAATGTGGGATAAGCACTCACTCGCAATCATCATGACTTATTGTAATGTTCTGCACAACATGATTGTTGAGGATCAACGGAGGCCGTACCCCACTAATCCGTTTGCAGATATTGGTGTCCCGGACCCGGTGACCCATAGAGGACCACCACCAGCGGTAGATTATACAAGTATATTGGGGCATAGAGCAAGGATCGGGATGTCCATAAGAGCCTCCACGTCGACCTCATCGAACACATTTGGGCTAAATTTGGAGATGATGCCGATAATTAGAGTAATATTAATAATATAATGTATTTCATATTTGACATTAATAAAAATAGTAGTTTTATTTGGGTGTTTTTTAAAATAGTGAAAGTACAAACCACTACACCAGACCACTAGTAGTGGTTTGCCATTGGAGGTATAGTGGTTCGAGATAGTGGTTTGGAGGAGAGAGAAAGACAAAAATGACCAAAACCACTACTTTAAACCACTACGCATTGGTTTGCCATTGGAGATGCTCTTAATAAGAAATCTTAAAAAAAATTCATTTTCACTTATGAATTAGGGAGATAATTACAAAAAGTAAAATGAGATATTTATTTTTGATTTGTTGTAGTCCTCATCCTAGTTACAACACCTTCAATGGATTGTTGTATAGGAAGGACACTTGGCGCAAGCATTGTGACGCCTCCTACGATGAGTCTTCGACCAAGAGGCGTTGCAGGACGTCGCTGTAGAATCCAACAATGACACGTAACGGTGTGGCAGCGTACACCTGGACCCAACGGCTAATCGTCGACCCAATGGTGAGACGACACGTGACAGTTGAATCGGGTGTCAAAATTTCTCTATTTATTGAACACCCTTTCCTTCCGATTTCGCACATCTTCTCTACAATTCTTTTTATCTTCTCACAATCGTTTTTGAAATTTGTTCTTTTTCGATAGATCTACATCCAACAATAGCGGAATGACTCAAATGACTCCCCAAGAATTGGCCAAGGCTGTGGAGAAGATGGCAGAAAGAATGACCAAGTGGCTTACATATTGGATTTCGGAAAGGGTATATCAAAGGGAAAAGATATGTAGGCCGAGAGGTCACATTTGTCGGTGATACCAAAACGGAAATGAAATTAAAGATCGAAAGTGAGATGAAGGACATGACCGGTTGATGACTGACTAGTTTGCTCCTAGTCTGGTGTACACCGAGCTTCAATTTTGGTATCGTTTTCGGATGTCGAAGGAAGTGTTCTTACGAATCATGAATGCATTGAGTAAGCGGAATGCATATTTTTGTCAATGACCCAATGCTTAAGAGAAGCCCAGATTCTCTCCACTCCAGAAATGCGCTAAAACACTTCGTCAACTATGTTATGGATCTCCCGGGGATACCATTGACAAATACTTGCGAATAGTGGAGACAGTGCTTTGGAATGCGCCCGGAAGTTCTGTTTGGGTGTCATCAATATTTTTGGGCGAACATATGTACAACACCCAACCGAGGAAGATGTCTATTGTTTGCTGGAAATCAATGAAGCCCATGGCTTCCCAGGGATGTTAGGGAGTCTGGACTGCATGCATTGGGAGTGGAAGAACTGTCTAGTTGCATGGGCTGCACAATTCTCAAGGAGAGGTGTTAATTTAGAGTCCGACTTCGATTGTGGAGAAGACCGGAGGTAGCGAGCCAGGACATCAGCAGCTAGGAGACGTAGCTGTTGGTTCTTCTTGAGGTAGGGAAGTAGCGAATACCGGTTTAACTACGGAAAGTTACTAGTATGCATGCTAGGTAATAATAAAACTGGAACGACCGTTTATATTATATAATAACCGGACGAGTCTTAGTAACATGTAGGATGTGATTCACTAGTGTTAACCGCTTTCAATATTCTGGGAAATTGTCGTGCTGGTAGAATGGCCATGTCGAGCCTTAGGCTGTGTGCTGATTGAAATGCCTGATCGTGATTGTGATGCATGCTGTGACTTAATGTCGATAAGATTAAGAGTTAAGACAAATTGTAGAGTCGGTGTAACATGTTGTTGTTATGTGTGGGCAAGTGTGCCGTGATTGATATGAGGTGAATCATTGGTTGTGATTGGTCAGGTGAGTGATAGACCGATGTGACGTGTAATTGTGATAATATTGTTGGGCTTGGTAAGCCGTGTTTGATCTGTGACACTACGATGCGTGATATTATCTTGATGTGTGTTCCAAGAGGATTTGTGTTCCAATATGGTACCTACACTGAGGGGGTGTGCCGGTGTGGGGTAGTACCTAGGCCGACGATGTGGTCCCATGTATGCGCGGTCCCCCGGTGTGTGATTCCGGTACGATGCCTACATCGAGGGGGTATGCCGGTGTAGGACATCTAGGCCGATGGTCGTGTTGGGCCTACGGGTCGTGATTGGGCCTACGGGTCGTATTGGGCCTATGGGTCGTGATTGGGCCTGCGGGTCGTATTGGGCCTACGGGTCGTATTGGGCCTATGGGTTGTATTGGGCCTACAGGTCGTGTTTGGCACTAGGTGTCGTGTTTCTACCCAATGATATGTGTCCCTTCGGGATGTTTCTGGGAACCCCGATGACCTATGGTCCTTTGGAGGCATTTCCGGGTCTTCCGATGAGATGCGTTCCTAGGGAACGTTTCCAGTAGCCCCGACGTATGTGTCTCCTCTGGACCGAGGGGCGATACGAGATGATACGATGACTTTTCGGTATGATATGATGGAGTTCGGGGACTGCGGTACGGGACGTGTGCTGGTTGCTTTTGTATGTGATATGGTTGTTGTTCGGTTTATGTTTTATTGTGTGTAAGTGGTCGTTTGAGTGCGTTGTAAGTTTGTTTATGAGGCCCGGTTTGACAGTTAGTTGTGTTGTACTAGTATGCCCTAATTGGACGGTTACTCGTGGTGGTGAGCCGATGTTCATTACCTTAACTACTTTTCCTACTAAGCGAAAGCTCACCCCCCTTACTTGTTGTCTTTCAGGTGTTGAGCGGGATTCGTACTAGCGGGACACAACTGAGCTTGAGAGCTGGCGAGGGTCTTGTCTAGTAGGTCTAGAGACGTGCCGTTAATTTTGAACTAAGCCTTGTGTACTGGTTTTATGAGCTGTTGACTCTTCCGTTTGATTTATTATTATATTTTGAGTTTTACCTATTTTAATTTATCTTTTTATCTACTTATTTTAAGTTCGCGTCTCAAGTCCGGTCAAAACTGGATTTGGGTCGTGACAAGAGACCACATAAACGTCCCCACAATTGTGTTAGAAGTTGTTGCATCTCAAGACCTGTGGGTATGACACACTTTTTTGGAATCCTGGGGTCCAACAACGACGTCAACGTGCTGAATAAATCAACGTTGTTTGCGCAGGCAGTTCCAATCTTCGCTCCACCGATTCGGTTTAAGGTGAACGATAACGAGTACACAACCCCTTATTATTTGACTAATGATATTTATCCTCCTTGGGTTGCATTTGTGAAAACAATACCATGTCCAGAATTGCCAAAGCAAAGGTGTTTTGCTGAACATTAGAAAGCGGTTAGGAAGGATATCGAACAAGCATTTGAAGTTCTGCGGACTCCTTTTCATGTCATCACTCGTTCGAACCGAATGTGGGATATGACTCGGAATGATCATGACTTCTTGTATTGTTCTCCATAAGATGATCATTGAGAATCAACGACGTCCGTACCCCGTTGATCCATTTGCGGATATAAGTGTCTTGGCCGCAACGACCCGCCAAGGACCACGTTCAGCGATGAACATCACAAGTATTATGAAGAGTAGAACAAGACTCTAAGATCGAGAAGTTCATAACCGTCCCCACAATGACCTCGTCAATCACATTTAGACTAAATTTAGATATGCCGAGCACAATTAAAATAATGTAATGATTTGTGTTTCACATCATTAAATTAATAAAATACAAATTTTCATGTATTTATTTAAATTTGTAAAACACAGCTAACTATCGGCTGCTACTACTAGCTAATAATTATCACTACAAAATGAGTAGTAACTAACAGCTAGCGGTTGTCAGGGAGAAAATAATAAAAATACTCTAATTATTAGTTGCTACCAGTAACAAGGGGTTTACCACGTGAAGTGCTCTTAGAGCATCCACAGTCATCTCGCCGGCTGCCGGCGACATGGCGCCGGCGAGATGATGTCACGCCCCAAATCCGGTTCTTGCCCGGACTCGAGGCATGACTAGTAAAACATGGATAAAAGAGATAACAATTCACAAAAAGTTCCAGAAAACTCCAATAAATAACTCGAATCCACCAAATGTAGTTTAAAACGTAAATAACCCTCCAGGGGTGTAATAATAGTTCTCTACAAAAACTGTTCCGAACAAAAATAGAATAAACGAAGTCGCTATGGACACCCACACCGAGAGCTCTCGAGCCTCTACTCCTCAATCAAGCCTGTAAACACAACAATAAACTAACAGGGGTGAGCTTGCGCTCAGTAGAGAAAACCCGTAACAAGGTGGACCTTAAACTCAAAATAAGTCAACAGCAAATCAATAATATAGATCTTAACGAATGCGGATAATAGATAACCCAGTTCAAAGCCGTGGCACATGAAGTCTCCACCCTCCGATCCACATATGATGTGTCCTCTCGGATTTTCCCTCAAATCCAGAGGAGACGCATAACATTGAGGCGACCGGAAACAACCCTTCGGGGCACTTATCATCGGGATTCTCAGAAACGTCTCCAAAGGATTTTATGTCCTCGGGAACCAAGGTATTACTCCCATAGGAAGCATACACTTGGGCAATTCACTAAATAACCATTATATCATCCTACACCGGACTCCTCAACGGTGTAGGTACCAAACCGTATCAACAATAATCAGATAACAACTTAATAACGCACTCAACCGAAACACGACGCAATCCAATCCAACCACCACCAATCCTCTAACACACATAGCTCACACATCACCGATTCACCATAGCACACAACACACGAATCACTAAATCATATCACACCAATCACACAATCCCAACTTACCGTTCACTTACCAGTTTCGAACCACCGGGGCATCGATCACCTGATTGCACCGCTCGGTGCAACCAGTCATACTCGATGCTCCAAACAACCATTTAAGTAAATCAAGTAATCACTCGAATACAATCAACGAGCAAGTACGAGTGTAATCAACTAATCATATAAACCTTCAAAAGAGCATTCGCACATGCAATTCAACTAGTTCCGTTAGACTCTTTAGCCTATCCACTAAGCAATCAACAACCAAGCATGTGGTCCTAACACGCAACTAATCCGAGGGCTTTGCCAAGGCTCCTCTACCAGACAATCAATTCCCAGGTATTGAAAGCGAATTATACTAGTGATTGGCATCCTAATCGGTCACCACTAGACACTTCCGGTTATTAGTAAAAGAAAGACGATTATGCTAGTTATTCGCATCCTATAGGCATTTCTAGGACCTTTCCAATTTTATTAACCTAGCATGCATACTAAGCATCATAAACGAGAGGTTAAGGTTTTCCCTACCTCAAGGTCCTCCTCTGCAACACTTTGATGAAGCCTGGTGATCACCACTTCGCTCTTCACTCGGGTCCCGGCGTGATCCTTGCTCCTCTAGCTCGATTCCCAAAGTCTTGGACACAAAGAAACGCTAATTAGACTCCACTTAAACAGCAAGAAAGACCCCCAAAACCCTTCCAAGGTTCAGCTCAAAATCACGATGCAAAACCCTCAAGAAACCCTCACCCTGGTCTGCCACGGACCTGGTCACAGATCCGTGAGGCTAACCATCACGGTTACCGTCACGGAGCCGTGACGAGTGCCGTCACGGACTCCCTCACGGAGATGTGACGTCGCCCGTCACGGGATCCGTCATGGATCCGTGGCGCACCAGGGCAGTTTCGCCCTTCTTCAACCTCCAGCTCCTTTTCTCCGAAAAACCACCTTCAAACCCAGAATTTTACCCCTTCCAACTCCCAAAATAGTCCAAATCCTTCAATACTCCTCTACCCATGGTAGGAATCAACACACAAACAACTTTCCAATGATTCATCAAATCAAACCCAACTCAAAAGCCCCAACAAACCAATGATTTCTCAACAAAAACCCAACAAAGCTTCTCATCAACACATCTCCCACCATTTCTACTCAAACCCAACATCATCTAGCAATTTTCACCCAAAACCCAAGAAAATAAATGAAGAGAAATGGGGATTAGAGAGTTCCATTACCTCTAGAATGTTGAGATGAAGAAGATGGTAGTGATTTTGAGGAGGAATGGCTAGAGGAAGGCTTCAAGTGGCCTCTTCTTCCTTGATTTTCCTTTAAACCTCCATGGGAGCTCTTCTCCTTTGCTCCTCCTCCAATTTTCCGCTACACAAGGTAAAATGGGTTGAATTTGCTATTCCAATCTCATATAATACATATATGTAGCAAAAGACCAAAAGCCCTTGAGCTAGAATCCCTTGTAGAAGCTTTTGGGAGGGTAAAAGAGTCTATGACTATCCTTTTTTCTCTCCTTCAACCACAAGGAGACAAGTGTCCACCTAGGTCATTTAATTTCCCAAAATAATTTTCAGCACTTTAAAAATAATGCTTTTAGTCGATAAAAGTCTCGTTTTGACCAAAATTGACTTTCTTCAACATTATACTCAAACGAAAGGGATTTCTCCCCTGAAGCCAACCGTGATGATGGCTAATTCGTTTGGGTTCCGGGAAAGTCCCGAGTGACTTCCGGAGTCATAGGTTTGACCGGAAGCGGATCTTACAGATGATATGAAGAATTGTTTTTTATTCATCTCGCCGGCTCACCGCCAGCGAGTTCTGCAGTGGGCTGGCGGGGAGGCGCCGGCGAGATGAATAAAAAACAATTTTTTTAATGTATTTATTAAAAATAGATTTTAAATGTAAAACAACAAATATTGATAACTTATAGATAAAAAGATAAAAATACAACGAACATAGATAAAAAGAAACTAACACCGAATAAAGGAAACGAACACATAATAATGAAAACTAACATCTCGATCACAAAAGACGCCGGTGGATGAACTATGCGTCTCCAAATTTAGTCCAGAGATGTTCGACAAGATCTTCCTTCAAACGGGAATGCATACGTTCATTTTTCATTTTCTGAGTATTTCCAAGTATGACATTGGTCGGGACGAAGCCTCCTCGTGCAATGGGTGGATGACGTGTACTACCTTCTTCTGTTTGTTCACGATACTCGTCGTATGTATGACGTTCAGCCTCAACTATCATATTGTGCAGTATAATGCACACATTCATTACCAAACTGATTGACTTGGGAGCCCACAACCGGCTCGGTTGTTTGATAATGTGAAACCGAGCTTGTAGTACGCCGAAAGCTCGTTCCACATCCTTCCTGCACGCTTCTTGGACTTCAGCATACTTCTTCTGTTTCGGCGTTGACGGTAATGGAATTGTTTTTACGAACACCAGCCACGAAGGGTAACTACCGTCAGCAAGATAATAAGGAAGCGTGTAGTTGTTACCATTTATCATGTAAGCAACCGGTGGTTGCCAACCGTTGATAACGTACGCGAACAACTTCGAATGGTTCAGGACCGTCAAATCGTTGTTCGACCCCGCCATGCCGAAGAAAGAGTGCCAAATCCATAAGTCACGAGTTGCAACCGCCTCAAGTACAACGGTTGGTCGATTACCGTGGTCCCTTCGGGAATGTGCTCCTCGAAGGGCCTTTGGGCAGTTCTTCCACTCCCAGTGCATGCAGTCAACACTTCCAAGCATGCCCGGGAATCCGCGCGCTTCATTAACCGCCAAAATGTGGTCCATATCAGCTTGTGTAGGCTTCCGCCGGTATGTACCACCAAAGACTTTATTCAGCGCGCTGCAAAATGTGCGCAAACATTCCAAAGTCGTTGTTTCCCCTATCTTCACATACTCGTCCAACGCATCAGCTGCAATACCGTAACATAATTGCCTAATGGCGGCAGTACATTTCTGATAAGGAGATAATGAAACTTGACCTAATGCATCAAACCCTACCTTGAAGTAATCGTCGTGCTGCTCCAATGCATTAACGATACGGAGGAACACCGACTTTGGCATTCTAAACCGATGCCGAAACTGTACCTCTGTGTACACAGGGTTGGTGTTGAAGTAGTCATTCATTAACCGTTCGTTTGCGGCTTCCCGGTCACGTCGAATGTATGTGCGCTTCTTTGGTGGAGAATCCACCAAAGCGTCGTCCAACAGCTCATCGGTTGACAGACAGTCGTCGAGCATGTCATTCAACATAGAATCGAGTTCCATGTCCTCGAGATCGAATTCCATGATGACGGACAAAGAAGGATGAGTGTCGGGACGATAGTGTATGAGAACGATGAAAAGTAGAGTGTGTGCATTTTTAGTTTGTGAGGGTCGGTTTATATAAGGTTTTAGGTTAGGTTTATCACAAATGTTGTAGTTATGGTGATCGACGATCAAGGTTATTCGATTGGACGTACAAATATTTGTTGGATAATATAGGTGGGGTTTAATTTTCAAAACAAATAGCATTGAAACCAAACATTTTTAATTGGACAAATATTATCCTCATCTCATCTCGCCGGCGTGAGCTGCCAGCGAGAAGCACGTAGCCAGCAGACCTCGCCAGCGACCTCCTCGCCTCCTCCTCGCCTGCTCCCCGCCAGTTCCTCGCCGGCGACTTCTCCTCGCCAGCAGCTTATCGCCCACGACTGTGGGTGCTCTTAAGGATAATAATAAAACTATAACATTGACTTTTTTTTATTGCTATTTAGTATAAAACCCTTAATTTTAAATTTTATAAATAATAAACAAGAAAGATTTATCACCGTCTTTAATTTTCTTCTTTTTGAACGTATAAAGATGAAAGACAATGCGGAGGTGAAAAATTTTGGTTTTATTTTTTCCTTATAGTTTTAAAAAATGATAAAATTGTTATTTTAAAACAAATTTAAAATGAGCTACCGTCTGCCGTTTTTGTTGCTGCGCCGCCTAGGGCACTCGGCTTTGTCATCACCGTTTTCACCTGTCATGTCCAGATGACCTCGCAGACCACGTCTGGTGCGGAGTTTGTCTACGAATAGGAGTGGCTGGCCTTTCCCCAACCCTCTTCCACCCCTCTTGTGACCTCGGAGCCTCCCATTCCGATGGTCATACAACCCCGATCTTGTTCGTTGGCCTCGCCTGGCCCTCCCATCCCCACCATCTTCCCACCACCACCCTCACCTTCCCTCATACCACCATCACCCTCTTCCTCCCTTCCACAGGGCTCACCCTGGCCTCCTATGTCGGTGGGTTTCGTGGCCCTGATCTCGGACTCGCTAAGTTTGACGAAGACCTTTGCTCTGCAAGGATAGTCCCCCAACCTCCTGGTTGCCGCCGTCAATCGCCAAAGGTGGGAGCGTCGGAGCGGGGTGCGGCAGGTTTCGGTGACTTCGACTCCAAGACACAGGCCCTATTCCCGTGGTCCGAACCCGAATCCACCCCCTGGGCACCCCGTCGTCGTGACCTCGCTCTGGGATCTACCGCCCGGTCTAGGGTTCCGCCTCCGCTAGAGTCGTTGCGGCCTTGATCTCCTCGTCTTCAGAGGGGGTCGGGTACGGACGTTCTGGAGTTTTCTACCGCCGTCTCGGTCACATCGGTGAAGTCTTGGTCTTGGGGCTGGACTCGTGATAGTGGAGGGACGCGGTGGGGCATGGTGGAGACATCTTCCACCCGGGTTTCACGAAGCTGGATGTGGAGGAGGACGAGAGCATGAGATCCTTTGCCCCGGGCAGTGAGGGTGTCTGTCCCGGCTCCTACCAGGGTTGTGGCTCGGCGTCCACCTACCCCGGCTCCCTGGCTCCGTTACCGTCTTCTGGCATTCCGTCGGAGTCGCAGGTACCACCAGCACCTAGATGTTGTGGCTGAAGCGTGCAATGCCTGTGGCGGGGCATTGGGGGATGCAACACCAAGACCGTTGATACTGGACCCGCTACCTAATTTTAGGTCACCTCGACAAGGGGAAGCCGACGTAACACTGGACCCTTTCCCTAATCTGGGTCACCGGCTCCCTAGTCGGGCTCCTAATCTGTCACCCGCGATAAGCCGCCATGGGTGGTCCCCTCCCTCCCTCCCGGGATCTTTTGTACACCAACATGTCATGGGGGTAGGAGTTGTTCGGCCCTCGGCTGATTCGATTGTTACCCCTTGTGCATCCCCAATTGGAGGGTTTAGAGGTAGAGGACGTATCCAGACAGAGGCGTAAATTGTTGAAGCTCCAGCGCCCGTACTTCATGAAGACAAGGTTGTTGGAGCTCGGAAGAAGGATGCGCCTACTGTTGAGCGGGACGACTTGTCACAAGCGGGGAAGAAGCCCCACCGGGAGGAATGACGCACCGTCTGTGCATCGGGGACTGGCCCTGGTAGGGGTCCCCAGACGATGTTTTGCCTCCCACCATCACCATTACCGTCGAGGTCCCTCAGGATCTCCGGAACCCTTTCCCCCATCTTCTTTCATTGCCCAAGGGCCGTCAAAATACCGTCTGTGACAGTTCTGATATTAAAAGGCTCAGTGATTCATTGTTCATTAATACTGACCTTCTGGTGGTCGGGGAGTCTGTCCCCCGGTGCACGATAATGTAATCAATTTAAAATAATACAATCGGACCTTTCGCTCAAAATTTTTTTAAAAAAACAAATTTACACTAAGTACAACAAAAATAGTCCATGACATTTTTTTTGCTATTACAAAAAAAATATAACAATAACTAAAAAAATTAAATATCTCAAAATACTTTTTTTTTACGATTCTCTAATAACATGCATATCAAAACATACATTTATACACTTGTTTTTTTTTTTATCAGCAAAACAGTATATAAATCATACTCCTCAAAATGAAGAGCATGGGTGAATTACAATGAAGATGGATCCTCTCTAATCAGATCCAATTGAACATCCTCATACACAGAGGGAAAACAAATGAACATCCTCATTCACTGAGGGAATACAAGATGAAACTGAACAACAGATGAAGAAGAAGAACAAACAATGAAAACAAAGGTCTTTACACCCAAATTTACCCAACATTAAGCGCAAAAAGAGAAGCAACCGTCAGCCAAAGCCACACAGGCAGGAACCCACAAAGCCCCAATCTCAGAAGGAGAAATCAACTCCCATCTCAAGGCTGTTCACGGCCAGCACCGCAACAGCAGAGACAGGTCCTAAACCTACTAACCAGGTCAGGAGCTTCTGAAGCGGACATCAATGTCCTTTGATCTCGCCGGTAACCAACTTCCGGCGAGCCCAAACCCAAAGGTTCGAGAAGATTGAAGCAGAACTGAAAAGGAAGAGGGTAAAGGACGGGAGGACTGAGATCTCAACAAGAAAGGGGCAAAGGGATTCCCACCACCTCAAACACCTCCCCTGCCCAGAATCGCACCCTCTGCTCCTTACGAATCGGGCCAACACCCAAAGACGCTAACAGGAGAGAGTGATATTTCTACCAGTAGGATCTAGGCAAGAGGAAATGTAAGAGCTTACCTCCAAACAAACAAGGCGCGCGTCCGGAAGAGCAGGGCCTGCGAGCGACGGCGGAGGACGGAGCCGCGGAGGAGATCCGAGGGAATCAACTCCGAAGGCGAGGTCGCGGCGAGGAAGCTTCAAGCCACACGAGCAGAGAATCCAACCCAAACCGCGAGGATCCACACCAAAGAGGTCGGGGAAACTCGTCCCACACCGGATCAGAAGAGGAGCGACTGTCGATGGAAGAGGCTCCAAGCCGAGATCCACCCGAGGGGGCCAAAGAGGGCCAGATCGTTGAGAGAGGAGAGGGAAAGGGGCGAGAGAGAGGCTAGATTCGCACCAATCGAAAGGGAAATGGCTCCCACGCCAGATCTAGGGCTCTCGAGGGGGGAAGGAACCAGGTAAACGGCGGATCTGAGACCGGTCGTGAAACCCTAGGGGAGAGAAGGACGGGAAGAAAAGAGGGAAAAGGAGGTGGAGAAGGCGAAGGAGGGGAAGGAGCACCGCCAGCGACCTCCATGGAAGGAGATCGCCGGCGGTGGGCTCAGGACGTCGGTGGCGAGAGGTTGAAGAAGGGAGGCAGAAAGTTTCTAGAGAGAGGCTAGAGACTCTCTCTCTAGAAACTTTTTTTTTTTGTTATATACACTTGGTTGTTTCTCATTGTCTCAATGATAATTGATAGGACGGTTGACTAATTAAATTACAAATACGTCAAAAAAACTGCTGAAATAGAAATTGTAAGTTGAAAAAAATTGAGCAATTTGTTTGAATCTTTCTCGTCTAAAAAAAATCAAGTTGACAAATAACAAAACCTGTCGTAATTTCTTGGCTGCATGGGTTAATGAGTCGGTGACCCAAAATGTAAAGAAATGTTTATTAATTAATTATTACTATAATGTTTCATATCGCTTATGTCAACCACATCACAGTGTTCCAAATCGAATCCTTCTCGTTGCAATTACAGACAAGAACTAGTTCAGTTTTGTTGTTCGGACAATAACTTCATGAAAATGGGGGTTAATGACACACGTCGTCCCGTGAGTCTTACAGATATCGTCGCTTGTTTTATAATTAATTAATCCCAAACGGGCCATTGAAGTTAGGATTGTGTCATGTTATGGGTGTTTGTTTCTCTATAGTGCTCCAAAATAGTTTACAAACTATTCATTTTGTTTGATTTAACGAACTAATCTAATTTATAAGTTCATAATATCTTTTAGGACAAGTCCTAAATCATTTTTAGCATTAACATGTTATCTTTATTTTTTTCGCTTCCAAAAATGTATTTATACCTCTCGCTTATTATCAAGACGGTTTTTGTTAATTAGGACAGAAAACTCATAATTTTCCAAAATACCCCTACACCCAGACCCAGTAAACTCTCCCCGAACCTTATACTCTAAGACCTAAACTCCTAACTTACTTATAGCGTTCTTCTAACTGAGTGTGGTTGGGTTTGTGGGCTTTTAGGGTTCGGGAGGATATTATTTAGGATTAGGATAGGGGTATTTTCAGGATTTATGATTTTTCTAGGGATTCTTGGTCCAAATTAACGAAAGTGATTGAAAACTAATGGAAACCGTCGTTTTGTGATAATAAACCAAAGATGTTAATACATTTTGAAGGAAAAAAAATAAAAGACATTTTTTTACGTTATTGCTCGAAGACATATTATTCAGGTTTTACCTTTCTTTTATATCTATCCGGGACTTGGCGATAATATTAATAAAAAAAAAGGAAATGTTAGTGTCTTAAGGTGTAAAACTTGTAATTATACAACGGCTGAGGTTAATACATATACGTTAATACAAAAGAAATGATTGTTCAATACGCAATAATAAAATGGAAACTTGATAAGATGATCATACTATAATAATGGTTTTAGTTATAAAAGTAAAGCTGGCCATTTTGTGAAAACTCTTTCTGCCAAAAGCATAAACTAATCGGCAGCTAATTAGTTTTGCTGAGAATAATAAGTTCACGAAACCGGACTAGTGTACCTACCACTTACCAACTCAACTCGTCAGCCTCTTTAAGAGTTGGGCTCTCCAACCGATCATATGTTTGCATTTCCTGTTAGTAGCTAATTGGCTGCTGCGTAGCTTGGTTCGTCAGATCATGAAGTGTTTTTTTGGATCATCAAAATTTTATTGAGGACCTAAGTTTTCAAAATGAAAACAGTGTCAAGGAGAAACCTTGAAAGGGTCACCAAACTTCGACCCCCTCCTGCAACCCTAGCCGCCATCTCTCTTAGCTTGTTGTTTTCCACCGGCGACGGTCTCGGCTCTGGTCAAGGATGTTACCGGTGGTAACCCTCTTCCTCCTTACTTCTCTTCTTTCCTCTTTCCCCTCCCTTTTTCTTCGTCTCTCCATCCCCTGTTCCTTCTCAGTTTTTCGCCGCCTGGGAGCTTCCTCGCCTCGCCTCCGTTCGTGTTGTTGGGATCCCGTCTACAGATCCATTTGCTCGGCGTGGTTAGTCGTCGGACGGACTGTTGCTCGGGGTTCTTGGCAGTTCTGATTCACAGAAGCGTTGACGGGAGCTCGTCTGTTACTGTTCGGCTGGCCGGTTGAGTTCGCTGGAAGTCTGAATCCTTTGGCTGGTCGCCTCGCTTTGTCGGGTTGTTGTTGCCGGAGTTGATTTCTTGGCGTCCTGTTGTTCGTGTCGACGGCGGCGGTTGGTTCGTCAGCGTGGTTCGTGTGCGGCGGCTGTTGCTTCGTCTGCATGGGTCGGATCCGGGTAGGGCTCAGCCCGGACCAGCCCAGGTCCTGTGTGGGCCGGGTGACTCGAGTTTGGCTGGGTCGGTTCGGGTCTGGGCAGGGTCTGTGGATCTGCTCAGATCCGGGCCGGGTCAGTTCGGGTCGGTTGGATTTGGGCTTGATTTTTGGACCGGGTCTGGCCCAGTTTGGTCTGGGCGTGTGTGGTCTGGGCCTATCTGGTTTGGGCCTGTTTGGTCTGGGCTTGACTGTTCTGGGCCTGGCCGGACCCGGAGCTCGTGCCCTTCTTGGGGTTTACCGATTTAGGTTTTGGAGGGCTGAGTACGGGCTCTAGTGTCTGATCCGTCTCTCTTGGACCCTTTGGTGGTGCCTCTTTCGGATCATTGGAGGTTGTTGGTTCCGGCTCTGGTCGTGGGACGTGCTTCTTCATCCTCCCGGGTGGGGATCGTTGCAGAGCTGTTCTTCCTGCTTTCGATGGCTCGTCTGCTTGCCTGGTGTTTCGCTCCAGATCCGGCCGTGGGACGTGCTTGTTCAACCTCCCGGGTGAGGATCGTCGTGGGTCTAGCGATTCATCGTGGTACTTATACTGATATATCCCTCTCTACGGCTTAAGTTTTGTAACCTCGCTTTGCCCCTTTATCGTTATCGGTTTGATATGCATCTGCTTTCTTCCACTTTTGTGGTTAGGTCTCGCAGGTTTAAGGTGTTGGCCGCCGGTGAGGTTTTAGGCCTTTGTGCCTTTCAGTTGTTTTCTTACACGATCCGCTTTAGGGGTTTATGTGTTCTAGTGGGTACTACCCATCGGGACTGTCTTTATCGCTTACAATGTTGATCGTCGATGTGTTAGTGCTCATCTTACAGTCTGTGTGACTGGTTGATGATTCTAATGAGGCAGGGTGCTTTACTTGCTTAGGCTGTTTTTTTTGTTATATTACAGTATCTCCTGCGCTTATTGGTTGGAAAATCAGGGTTAATGATCTTTCCCTGTTTTTTGGAGCGCTTCATGGCTGAAAAATCCGGGTATTAGGCCCTTTTTTTTTTATTTTTTCGGTTGCTTGCTTCTAGGTCTGCGTACCCTGGCTTTACTTTTAGGTCTGCGTACCCATGCTTTACTTCTAGGTCTGCATGCCCAATCTTAGCTTTTAGGTCTGCGTGCCCTTTCTTTGCTTCTGGGTCTGCGTACCCCCTCTTAGCTTCAGGGTTCGTGTACCCTTACTTTGCTTCTGGGTCTGCGTACCCTTTCTTGTTGGTTGTTTGTCTTCCCCGTTGTGGGACTGTTGGGTCGGTGTACCCATTCTTTGACTCTGGGTCTGCGTACCTATTCTTGGCTCCCGGGTCTATGTACCCTTACTTTTGGTCCTTTGCAATCTTTAGGAAAATTGCTTTTTAGTAATCTTTTCTTCCTCAGAAGAGGTTAATTTAAATATGTTTTCGCCGATAAAAAAAAGAGAGGAGAAACCTTCAAATTTACAATCAAGAGCATGTTTATTCGACACCTCAAATCAGAAGAAAAAAAGTCAGCCCGTACAAAGAGAACAATGTAAGTCTACTTACCCAAATTTTGCTAACATGAAGTAAACTAAAAGCTAAAAACAGTATGAAAACAACAATCATCCAAACCAAACAAACTAATCCCACAAAAGAAAAGAACTAAGACTCTAACCAAGTAGATATACCCAACATGAAGAACACCAAGAGCAACAAAGGACAACAACAAATTGAAAGTAATAGAACACTAGGAAAAACCAGAAAGAGAAACAAATAGAGAAGAGAAGAAAACACCACCGCCTTGAGAGAGGGAACACATTGATGCTCGGTCCTCGGTTATCCGAAGAGTAACCCCCCTCCAACCAACAAAAAGAAAGGACCCGAGAGGGCGAGGACCAGTATCAGGCGATACCGAGCAACACCCGTAACCCTCCTATACAAATCAACCCTCCACCCCAAAATCTACTTATCGGGGCAGTGGCTGCCGACCAACAGTGGGAAGTCATAGCCACCCGACAGCTCCGTAGAACGAAGTGGAAATGGAATAATAAAGGGAGTAAATGGAAGACCTAAAAACCTCCACCGCGAACCAGGCAAGCATGAACCGAACCAAACCGCGTCGATCAGAAACTCGGAGAGTTGAGAAGTAGCGACCCACACCCGACAGTAGAACGTGACACCTACCAGATTAATATGAGCTCGAGCATCCAACGTCCTAACGAGAAGCTTCTAGAAAAATATCGATCTTCTTCAAGAGGGAAGAAGAAGCGACTCCCACTGAAGAACCAGAGCAACGAGCCATGAAGAGGATAATGAGATTGAAGCAAAGCAGTCGGAGACGGGGCCGGAGAAAAGAAAAAGAAGACCAAAAGAGAGGGGGCGATGAAGTAGACAACCAGCGCCGCCGCAAACCCTCCTTCCACCGACATATTTGACTCCACAGGTCCAGATCTAACTCGAAGACTTCTCCCTCGATGAATACCAGACAACACACCATGGACACTGCTGGAACCATTCCAAAACAGAGCAAACAGAGGGAGAAGGGGCTAGTACAGAGCCACATGAGACCAGATCTGAGGCGATAAAGGATTCGGGACGAAGACGACGACGAGAAGACAGAGAAGGGATATCTGAGGAAAGTGAAGGGGGTTGGAGCCACCGACGTTGTAAATCAACGACCATCCCCACCAAAATCGGTGGAGAAAGATCTCTCACGAGTAAATATACGAATCCACAGCAACCGAAGAAGGGAGAAACGTCAAAAGAGAAGGGGAAAAGGGTGAAGAAAAATGAGGGAAGCAAGGAGGATCCACCGGCGTCGTCACGTATGAAGTGTTTTTGTTATGTATGAAGTGTCTACCTCGCATGATCTCAAAAGCGGAAGGGATATGTAGGGTGCAGGTATGCTCGATTCTAGAAGGGCCCATGTTATGTCTCATATGTTTTTCATGGATTATTGCTACATCTTTTATGGTATGGATATTGGAGAAGCCGAGCAGATCATAAAATCGAAATCCTTTCGTCTGATCATATGGAAAGGCTGGGAGCGTCTGTGTAAACCTAAGACAATATGGGTAATGAGTTTCCATTACCTCAAAGTCTCTAATATAGTTTTGTTGGGAAAGTATCTTGATGTTAGACTTTTTGGTCAGGAGAGTAATCAAGGCCCGCTACAACCTTCAAGGAGACTTACTTAAAACCACGATTGGTAGTAACACAAGCTATAAGTAATTAGAAATTATGCCATGCTTTCTCTCATGCCACTCTCCTTCTCCAAATTCTGTTCGGTATTGACATCAAGTTTTGATGCTTAGTGTCAGTCCTTGTCAAAGATCAATGTTCAACATACTACGCAGAAGAGAAAGAAAGCTGCCCATGCTAAGGTTTGCAGGGTCCGCAAATCTTCGGCCAAGACTGTGAGGGAAGATGATGAACGAAGACCGTCCCCGTTTTGGTTTCATCGAAGGCTCCGGTGGTTGAGGATGTGCCATCTGGTTTGGTTGCTGGTGCGGAGATCCAACAAAAGGTGGATGTTAGTACATTACCGGAAAAGAATGTCAAGGTAACGAGGCGTCGGTCTCTTGCAGGGATGGTGGCGCAAGAGGATGAGGTTTTTGTGCGTAATCTTCCGTTTAACTCGTCGGAAGAGTGGACTCGTAATGTATTCAGCCCGTTCGGTAAGATCCTTGCTATTTCTGTCCTCAAACGCCCAAATCTTAAAGGTCGTTTTTTCGGGTTCATTCGATTCGAGTCCAAGGGAGCTGCGGCGCAGGCGATCGAGGGTCTAAATGGTTTTAAGCTTAATGGATATGTACTTTTTGTCTCTATCGCTCGTCGCCAACTGGAATCGTCGTCGGAATTCGGCTTGGGAAATCAGTTTTCAGGCTCTGTTTCCGATACCCGAAAACAGAGCATGGTTAATGTGGGAACTTCCCCCTCTCTGGCGATCAATGTTATGAAACCTGCTTCGATGACAGAAAACGATCGACTTCCGACGATGGAGGAAGGACGATCGAAGGAGTCGCAGGTCGTTTAGGTCGCCGATTTTCCTGTTTCTCCAGTATCGGATCGCACCGGAGATCTCGATGTGTCCGTGATTCACGAGATCTCCTCTCAGAATTTGATTGCTGGTGATTCTCCCGATTCTCCAGTATTGGATCGCTCCGGAGATCATGAGGTGTCCGACGCGATTTCTGGTAATTGCGATATGCGCGAGGAAGATGCATAGTTGTGTGTGGAACGCGATTCACGCGTGGAACGCAATTCACGTGCGGAAGTAGCTGCGTCTGTTGGTTTAGTTTCTATTGGGCCTATGTGTGGGCCTGGCTCAAATCAGTCTGATCCAGGTTATGGGTCTGGGCTGAGTTTTGGTGTGGAATAAGCCCAAGACATGGTTAGTGATGGGCTGCATTCGTTGGTTTCATCTCATCCCGTAGCGATGGTAGATCAAAAGGAAGTTGATCCCGATGTGTTTGTAGGAGGTTCAGTCTGGTCCATAGAAGGATGCTCTTCTCAAACCGAAACGTCTGAGTCGGGCTTCTGCTCATTTTTTGGACTACGTTACCAACAAGGTTTTTGGTGTGAAGCTCCCACCCATTCAGAATGTGTCCCAAAAAGTGATAGACCATTTGCAATCTTTTAACAGAAGCTTGGAGGAAGCCCTCACGATTAAGGCTCGTAAGGGAAGGTCTAAATCCAATTTGGTACCTCGTACTCACACTACCAGGTCCAAGAACCAAGCCCCCAACCGGAAGGATCCCAGTAATCCGAGCTCGGAAAGCAAGTGGTATGAGGAAGAATAGGTCTTGTGTTGGCCTAGTTTTTTTATTAAGGGATTTTCCATGTTTCTTCTTTGGAGATTTTTGTAATCGTGGTTGCTTCTTTTGGCTTTCTCCTCCTTGGAGATCGACCTTCAATAAAACTTTTAGCGCTTATCCAAAAATAAAAGTAACACAAGCTATATGTGGAACTTCATCTTTTCCATATGGGTATTTATGGCATATAGATGTAGACGCACGATTGGTCTGAGGGATACGTCTCGAGTCCTCCACATACTATGGTGATGGGTGTAAACTCTTTCATCCGTATGGTTTGCGTGACAAAGGATAATGGGTGGGGGTTTATTGTTCGCAATAATGCTTAAGTAATCGTCCAACTCATTGCCATTGACTCCTGTCATCCTCATTAGGTGCTATTATCTAGGATGCCAAAGTCCTAGTATATCTACTCAAGGATGTTAAACTCGTGTTTGTTAAGAGGTTCACGAATAAAGTTTCTCACTGGCTAACCAAGGAAGTCCATTCTGCGTTGTGTTTTGAATTCAAAAAACTAATATATTCCTTTCAGCTAAAAAAATATATACGATGAAGCATACACCAGCATGTATTAGAACGACCAACTAATGCGACGTGCATAACTCAAACTAATTGTGCCATGATAGTCTTGACCTAGTGACTTGAAACTAACATATCCGGTGTGACCTCGATGGCAATTAACATCGATTGCCCCCAAAGTTTACACAACTCAATCCGATGATGCTCCCACTCGTTTTTCCGGACTTAGAGCATGCAAACCATACCCAGGAACGGAAGAAAGTAAAGAACAACAGAGAACAAATAAGCGGATAAACCAAAAAGATTTGTAGAGAGAATGAGGAAATAAAATCGAACGAGAAATTTGGGAGAGAGTGAATGGTTCAACGCATTTGAAGATGTCAACAGAAAAACAGTTCTACAACGTACATTTCAGTTCATTCTAAATGAGTTCTACCAAAGTCCGAACCCGACCAATCGACCCCTACAGCGACAACAATACGTGCATGGCCGTGAATTAGATGGAAGAGCCAATCAATTTAGAACAAGAGAAAAAAAAGAGTGTTGCTTATAAACCAACCTTGCCCCCTTGTCTTCAATTTACATGAGATCCAATCAAACACGCATATATGCATGTAATAGATTTTTTTTTTTCCCACACTTAATACGACGTTTTTGTAGTTATGTGCTAGGATCATGTTAACGCGTCATAAGTCACAACATAATACTACATTTGTCAATTGATATGTCATCAAAAACTATAAGTCTAAGTTTGTAGTTACTAGTTAGCTTCCTCTTAACAAAAGTTATTTTTTTTTTCTCTATTTGTCTTTAATACTCTAAATAGACTTTGTCTAACTAATATTTCCTCTCAAAGTTCCAACTTCTGACCTTTTTCTCAAAGTCCTTTTCTTTAAAAAAACGAGTTTGTTCGTGAAAACACAAATTCCAGTACTGTATAAATTTCATATCTCGAAGAAAGATCTCCTGACTTCCACGTGTCCGATTATCATTGAAGACCTCAACGTCTAGCATGGCAAGTAAAACCAGACAACAACTATAAAATCCCACAAAAGGGTTAGTGGTGAGACCAAAAACAATCTTAAAAAGAATGGAGTTTCAGGCAAAGGATGAGTTGGTTGGTGCACTTTGGCTCACACTTTTAGTCTTGTTGGGTTCTTTTGCCTTCACATTTGGGTTCCTCCGGAGAGTCAACGAGCTTTACCATGTCACCGTCAAGCTCGGCCGAAAGAGACACTCCCTCCCCCCTGGCGATCTCGGCTGGCCTTTCCTCGGAAACTTGCCGTCCTTCCTCAAATCTTTCCGATCCAACGACCCAGATTCGTTCATCAACAACCTCGTCGCCAGGTAACCAGCCTCCTCTGTTTGGATACTGCAACTATAAGCTTGAACTTTTAGTGTAACGGTTTTTTAACATGTGTCACGCAGGTACGGGAGGACGGGGATATACCGGAGCTACTTGTTCGGGAGCCCGGCGGTAATAGTATGCCAGCCGGAGACATGCCGGAAAGTGCTGATGGACGATCGGAACTTCAGGCTGGGGTATCCGGCGTCCACCATGGCCTTGGCGGGGAGGAAATCGTTCCACGGCATCTCGGCGGCGGAGCACAAGCGGCTGCGGCGGCTGACCTCGGCGCCGATCAGCGGGCACGAAGCGTTGTCGTTGTATGTTGAGCTGATCGAGGACATTGTGGTTGAGTCGTTGGAGAAATGGTCGGGTTTGGAAGAGGTGGAGTTCTTGACGGAGATGAGGAAGATAGCGTTTAGGGTCATCACGCATGTCTTCTTGGGATCCAAGAGTGACTCTGTGATCGGTAAAGTGGAGAAGCATTACACTGACCTCAACCATGGCTTGAAGTCGTTGGCTATTAACCTTCCCGGCTTCGCTTTCCACAAAGCACTCCATGTAAGTTTGGATGCCCGTCCGTCCAGATGCGGATTTGGATTTCTGTAACAATAAATATTTCACGGATTTTATTTGTACAAATATACGGGTGGATCGAGTCTGATCAATCTATATACCCGAACCTTAAAAAAACTAATATCATTTTTTGATTCAAACCGTTTTCATACACATGTTTTCATTATAAAATAACTACACTGGATTTCATTACAAAAACACAAAAAGCTAAATCTTCAAGTACTAAAATGTGAGTGTGATAGGAACAAGTGATTGAGAGACTGAGCTGTGGTTGGGTCGGTTGATGTATAATGGGCTTATACACTGTGTTTCGGTTCTATCAATATATTTGATTGAGCCTGATAAGAGTAGCTGCAATGGTCGTGGGAGAGTCGTTGTAGGCGTGTCGTTGCAGGCCCTGCCACGGCTCGGTGCCACGATCAATCGTGGTAGACGTCGTGGTAAGAGGTGTCGTTACAGGTAGTCGTTGTAGGATCCTGCAACGACTCATCCAGTCGTGACAACCCTAAGGCTAGTCGGTCCCCCAATCCCACGCCGACATGTGGCAGCAAGGAATTTTAAAAAATGTAAACAATTTAATTTCAAGTACAAACAATGGCTCTCTACCACTAGTCATGCCGTCATGGTTTGTCATTGGAGAGGCCATGGTAGGAGGTAGTGGTTTGGAGGAGAGAGAAACTCAAAAATGAGCTCCTGCCATGACTCCATACCATTAGTCATAGCATACCATTGGAGATGCTCTAAAAGACGTAGATTGTCGGATCAATAGATTTATGTGGTAATTCCACTTCAGTACCTTAAATCATTCATATTTCATTTAGAGTATTTTAAATCTTTTTTTGTGTCATCTCAGCACCCTAAACTTTCAGTAATTCATTTAGAGTATCCTGAATCTTGTTTATGACACCTCAATACCCTAAACATTCGTTAATTTTATTTTAGTACCCAATATTAATTTTCCATCTGATTTTACATCAAAAACAGGTAAAACGATCATAATATTCTTCACTAACAACTAAATTCATGGTAAAGTTAATAATAGGTATTAAAATAGAATTAATAAAAATTTAGGGTATTGAGATAATACAAAAAGAAAAATCAGGGTACTTAAATGAAAAATAAAATATTTAGGGTGTTAGTGTAGAATTATCCTTAAATTTATCCACCCTAATCCACAATCCTCCCACACAATTTCATGTCAATAATACATGATCCATTGTCCATCCACTCATTTACAAACAAATAACAATGAACTTGGACCTAACGTTTTTAAACATCTGCCTCTAACATCAAGTGCCAACGCTTCTAACACACACCATATACAACGGTTTGATATATTTTGAACCTCTAATCCCCAGGCCAGGAAGAAGATAGTGAAGATCCTGCAAGACGTCTTGGACGAGAGAAAGACGGAGAAATACAAAGCATTAGGACGGCAAGACATGGCAGATATGATGATGGCTATCGAAGACGGAGATGGTGGAAAATTGGAGGACGAAGACATCATCGACATCCTTCTCATGTACTTGTTGGCCGGACATGAAAGCTCGGCTCATTCCATCATGTGGGTCACTCTGTACCTGCAACAAAATCCGGAGTTCTTCCACAAAGCTAAGGTGACTCACAATCTATTGGGGTGGTTGTTCATGAGATTCCGATTAGAGAAAAATGCTCTTTTATTGTGTTTCATCTCTGCTCTACGTTTCATAGAGCAGGTTTTATAATATGTTTTTGCTGAAAAAAAATAACAATCTATCGGGGTTTAAATGTCGTTCTAGAATCAATATGTGTTGAAGTAAAATGTTTGGATGCTTTGCCAGGAAGAACAGTTGGATATTGTGAAGAGAAGGCCGTTGGGACAGAAGGGGTTGAGTTTTAAGGAAATAAGAGAAATGAGCTTTGCTAATAAGGTATTGTGTGTGTTTGATTGTTGTTTGAGATTGATTGTGTTTTATGTTTGACAATTATGTTCATGTTTTGGTTGGTTCAGGCGATTGATGAAATGTTTCGGGTGACTAGTCTCTCCTTTGCAACATTCAGACAGGCAAAAACCGATGTGATGGTCAATGGTAACAATAAGTTTGATTTAAAGTAAAGTTAACAGCGGGTATTGAAATAAAATTAACGAAAGTTTAGGGTACTAAAGTGACAAAAAAAATTAGAGTACTGAAGTGGTACAAAAAAAAATTAAGACATTTTAAATAAAATATGAAAGATTTTGAATACTAAGGTGGTAGTACCCTTAATTTATAACTATATTTTCTTTTACAGGTTATCTGATACCGAAAGGATGGAAGGTTTTGGTGTGGGCAAAAGCTGTTCATATGGATCCGGAAGTTTACACTAACCCAAAGCAATTCGATCCCACGAGATGGGAGGTAAAACATACACAATTTGATGCATACTTCAAAAATAGTTGCATTCTGATCCGACCATATATTTGTTATGTTTTGCTCTGAGAGCAGAACTTCAATGCCAAAGCAGGATCTTTCATTCCCTTCGGATTAGGAAGCAGGACGTGCCCTGGAGCCGATCTGGCCAAGCTTGAGATGGCCATTTTCCTTCACCACTTTCTCCTCAATTACAAGTGGGTTTTATGTCGAAGTTGAACCTACGTTGAAAATATATAAGAATAAAGAATTACTTATAAAGATTATGATAACAAGATTGACTTTTCAATTATAAAAACCCGAACAAATTTTGGATTTTTCGTTTTATAGTTCATAACTTAATGTTTAATTTTTTCTTGCGCAGCATTGAACGCGTGAACCCAGATTGTCCAGTGCGAAACTTGCCGATTCCAAGGCCGGTAGACAATTGTCTTGCTAAGATAAAGAAGCTTAATTAGGTGTTTTTGTTGGTTTATTCTCGCGTTTCTATTCCATTGCTTCGATAAAACAAAACATAGGCCGACTTTGTAATGAATGGTTATGTGTAGAAATTTTAGACTAAGCCCTAAGTTGCTATTTATCATACTTATGTCGTTGAGGTGTATTCAAACAATTGTTTTAGACTACGATGGGCGGTTGTCCCGGTGTTCTAGTTGGCCTACCTCTCCTACATCGAGGTACCATGTCGTAAGTATCCTCTGCACGGATACACGCACAAGCTCAGTTCGCGACGCACACAACGGCGACACGCTCAATACACTAGCGTTCACACAGCCGAGACATACAAGCCTATAATCAACATGTTCTCACACATGGTTCGCATATTCACACTTGTCACATAACGCTAAGTCTACTCTTAACAGAGCCGCATCCTAATCCTATCACGATCAAGCCGCACACTTGTGCGTCACACACTTTCAAATCACACAATCCAATAATTTTAAACATGACCACAAGGCCAAATCAGTTTCAAAAATCTCATTTTGACATCACAAAATCTCATTTTGACATCACGTTGTTACCACTTGGTACATGTGTCCCCGAACTAAGCTGCAACCACCAGATATCACCACCGTCACGTTCGACTCCTGGGGCTCCCCTGAGTCGATTCGTGACAGCACCAAAAACACCTCAGTTTTCGCAGACAAAAAAATAGGGCATGACCCCTTTGAAAACTTTTCAAACCAACCGCACACGCGTGACATTAATAATCAAATCCTGCATACATCACTCAACATACTTTTTTTTTTTGATAAGCAATGATTTTATTAATCTTTGAAATTTGAGATAAATGACAAAGATGGGGACGAACCATCCGAGAGAATGTCGTCCCACAACTAAGACGCTTATCCTATGAAAAGCATCAAAACACACCAAACTCAAAAACAAAAAACCTAACAGACCACTTAGAAAAGAATCAAAGGACAGATCAGTCAGTCGCCAATTTCCCCGTGGTAACAAACTGTCTCCATATCTCATTTCTACGCTGTGCCGCTAACCGTTCTTGTTCGTTCTGAGTTGAAGTTCGGGTTTGAATTGTGTAGGTAACACCTTGCTTTTTCCCCTTGATCCATTTGGTTTTCGTCACGACTGGTTTTGGGGGACTAAGGAGGATGTCCTTCCAAATACTATCCCTACCATCTCCAGCATGTCCTCCGACATCATTAGGTTGTATGAGTTCCAACCCCATTTGTGCAGGCTCAGTTGCACGATCACCTCTAGTGGGTTTAAAATTGTGCCCATCCATTTCAAGTTGGGCTTTAGTTTGATCACCTAGGCCCGAAAGGTTTGGTTGCAGGTTTAAAACGTACTCCTCTTGAGCCGGCCCATCCGCAATATGTGACCCAGGCCCATCGACTAAGGAGTGTGGTTCTATTTGCTTTTGAATCTGCGGAGAGATTTGCGGCGTCACCACTTGTATTTCAGTCGAAACTGATTTCACCCCCCACAGATCACGGGATCTGATTCGAGAGAAATGGAATTTGATTCGTGAGGATCTCGTTCATTAAAAGAAATATCCACGAGATTCGGTTGCGGATTTCCCTCCCGGAGAACAGAGACGTCGGCATGAGATTCCGGCAACACATGCTCCTGGTTTTTGTCTCGTCGGAGTTGCAGGTTGAGGCTATGAAAAACCTTGTGCAAAGGAATTGGGTCCGAAACAGCCTGCTTAGCCTTCGTTCCCATCACAGTGTTGTGGCTCTGTTTCAAAACCTGAGCAGAGCAATTTTTCGCACCGGACATAGATTTTCTTCGGGAAATGGCAACATGTAGTACGTGTCCATTGTATTTGAATCCATTGAGAGAGTCGATCACCATAAAAGCTGATTCCTTTGATTTGAAACTGACGAAACCGAAGAAAAAACCAGTCTTGTTTGGTCTCTTGCGAACACTGACAGAGATCCCTTCTCCATAAGACCCCATCGTGTTCCTTACCCACTCCGAGTTCGTACCAAACGGGAGGTTACACACATACACCTCTGTACCCTCCGATTTGGCTGCATCCGTCTCTGTTGCACTGTGGTCCGAGGAAAGCGTTGAACTCTTCTTCCCTGAGCGACGTGCTCCCTTAACACATTCCTCATGTGCAGCTCCCTTAGCAACTTTCTGTGGGTTGCGAGAGTCATCGTCCTTCGCCGTAGTTTTCACCGGAACAGGCGCATCTCTCACCTTGGTTGTAGACTCGCATTGGGCGTGACATGCTGTTCCCTTATTGAATCTCTTTGCTTTGGTTGCTTTCTTATTGCATCCTGCTACGATTTTACAGTAAGCATCGTAGCTAGAAAGCAAAGAGGAGCACAAGGACAAAAAGGAAACATGCTGCATGTGCCAAGTCTATCACTCAGCATACTATAATAGCAACCAAGCAAGCTATCACTTAGCGACATCTTAGGGCCTCGTTAGTCACACGAGTACCTCCCAACAAGTTAACACCTCGATCTTACACGATCGACCAAACAACCCAACCAAGACAAACAACCAAACTAAGACCCTTCACTATGCCAAGACTCACGTCATTACGAGTCTACACACATGGCATTACCCGACGCCGATGTACACCCTTCACTTGGGTTGGAACCCTGGCACCTTACTGTGTCGTTCCCACCACCGAAACATCAAAGTCCCACCACAAGGAAGGACATCGTGTCACGTCGAAGATCAATTTCACGGAATCCACACACGATTTTCGACTTGCGCAACCAACGCACGACGGGATTCTAATGACTCAACTCTACCCACATAATTGACGTACATTCCGAGGTGTGAAACCTAAGGCTCTGATACCAAACTATCACGCCCCAAATCCGGTATAACCGAACCCGGAACATGAACAGAAGAACAAGGACAAAATAACTAAACAATTAAGACAACGCTTAGAATCCATAACTCAAGCATTAGATAAAACTAATAAATGTACGCTCTTAGTTTTAAGCTCAAGTTCGAACAAAACAAAACTACAATAAAAGAGTGTACGTCACTAGACAAAACCCAGAAACCCGGACTCTCGCTCCCCAGCTCTTCAAGCTTCGAGACGTCCTCCTAATCAGATTCACGATCAATACCTGTAGGAAAAGCAGCAGGGGGTGAGCATTTTGCTCACCGCCACGGATACCTGACTGACCACGACATACGAGTAAAAATGTCAGGAATACACCAACATAAATTCAGGGAAAACAGTCATAGCTCTCACATGATACCAAACTGCCGCACTGGCTAACTGTCAAACACACCAACACCTCTACCACCCTTTCACGCAAGGAAACCAAACAGAGGTTACATCCTCAACAAATCAAATTGCAAACGC
The DNA here is from genome assembly GCA_963921825.1 of Erodium maritimum. Lineage (NCBI taxonomy): Eukaryota > Viridiplantae > Streptophyta > Magnoliopsida > Geraniales > Geraniaceae > Erodium > Erodium maritimum. The sequence continues at coordinate 67,460,702 of OY997592.1, read as the reverse complement.
ACACAATATCACGCAATATCAACACACACAACGCACAGTTTCCGGTAGCAAACCGGCTGGGCCTGGCCTACCCCGCAATACTTTTTCCGATCGCCAATCGGAAAGGCTAGCCGACCTCTTTGCAGAACAAATCGCAACACTTTTACCGATTGCTATTCGGAAGGTAGGCCCACCTCATCGGGGAACCGCGACACCCTTCGTCGATGGCGAATCGACAGGCGGGCCATACCTTAACCAACCATCACCACATTATCACAACACGCTATCAATTATTGCATTTAACATATCAAGGCACTACCATCTATCAAGTCACACGAGTCATTCAATACACACGCGAGTTCAACACCCCCGGCGCATAACTAGTCAAACATACAAACACAACATACGCTAACAGGTATAACACGGTAATTTGCGGCGTATACACCACCTACGGGCACAACCAGGTGCCCACATACAATTCTACAAACCTGCCAAGTATAATCAACCTACGGGCACAACCAGGTACCCACATGCATTTTTACTAGTAACTTTCCCTAGTCAAAAACCGATGTCCGGCTACTTTTCCCTACCTCGTAATGTCATCAAAAATCCAAAACGTAAGCTCCAGAAGCGCTCGCGACAACCCGCCTAAAGCTTCCCCTTTCCGCGATCGGTGGCAAAATCTAAAGTGACGAGACAACTCACTTTTTAATACGCAAGCCAACTTCGATTTTTATGAAATTAACGCCCAAATGCAACCCCGAAAAGTACCGGTCACTCCCAAACTCCCCAATTACTCGACATTGTCAAAATGGACCCGGAATGGCCCATTTCGCCCGGCTTGGCGAATCTGCCCGGAATCGGGAAATCGTCCCTCGGGGCTCCGAAAATTTCCATTTTCGTTTCTACAATTCCTAATTATACTCACGTGTTCCAACGCAATTGGCGGAATCAATTTCCGATGCCCGAGCGTTCTAACTCTGCATTTAAAGTTTCTAACCACAATTTCCGAATTCTCACGAATTACTTCCATAATTCATTTCGGGTGTGAATTATCGACTCGGGGGTCACCCAAGACCACCCGAACACGACAAACCCGAACCCCGACCAAGTGGGCCCCACACGGCCACACTTGGGCCGTGAGTGGCCGGACCGGACCGCCATTGTCGTGGCCGGTCACGGCCACCGTGGCCCTCCCTCCAGCCACGGCTGGGCACGCCACACGATGGCCGGAAAAATACCCCTTTTCCCCCCAAAACGTTCCTAACAAGCCCTAGACTCTCATCCACTCATATTTCATCCATTTCTACCAAAACCCACGAAATCAAATTTGTCAAATGGATAAAAGAAAGAGTGCCTACTGTAGCAGATGTTGATAGGATCACAAATATTCAAAAATCAAGACGATCCTTCGGTTGGATTGTCGGGAAATCGCCTCCCTTCTTCTCCTCCTCCTCTTCTTCTTCTTCATCTTCCCTTCTCTCTCTCTCTCTCTCTCTCTCTCTCTCTCTCGGTGTGGCCGGCCACCACACATACCCTATCCCCTTTGTAGATCCAAATTAAAGTTAAAAGACCAACATGTCCTTTCCCTTTTTGTCTTTTAGCTTTTAAGTCAAGAGTAATGAGGTCATCTCCCACTCACTTCCATAAACATGGTGACATGTGGCAAGATGGGTCCCATTACTCACCAAAAATATATTTGTATATATTTTTCAGTCAGATTTGTCAAAATCGGACGTCTTGGCCCTGTTCGGTCCGTTTTTCGAGATTTTTACGAAATCTCGCGTTTTACAAGGAAATGACCCAACTAAGACCGATGCGACGACGGCTAAGCTTTTTGGGTCCAAATCGGGCCTCGAACGGACCAGACGTCGCTCGGTTGACTTTTTCGGTAAAAAGTCAATTTTTTTCGAATTGGTCACAAAGTTGCCCTGAGTCACCTAGAACTCATTTTGGTCGATATCGGGGTCAACTTAGGTCCGATATGACCCTCGGGGTCAAGTTTAGGTCTAATTAGGTGGATGCCCAAAATTTAAAATATTTCCCGTTTTCCTCCGACTTGACCGGCGTTGACCAGGAGCGGTCCTTACATGTTGTCTCCGAAGTATCGATAGCAGCTGGCGAAATATCGGCGACAACGTTGCGCTGTCGTGGATCAGTATTAAGAGCTCATGTTGGCTCACACAACTAGGCGAGGTGTGTTGTACAGCCTCGCCATCTCCAATGAGTATTTGATAGGAGAACAAGACGATGTTGTGGAAACACATCCCGTACCAATGGGATCTGAAAGAATTTGATCCCTAGCCTTCTTCTTTTCCCATGGACCTCCTTAGATGCATGATATCATCCTCCCTTCTTTTTTAACGTCTCCACCGAGAGACTAACGTGCTCAGTAGGCCAAACAGGTCCATCTCAATCGAGTCAAGATAAGTGCAAATTGTGATGGTAGCGCGCCTCTATTGGAATAGGGATTTACCCCTTAAACAATCACCTGGATTAGCCAGGATATCTTGTTGCAGGGTAGCGTTCCAGACCCTTCCTTTCTGGTTTTAAATCTACTACCACTAGGGTCTAGTGATCCGCTTCCGGACACCTTTATCTGTATTTTGCAGTTGGGAAACTAACGAATGTTTCTTCGCTCAAAAAACCTATGTATTAGGTTGGGTTGTAATACTACGATATGCACCGTCAATCCCTTTCGATCAGCGGACGAAATGAACTAAGACAGATGTTTATCAATATAGTTGGACGGATCAAAAGTCAGTCCATTTTTTACCTGATACCCAAACCCTATAACCAGATTCGAAACCGGTTTCACTCGTTTGTTGCCTAACCCATATCCAAAAGTATAAATGTAGTTCAGTTTTGAAAGTTTATAACCTTTGAACTATCTTCTCTGTTACAGGTTACCTGATACCAAAAGGATGGAAGGTCCTTGTGTGGGCAAAAGCTGTTCATATGGATCCGGAAGTTTACACTAACCCCAAGCAATTCGACCCCACAAGATGGGAGGTAAAGTAAAGTATACACAATTTGATGCATACTTTGGTTATGGCCCCAAAAATAGCCACATTCTGATCCAACCATATATTGGTTATGTTTTGATCTGAGAGCAGAACTTCAAGGCCAAAGCAGGATCTTTCCTTCCCTTCGGATTAGGAAGCATGGCATGCCCAGGAGTCGATCCGGCCAAGCTGGAGATCACCATTTTCATTCACCACTTTCTCCTCGATTACAAGTGAGTTCAGGGTAATATAAGAATAAAGAACTACTTATAAAGATTAGGGTCATACTCAATTGACAAGGTTGACTTTTCAGTCGTGAAAACCCGACCAAAATAAAATTTTCATTTTGCTTTGTGTAGTTCATAACCTAATGTTTTGTTCTTGCGCGTCCTCGAACGGGTGAATCCAGATTGTCCAGTGCGAAACCTGTCGCTTCCAAAGCCTGTAGACAATTGCCTTACTAAGATAAAGAAGCTCAATTAGCTGTTTTTTGTTGGTTTATTCTTGTGTTTTTAATATATTGCTTCACTAAAAAAACATAGGTCGGCTTTGTAATGAATTGTTATGTGTAGACATTTTAGACAGTCTTAATTAGCTATTTATCATACTTATGTTGTTGAGTTGTATTCTGTTGAAGTGTAAGTTCATATCGAAAGTGTGTGGATAAATTGATCATTTGGTGTATATTTTGATGCATCCACACCCATAAGTTTGAGTTTTTGGGTTGGACTGAGCTTGTTTTACCATAACCGATTTGGCCCACGACCTGTTTATCACCTCCACACTGTGGTCTCCGGCCCATATGCAGATGTCTATCCCTACTGTGGCCCACGTGTAGATGTCCAATCCTACACGTGAGGGGGGTGTTGGATTTGAGTCCCACATCGAAAGTGTCACCGAAAGTATGTGGATAAATTAACCTCTTGATATATCTTTATAACTCCATCTACCCGTTCGAACTTTTGGCTTTGATTGAGCTTTACCGTATTCAAACAACTACTTCAAATTCGATGCAAGGGAAGATATAAAACAGATTGAAGCAAACAAACATGGGAGCTGGTAGTTTTGTGACAATGAACTTGAAAACGTATGATGAAACCTTAAGAAACAGGCAAGTCACAGAACAAACACAACAACAATAACAACAACAACATCAACACACTTACTCCACCAATTCTAGTGAGCAGCATCTACTTCCTCACAGAACTGTGTGTACTTTTTCGAGTCCATCAAGGGCTCGGGCTCCGAGGGATCGCTAGGCTTCACTTTGATCATCCATCCTCCTTCATATGGGCTCGAGTTGATCTTCACCAAAAATTAAAGTTACACAATCATAAACCATCAAAAGAATCAAAAGGGTAGGTATATGTGTACTTACAGCTCCAGGTCCTTCGGTAAGCTGTGCGTTAACCTCCACAACTTCACCGGAGATGGGTGAATTGACATCATTATTGAGGAAATCTTCCACAGCATCTCGGCGGTGGAGCAGAAGCGGCTGCGGCGCCTGACCTCGGGCCTGATCAGCGGGCACGAAGCATTGTCGTTGTATTTTGAGCTGATCACGTGTTTAAATCTAGACTAGAAATAGCTAAGTTAACACAATTGCAATAGCCATAAACTATAGGGGAAACCATGTGCCCTAACCTCCTTTGAGGCTTTGTTAACGGAATCGTCAAAACAGACGGTAAGTGATAGCTTGTGCAAAAAAATGGAAATATCATAGTTGGGAAGTGCAAAAAAAGGTCAATCCAAGTTAGGTCGCCAAAACAAACATCAAAGGAGGTTAGGACGCATGGTTTCCCCTGGATTTGTATCGAAAGCTAGAAATTATCAAAGAACATAGTGCATTGGGTCTTTCTACGTCTAAGTTTGGGAGAATTAGGTGGTTGAATTCCATTAGAGTCCGAAACATTCTAGAGAAGTTAGGAATAGTTTAGAGATAGTTCGTTACCGCTATAATAGTCAAACTTCACAATAATTATTGATATTCAATACGTGGGAATGATCTCTACGAACCCATACCCTGGATTGCTTTTACTCTGTTTCAAAACTCGTCTGATTTGCCTGATTACTTGCCTTTTAATTACTTGTTTACATTACATGTTTTAAAACCAAAACCATCTTTTTAACGAAACAACTTAATAAGATAGTAATTGTTTGTCTTGTGCTCCCTCGGGTACGATAATCTAGACTTTAAAATCCTAAATATTACTTGACAATCGGTACGCTTGTCGTGCTCGTTTTCTGCATTGAAACTGCAGGGCGTCAAGTTAATGACGTTGTTGCCGGGGAGCAATTAAGGCAACCTTTATCATATAGTTTGTGTTATGAATGTTTCATTTGTTTGTATATAACTTTTTAGTCCATTCTTTGCAACATAACTTTTATGGAGAATTGGTTTTATAATAATATGTATTGTGATATACGTGGAGTTAATGATCATTTATATTACAATTGTGAGTTTCATGTTCGTTCAAGTGTCTATAGTTAAAATTGTGGGGACGCTTCCTCTTTTGAGAAAGGTTGTCATGTTTGGTAGCGTTGTTTGCCCTTGAGATGAGCCCATTGAGAAGAGATCAGGGCTGGCCCATTTGGGACAACTTTGATAAATGAGAAGAAATTCTTTTTTTTTTGTAGAGAGTGGGATTCGAACCCTTGTCCATGAGGAACCAGACTCTGATACTATATTAGAGGACCAACTCAACTAAAAGTTCAAACTGATAGTTGAAAGTCCAATTATAGTTATACTCTAACAAAAAGTCATGTTTCAAACCCTTCGCGTAGAATTATTTGGTTGGTTAGGACGAGATCCAGTTTTTGGTTGTAATGGTGATGAGCTGTAATGGTTACCACGCTTTTCTTTCCACTTCAGAAATTTGAGTCCATTGGTAAAAGAAAATTGCTATCAAAATAAAATGTGAACATGCATATAATTTTCAATATAAAATGTGTATTCTTTCTTTGCTATTGATCACCTGATTTTGAAAGGGTTCCCTATCCGATCGAAGCAAGCTCATGATAGGGATTCTTGATATTTATAATGGGATATATGAGTCAGAACTTGGAGGGGGCGGCAAGGTTTACTGTTTAAGGTTGACCAAATTCTAATTCTTGTTTTCTTGCGAATGTTTTTTTTGGGGAAATCTTGATTGTTACAACAATTACACGTTGGATTACACTTCCAGAATAAAGTGACATCTATATTTTTGTTATTACTTTACTCGGTTACGTTGATTTTTTGCCAATCGAAGATGTTTACGTTTCAGTTAAGTATTGACATATCCATTCGACAATACAGTTGATTCATTTCTTGTAGCCTGTTTCAAAAATAATTTAATGTAACATCGATATATATTATTATTTCTTCTATCCAACAAGTTACCCTCAAACCTATATCTTATTATTATTATTATTATTGACGATGGCTAGAAAAAAACTCCCCCGAGCTATAAAATCGGGCAAAAGGGTTCAAGCTAGAAACCAAGAAGAGGGAAAATGGACCAGGTGATAGATGCATTTTTGCTCACACTTGCATTATTGTTGGGATCTTTTGTCTTCGCATTTGGGTTCCTCAAGAGAGTTAATGAGTTGTACCATGTTACCATCAAGCTGGGCAAAAAGAGAGACTCTTCCACCCGGTGATCTCGGCTGGCCTTTCCTCGGAAACTCGGCCGCTTTCCTTAAATCTTTCAAATCCGGCGACCCCAATTCATTCATTTACAACCTCTACGCCAAGTAATCAGTCTCCTCTCAATCTTGAATATGAAGTGTTTTTCTGTTCCACCATGAATCTCCAATTCTTTAGCTGTTTAGCGTCTTTGTCTATCAACTTGAGCTTTTGGCACGAGTCTCCAAATCTTTTGTTGTTTGAGGGCTTTTTTTTATCAGCAATTTTTTTTATATAAATACCTAGACTTCAAAATGAACTACTACGCAAAGAGAAACCCTCAAAGTGAACACATACAAACAAAAGCTACCTCATACAAAGTCCTAGAGCAAAAGCAAAGTATGTAACCCAAACAACTGAGTACTGACACAGTCTCAACAGTGCCAACAAGGGGAATTGCAAACACAGTCTAAAAAAACCAGATAGTTACCAAAGGCCAAACAACAAGGACAAATCAAACAAGTAGACAAAATAACCCAAACCAAGCCTACAATAATAAAACAGCAACGTCTTAAACACCCGGAATAACCATTAATAAGCACGAAGAAGTAGCCGAGCAGAGAAGTCCCAAGAAGCAGATCACTAAAACCTCCAACCACAAAGTCGCAAGTCCCCCGCCAATTAGGGCCCTCCTAGTACTCTGAACAACAAAACCAGAAGAAAACAAACACGAACCTCCAAAGTGTAGGCAAGAACCGAACCCTCCTCACCAGACGGACAAACCCGATAAGAGCACAATCTAACTCGTGTAACCCATTACTCATCGGAGCCACAAGAGGCCCGACACACCAGTGACCAACACCACAAAACGGTAAAGTCATCCTTCGACCACAACAAAGACATATCTGTAACAGAGGCTTAATAGCCGAACAATCGACCCCAGCCTATCAGCTTAAGCTTTTGACACGAGTCTCTAAATCTTTCTAACTTGTTTGAGTTTTTGGCATAAATCTCCTAATCTTTCTCTGTTCGGAGTTTCAGCCTAATAAGTCTCCGAATCTTTTTTTTTATCAGCTTGAGCTTTTAGTGTGAATCTGACTGGTTAATATGTGTCACATAGGTATGGGAGGACGGGGATCTACCGGAGCTACTTGTTCGGAAGTCCGGCGATAATAGTATGTGTGCCGGAAGCATGTAAGACCGTGCTGACCGATGATCGGAACTTCGGGCTAGGACATCCGGCGTCCACCATGGCCTTGTCGGGAAGAAAATCGCTCCACGCCGTCTCCGCGGCAGAGCACAGGCGGCTGCGGCGCCTAACCACGGCGCCGATCAGCGGCCACGAAGCCTTGTCCTTGTATGTGAAGCACATCGAGGACGTTGTGGTTCGGTCCTTGGAGGAATGGTCCGCAATGGAAGAGATGGAATTCTTGACCGAGCTGCGGAAACTTTCTTTCACGCTCATCACTCACATCTTCTTGGGATCCAAGAGTGACTCTGTTATTGGCAAAATGGAGAAGCTCTATACTCACCTCAGCCATGGCTTCAGATCATCTGCCATCAACCTCCCTGGCTTTGCCTTCCACAAAGCCCTCAATGTAAGCTTACGATCAGTGGCGGATTTAGCATTTTGAGTGCAGTAATAATCGAAAAATAGTTAGCATAAGATAACATCAAAATACTAGTATTGTATAAAAAAGATAATAACTAATACTTATTACTAAATATGACGTCAAAATTTCATATTTTGAAAATGTTGTAAAACACTTTATTATCAACATAATAAAAAATATTTTTCTCGACGTATACGATATTCATTAGCCTGTCACTCGATTTCTTCTTCTTCTTATCAATTATTGTGGAGTCTCAAACCTTAAACAATAAATAAACTCAAAACTTAAATTGATAATAATCTTAAATTTTAAAATATTAATTTAAATTAAACTTTTGTCAAATTAAGAAATTGAAATGATAAAAAATATATAAAATAATTATGAAAAAAATTAAAATTTATAACTGTAACTAAATAAGGTTAAGAAGTTTGAAAAGTTATAATACAAATTATATTTTATATACTGAAAGGGAAGGAATATATGTGAAAATAATTCTGTTTTTTAATTCCAGGTGGGGCACTATTAATAAAATATATTGTTTTATGGTAAGAAAGGTAACACAAATATGTTTCTATAGAATTTGAGGGGGGCACGTGCCCCCCGGGTCCTTAATGGATCCGCCGCTGCTTACAATATCTAAACTTTTGGTCATAAATTTTGTCAGTAAAAACTAACCTGAAATATATGAAATGACAATTTTTCTTTTTAAATTTGAATTAACTTTTTTTTTTGACTAAAAGATGCAAGTTTTATTCTTTATCAAAGTAAAACATAGATGTGTATTAGTGAACAGACTCGGTGACCACAAGAAAATAACATACATTGAACATAAAATTCACCGTTCTTTTTAACCATTAATCATTACATACGGTTTTTTGAAAACAAACTTAGAGAATCACTGTTGGGGTACCCCGACGGCCGCCATAAAGACATAAATGAAAGGTGGGAGGTGAAAAAATGATACTGGAAGTCCCAGCCCAAAAGGATCAGGATTGTTGTTCCTTTTAATTTAGTTATTTTATTTTATTTTTCTATCAAATGTGCATAATATGGTATGAGAAATGACAATTTTTGCTTTTAAATTTGAATTAACGCATGCATATGACTTGGAAGACTGTTTCTTTTAATTTAGTTCATTTTTTTATCAAATGTGCGTAGTATTGTATCTTCCCTTATATTATTCATAAGGTTTCAATAAGTAAAGGTAAAATTGATATTTCTCTCTCCACTTAATAGTTAAATGGATCAAATGACTAACGGAATGAAATATTCTGTCTATTTTTACTAACGAAAGTTCGTGACCAAAAGTTTAGGTATCGTATAGTTTGTGACCAAAATATCAGGTATCGTAAATATAATTTTTAAGATCAGTACTTTTAAGGTTACTGTCTTTTGACCAAAACTATAATTGAGTCTTCAGTTGGTTCTCTAATATGGTGTACCTTTGTTTTCCTTCATCCAACACTGCAATATACTCATTTGATTGGTAATTATCCAGGCTAGAAAGAAGATTGTGAAGATCTTGCAAGGAGTGTTGGATGAAAGAAAGACGGACCACTATAAAACGTCAGGACGACAAGATATGGTAGATATGATGATGAGTACTGAAGATGAAGATGGTGGGAGACTCGAGGATGAAGATATTATCGATATCCTTCTCATCTACTTGTTTGCAGGACACGAAAGCTCGGCTCATTCCATAATGTGGGTCACTGTGTTCTTGCAAGAACACCCGGACTTCTTACAGAAAGCAAAGGTGATATCAGAATCTATCATGGTTTAGTGCCTTTTATTTAGGTCATTTTAAAATCAATGTTAAATCAATGGAAACTCGATCTCAAGCTCAGAGCATTAGTTTTCTTGAATCTCAACGTAGAAAAGAGGTTTGGGGACCCTTTGTCAATACAGGGACTTTGCTGAAGTATGGGACTGAAGACATAGTCCTTTCTTAGCGAGGTTCTAGTTTTGTTGTAGGGGTTTTTTCTGCTTTGGTTGACGTTCCCGTTAGTTCGGGTTTTTTCTGTTGTCTTTTTAGGATAATCTTTCGACAATCTTTTTTCCCCATCTTGGTGTAAAATATTTAATAAAAAAAAATCAATGCTAAAAATGTCTTGAATCGACAATGATTAAGGAAAACGTCTCAATGCTTTTACCAGGAAGAACAATTGGATATCGTGAAGAGGAGGCCGGCGGGACAGGTGGGATTGAGTCTTAAAGAGATCCGAGAAATGAGCTTTGCTAATAAGGTATCATATATTCATGTGTATGTTTCATTGTTCTTGAGATTATGTTTTGTGTTAACATTGATCTTCATGTTTTGGTTCATTCAGGCAATTGATGAAATGTTGCGGAAAATTAATACCTCCTTTGCAAGATTCAGACAAGCAACACACGATGTGATGGTCAATGGTAATTATAAGTTTGATTTCTTAGCTGTGAATCATTATTAGCTCGCATGTGTTCATTAGTTTTAAATATAGGCTCGTTATTGAAATAGGACTATTTAGTACAAATTGCCCTTATTATATATGATGGAGACGGTCTAGATCCGTAGAATCGTAGGAGATAAAAATGTGAATTTTTTACTTCTCGTGCTATTACAAATTTACAATGCGTGTTAACCGTATTACGCATGTTGATCACGAGGATGACACATTCATGTAAAGGTACCGAAACCTTACATTCAGACGAGTTGTAGCCAGCGACGGATTTAGTTTTTCCAGTGAGTGGGGCCACCAATTTTGTTTTTTTTGTTTTAAGCATATGAAGGTACTTTATTGATAAAAGATCAAAATACAGACACTAGCTTAGGATCGACCTTAAAAATATGAAGACAGACACTGAGACCTGAAATGAAAGGAAGAGACTGGAGTCGTGATCCATAGGCAACAAATGCTAACCCTATAATAATAAATCCGGAAAACCAGGGACATTTGACTAGAAGATCGTAAACATTTGGTAGGATATTAGGGTGTAGCACCGAGGTCCCATTAGCTGACTCGATCTAAAACTGCGTGTGGTGAAACATCTGATCCATTTGAGAGGATGACACGCAGTGAGGGAGAACACCAGATAATGGGGGAAGGGTCGTCGGGTTTCCACCGACGGTGGCAGGAACACACGTGGGGGATCTCCTGGTTAGGCAGGAGGTCCTGCATTGTCGCCACCTCGCTTGGTCCTCCATCTTCTAATAAGCGAGGCTGTGGTACCGAGTAGAGGCACACATGCTTCCAACACCAAGGATGTGCTCTCGAAATAGGCAAGAGGTCTTGTATCGTTGGGCCGACACTTTGTCGCCAGGAGCTAGAGAGACATACATTGGTGGGGACGAGGGGCACCCTCAAATTTTTAGTTCGCCCCGTTAAATCACTGTGGACGGCATCCTCTGGGGTTCCCAGCACCATCCCGGTCCTATGCAGTCCATGACCCCCGACGAGCTTTTTTTTCTCATGTCTCATCCTATGAGAGGGTCTCAGGAGCAGACATCTGGAAGGAGCGTCAGTTGTGTGGGTGGTGGACCGTATACGGGGGCTAGGCCGAGAGCCCCACCGAGGGGTCCATTTCTAGCATGTCGAGGGCTAAAAAGGATGCCCCAATGCTGCCTCCCTTTAGGAGAGGGCATCACAATTCATGTGTACCCGCGAGAGTTGGGGAAGGGCAAGTTAACAATGGGGTGGGGTGTGATGGCTAAGGCGGATCAGGGGGTCCCATCGGGATTGGGTATCTCGGTTTTTTCCATGTGTTGTTCGACAACTGTATTGCTGATGTAGATCAGAGGGAGGCGATCCAGTCCATCCAACCATGTCACGGTGGGTTGAGGCATATATGGTCGGTAGAGTGGGATCCCAATGAGCGATGGTGGTGGTGAGTTGGAGGTGGGCAAGGGGGAGCCCGGTCGTGATCCATAAGCATCCCGGGTACGACCAGTGGAACATCTGGTATACCTTCCGGCGAACTATGCAAGGGCATGGTGGCAGCCCCGTGTTGTTTTACGCATGAGGCATTGGGTTAAATCACTAGAGAGAGTAGATGGGAGGGTAGAGATTGATCGGTCATGTCGGTTACCTGATCTAAACACGGAGATAGTAGGGGTGGGCGATGTCGTCGTTTCTTCTTTCGGTCTAGCTTTATAAACTCCGTTAGTGGCGTCGGGGGCATGACCCTAAAGGGGGGCGCAGGCGGTGATAGGACGTGGGTGATAACTGCAAGAGTTTCGGCAAGTACCACGTGGTTGACTGGCGTCACGAGCTTGGCATCAGGAGTTAACATGATGGGACAGAGCACGAGGGCGGTGTGACAAGCATGTGACTGGTATTTCACGGAGTCAGTCACACTTAACATATTTTGATACATTTTGAGAACTAATTTCTCAAACTTGTTATAGTATAAGAAAGTTAATAGATATGGGTAATGATTTGAGAATCGACCAAAATACACCAGACTACATTGAGTTTTTCCTTTCTTTTACAGGTTATTTGATACCGAAAGGATGGAAGGTTCTGCTTTGGGTAAAAGCTGTTCATAATGATCCGGAAATTTACACAAACCCTAATCAATTTGATCCCACGAGATGGGAGGTAAAGTACACACAATTTGATTCTTACACTTTCATTCTCACTCTTTACTTCAAAGAACGGGATCTTTATAATATGCCTTTGTCGATAAAAAAACATTATTAAGATCAAAAATAGGCATATTCTGATCAGATCATGTTGGTTATGGTTTGATCTGAGAGCAGAACTTCAAGGGTAAAGTAGGATCTTTCCTTCCCTTTGGATTGGGAAGCAGGATGTGCCCGGGAGCCGATCTGGCCAGGCTCGAGATCTCCATTTTTCTTCACTACTTTCTCCTCAATTACAAGTGAGTTGTGTGTACTTGTGTGCTCCATTTTCATTCTAGAGCTCCATAGTTCATAAATCAATGTCACTTTCATGTGCAGCATCGAGCGTGTGAATCCAGAATGTCCAGTTCTACACTTGCCGGTTCCGAGGCCTGCAGACAATTGCCTTGCTAAGATCAACAAGCTCAATTAGTCTTGTGTTTTCATTCCATAGATTCAATAAAACAAAACACATGCCCACTTTGTGATAAATTTTTATTGAGGAATATTGTTTAATTAATATTATATAAAAATGATAAAATATTGTGTGCTTGTTTAGGGTCCTAATTCGATCATATGAAATGTTTAGGGTTAGTCGAGAGAGTTCTCGTTGTCTTTAGATTAGTCATGTGTGTAATTGTAAGTCGAATTCTCAATAACGTATTTTCTTTATTATGGCCCCGTCATTGCCCTAGTTCGCTTTTTCTTCTTGATTTCAAACACGTCCTTGAAATTGTGTCTCTGATTTTCATTGGACTTTAGTTTACATTCAGTAATTACTTTGCAAAAAAAATTTATTTCAGAAATAGTTTAAATAATGGATTAAAAAATCGTGTGCTTGTTCAGTTTCTCCTTTGGATACGAGAACTTAAACTTAAACCGAAAATACTAGTTGACATCGGTGCACTTGCCGTACCCATTTTTGAGTTAGTTCTCAAGGTGTGGCGCCTCTTATCCTGGAGGACATCTGCATGCACATCAATCCGACAACCCTCTCGTTCTCTCACATGCACATGTGGACGAGGGTCTTTGACCTTCCCTCGGGTGGCCTCACTTCCACCATGGGATTCTCCGTCAGAGAGGCTTGGGCGGTCTCGTGGACCTGGAGACCGATCAGTGGGGGCCAGTCGGGGAGTAACTCTCCGAGTCCGCCTTTAGAAACACATTGTCGGACCCCTTCGGCGCACCATTTATTTGAGAATCCCGAGGATCCCCTTCAATATGAGAGTTTTTTGGCCTTTTACCTTTAGTGTGGGTGCATCGGACACATAGACGTGAATTTTCCGCGGGGGCTGAGGACAGACAACTCCTCCGCACCCCGTTTCTCCGATTTGACTTGTCCTTGATGGTGGTAGAAGCTCCTAGCCTCGGGAGAGGCGTCCGCCGGGATTGGTCGGACCCAATTCCGTCTTGGGCCAATCCATCGCAGGCCATTCTGATACGACCACGACGACTAGAATGCCAACCAGGTCCCCCCCCCCCCCCCCCCCCCCCCCCCCCGCATTTTTTACCCTCTACCTAAGTGGTCGACGTATCGTTACTTGTGGAGCCCAGGGGAGCACTACCCGATAACCCTCGGGATAACACATGGCCTCCTGCACTAAGGCGGGGAGAAGTGTTAGCAGTGCATACGCACGAAAATGTAAATAGATCCCCATATTTTTTCCCTTGGAATAACCAAGTTTACTAGTTATAAGATAAACGTTTTTAATCTTTCTAGAACCATGTCTGGTCTTCTCTTTCTGTTTCCATAGTAAAATTCCATAATTTTTATGCTAAAAAATGTACAGGCCAAACTCACTAAACTATTTGTATTTAGCAAATAAGAATATTGAAATACGAGGGGTATTATTGGATGACTCAAACTAATATAGGTAAGAAATGAGTTTTTAAGAATTTTGAGAGAAAGTTAGTGAGAATTAAACAAAGCTATCCCCTCACAAAACAAACCTTACACCCGTACGTATTGTTGTTGCTGCCATCGATGGCCACTAAGCCTCCGGCTACGGGACTGTCGGTGGGGCTCCTCTCTCCCATGACCCGTGAAGACCGCTTCGGTTAAACCTACAAATATTTAAATATTAATGTTTGGAACATCGAGGTTGAAAAAAAAAATTGATTTTTGGATCGAGTGCAAAAGAGAAAAAGGGGGGAGAAGCTGTTTTAGGGCCAGGCTGAATTGGGCCAGCCAGTTGGACCGAGCCCAAACCGCACCTCATGCTCAGGCCCACGTCAAGCTCGGCCCAAGCCTTTGCTAACCCTAAGAGGGACTGTGCATCTCCTCATTTCAGTGCACATCTCCCGAGGCGTCGTTCTCTCCCTCGAGCTCGAGCTCATCTCTCTCCCTCTCTACCACTCGCTCTCTCGATAACCACCGCCGGCGAGCTCAGCTACCATTCCCGGTCACGAAGCAAGCCACACCGACGCGAGACGACGCAGCCAACAGCCGAGCCCGTGTCCGAAATCGAGCCCCGCCGTCGTCGCTGTCACGCGAACCAGATCGGTTTCGTCATCGCCGCCGGAGACCTCGAGCTGGTTCTCCTCTTCCGGGCTCGATTCACGCCACGCCGGAGACGGGAGAATAGAATCAGGTGAACGACGCTTCCGGCCGTTCTTTTCCCGGCTTCTCTCCTCTTCTCCGAGCTCCCCGTCGTCGCTGCCACCGTCTCCAGCGGTCTGAAACAAAACCCTCGCCGGAGAAAACCCTAGATCTCGCCCTCTTCCGTCTCCAACTTGAATAGACCCAGATGGGCCTTGGGCCAGAACCGAATCAAGCGAAACTCGGGCCTTGGGCCCAGGTTGGACTTCGGGCCGGATCAGGCCTCGGGCCAGGCCCAGGTTCCTGAACCGAGTCTGGACTCGGGTCCGGACTTGGGTTGGAGCCAGGTCTGGGTCGGGTTTGGGGCCGGGTTCCGGTCGGTCGTGGGTCAGGTCCGGGTCAGGGTTCTGGACCGGGTCGGATTCAGATCGGATTCGGGTCCGGGTTTCGGATTCGGGTCCGGGTTTCGGATTCGGGTCCGGGTTTCGGACTCGGGTCGGATCTGGGTCAGACAAATTTTAATTAATTAATTTACTAATTTAAACCATTTAAAATTAAAGGATTTAAAGGATTAAAGAGGGAAGATTCATCAGACTTAATTGATAAAATTAGAGGACTGTTACGGACTGAACCGGGACTGATTACCGTCCCTTTTTTTATATATTAAAACCAGGCTTTGACCTCGATCGTGGAGAAGACCGGAGGTAGGCCCGGACATCAGCAGCTAAGAGACGTAGCTATTGGTTCTTCTTGAGGTAGGGAAAGTAGCGAATACCGGTTTAATTACGGAAAGTTACTAGTATGCATGCTAGGTAATAATAAAACTAGAACGATCGTTTATATTATATAATAACCAGACGAGTCTTAGTAACATGTAGGATGTGATTCACTAGTTTAGACGCTTTCAATACTCTGGGAAATTGTTGTGCTGGTAGAATGGTCATGTCGAGCCTTAGGTTGTGTGCTGATTGAAATGCCTGATCTTGATTGAGATGCATGATGTGTGACTTAGTGTCGATAAGATTCAGAACCTAGTTATAACATATTCGGTGTAACATGTTGTTGCTATGTGTGGGCAAGTGTGCCGTGAATGTTTTGATGTGAAACTTTGGTTGTGATATGGTCAGGTGAGTGATAGACCGACGTGTCGTGTAATGGTGGTAAGATTGTGGGCTTGGTGAGCCGTGTTTGATCTGTGGCATTACGATGCGTGGTATTATCGTGACGTGTGTTCCAAGAGTTGTATTCTGGTAGGGTACCTGCACCGAGGGGGTGTACCGGTGTGGGGCAGTACCTAGACCGACGATGTGGTCCCACGTATGCGCGGTCTCCCGGTGGGTTATTCCGGTACGATGCCTACATGGAGGGGGTATTCCGGTGTAGGACATCTAGGCCGACAGTCGTGTTGGGCCTACGGGTTGTATTGGGCCTACGGGTCGTATTGGGCCTACGGGTCGTGTTGGGCCTACGGGTCGTGGTGGGCCTACGGGTCGTATTGGGCCTACGGGTCGTATTGGTCCTACGGGTCGTGGTGGGCCTACGGGTCGTATTGGGCCTACGGGTCGTGGTTGGCAGTAGGTGTCGTGTTCCTACCCCGATGATCTATGGTCCTTTGGGGACATTTCCGAGAGCTCCGATGATATGTGCCCCTTTAAGGATGTTTCCGGTAGCCTCGATGCATGTGTCTCCTCTGGACCGAGGGGTTGTCCGATATGATACTTGACTTTCCGGTTTGATTTGATGGAGTCGGGCTGTGCGCAGCCGGCGGAGTTCGGGGACTGCGGTACGGGACGTGTGCTGGTTGCTTTTGTGTGCGATACATGTGTTGTTTGGTTAATGTTTTATTGTTTGAAAGAGGTCGTTTGAGTGTGTTGTAAGTTTGGCTATGAACCCCGGATTGACAGTTAGTTATGTTGTACTAGTATGCCCTAATTGGACGGTTACTCGTGGTGGTGAGCCGATGTTCATTACCTTAACTACATTATCTACTGGGCGAAAGCTCACCCCTTACCTTGTTGTGTTTCAGGTGTTGAGCGGGACTTGTGCTAGCAGGACACAGCTGAGCTTGGGAGCTGGCGAGGGTCTTGTCTAGTAGGTCTAGAGACGTGCAGTTGTTTTGAACTAAACCTTGTGTACTGATTTTATGAGTTGTTAACTATCCCATTTTGATTTATTATCATATTTGAGATTTACCTATTTTAGTTTGTCCTTTTATTTAATTATTTTAAGATCGCGTCTCGAGTCCGGTCAAAATCGGATTTGGGGCGTGACAATTTGGTATCAGAGCCTGGTTGCAATTTGAAATGATTTTTCAAAACCTCGGACCGTACGTGAATTAGGTGGGTAGAGTTAGGTGGCTAAAGTCGTAGTGCTCGGTGACGCAAGTCGGAAATATCCTATGCGTGGAGTCGAAACGACAAGAGTCTCGATTGTTAAGTGGGTTGTTTAAGTTTTACCGTACTTGATTTGAACCTTAATCGTTGTTTTTATGTACACCTCAGTGGATCCGTGATGCCGATCGGTTGAGATCGAGGTTGGTTAACGAGCGATGCTCGGGCTGTTTATGACGTGTGGTTGTTTAATTACTAAGTGGGTTGTCGCCTTGGTCGGCCGTTGCTTGATTGATGAACTTGAATTGTTGACTTGGTCGATTGGTAATCGAGTAATTACAGAGACCCGAGTGGTGTACTTACGATGTTTTGCGTGGTGTGTATTTATGGTGTTGTGGTGTGCTTTATGTGCTGAACGTCGTGTGCAATTTGTTTATGGAATGTCCCGCTTAAGCGGATGGTTAATTTAATTTACGAACGGGTCATGCCCGATTTTCTGCAGAAACTGAAGTGTATGTACCATCACGATTCAGCTATAGGGGCCAATGTAGCTGGACGTGAATGGAGGGATATCGAGTGGTTACAACGTAATTCGGGGACGCCTGAATCGGGTTGTAACGACGAGAGATCAACACGAATGTTATGTTAGAAAGAGGAGGTGTTAAGAAATCAAAACTGAGTGTATGTTGTACTTTATGGAATTGCGGTGTGGTGTGAGCCGTGTCTTGTGTGACTTGGGTGTGAATACGCTGCTGAGTGTGAAATTGTGTGTAACCGCTACTTGTATATATGATATGTGTGACGCACTAGTATGCGAACTTCTCTACTGTGTGCTATTGTGTGACTATAATATACTTAGTATACTACTAGTACTTGTACCGTTGTTGTGGGCCGTGTGTGGCGCTAGTTATTCTAAGCGCGTCGTTCTTTTCGAGTTGGGAAACTGAACCTGTGCGTTATCCGTGCGGAGGATTTACGACATGGCACGAACTTACGTTTCACAAGGTACCAGGGGACAGCCCGCTAGAGGGCGAGGACGATCATCGATCGCTGGGTCGGCAGGGGCGACTAGTGCCCAGAGTGCGCCCGCGGAGGGGCACGAGAGGGCTGAGACAGCCCAGGCGGCAGCTCTGGAGGAGCTAACCCACACTGTTCAGGATTTGGTGGCAGCCCTTGCACAGAGAGAGACTACAGCTCCGACACCGGAGACTGTGCCTGCCGCCACTACAACTGTGACCATGAGGCCTAGCCAGGTTGACAGTCATATCGCTCAGGCACTGCGAGACTTCCGCAAGTTGGGCAGACCAGTGTATTCCGGGGAGCAAGACCCCGAGGCAGCCGAGAGGTGGCTGGAGCGGGTGACCCGCAACTTGGACACTTCTGGAGTTTTGGATGGCAGCAAGAGAGTGTCCTTTGCTGCATTTCAGCTGGATGGGGATGCTTATCATTGGTGGCAGCGCGAGCAAGCGCGCGTGGATGGGGACCTCGGAATCATTCCAGTCCCAGACACATCTGGGAGGGACGCGACATGCCGGATCAGTGGCTTCCGTCGCACCTGCTCCGACAGAGCGAGCATGTTTTCGGTGTGTGCAGCAGGGCCACACGATTCGAGATTGTCCGAGGGACAGACCTGATGGGAGGCAGAGTGCTGGGCCACCGCTATGTCATCAGTGCGGACGGCCTGGACACTTCGCGGCTAGGTGACCTGACCGAGTTGGGGAGATGTCGGCCCCACGACCCCTAGAAGTCGCAGACGGGGCAGTCGCCTCAGTTCCAGCAGCGTCAGGCTCAGACGCAGAGAGCGCCGTGGCAGGCAGCGAGCGCGCCAGCACCGAGGTAGAGGGATGTACAGCAGGTGGCACTTCCACCACCTCTGAGAGGCGGACCCCCGGCACGGCAGGGTCGGGTGTATGTTGTCGTCGATTCACGAGTGGAGAGACAGGGTTTCGATCATGAGATCGCTCATGGTTACGAGCACGTTTTGGATTAGAGGACATCGTGGAAATTGGGACTAGCGAGAGTCCGGGAGTTGTTTTGTTTTGACTTTAGAGACGCACTTTCTGTTTAAGACTTGTATTCGACTCTTTTTGGTTTATTACTGTTAGTTATTGGAACAGATTTTGAACGTTTGCATCGTTTAAGTCGCTAATCTGTTACTTCGTAGTTCGCGCCCAAGTTCGGCCAAGTACGAATGTTGGGACGGAATTAAGAACCGTGTACCTTGGCACGCTAGTTAAGGGTGCGGCGGTGCCGACTAGTGTCAGTCGTGAGTGAGAAGGCTAAGAGAACTGAATTGTGAGGTATCAAGCGTTCTCCGATTGTCATCAGCGACTAGTAATCGAGCGGCGAAGGACCGCAAAAATACCAGTACGCAGCCAGAACGGCCAGGGGAGATGACCGAGTGACGATGAGATCAGAGTGGCGCAGCGGAAGCGTGGTGGGCCCATAACCCACAGGCATCGCACTCTTCCGTTTTTATTTTCATTACACTTGATAAGACTTGGGGAATCTAAGAGTAGAACCCTGACGCGATCCTTGTGTCTTGACATCCCAGCTACGTGCGACGTGGTTTGACGAGTTTGTGCAGTGCATGGTAAAAGTGAGAGTACCTCACGAGGTAGCCGGAAGCCAATCGCTAAGTACGACTACCACCGCGTTTCCAGGCCAGTAACATTATGGCACTGTATGAAGCGTTGGATGGTAGGTCGGGTCAATGGCCCAAGTAGGGCACACTTGAGGATTAACAGTTGACCCTAGTGAGCCCGAGTTGCTCGAGAGGCAACTGAAGGGTCGCGTGGATTGTAAACGGTTGAGAACCGCACAGAGTTGACGTGGAAGCGCGAGGATAAGGTACGTACGAGGTATCCAAACCCGTTCGGACCCTGGGGAAATGATATTTGTGATGTCTTCAGTTTTGTGATTACTTTGGATGGAATGACTTGTAAATTGGCTCGATTGGTAGTACGTGAGCGAGTGACGATAAGCGCGAGATCACTGGTTGGGCAACCTTCGATGATTGATCATGATTGTATGTCACCTCTTGTGGAGTGTCGTCATAGTGAGGTGTGACGAGTTGGGTGTTTCGAGGTGCGCACGCCATCCGATAAGACGTTGATAAGTTGTACTGTCATTCCGAACCGAGCAGTAAGAGTAGGGTCCAATGTCAGGATGTTTGAGATTACGTGTTGGTACCTTGTGTTATCATGTGTGGTTGGTCGTGGCGTAACCACGTTTGGAGTCCGGTGACGATTGTCCGAGTAACGGGACGTGGGGCTTCTTTTGGTTGTTGTGTGCGCGATACTTGGTTAAGTGAAGTGAGTAGTCGAGGAGAAATGTCGGTGGGTTGGATCCGTTTTAAGTGTGTTGTGAGAATTTTTCCGGTACGACGCCTATACCGACGGACGGTTCTGGTATAGGATATCTCGACCAAGTTGCGTGTGCCAGTGCGACGTCTCTACCGACGGAGGATTCCGGTATCGACTAACGGGTTTAAGTTTTTTCGTGTGCATGAGAGATATTGGACTGGGAGTTTTTTGGACGTTCCCTGAGATAGGGTCAATTGGAGCGCGCTCGTTTTAAATTTCGAGGACGGAATTCTTTTAAGGGGGGTAGACTGTGAAGACCGCTCCGGTTAAACCTATAAATATTTAAATATTAATGTTTGGAACGTCGAGGTTGAAAAAACGAATTGATTTTTGGATCGAGTGCAAAAGAAAAAAAAGGGGAGAAGTTGTTTTAGGGTCAGGCTGAATTGGGCCAGCCAGTTGGACCGAGCCCAAACCGCACCTCACGCCCATGCCCACGTCAAGATCGGCCCATGCCTTTGCTAACCCTAAGAGGGACTATGCATCTCCTCATTTCAGTGCACATCTCCCGAGGCCCCGTTCTCTCCCTCAAGATCGAGCTCGTCTTTCTCCCTCTTTACCACTCGCTCTCTCGATAACCACGGTCGGCGAGCTCAGCTACCACTCCCCGTCACGAAGCAAGCCACATCGACGCGAGATGATGCAGCCACCGAGCCGAGCCCGTGTCCGGAATCGAGCCCCGCCGTCGTCGCTGTCACGCAAACCAGATTGGGTTCGCCATCGCCGCCGGAGACCTCGAGCTGGTTCTCCTCTTCCGGGCTCGATTCACGCCACGCCGGAGACGGGAGAATAGAATCAGGTGAACGACGCTTCCGGCCGTTCTTTTCCCGGCTTCTCTCCCCTTCTCCGAGCTCCGCGTCGTCGCTGCCACCGTCTCCGACGGTCTGAATCTAAACCCTCGCCGGAGCAAACCCTAGATCTCGCCCTCTTCCGTCTCCAGCTCGAATAGACCCATACGAGCCTTGGGCCAGAGCCGAATCAAGCGAAACTCGGGCCTTGGGCCCAGGTTGGACTTCGGGCCGGACCATGCCTCGGGCCAGGACCAGGTTCCTGAACCGGGTCTGGACTCGAGTCCGGACTTGGGTCGGAGCCGGGTCTGGGTCGGGTCTAGGGTCGGGTTCCGGTCGGTCCTGGGTCAGGTCCGGGTCAGGGTTCTGGACCGGGTCAGATCCGGGTCGGATTCGGGTCCGGGTTTCGGGCTCGGGTCGGATCCGGGTCAGACAGATTTTAATTAATTAATTTACTAATTTAAACCATTTAAAATTAAAGGATTAAAGAGGGAAGATTCATCAGACTTAATTGATAAAATTAGAGGACTGTTACGGACTGAACCGGGACTGATTACCGTCCCTTTTTTTATATATTAAAACCAGGCTTTGACCTCGATCGTGGAGAAGACCGGAGGTAGGCCCGGACATCAGCAGCTAAGAGACGTAGCTATTGGTTCTTCTTGAGGTAGGGAAAGTAGCGAATACCGGTTTAATTACGGAAAGTTACTAGTATGCATGCTAGGTAATAATAAAACTAGAACGATCGTTTATATTATATAATAACCAGACGAGTCTTAGTAACATGTAGGATGTGATTCACTAGTTTAGACGCTTTCAATACTCTGGGAAATTGTTGTGCTGGTAGAATGGTCATGTCGAGCCTTAGGTTGTGTGCTGATTGAAATGCCTGATCTTGATTGAGATGCATGATGTGTGACTTAGTGTCGATAAGATTCAGAACCTAGTTATAACATATTCGGTGTAACATGTTGTTGCTATGTGTGGGCAAGTGTGCCGTGAATGTTTTGATGTGAAACTTTGGTTGTGATATGGTCAGGTGAGTGATAGACCGACGTGTCGTGTAATGGTGGTAAGATTGTGGGCTTGGTGAGCCGTGTTTGATCTGTGGCATTACGATGCGTGGTATTATCGTGACGTGTGTTCCAAGAGTTGTATTCCGGTAGGGTACCTGCACCGAGGGGGTGTACCGGTGTGGGGCAGTACCTAGACCGACGACGTGGTCCCACGTATGCGCGGTCCCCCGGCGGGTTATTCCAGTACGATGCCTACATCGTGGGGGTATGCCGGTGTAGGACATCTAGGCCGACAGTCGTGTTGGGCCTACGGGTCGTATTGGGCCTACGGGTAGTGGTGGGCTTACGGGTCGTATTGGGCCTACGGGTCGTGTTGGGCCTATGGGTCGTGGTGGGCCTACAGGTCGTATTGGGCCTACGGGTCGTGGTTGGCACTAGGTGTCGTGTTCCTAACCCGATGATCTATGATCCTTTGGGGACATTTCCGAGAGCTCTGATGATATGTGTCCCTTTAAGGATGTTTCCGGTAGCCTAGACGCATGTGTCTCCTCTTGACCGAGGGGTTTTCCGATATGATACTTGACTTTCCGGTTTGATGTGATGGAGTCGGGCTGTGTACAACCGGCGTAGCTCGGGGACTGCGGTAAGGGACATGAGCTGGTTGTTTTTGTGTGCGATACATGTGTTGTTTGGTTAATGTTTTATTGTGTGAAAGAGGTCGTTTGAGTGTGTTGTAAGTTTGGCTATGAACCCTAGATTGACAGTTAGTTATGTTGTACTAGTATGCCCTAATTGGACGGTTACTCGTGGTGGTGAGCCGATGTTAATTACCTTAACTATTTTCTCTACTGGGCGAAAGCTCACCCCTTACCTTGTTGTGTTTCAAGTGTTGAGCCGGATTTGTGCTAGCAGGACACAACTGAGCTTGGGAGCTGGCGAGGGTCTTGTCTAGTAGGTCTAGAGACGTGCAATTGTTTTGAACTAAACTTTGTGTATTGATTTTATGAGTTGTTAACTATCCCGTTTTGATTTATTATCATATTTGAGATTTACCTATTTTAGTTTGTCCTTTTATTTAATTATTTTAAGCTCGCGTCTCGAGTCCGGTCAAAACCGGATTTGAGGCGTGACAACCTGCGCGCCGCCGTTTGTCGTCATCACTACCTTTCTCCTCCGACAGTCGTATCTGCCAATCGATCCCGTAGTTGTCCGGTCGGAGTTGCAGGCTCTCTGGCTGTAAAGACCGGGAAAATTTTATATTTAAATTATTAAATATTGACGTCCAGGTTGCAAACGAGTTTAACTTTGGATCGAAATCAAAAAGAAAAGAGAAGAAAGAAATTCAAAAAAAAATTAGGCTTAGGCCTGATCAGACTCGTTTTAGGTCGAGCCAGACCAGGCCCATTACGCACGCGCGCTCCTGGGCCGGCCCATGACATTGGCAACCCAGAAACCCTAGATTTTTAAGCTCATCCGCGTCGCTTCAGCGTCTTTGGCACGCACGCAAAACGAGGCGGCTCGTCTCTCTCTCGCGAACTCTCTCTCGCTCGAGCCTGAACCGAGTTCGCCGGAGCTCGTCCCGCCGTCCACGCCTTCTTCCTCCTTTTGCTTTCACCCACAGCTTCCCTGTTACAAAAAACCCAAACCCCTCGCCTTATTCTTCTTCCACTCCTTCTCCCTCGTCGATTCGAAACAGACCGCCGCCTCTCCTCGTTTGAAACCCTCGCCACACCAAACCCAGCACCGGTGAGTTCCTCTCTCACCCGTCTCACCTCCCTCACCATCATTTACCAGAGAATCGAGACCTCCGAGCTCGTTTCGGGGGTCGGACGTCACTGGAAAACGTCGTCGGAGCTTTCGAGCTCCAGATCTGGAGTTTTAGCTCAAGCGAGCGTCCCTGGTGAACGGATCTGGACAGAGGAGTCCGTCCAAGTGCCCTGACGACGTCCCCTACTCGCCGGAGCTCCCTGACGCCGTCACCGGAGGCGAGAACCCACTCCAAGCCTCTTCCTACCGCCGTCCGCCGTCGGAACCCTCGCCAGAGCCACATCCCTAGCCGCCCTTCGTTTCAGAACAGAGCTGTGAGGGTTGGGCCTCCAACTCGGGTGTTGGGCCTCGGGCCAGACAGCAACAGAAGACGACCTTGGGCCCAGTGTGGACTCGGGCCAGGCCCAGACATGGACATGGATTCAGACCCAGACTGGATCTGGACTCGGGTCGGGCTTGGATCCGGGTCGGATCCGGGTCAACCCGGCTTCAAATAAAAATATTTTTAAAATCAGATTAATTAAATGATTTAATTAATTTAAGGTGAAAAATTAAAGGATTAATTTAAACATCAGAGGACCTTTGGACAATTATCAGTATTGATTGGATATTTTATTTGTCAAACCTAGACTGGACTTCGCCCGAGAACTTGGGCTTGGACTCGTGAGAGGACGAAGAGTACACTAGTCGGACATCCGCAGCGAGAAGATTATTAGAGGAAGACCGCAAGGTAGGGAAAGTACTAACTCCTCGTGCATTTAAATATTTAGTATGCCTATTAGGGTTAATAAAATTGGAAAGGTCCTAGAATTGCATATAGGATGCGAATAACTAGAATAAATGTCTTTCAATTACTAATAAATGGACGCGTCTAGTAAGCATGCGTAGGATATGAATCACTAGTGTAACTCACTTTAAATACTTGGGAATTGATTTACTGGTAGAAAGGCCGAGATGAGCCCTAGGATTGATTGTGTTTGCCTCACATGCATTGGTTGCCTAGTTTGGATAAGCTAAGAGTCTAATACAACTAGATGATTCGAATGTCAACTTGGATGCTTGAATGCTTATTTGATCAAATGCTTGGATGAATGATTGCATGAGTAT
Organism: Erodium maritimum; assembly: GCA_963921825.1. Lineage (NCBI taxonomy): Eukaryota > Viridiplantae > Streptophyta > Magnoliopsida > Geraniales > Geraniaceae > Erodium > Erodium maritimum. Next base: position 67,434,986 of record OY997592.1, on the reverse strand, counting down.
TGAGTGTAATTGATTGTGCTAAATGGTACATGATCGGGTGAATGATAGACCGATGGAGTGCGATTGGTAAGTGTATCGGTAAGTGCAAGGTTATGTTGGTCCTTGTGGACGTGGTGATAGAATTGTGTTTTGCTAAGCTTGGTTGATCCATGATTGTGTAGTGTGTCATCATCTTGTGAGTCTTTAAGTTGGTTCTGTACCGGTATGGCACCCACGTTGCGGTGTGGGGTAGTGCCTGTAAGGTACCTACACCAAAGGGAATACTGGTGTGGGGTAGTACCTAAGCCGATGACTTGGTATACGGTATGGTACCCACACCGAAGGGATGCCGGTATGGGGTAGTATCATAGCCGGTGGATTGAACGGTATGGCACCCACGCTGCGGGTGGGGTAGTGCCTGCAAGGTACCCACACCAAAGGAATACTGGTGTGGGGTAGTACCTAAGCCGTTGACTTGGTATACGGTATGGTACCTACACCGAAGGAATTTCCGGTGTGGGGTAGTATCATAGCCGGTGGATTGGATCTTGCGGGGCATTGATTATTGGACTCTGCAGGGCATTGGTTATTGGACCCTGCGGGGCAATTGGATGGTTTACCCTGCGGGGGATGGTTACTGGTTAATTCACCCAAGTGTGTGCGTCCTGCGGGAGCACTACCTTGGTTCCCTATGACATATGGTCCTTTGGGGACGTTTCCGATAATCCCGACGATAAGCGCCCTCATGGGTTGTTACCGGTATTCTCGACGTTATACGTATTTGTGATGTCACGCGTCTCCTCTGGACCGAGGGAAAATCCGACATGACACAACGAGTATTGTGGATCGGAGGGTGGTGACTTCATATCCCACGGCATTAATTGGACGCCCTGTCTTCTAATGAATTTTAAAGAAATGCATTGATTCCCTTATTTTCCTATGATTATTGTTGACTCTTTGAAAGTGTTAAACACTCGGTTTACCTCCGTATTTCATCATCTTTTTAGTTTCTCGTCTTATTATGATTTGAATAAACTTGTGAACTCCTATTTATTAAATTGAAAGGTTGCCCTGGTTATGCATTTTCCCTACTGAGCGTAAGCTCACCCCTATCTATTTATGACTATTTTACAAGTTTGTGTGATGAGTAGTGGACTCGAGGCTCGAGAGCTTCTATGGGTCCGGGTGCTTGTACTCTAGAGACGTTTTGGTCGTATTTTTGGTCACGAATCTTTTGTTAAAGGATTTACTATGAGTTTTATGAACCTTTTGTTAAAGGATTTATTATGAGATTTATTTGAGATGTTTGGATCGAACTTAACTTGGCGATTTTATTGAAATTGATATGCTTTTATTGTTAAACTTTAAGTTATCTTCGAGTCACGTCTCGAGTCCGGTCTACACCGGATTTGGGGCGTGACACCGGCCAGATCTGCAGACCCTACATCTGATCCATCCTCCTCGTCGGCCACCTCCATCCCCCAGCTGTCTGTGCTCCGCCACCGGTCGTGGCCGCCGCCATCTCTGCCTCCTGTTCTCCTCCACTGGTTGTGGTCGTCGCCATCTCCGCCTCCCATCGCCCCTCATCTGCTACTTTCCCCTCCTCGTCGCCATCCCCGAGAAGGTCCTCCCCTTGCATTCCTCCGACTAGAACCTTTGTGTTATTAAAGAACAGTAAAACGTTTTGAGAGCTCTCTTTCACAAAGGAAAAAACCCTAACCACCACCACTAGCCACCATGTTTATCCTCATCGTTGCTTTCGCTGACCCACCTTCCTCGGTTCATCATTCTCTCAAGCGAAGAGGCTTCAGAGAACAACGATTGGAAAACGAGCGGGAGATAACCAAACAAATGGATTTGGGATCTGGGGGGCGGGACAGTAAGGGGAAGCGTTCTTCCTCGACATCCTAACACAGGGAGAAAGAAAAGAGGTTACCGCTGCAGGATACTCTAGGTTAATGTTTTCTACTTCAATAAGGAGCCTTCTGGTTCGCCATTTAGGTTAATAGTTTGGTTTCGTTTGATGTATTGTATTAGGATTTGGATTTTAGGTCGTTTATGTTTTCGTCTGTTCTGTTACTTTGAGATGTCGGTAAGGGGATGTCCAGAGTTTTCTTCTGTGATGCAAAGCGAACTTTTTCGACGAGTCCATAAGCGTTGGGCAGACTACGGTCGGACCGGACAAATATCAGGAACCTAGTGCTTTTACACCCTACGCCCTAATTAGTAAGGCTTGGTTATTGCATTAATGCACTTTCTCGGGATACCCGTTTCAAAAAAAATTGAGAGGGCACGTGCCTTCTGGACATCGCATGCATCTGCTACTGGCGTGTATAATTAAAGACTAAAACCAACGACTTAGTATGGGTGATTGGTGGCAGATCCAAAAGGTTTTAGGGTATGCCTTGGCATATCTCAAACATATAGACATGCAGTGTAGTGGTAAGAGCTCTCTCAATCTCCTAAGCAACTAGGTTTCAATTCCCTATGAGAATTTATTTTTATTTTACTTTTTGTGCTTGTAATAGTCAATGTTTAGGTATTTTGCTGAATTTTTTGTTTGAGTTCATAAAAATATACTTTTGGCATTTTAAAATTCTGGTCTTTTTTTTTTTCAAATTGAATATCTAAACTTAAAAATACTAAAATCTCTCACCTTTCTTTCCTAAACCCGACTGTCCTTTGCAATTCTTCTTCAAATTCATTCTAAAATTTCTCATCCATTTCATCTCCTTCTAGATTTGTAAGAGCTCCAACTCATATCCAGAAGTTTTTGTAATTCACGACACCTTTTAAACCTATATGGAATGTTAAGTCTCTTTATATATTTATGTGAATACGTAAGTAAGAGATAACTTAGTTAACATTATGTTTTGTTATTAACCGTGGTTATCGAAAGTATTGAGCGAGTGTTTTTCGATATGGATTTTGTGAACTATAAGTTGAGAAACAAAACATCTAATACATGACTTAATGAATGATTAGTGACTTTAATAGAGAAGAAAGTGTTTAATACACTCGATAATCTATATATCATATGAATAAGTGGAGAGTACAATTACATTTGGACTAGAATGTCATATTTACCGTTGAATTGTAATTTAAAATGTAATATATTTGATTATGTAATAGTCATGTATTTTAATATTGTTAATTCTTTTTTATATTTACTAATTGTCGCCTGCATACCCTAAAAATAATTCCTGAATCCGCCTCTCAGTTTTAGGGCCGGCCCAATGATTATTGGGGCCTAAAGTGAGAATTAATCGATGTCTTTTTCTTTCTTTATGAAAGATTATAATATAAAAAATAAGTAAACATGTTCGTATAGAAAGATTATACTAGATGATATTGAACGAATGAGCTTCATCATCTACTTAAAACACTCAGAATCTAAAATGAACGATGAAGATTAATTTCTAACAAGACAGCCTCTATGGATAAGATGGACTGTCTAGAATTCTATACAAAAATTTAAGGATTCACATTTATCTATAAATACGATACATTCATGTCAAGTTAAAATATGATAGGTTCAAGACAATTCTAGAAATTTCCATATTTAAAATCTTTTCTAGACAATTTATAGTGTATATTAGTAACCCCAATTTTCAATATTGTCAAACACAATGAGACTCATGTTGTTAGCCCATGAGCTCCATGGATTATTCTTCGATAAACGCTTTTTTTACCAAACATATTCGTACAAAAACAAGACATTCTAGCAATGGTTGTTAATATATACATATCTTGTTTCCTTTCTAATAAGAGAATACTGATATTCTTTAAAATTAATCTTTAGATGCATAGTTTCATTATTTGAATGTCTTAAAAATTGGTTTATAAAATATGAAGGGAAGTATGAGATATCAAATCAAATATTTAGTGGATTTCTCGTATGTTTGTTTTGCATTCTTTTTGCTCTAATCAGACATCTATATCAAATATTGGATTGTTTTTCCAATTTTGATAGCTTACTTTTCCAGATTATGTTGGTTTGAGCATTTCCGTAATGAAGTTGATAAATTGATTGTCATTCGTCAAACAAGTAATATAGTGCATTGATATAAATACCCGCGCTTCTTTTTTGATGCGTTCCATTTTTTTAATCTCTATTCTTAATTCACTGATCATTGATAAATGGAACTTGTATGTTTTGTTATTAGAAGTCTAATATTTTTGTTTAATTAAATTTGATCAAATAATAACATATCTTTAATTTTATGGGTCTTTTTTATCCGATGCCTTAAACGTCTTCTTATTTATTTTACGGGGCCTTTTCTGATCGGTGACCTTAAACGATTGCTTAACTCGCTTAAAGCTTAAGCCGGCTCTGCTCAGCGTGACGTGTCATCCACAATACTGTGCACCTTGAGGTGTACTCAAACAGCTGGTTTGGATTCAATGCAAGGGAAAATATAAAAGAGATTGAAGCAAACAAACATAAGAGCTTGTAGTTTTGTGACGAGGAACTTGAAAACGTGTGATGAAACCTTAAGAAACAGTTAAGTCACAGAACAAACACAACAACAACGACAACAACAGCATTAACACATTTACCCCACCAATTCTAGTGAGCAGCATCTTCTTCCTCACAGAACTGTGTGTACTTTTTCGAGTCCATCAAGGACTCGAGCTCCGAGGGATCGCTGGGCTTCACTTTGATCATCCATCCTCCTTCATACGGGCTCGAGTTGATCTTCACCAAAAATTAAAGTTACACAATCATAAACCTTGAAAAGAATCAAAAGGGCATTGAAAATGAAATGGGTATGTGAACTTACAGCTCCAGGTCCTTCGGTGAGTTGTGTGTTAACCTCAACAACTTCACCAGAGATGGGTGAATTGACATCACTTGTTGCTTTTACACTCTCAACGGCTCCAAACCCGCTTCCTTTTGTCACTGCAGTACCAGGTTCCGGCAGCTCCACAAACACCACCTCTCCAAGATGATCCTTTAATTTTAACACATCTCAATACAACAAGGCAAGACTTTGCAATGCAGGGCAAATTGAGGGTGAATCGACGAAAAAGATGGTTTTTTGCGAATAGCCCAGTTATGGGGTGAAGGATTCATCATTCCGCTCAATTCACCTATTTACTGAATTCGTATATTTTATGGTCGCTTATTACACAACATGTGACTATTCGTCTGAATTTGCCTGACTAACAGCCTCCAACGGAGACCTAGCCCCAGTAAACTAATCCCATTGGGGATGCTTCTTCTTTTATCATATAAGTTTCAAGCCACAATCTTTTATTGCTATTACCAAAAAAAAATGTTTTTTTTTCTTGTACATGCGGTTAAGGTACAATGAAATTGCTTAGCATTCTTAAAGTTTTCACTAGCGTTGAACAACCAAATCTAAATCGAGATCATACATGAGTCAAATCCAAATCTAAGTGAATAATAATAACCTGAGCATGGTCAGTGATGCCAACTGTAGCAACACCTCCTTCATGCTTCACCCATTCATGTGAAGTTGCATACTTCAATCCATCCAGAACTGTGAAAATCAATAACACATAACCCAAATTAATTTGATTTCTGTTTTGTTCTTGTATTGAAGATGAAACTGGGAATGAAGAGAGAGTACCAGTAGAGAAGCATCTGGAGAGAGAGAATGCTGAAGGGTAGAGATGAGGTCTGGTGGAGGCTGTGGAGAGCTTCAGTGCATTAGCTGTAGAAGAAGCCCACATTCTCAGAGCCATTTTATCTTCTTCTTCTTCTTCTGAACAAAAGTATTTGATTGGCACCAGAAGCAAAGGCAAATATATCACACAAAGGAAGAGGAATGAGGAATGGGGTGGGTTCTTATTATCCTTGGATGGATGGTGGAGAACTCAAGCCTCATCCCCTTGCTAAAAGGCTTAAGCCAAGGCCTGGCCAAGTAATATTCTCATCATCTCTTTTTGTGTCGGTTAAAACAAAACGTAATAACTGATCGGTAAATATCTCGAAAATTCAGATTTATTGTTGTTTAAGAGCATAGTGACGTCCAATATATACCATGATTCATTAGTTGTAACGAATAGAAAGGAATTAAGATTTATATTACCATCGATCTTAAACCGGGTTTTAGAGAAAAAAAATGGTTTTTTATTTTATATTACTGTCACTAATGTGATTCGAACCCTTGATCATCTGGTCCATAAATGAGCACTTGGAAGCACAGACAAATTATCATCATGGTTTTCACTTTGCTTTTGCAGAGATGGACCACCACTGTACACTGAGCTTTTTTTGGGTCTAAATGGGCCTCTGGGCCCGGCCCATGTTTAGGAACAGTCCTATTTGGGTTAAGGCTTGAAACCCCATTGACGAGGGGAGATCACAGAGGTTGAGGTGAGGGAGAGAAGATCTGAGAATCGGCGTTTCTGTGATTGTCACTGCTTGATGGTCATAGCGATGAGGGAGATTTCTGAAGAAACCGTTTCCAATTCCGGTTTCATCGGCGGCGGTGGTGTAAATTTTGGGGGAGAATCGAAGGTAGAGATCGTCGTCAAAACGATTGGCCCAACCCGTCCCTCTCGTCTTCAGGTTCCTTCTCCGATTAAAGTACGTCTCAGCTTCTTCTCCTTCTTCTCTCTCTTGATTGTGTTCGTTTCTGGATTTTTGGAGCTTTTCCTGTTCGATGTTTTCTGCTAAGCGAAAATCCCAAACCCAGGTCATTCCATTAGCAGTTTTGATTTTTTTTTTCTTCGTCTTGTTGAATTCATGTTTTCAATCAACACTTCTGTGCACATTTAGAGTAAAATTGAAGAAATAAACCATATGAAAATCAAAATCCTAGGAAATTAAAAAAAATGGCACCCTTGTGTTTGGCTACATTGATCTCACATTGTCAGGGTCTATCTAGTGGCACCAAATATACCTCTATATTGCTGAGGAAAATAGTTTAGTTGGGTTCCAATCAATATTTTGTTTTGAGCTCTTAGGTTCCTACATTTTACCATCTTAGTTTGTTATGTCTTCATCACTTAAGCCAAAATGAGCTGAGCAAATTTTAGTTTTCATGTCTTATGGTGTGCTTTTTGTTTGATTTCTTTTTTCTTTCTTTTCTTACTTGCAATTAGGTACATTACCTTAGAAAATTGGTAGCAGCAAATGGTCATTTTCCAGTTGAGAATCTAAGCCTAGTTCTTCGAGGCAATGTATTGCAAGACACTAAGAATGGACAAGATGCGGACATCCGGCTCAGTGATGGCGGTATAGTACTTACTGATATTATTGCTTGAATAATTAGCATTACATTTAGTTTTTCTCTATTGGCGATTATCATAGTAGACCCTCGAACAAGTCTTTCATGGTCTCCTAGAAATCTGTCTGCACATTTCTTGTTGTAAAAACCATGATGATAATTTAGTAGAAATCTGTCTCAGCATAGTTTTTCTCTATTGGCGATTATCATAGTGGCACCAAATAATCTTGTTATGATGTCAAGTCATGAGTTCTGATAAAGTACTGTAGATTAAAAGAATAGTGCAAGAGTTATTTATCTTTTTCTGACGATCAAGGTAAAAGTTATATATTTTAGTAGTATGTCATTTCATGTGTGAAATAATTTGAATGACAGTAATTCCTACAGATTAGATTCTCAGTGGTACTATTGCATTGTTACTATTTTATTCTATTCGTGTTTATGATTTTGGCTGTCCTATGGATATGTAGTTGTGAAAATTTATATCCAGCCCTTGTCTTGAGATGGACTTCTCCCTATATCATCTTTGTTTATTAATTTGTCGGTAATTTCTGGTTTGTTTTGTAGATAATCTAATTGCTGCTGTAAAACCAAAGGTGCCAGTTAGAAGCCTTCAGGACAGGTTTGATGATGATGACGATGATGATCTGGTATGTTGAAGTACTTTGACCAAACTCAAGTTCTCATTATTCACAAAGGCTTCTTAGTTGACTTTTTTGCTAACTTTGAATTTTTAGAAGTTTGAACTTCCACACTCAGCGAGTCATTGGAAGAGGAAGCTTTACTCTTTCTTACATGACAAGTTAAAGCTTCCTGGTTAGCATCTTATTCCCTCATACTCCAATTAAGAATAAAATTTTTGTGATAAACTGATAGATTATGTTTCTTGGGTAGGTATTCTTTTGATGGCATTATTCTCTCTCAGTGTGAAGATGTGGGTTGCTATCATCTTGTGGTTTATCTTTGCACCTGTTGCCTATAGATGGGATGTTGGACCATTATATGTGAGTTGGCTTCTATTATCTGTTAGTTACTTGTCTAAACTATCTGGAACCTATACCCTGATTCAAAAATTCTTCCACGTTACATATTGAGATAATAGCAAAATAGTAACCCTATACGATCGACTTTTTTGTAGGTCGGTACCTTTATCTTCAAATGGTTGCGGGTTGTGGTATTAAATTGTTATTTTAATACATTTTGTGTCAAATTATTTTGAAATGGCAAATTTTCCCTTGAAAAGTTCAATTAAAAAATAAAAACAAAAAGTCCCAAATTTGATCAACTCTATTCGTTAGTAGGATGAAAATTTTAATTGTGGTAGTTAGAATTTGAAAAGAAAATTAATTTTGTGTTTCTACTTTTTATTATTAACTTAAAATTTCTATGGTAAAATCGTCATTTTGGAATAAATTGACACAAAGTGCAACAAATTATAAGTTGAGGACCACAACCCTTAACGATTTGAAGATAAGGGTACCAGCCTGGAATTTTTTTTAGTTCATGGTACTTTTTTGCCATTATCCCATATTTAGTGTTGATATTGAAGTGAACAAATGTGTTTCCAGATACTTGGTACAGGTTTTTCTATTGTTCTGCTGAACCTTGGGAATAGACAACCTGGTGATATGAGGTAAGATAAATGTCTTTGACCCCAGCTAATTTGGACATGACATTTCTATTTAACAATAACTTGATGCTCACTATTCTTGTTTTATATGTAGATGTTACTTATGTTTTCAATTTGTGAAATGTTCTGTTATCATTATCATCTTGCACAAATTCTTCGGAGAAATCTTATCTTTCTGGTTTATCGAATCCATGCAGTGCCTACTCTATCTTCAATGAAGACTTCAGAGAGCTTCCAGGTACTCTGAATGCAGATAGGCTAGACAGAGACATAAGGGCTGGTCAGTTTTGAGTTTGGAGCGTACAGTTTTTGATCGTCGTATGATGATGATGTGTCATGTATGTGTATCTACGTGTTTATGTACCATTTGACTTATTTTGAAGGGAAAATTTTGTTAACTGTATCAATGGCTCACATCTCAGCGATGATAATTGATGTACAGAAATATTTGGGATAATTGCAAAAAATAAATACTTTAGGTATTCACTTTTTGCAACTTGTAGCTCTCTTCTTTGCTAATTGTTAAAAAGTGTCATGAACTTGTCTTTTTGTTGCGATTTGTATGAATTTGTTTCAAAATGACATTTTATTCCTTAATAATTTGCTGCAACTGACAATGGGCCGAAAGCCCAACAATTTTTTTGTGCCAGGAACAAAACCTTGCTTTCTGTTTTGGTCTTTGAGTTTCTATCTTCTTTTTAGTATAATAAAGATTAAAGATGAAATACTACTAAATTGAGCTAAAGGAAAACAATTCCGACAAGCAGATGACTTTGTTTCAAAGGAATAGGGCCCACGTAGATCAGGACCGTGTCCTCGGTCGTTGACCAACCAATTCATTAAAAGTGGGCCCACCAACTCCTCCCAACCAACCAGCCTACCGCTACTGCTACTTGGAGTAAAGTAAGTAACTAATCTTTATTTCCACTCTTTTAACTATAATTGAACGAACCAACTAATTAATTTCGGATTAGTCTTAAAACCTCAGTTAACCCGAAACACGTTGTTTCGTTCCCACTTCATTGTTTCCTAATCCACATCCCCTTGTGCCCCTAGCCCATGACCACTCTCGACTGAGGAGAGCGTGACGCGCGTGCCTCTCTGTCTCCTTTAAGATTTGCAGTTAGTTGGTTGAGCTGGGCTGCGGTTCGGTTGCTCATATATAAGACTCACGCGTCCTTTACGTGATGTCCTCAAGTGTGGTAGCTTGGACCTACTCAGCTTCGATCATAATTTTGTAGATTTTTGTTATGGTTTATGAGAGTATTCGTGAGCGAATATTTATCAATGAAAAGATATTTTTACTCGTTAATATATATGTAAATTTAGATTTTTGTGATCTACACTATCTATAACGTATGAATGTTTGGCTGATTCCATTTGCACTAGTATGCAATTGCAAGTTGATTGAGTCAGATCCACATGTATATCAAACCCTAAGATAAAAATTATTTTAGATTAAATTAAAGTTCTCCACGAATTTATCTACCATAATATGCCATCTCCTATATTGATGCGGATCAATAAAATCTGAGATCTGCTATCAATTTATTCATATACGGATGAATATGAGATGGTAAGCAGTCGAAACAATTCATCGAATGTTTTTTAACTAACACGTGTTAATTTTTTTTATAAATAATATGGTTTTACAACCTTTTAACTTTCACAATTTTTGCACAAAAAGTGAAATCTATTGAGAACTCCGCTTACCATCTATATTATACAATCAGTATTCTAGGTTAAACACTCATTCTTTTCCAACGCACATAATCTCGTGAAGGTGAAGTTGTAATTTCTTCATACTCATATAAGAATTACGTAAACAAATAATACCAAAATCAACAGTTTCTCTGAGTTGATAAATTTCTTGTATCCAGGTAATGTATGTGGTGATAAAAGTTTTGAATATAATTGATAATAATTATGTTCCGTGTTGATAAATATTTCTAGCTCATAAATATTTTAGTACATTTGATAAATGTTTTGATTACCATTGATAAAAGTAGTGTTATAAGATGATATATTTTTTATATACCTATAAGGCAGTTTTATCTGTAGTTTTTTACTTATAAAGTCAACAAGTCAATATCTATCAATTTTACACGTTATTCATCCATTCATCAAATGAAAAGATTGATTGATTCTCGTTATTCTTATATCAAAGAATGGTTCTCAATGAATTTCTCTTCCTTTCACACAATTATTTTTTAATGGTTTAAATACTTTAGATTTTAGTTTGCTTGGTCAATTTATCTAACGAAATATTTGTGTAGTTACTTTTTACATAATAGATAATCATGTAGATTAAAAAGTGTGGTTGTCTCTCGCTCTCTCACATATCACACGACGACTAGAGGTTTTTGCTTTCATGGATGTTGCGGTGGTCTTGACAATAAGGAAGATTGGTACGTAGGCCAAGACGATGCGGGGGACTTGGAAGTTGGATCGGCGACAAGACTTCTTCACCATGTTGTGGTGGCAGGCATGCTATTTACAATGATAACATGGGGTTGCAAAGGACATCATGGTTCCCGGATCCCCAAAGTTTCTTGTTCCTCTCTTCAATCTAACATGGCGGCTAGGGCTTGGTATATGTAAAGGTCTAGAGACGGTTTAAACAACAATCAGGAGAATGTTTCGACATTTAGGGCTTAGACCTTAAGTGATCGAGCACCTGACATGCAGCTTTCCACCTGACGTAGTGGTGCGGTTTTGCAACACGGTGGTGGTGTGACCGCTAGTAGTCCCAATAACGTGACTCCTCATGGATACGCTGGTGCGACTCTTCATTGTCGCGGTGACATAATTTTTTCTCTTACCGTTATGGATATATACCTCGATACGCTTTGAATGCATGGCAACACATCGCTACATTTTTGCGAACTAAGCGTCGTTTTTCACTTAGAATGGGCAATATGCCGAGTTTGATTAGGGGATACGGTTTTACATGCACACTATGAAAGGAAGAGATTGGAGCTTGAGCCATTAACTTCGAGCCCCGTAGTTCTGCCAGACGAGCCGATGGATAAGGATATAGTAATGGTGCAATAGATGAGGGACGAGATGCACACTAGCCTATCCAAATGATGGGTACAGAGACAGGTGGTTGGGTTGATACCTTCCAACCACCATATCATTGGTGATACGGATACCATCAAGTATTTATTTTACTCTTGTCAAGTTCGTTTGTTTGCAACACACGACTATTCTACGAAGCATCACACTTATTTGAGAGAGGATGCCAAATAGGAGAACATTCAAATTGCACCACACTAGCTTATCATGAACAATCACTGAACCTCCTGTCGAATCATCCAACGAATATCCCACGGTGGTTTTCACTCACTGAGCCACGTACAAACATTAGATGATCTCCGACAACTTAATTACACCTTACTGTCCTTCAGTGGGAAGGCCAGACCAAACCTTCGTTAAGATCACCTTGAGTATCCTAGAATAGATGTCACTTTTTCAACGATGCTCATACCAAATTTGATCTCCTACTTTTTTTGTTAAAAAATAATAGGGTAAACTACAAACACCTACCCCAAGCTTGTAGCGTTTAACTGATATCTACCATAAAGTTTTTTTTAACTGATACCTACTCAGATGTTTAGTTATATAACAAATAGTGCAAGCCGTCAGCTAAAATGACGAAAATACCCTCAACTATACTTAAATAATTATTAAAAAAATCACTTTTGTTATATATATATATATACTTATTAAATCACTTTAGTTTTATTTAAAAAATCACTAAGGACATTTTCGTCATTTTAGCTGACGACTTGAGCTATTTGTTATATAACAAAACATTTGAGTAGGTATCAGTTAAAAAAAATCTTTAGGATAGATCTCAATTAAACACTACAAGTTTTTTGTATTTTACCCAAAATAATATTCTCTTTTAGTTTTTCAATTATATTTTTTTAGATTTCATAGCTTGTAATCCCCAAATAACATAACTTTCGGGTCCTTTTCTCTATTAGTATGAGGGTAAACTTCATCTCACTACCTTAAAAATACTTGTGTTTCGTTTCACTACCCTAACCAAACTTTGTTGCACCTCACTACCCTAACGAAACTTTTAGTTGCACTTTCATACCCGCCGTCAACTTGACATCCAGTTTTGGATGGAAAATGATAAAAAGTCTAAAATACCCCTCACTAACACTCAAATTTTCAAAAGCATGCCATTGGTTTTCAAAAATTCTTTTTATTTATTTATTTAATATAAATCGGTTTTTATTTTAAAAAAATCAGTTTATTCTTAAAAAAATCAGATTTTATTTTATTAAAAATACTGATTTTTTAAAAATAAAATAAGATTTTATAAAATAAAATTTTATTTTAAAAAATAAAATCTGATTTTTTTTAAATAAAGGCTAATTTTTTTACAATAAAATCTTATTTTTTAAAAAAAAAACTAAAATTTTGAAAATAAAATCTGATTTTTTTTTAAATAAAATATTAATTTTTGAAATAAAAAATAATTTTAAAAAATAAAATCTGATTTTTTAAGAATAAACTGATTTTTTTAAAATAAAAACCGATTTATATAAAATAAATAAATAAAAAGAATTTTTGAAAATCAATGGCATGCTTTTGAAAATTTGAGTGTTAGTGAGAGATATTTTGGACTTTTTACCATTTTTCATCCAAAAATGGATGTCCAGTTGACGGTGGGTATGAAAGTGCAATTAAAAGTTTTGTTAGTGTAGTGAGGTGCAACAAAGTTTGGTTAGGGTAGTGAGACGAAACGCAAGTATTTTTAGGATAGTGAGGTGAAGTTTATCCTTAGTATAATGACTATTTCAAAATAAAAACTATCACTTACATTATCTAGATCTTGAGATTAAAGTCTTTTTTTATTAAAAAGATAATTTAGAATTCAAATAAGTTGCCGCTAAAAAAAGAAGAATTGGTAGGGAGTATTTGAACTTTCGAATGTAACACTCACATAGAACGCGTGAAAACGACACGCCCTTTTGTAGTTTCCTTCACAACAAACTCTTTGACTTGCAGAGAAAACTTCCCGCCTTCACATGCAAAATCCTCCTCCTCCTTTCTCTCCTTTTCTTTTTCCTCTTTTATTTTATTTTAACTATTTATTCGAAATAAAATAAATAGATATTCTTGTTTATCTTACTCAATAGTTAAAGTGTGTTTTGTTGACTAACTCGGAAAAGCTCCCATTACGACTTCCCATAAATAATTAATAATCAATAATTATCCCTCTTCCCAGAATTATTATTTTCCTTATTTTGGGACTCCAATTTAATATTATTATTATTTATCAAACACAAAATAATTATATTATTGGATTGCGACAAACGATGTGTGAAGAGGAATTCGTACCCATTGACTAAGCAGATACCATACTATCACATACGGACACACCCACGCTTCTCTCCCCTACCTTCCTCCTAGATTCGATCCCCACCGTCCATTTTTTTGATTGATTTACTGTTGGTGACGTGGCAGAAGCACGAAAGATATCCGACCGAGATCCGTGAAGAGGAGTGATTGCGATGTATGACTGCTTTTGGGGGTTGGGCCTATCTAAGTCAAACCCATCCATTCTTGGCCCATTTATTCTCCAATCATACCTCTCGCATTGACATATTTACCCTTACCATTTATTTTTAAATAGTATTTATTAACAAAAAAAACCATGCAATAAATGTATTCACGGTGATGAAGTGTTTTAATTGTGTTCCATCCAACTTTTTAAATATAGTATTCGAAGTTTTAATGTCTATTTAAAGTAGGTGTCTATATATGAACAAAATTTAAATTCTGCAGTATATAATTTATTTCACAATGATGGTCATTTATTAGATTATTTAATAAAGTCGACTGTTGTATAGTGGAGCCGAAAATCATTTATGAAATTGAACCAACAAATTGAATGGAGATTCAAAAAAAAAAGCTCATGGAATTGGCATGGGTAAAATGGTCAATTCACAATCGTCCTAGCTTTGTAGAGAATCAGTAGGTTTTTGTTGGGCTTGGAGATCGGGCCCGGAAGAAAAAAGTGCAACGCACCATAACAATGAAAAGGACAAAAGCACCCCTACAGTTTCCAACATTGACCCCGAGGACACCTCCTGACTGGCTTGTCATTTTTCAAAACTGACATGACTAAAATTGTCAAAGCAAACAAAATCACTCCCGGTGGGCCCCACCTTGTTTACGTGGCGTCCTACGTGTCGGGTTTATATTAAATATTAAAAACACAGTAGATTGAAGATCGGGACACAGGCTCAGTAACTGATGGTTTGAGGGATGAGATCGAACGGCTGTATCGGAATGAGATGGCCCACAGTGAGTTGGCATAGATGTAAGGTGGGCCGTTGATTTGGGTTTGGTACACGTGGGTGAAATCGGGAGGTTTGAGGGTGGGTAACTGATATGGGGGCAATTGTAGAGGATCTAAATACAAAATGGTGTATAAAAATGGTAGAGAGAGACAGGGACAGAGACAGAGGTTCCCTCTCTATATTTTTATAAGTAAAAAAAAAAGTCTCCACAACAAAAGTATATAAACACTGACAGTCTCTCTCTCGTTTCTCTGATTTCTCTTTCCTTTCTATTTTTCTCTCTCTTTTATTTTTTTTATTTTTTTTTCAACTCTGCCGGAAAATTGGTTTCGGATTTTCTAGGTAACCAAACAGGGAGTGAATCAAATGTGATGGGAAGTGGATTCTCGAGCCTCGTTCCCTGTTTGAGGCCGCCGTCGGGAAGCCACAACCCGCCGGAGCAGCAGCAACAGGACCTGATCTTCTCGGCGTCAGAGCCGTTGGATGAAACCCTAGGCCATTCCTTCTGCTACGTCCGATCCTCGAACCGCTTCCTCTCCCCGACCAACTCCGACCGCTTCCTCTCTCCGACTCAGTCCCTCCGGTTCGACGATCCGGTTCCCAAGTCCCGGCCGGGAGCTGAGACCGGGGGGTTCAGGGCCATTTCCGGAGCTTCGGTCTGTGCTAATACTTCGACTCCTCGAACGGTGCTGCAGCTTGACAATATTTACGACGATGCCACTGACGCCGGCGGCGGAGTGGGGGTGGGAGGGTGTGGGAAGGGGAGCTACGGGAGCATCGTGAATGGCTTCGAGAGCACCTCATCGTTTTGCGCGCTTCCGCTCCAGCCGGCTCCGAGGGGCGGCGAGCCGTCGGGGCCGATGGAGCGGAGCGGCTACTTCTTGTCCGGTCCGATCGAGAGAGGCGCGTTCTCGGGACCTCTGGATGCGAATTCTGGAGGTGACGGTGGCCAGGTTCCCTTCTCGGCGCCGCTCGGCGGTCCCTACGTGAAGAAGAAGCGGAAGAAGGGAATGCCAGGGATCCGGAAGGCGTTTTACCGGAATTTTTCGGAGAAGAAGCGGCCGTGGGTGGTGCCAGTGCTGAACTTCGTCGGCCGGAAGGAGGTCGCGGCGGCCGGAGCAGACGATTCGGAGACGAAGAGTGAGAGTAACGTCCAATGGATGCTTGGGAAGGCAGGGGAGGATCGTGTACATGTGGTTGTATCGGAAGAGCACGGGTGGTTGTTCGTTGGGATTTATGATGGGTTTAATGGCCCAGATGCGCCGGAATTCCTGATGGGGAATCTCTACAGGGCCGTGTACAATGAGCTTCGGGGCTTGTTCTGGGATGTGGAGGAGGTAGAAGAAGCTAATCCGCCGAATGTAGCAGCTTCTTCTGCTCCGGAGGAAGCGAATCTGCAATCAGGCGAAAATATCTGTGGAGCGGTGGAAAATGAAATTGATTCCAATCCGACACCGCTTGATCGTGGATCGGCGAAGAGGGTGACGTTTCAGCCAGAAGGAACAGAAATTAGGCAGCGGCGCCGGCGGCTTTGGGAGTATCTTCAGGAGGCCGAAGCTGAGGACGGGCTTGATCTTTCTGGGTCGGTTCGATTTGCGTTTTCTGTGGATGATGCACTTAGCGTGAGCAATGCGGATGCGGACTCGGCCGTGAGTAGAAGGTGGCTCCTGCTGTCAAAATTGAAGCATGGGTTGTCAAAGCACAAGGAGGGTCATGGTAAGAAGTTATTTCCATGGAAGTTTGGTCTGGAGGAGAAAGAAAAGGTTGAGGTTGAGAATAAGGAGGAGGAGGAGGAGAGGTCCAGCCAGATTGGTGGGAAGAGGAAGGTGGGTCCAGTGGATCATGAATTGGTTTTGAGGGCATTGTCTCGTGCCCTCGAAATGACGGAGCTTGGGTATTTGGATATGACAGATAAGTTTCTGGATACAAATCCAGAGCTTGCATTGATGGGTTCGTGTTTGTTGGTTGTGTTAATGAGGGATGAAGATGTATATGTTATGAATGTAGGTGACAGTCGAGCTATTGTTGCACAGTATGAACCCAAGGATCCACATACCGGTGTTGAAAGGCATAAGGAGAATGCATCTAGTTCAGAAGGTATAGTTGAAGAGTCATCAGCTCCAGGTGAAAGGGAGAGTGAGATTGCAAACAAAGCTCCTGCTCAAGAAATGAGATTGGCTGCACTGCAGCTATCTACAGATCACAGCACGAGCATTGAAGAAGTAAGTTCTTGCTTATTAAATCCCAATTTTGCTGTTTTTTGTTTCATATTCATTTAGGTTATGAAAAAAAATATATCATATTGATAGTAAAACTGCTTTGGTTCTCATGTATAATTGGCACACCGAATCTGTGCATTTATACACCCAAACAAGGGCTCAAGAGTCCTCCTTAAACACATTGTTAATTTTGCCTAGTTATCAACTCTATAAGAACCCAGCTTATATGAATTCATATAGACTGTATGTGCTGGCATATTTCCCCCCTCCCTCAGGAAACATGATGGTGAACAAACCTATTAGAGAAGTATAGATCAGTCTCTTACATGATAATGAATTTTCCAACTGCTGTGGTGCGTATCACACTGTTGGCTACAGTGAATCATAGATAACAGTAGTAAGTTATGTAAGACAGTTCTGAGACCTTCCAACTGGGGCAGAAGGCACATGACCATGTCAGATTATTTTGTTGAGCTATGAAAGGGGACCACTGTTGGTTGTTCTTGATTCTTCAGGGGGGTTAATTGTATCCTCCTAGTTTTGTTGGTATTAATGAACAGGACAAGGAGCTAATAAGTAATTTTGATCCTTTTTTTGTTGTTTTTGCATAACTCATACACACATGTTGGCTCTAGAGCTCTTAATCGTGATCCCTTTTTGACCGAAGATAAAGCAGATATACTTATGTAGTACATCTTTGAAACAAAGCTTCTTCATGAGAAAAGTCCTCCAAAAGTTTGATTAAAAGTCCTTTTATGTATTTTAGTTGAGAAATGTTTGTCCCATTAAGTGGGTTTTCAGATGAGGATAATAGCTTATTTTGTTTAAAAAAAATATTTTTCCGTAGAATCAGAAACTATTTAAAGTCTAATGACATATGGGTTAAGGAGACAAGTATTTGTTGATCCATATATTTTGGATCATATTTCCTGAAGGATTGTTCTTTTCCATATGGGTTACATTTACGTATTATATGGTTTAAGGAAACTATTTAAAGGAATGTTCTTTCCCATATATTACCAGATAACCAGGTCCTGTTCTCATCTGCAGTCAGTGCTGGCCAATTCAAAATACAGTACACCATTTTAAAGTTCTATTTAGTAGTCCACAAATGTTGTCATTTTCCCCTTCCTAAGTTTTTGCTGGAAATATAGTAAACTATTTCATTTAATCTGCAATTATCACCATGAAGAAATATTAACCAACCAAACTTGATCTTGCATTTTGGAAAAAAAATCTATCTATTTTTACTTATTTGAGTAAAAGGGTGTCGTTTCCAAGTCTGAACCTTGTTGAAGTGGTAAATCTGTTGGGTTGGTGAGGTCATACAACTTCCACATGGTTTCATAGGCCAACATATTGCATATGTGTGTTAAACTGGCATTCTATATATATATTCCTATTCCATGTGCCTAAGCAGTCCATATTTGGGAAGCTTCCTTTTCTTGTAGTCCCTTTATATTTCATTTTCTTTTCATTTGCTTGCTACTCTAAATCCTTCCAAAAGTACAAACAATCTGGGAAGATGCATGGAACTTTCTTTTTAAAGTATTTTATAAGCTAGATGTTGGGTTAGATAATGGTTATTTCATGTAGGTAGCATCTGACATGCTTACTGACGATTTCTTGGTTATTGGCCAATCAATGAGGATCTTCTAACTGTTTCAAGATATGCCACAATCTCTCTCCTTAGCGAATTCAGCTTTAATTCCCTCCTGGAAACGCACACAAGATTCCGGAAATGTACACAAAAATGTATATTTCATTGATTCATGTGATTTCAGTAGGACTTGGTGACAGGTTTAGACAAATCTGGAGTAGTCCTTAGTTCATGGCTTTAAATTGTGTTGTTCTGTTGCACCTGCACCCGTACTGCACCCTTCTCAGATGTTGATAACCAGTCCTAGGCAGGCTAGGCTAGATTCATCTGTACATATTTGTGCCCCACGAGTGCTTATCTGTGCTCAGTTTGACATCTTGCACTATTAGCAAACTTTGTGTTGACAGTACTTCAGGACTAAATATGCTAGCTGAGGCTTTTGTCTTTCCGAATAGCGATAGAGTTTTATGTTGGGCTCTTTGGACAATTTGACTAGAGAATTAATCACATCGTCTAATATCGTAGTGTTAATATACACCTGCATCGGCATCAACATATTATAGATAATAGATTGGTTTGGGTGTGATTCTATATATCTTATTATCATTTTATTAGCCGGTAAGTACTTGTGATCAGCACGGTATTCTTATCAACCCTTCTGTTAATTTCAGAACAATCTTTACTTTAGTGCATCACAGTACTGTATGGGTGCTGGGAATCAAATTTACTTCCACACTCCATCACAATATTATTTTATGGCTCATTAATCTCTCTTTAATTGCATGGTTTTTAAGGGTATGGAAATCAGTGGTTATATATATATAGGGATAATTGTCTAAACATGCACAATGTTTCGTCCACGTTGTGTGGCTACCCTAAAGTTTCGTCCACGAACATTTGTTAGTAAAATTACTTAAAATTACTTATGAAACCTAAATCAGCAAATTACTTTAGGGTAGCCACACAACGTGGACGAAACGTTGTGCACTATTTCATTTGTGGACGAAACTTTAGGGTAGCCACACAGCGTGGACGAAACGTTGTGCACTATTTCATTTTGTGGACGAAACTTTAGGGTAGCCACACAACGTGGACGAAACGTTGTGCACTATTTCATTTGTGGACGAAACTTTAGTGCATGTTTTGACAATTATCCCATATATATATATATACCTTAATGGTAACGATTCTTGTCCTGGAATTTGCTTTCTGGTCATGCTTGCAACTGATACAAAATAAGTTTTAATTTGACTGGAAACTTAATTGTTTATGTAACTTGTGCAGGAAATTGTAAGGATAAAGAGTGAACACCCAGATGACAACCATTGTATTGTCAATGATAGAGTGAAAGGACGACTAAAGGTTACCAGAGCATTTGGGGCAGGATTTTTGAAACGGGTAAGGTTCATTATATTTTGTGAATATTAGTCTTGGTAAACTAATGCCACCAACAAGGAGCTGCCTTCTCATATAATATCAAATTATTGTTTGGTAGTGTCTCTAATGTTTTGTGAATCGCATATTAATTGTGATGAACTTATCATTCAAGCTGAGGTAGTGTGAATGCATCTGGTATCAGTCTCAGGTCATGTCTCGATAATTTTTGCATGTTCTTTATCATGCATTATCACATATCGTATTGTTGAGATGCATTAGAAGGAGGTATTTTTTGGAAGTAGTACAGTATTATTTCGTATTTGTAAATAAGGAGAATTCTTCAGTTCACTTTTGTAGCTATTCATTTATGTTTTTAATGGTAGTGTGGACCCAGTTAGACGACATTATTACTTTAAAGATGCATGCATATCATCCTGGTCTTCTGAATATCTTTTATATACTCCTCTTCACCTTGAATGTCAAGGTCTGAACAAATATTATCAATACTTTACTGAGTCAGCTTTCAAAATGCTTTTACCAATGAAACGCTGTATTATTTGATAATATATCTGAAATCTCTGGGTACTTGTCTGACAGATATTATTCTAGCACATTCAATAATACTATATGTATGCATGTTCTTGCAGCCCAAGTTCAATGCTGTACTATTGGAAATGTTTCGGAACGAATATATTGGCACGGCACCATACATCACATGCACCCCTTCTCTTCGGCACCACAGGCTCTGTCAAACAGATCAATTCTTAATCCTCTCATCCGATGGTCTATATCAATATCTGAGCAATCAGGAAGTGGTTTCTTTCATTGAGAATTTCATGGAGAGGTTTCCAGATGGAGACCCGGCCCAACACCTGATTCAGGAGCTTCTTTTTCGTGCAGCTAAGAAAGCAGGTAATTCTTCCTTATAGTTTGTATGTTTCTTCAGAATTAAGAAAACAGGTGCTTCTTGCTTGATGCATCAATTTTAGAATCAAACGAAATTTGGCGTTCCACTTGACCCCACCTTGATACATCAACCAAATATTGTTTGATTCTAAGATTGATGTATCAAGCAAGAAGTGGAGCCACTTATGTAGAAGAGAGCTTTAAATCTTCCACTTGACCCCAACTTGAGAAAACAAGGGCTGAATAGCGAGGAGAAAGATCCACAATAATAGCTGAATAGAGAGAGGCTCAACAGAAGTTGGGAATAGAAGGTATATAGGGAGAGAGGTACCACTGCTAAGACTTAACCCAGGTTTAGACCCAAGTTCGAGTTCTTTTCAATAGTTATAAAGTAGATTATGTCTGTCTGTCTACCAGCTAGGTTCTTTTTGTTGGTAGATTACGGCGAGGGACCATGAGATTGGACTCCATATACATTTTGTAGATTATAAAGGTTATGCTGACCTTTCCCACTGAACATTCTACAGGAATGGATTTTCACGAATTACTCGATATCCCACAAGGAGACCGCAGAAAGTACCACGACGATGTCACCGTGATGGTGATCTCGCTAGAAGGAAGAATCTGGAAGTCATCTGGGAAATACTTTTGAGACCATATATGAGCAAGGGATCTTCTGTATACAAGTGATCATCATGGAGTTGGTTACTTGTGCAAACTTTTGACATGGGCCCATGAAATCTTGGGCCTTACATACACCATGAGCATACTGTCATCAAGAGAAACAGATGGGCGATGATGATGCAAAAGACTAATTAATGTTAGGTATCAACGGTGGAGGAGGGTGGTGGAGTAGATACCAAAATTTGGTTTCTGGATAGAAGCAATGGAAATCTGGAGATGGAGTTGTTGGGGAAATGCTCTTAGCATAACGTTTAGGTGGAAAAGTAAAGAAAGGAATAGGTGATGATTTTGCTTCTCTTTTTCGATTTAAGTTCGTTTTGGTTAGAACATTCTGAATTGTGGTTGATTCGGTATAGGTGGTGGAAAGAAAGGAAATATTTGCAAATGGGTGTACAGGGATATACACTTACTCAACTATCAGCATTATATCCTTATGGTCAAATGTGAGCATTATGCAAATCTTCTCTTGTGAAGATTATACATTTTGGTCATACAATTACAAACTTTGCTTTCCTGAGAGCTTTGCATCTTCTATTGAGGGTAAATTATTGGGTTAAATGCATATACCTACCCTCAAAGATTGTACACAAACAAATAGGTGCAAATAAAAACACAACAATTAGACACAATATCATCAGCAACAATTGGTTACATTATGTTCTTTGGCCCTTCGTTGGGTTTTGTTGTACTTCATGTTTGTTAAATTTTATCAGACCTCCACCCATTGTTTGGGGTTCTGGTTAACGCTGAGGCATGTCTCAGGCCTTTGTTGTTTATTTGAGAGGATTCATTCGTCTTGTTCTTGTATTTTTTTTTTACTCCAAATCAAGGATATAAACTGCCATGCTGATAAAAAAACTATGATACAAAATGAACGAGATTTTTTGTTTGCTTCATTGGCCATATTGTCGCATCCACCATCGCATGCTAGAAGGTTTTCTTCCGTCCATTTTCTATCATAGTATAACGTGGACGATTTATAATGTACATAATCGTCACATGGACGAAATATTGTAGCTATTTGTAATGTGGACAATTATAATATACATGATAGTTGTGTAGACATTTCATGATACATCTGATTGTTTTTTTGCATTCTGCACTTATTTGTTTGTGGAAAACCTATATAGGTAGTTATTTGCAATTAACCCTAAAATATTCAATCCAAGTCATTTCCTGCTTTACCGAGATAACAAAGGTTCATACCATGTTATTCAACAAAATTTAGCAGTGTACAAATTCATCAATTTAAAAAAAAAAAATCTTCTAGCTTGGATTGGGGATCAGACCAGATGTATTTGCTTAGCAAAACCTTACAATGAAACCATCTATGTTCCTTGGGATGAAGATCCTTTGAGTGAGGAGTCCAGGAGTTGTTTGATGTGGTTCTCTACTTTCTCTCTGATTGAAGGATAAGGAAGTCGCTCTATTACCTCAGCTCCAAAGGAGAAGACCAGAGCCCTTCTTGCTGTCTCCAAGTCAATCCCACGGGCCTGAAAGTAAAAGAGTTGACTTTCTTCTAGGTCGCTTATTGCAGCTCCATGGGTGCACTTGACATCATCAGCAATGATCTGGAGATTGGGCTTCACATTCACAGTTGCTCGAGGTACAAGAAGGAGACTCCTTGTTAATTGCCTTGCATCTGTCTGCTGTGCATATCTGTACAATAGAGCAAAACGATGGTCAGTGGCATTCTTCTTCTTCTTTTTCTTCTATCAGCAATAAAGCGGTAAATCCTAACCTAACCCTATACTAAGTTTATCAGAGGTTAACTCCAAACCTAAGCCCACACCTACTCCCAATCAGGTGACCCACTGGGATTCGAAGCCCTGGCCTCAAGGAGGTGAGAGGGCCCACTTGACCATCAGGCCAACACTAGTGGATAGTCAATGGCATGTTAGTGAAGTAACTGGGACACCATATGGAATGGTGGTAATAGTGAAACTTTTATATGGAGGATGGTCGGTTACCTGTTGACCTTTACATTGCCATCAAAGACAGCTTGTCCCTGTGAATGAGCCACAATGCACTTGTGAATTTGCTGGGTATAGCCTCGTGGATGGTCTAAGACCAAACTACTATGCAGGTCTTGTGTTTGATCAGAGATGGATAAGTGGAATGTTGATAATTCAGTTGATGTGTCTGAGCCCAACTGTTGAACATGAACGTTATGTCTACTCAGCTTTCCACCACTGCTGACCTCTATAAGTTCATATGCACTCTCAGTTTCCTGCAAACAATCAATTTAGAACCATGCATTGAGAATTCCTCAATGAATCATCATGCAAAGAGAGAAATATTAAGAACACCCTTTAACTATGACGAGGAAATGTAAGGACTGCTATATGAATCCTTTAAAGAAAAATAGAGCATTTCCATTCAATGATGCACTTACATAATCAAGAATCTCTTTAGATGATATCTACATGAGGACAGAAAAATAATGCTTAGCTACATCCTATTTCTTAACAGGGATAATTGCAAAAAGTACCCTTAGGTATTCACTTTTTGTAACTTGTCGCCCTCTCTTTGATTATCGTAAAAAAGTTCCCTGAACTTGTCATTTTGTTGCATTTTGTATAAATTTGTTTCAAAATGATGATTTTACCCTTGGAAATTTAAATTTAAAAAATAATAATTAAAGACAAAACAAAATCCAAATTGTTATATCCCACAGATTTCGTACTCTTTGTACGTCATAAAAAAGGAAGAAAATAATGGATATGAAAAGTTGGATTTTCTTTTTGTTTTTACTTAGTATTTTTAAAATCTAAATTGTAATGGTAAAATCGTCATTTTTATATAAATTGCAACAAAAAGACAAGTTCAGGGTATTTTTTTGCAATTAACACACAAAAAGGCTACAAGTTGCAAAAAATGCATACCTCATGGTACTTTTAACAATTATCCCTTCTTAATACTCCAGTTCAGGCTCCCTCATTTAGCCATAAGGAACAAGAGGAAGCGAAGACTACAAAATTTACCAAGAATTGTTTGCTTAGCAAACAGAAAGCAGCTTTCTATTTACACTAACCCATGAAACAGGAAATTGTACCTGACATAGATTGCTTAATCTTCAATTCATGATCTGTATGAGCTTCAAGTTTATGTTATGACTCCCAATACTACTTTGTATAGTTACGTGCTACCAAGAATAAGGCTGCATTTGTACAAGAGTTTAGGAGTGGGAATGGAAATGACCTTAATTTTTTAATAATTTAGCTTCACTTTCTCATTCCCCTTGCAAAAAGTATGCCATACCTATATGTTGATTCCCATTTTTAAAACAAGAAATAGGGTGATATGAGGTAATGAGGACGGCTATAGGGATCACAACAACATTGATTATCATTCTCATTCCTACATCAAAACTATCCAAACACATCCTTAACCCCCACAATAAGCTTTTGCAATGACAATCATTGCAAGGAAACCTAAGATAACGGACAGTCAATAAGAAGATACCATGTTTACTTACCAACCCTGTCCCCATTTCTTCAACACTAATACCATCATCCAAAGTTTTATGCAACTATTTAATCATCATCGTGGTTCCTCTACAGATGATGGTGTTGTTGATAATCCTAGCTCAACTTGCTAAATGAGAAGCAGTTTCAGAAATGATTTGGTGTCAAAGTTACTCAATATCCCAAAACAAGTAGTTATTGGAGTTTCCCCTTCATTTTATCTATGTGTTTGGTTTGGACCATTTCACATAGAATTTGACATAAACACAACATATTTTTCAGTTCATCTGCATAACATAATTAACAACAATCATTATGATACTAAGCTAACAGCCATGGAAAAGAGAGCAAAGCCACCACCGAAAGAAATTCACCTGCAGAATGGAAGTCCACTTAATATGTGCAGCATTGATAGACTGATTCTGGATATAAGAATGCTTAACCTTCCCACCTTTACCAATCG
This sequence comes from Erodium maritimum, assembly GCA_963921825.1. NCBI lineage: Eukaryota > Viridiplantae > Streptophyta > Magnoliopsida > Geraniales > Geraniaceae > Erodium > Erodium maritimum. The sequence continues at coordinate 67,409,133 of OY997592.1, read as the reverse complement.
CAACCTGCATCACCGAATTAGCCCAATAACATTTGTTCCCATCTCCACCCAAATACTCCTCAATCACATCTATTTCTCCTCCTTCCTCCACCACCACAAGCACCTTCGGATTGGACACAGGCAGTACTGCAGACCCAACATCACTGACCTGAACCGAAAAATACCTCAAATGGATTGGATCCTCCACCCGACACCCAGCCGGAACATACACCACCGTCACATCCGGCGCACCCAATCCGTTAATCGACCAGAACAAGTCACCTGAACCGGAACCAGACACAATCTCCGATACCCGTTTGAGAATATTCTCAGAAGATACACTCAGCAAGCTACCCACATAAACCCCATCTGGCAATTCTGACAAATTCGACGAGCCCACGACGTGCCCATCGACAATCACCAAATTCGGGAACTGGGTGTCTCCGGAGATTTCCTCCAGAACCGACGAGTCCGGAGGGTTCGGAATCGGGAGGATCTGGGAGCTTTTGATCAGAGAAATGTCCGTGAATCGGAAGGGCTCGTCTTTGCGAGAGGGCCATGGGGTCGAAAGCAGGGCTTCCGAGGATGCGTCTCTGAGATTCTGGAGAGGCGAGGCTGTGGATGAGGAAGAAGAAGGGAGCGAGTCTTCAAGGGTTTCGGCTAGCTGGAGGACAAATGGGTCCGAGAAAGAGGCGAAGGGAGTGGACGAAGCTTGGATGGTGACTCTGGTTCTGGGTCTTGATCTGGGTTTTGGGAATTTGGGTGATAAGAGGGAAGAAGATGGAAACTTGTGAATGTGAGGAGTCAAAGCTGTAGCAGCCATTGTTGGTCGCTGTGAATACGCGCGTCGTGTGGCTGTTGTAGACAGTTGACGGAATTTCCAACTGGTGTTATGGAGTTCGTTATCTACTTCATGGGCTTCATGGGCCTCCTTGGATCAATAATTGGGCATACATTTCAAGCTCATTTGAGGATCATGTTCATGTAAATTGAAAAATATGTTGAAAATTGTTAAAATTTGAAATGTACTTGGGTTTATGTCTTGATTGGAAAGATGTTTATGCTAACCCTCTCTCTAGGGTTTCAGCGACTGTCCATGATGGCAGCAATCTTTAATTGGACAAGCAACAATTATATGTCGAGTGACGACGGATCGGAGATAAGGATGGTCAGAGCTTTTCCATCGACGTTCTCAATCACTCCGTCTCGTGCAGTGAGCCTCTCCTCTGGATATCATTCTCTGGTGCTCGATGAGGCGGCGGTGTAGGGGGGCGAGGGATTGTTCGTCGCACATAAGAGTTGGGTCTTAGACTTTGGCCTCGACGTGTAGCGCTTCAGGCCCCGACAATGAATACCACGACGGTTGGAGGCTTAGATACCTCTCCGGATCGATTCATGCAGTCCTCGTCATATCACTTTAGGGGTCTCGGAATAATCGGGGCTCTTCAGTAAGGAGGGATCGCACCAGAGGAGGACGGGATAAAGGTGAACGAAATTGATATGTCGCGTGACCAAACATAGAGAGAGACCTATATGGAAGCGACGAGAAGGTACATAACCGGCTAGGGTTTCGGATCGGAGTAGTGATGGGATGGGCTTCCATCCTCCTCTAATGGGCCGAATCCAAGTGGAGGCTATTACTCAGGCCCATGCACCTAAAGTCCGGGCCAAAAATGGGTTGGGGAGGCCCGGGTTACAATTGGACCAGACATAGGGGTTGACCCATAATAACTTGGGCAGGGTTATCAACCCGGAAAGAATACTCGCGAGCTAGGCAACTCGACCCGCCCAAGATGGGGCTGTGGAATCTTTGGACCTGCATCAGATGGGTCTATACGATCCCATGGGCTTGGTTTGGTTCGTGGGCCTGCCTCGGACCAAAAAGATTTGATGACCCGGACCCATGAGCGACATCACGAAGATTCAAGATGGAGGAAGGATCTGGAGTAAGAAGGATCTAGATGCTCCGAAGACGATTCAATTGCAGCGGCGTGGGGCTATAATCACATTTGTCTCGCAAAATGAGTGCACATGGGTGCAGTGAGGGGTCGGCCAGTATCACCCCCACTAGATGTAAGGTGGAAGAGGTTGCACCAAAAACTGGCAAGGTACTTCCCTACCTTCTTAGAGGTCAGCAATCCTGCGTTTTGGAGCCCTACCATTATCATTCCAGGGAGGACGACACACACTGACAACATGTAACGGGGGATGGAAACGAAGGGGGCGCGGGCTCTGACTGTCAAGACGGAGAAAATAGCCGGATTGAGGCAGATCAGGCCATGGGAGGTGGAGGACGACGTACCAAACCATAAGGAGGTGGAGCTGGCCGGAGAAAAGAGTTGCAAGACCTCGACAATTCGGAGGGGTCAAACATGACCGAAAAAGGGCTGATATAGTTGATGTTGTAAATAAAAAAAGTAAGACTATAACAGAGACCATGGCTAAAATATGCTCTGTAATGTGCTAGGGTTTGCACTGGATAGTTATAAATATCGTCAAGACTAATTGAATATATAAGTATCTTAATTAGTCTTTGATTAGACAATAACACAGCCAGTTCTTCATTTTGTTTTCTCTTTCTTGTTTCTATTAAAAATACAGTAGGTGAAAAACTTGCTTTGCAGAGAAAGAATGTACAAATTGCTTCCATTAAATAGTTACCAAAAATGGAAAGGAGGGGTCACTAGAATTTAGAACTGAGCTGTAAAACCAAACTAACCTAACTGTCTCCCCTCTTCTTTTTAAGGCATTCACTGTAGCAAGGAGTTCGTCTTTCCCCTTTATTTTTTCTATGTGAGTTTGGTCACTATTTCTATCTAATAAACCCATATTTTTTTTTATATAGATACAACATAAATGACCTACTTACTCATCATCAAAAGGAAGGTAAAAATCAAGTCCTATTAATCTAACTAACCTCTTTCTTTTAAGCTTTTATTTTTAACCACAATTCTATCCATCCAACTTTGTAAAAAGAGCATTTGAAATCCTACACATTAGCCTTTGATTAATGTGCCAATAATGTTTATTTATGTAAAAAATTACAATATATGGAAGAAAACTATTTCGCTTCCTCATTTTCAAGTTTAATATTTCAATAAAAATATTTTAGTATCCAGCTTAATAAAAGACAATTGTTCTCTTCAATATTAAACTAATCATAAGGAATTCTTTCAATCTTATTTAATCTTACGTTCACTCGTATATAAATGAAAGCGTATCTGGTTTTATTAATCAAACCTACCCTACTTCTAAAAGCATAACTTTGGAAATTTATGCGTTTCGCTATGTTGAAGGAAAAGAGTTCAAGTTATCCAAGTGTTTTTACACCTATACATATGTGTGAATGCAAAGAGTCTTAAGCTTCCACTAAGTTGTCTTTGGGCCTTTTAAAAAAGAGATTAAGGACTTGATAAGCCCACTTTAGTGTTTGCTTTTGACCTGTGGGCCCAGCCCGCGTAGATGACGCATACTCATTTATACTAGAAAAAGGAAAAGAACAAAAAGGAATTTTGTCCTACTCAGGATGACGTGGATTAACTCGAGTAACGGTCATATGATTAATTTGGCGGGAAGTAACCATGTGAAAGGGGCAGTTAGAAAAATAGTCTTTGTTTTAACTAAAACTCGATTTTGTTCTTAAGAAAGTTTAGATCGGAATGGACTTTTCCTTAGATGTGGGTCTTGATTATGGGCCCGAGGCGAAAACTGACTCAATCCAATCTGAATTTTATTAAGGATAAAATGTAACTTCAACGACAAAGTTAGATGGGTGTAATCAACGTTAAAAATAAGAGCACCTACAATGTGTCGGTTCACTACGGGACTCATGGTTCATAGTTCTTGGTTTAGAGAACCGTGAGTCGAACGTCGTGGCGTGCATCTCTTGCGATTTCAATTCACTAAACCATGAATCGAAACCGTGAACCGTGACTTGCGGTTCACAAACGTGAACTTATGGGCCATGAGTTGTTGAGTCGCGGCCAGCCACTCATGGCGCGACACATGGAAATGACCGTTGCCAGCGGTCATCAACGACTTTTTTTCAATCTAAAAACCAAAAAAACGTTAAAAGTATCAATTGTTTCCATGTATAAATACTCCACATCCCATTCATCAAACCACCAAATTTTTTGTTTCATCTCCAACATTTCTCTCTCAAATTCCGCGACCCATAAAGTTTTCAATCCGATCGTTTTTTTGTTCGAGCTATAGATGATTACGAAGACAACGTTTGTGCAATGAGGGAACAAATCCGGAAAAGGGCCGAGAGAGTGATAGAGAGAGGCGGCCAAAGTTCGACTCAATGAGGCGAAGAATCAAAAGCGGGGAACCTTCCCGGTGTCGAAGGACACAATCGACTAATGCAAGATTATCTTGTGGAAAACCCCACCTATGGGCCCGATATGTTTAGACGTCGATATCGTATGAGCCGACCACTTTTTTATTCGAGTGATGAATATGGTAGTGGAACATGATGATTACTTTATGCAAAAGTCGGACGTTGTAGGACCTATGGGGTTATCAACGCACAAAAAATGCACCGTCGCGATACGAATGCTAGCATACAGGTGCTCGGTCGATTCGTTGGACGAAACCCTACAGCTTGGGACAAGTACCATACTCGAACGTGTAGGACAATTTTGCAAGGTAGTTGTTGAAGTTTTTATGGATGAGACTGAGCGTTATCCAAATGCGGATGACGTGACTTGATTACTGGAATCGAGATACAAGAGAGAGTTCCCGGCATGATTAGGAGTCTTGACTACGTGCATTGGCGGTGGAAGAATTGACCAAAGGTGTTGCAAGGAGTCTTTGCCTGGGGAGATCACCACGGGCATCCAACCGTAATACTGGAAGCTGTAGCATCATGTGATTTGTGGGTTTGACATTCGTTTTTCTGAATGGTTGGGTCGAACAATGACATCAACGTCCTCAACCCGACCACTAATTCTAAGACGCTCTTGTCGGTCGTGACTACGCCGTGGAGTACGAGATCAACGGGCATCGATACAACCGACCATATTATTTGGTTGACGACATTTACCCACAATGAAGTCGATTCTCCATCCTAGTGCACACAAACACAAATTGTTTGTTAAAGTACAAGAATATGCCCAGAAAGATATTGAACGAGCTTTTGGAGTTCTCCAACCATGGTGACACATAATTTCCCGGCCCGCTCATGTTTGGAGAAGGTCTTTGGCTGATATCATGCACTCTTGTATCATTCTCCACAACATGATTGTAGAGGATGAAAGCGACCGGTACGAACAAGGAGCTGAAGAATGATATTATGACGCCCCTCCGGATATACCTGAATGGACACCACCTGATCGATGGCACCAAGGAGGGAATTTTTTCTACCAACAACATGTGGCCCCTCGAAACAAGGTGAGAAATGATAACACTCACCGACAACTCCAAGATGACCTTGTTTAGCACATATGGGATCGCTTTAGAGCGAATTACGAATCAGATGAGTGACAAAGCTCCATTATCCATGCTTTTTCTCTGTAAGAATAGTCTTGCCAATGTGTTTTGGGTCATATTATTTGGGGATGAATAAAAGTTGACGTTTCATTTCATTTAGTTATTTTTATTTCATTATTAATTTACTTTGTTAAATTAATTTCAATTTTCTTTATTTTTTACGGTTTTATACCAGAATTTAATAAATTTAACAAAACATCAATTCAACATCCAGTCAACATTCACTCAGAACTGTGAATCCCAACTATGAACCTAACATTATAGAAAACATATTTTGCAAGGGGATCAGATTCATTAATGTACATATTCAGCAATTATGAGCCTCACATATGAACCTCACCATTATACAGGCTCTAAGAGCAGCCACATCATCGTGGTTCACTACACAACTCGTTGTTTAGTGTTCCGTGAACCACGAGTTGCAACTCGCTGGCCAGCCAATGGGAACGCACCACGTGACACATACATGAATAAAAAGAATCAGACCATTAGCTCCAACGGTCTGAAACGGTAACATCTATTTTAATTACATAAAATCATATTTTTAACCCCAATATATTTTTTTTCCATCTATAAATACCTCATATCCCAGTCATCAAACCACAAGCATTTTCTCCTAATTCCTTAACTCTGTCTCTCAAAATCCACCTCCCACAAAATAGGTTTGTTCGAGCTATGGACGAGTACGAAACCAACGTTCGTGCAATAGGGGAATGGATCTGGTGAAGGGTTGAGAGAGCGATACAGAGAGTAATGCCAATGATCGACGCAATAAGACGAAGGGTTGAAAATGGGGAACCTTCCCGAAGAGAGATTAAAAAAGGCCGCGTCAAAGGACACGAGCACCTACTGAATGATTATTTTGTCGAGAAGCCCACCTCTGGGCCCGAGATGTTTAGGCGTCAATTCTGTATGAGCCGACCATTTTGTCTTTGGGTGGTGGAAAAGCTAGCAGAGCATGAAAATAACTTCGTTCAAAAGCGGGACTGTGCAGGACGCATGGGGTTATCAACGTACCAAAAATGCATCGTCGCAATATGAATGCTAGCGTACATGTGCTCGACCGATTCGTTGGACGAATCCCTACGACTTGGGATAAATACCATACTCGAATATGTACACCGGTTTGGCAAGGCTGTTGTTGAGGTTTTTATGGATGAGTACAAGCGCAAACCAACTGCGAAGGACTTGAACCGATTATTGAAATTAAGATACAAGCGAGGGTTCCCCGACATGATTGGGAGTCTTAACTACATGCATTGGCGGTGGAAGAATTGCTCAACTGCGTTGCAAAGAGTTTTTGGCGGAGGAGATCACCAATGGCGTTCAACCATAATGCTGGAAGTTGTAGCACCCCGTGATTTGTGGATTTGGCATTCGTATTTCGGAATGTTTGGCTCAAACAATGACATTAATGTTCTCATCGCCGACCACTTATTCAAAGACGCTCTTTGTGGACATGACTTTGTCGTGGAGTAAGAGATTAACAGTTATCGCTACGACCAACCTTATTGTTTGGTTGATAACATTTATCCATAATGGAGTCCGTTCACGAAGTCAATTCGCCATCCCACTACACCCAACCACAAATTGTTTGTTAAAGTGAAAGAAGGCTGTCAGAAAGATGTTGAACGAGATTTTGGAGTCCTCCAAACACGATGGAACATAATTTCCCTGTCCGCTCGTTTTTGGAGCAGGAGTGCTTTGGCTGATATCATGCACACTTGGACACCACCTGAATGATGGCACCAGGGAGGGCCTGGACCTACGAACAACACGTGGCGGCTCAAAGCGAGGTGTACAATGATAACACCCCACCGACAACTCTAAGATGACCTTGTTGAGCACATATGATTTTTTTTGAACGAATTACGAATCAGATGAGTGACAACGCCCCACCATCCATTTCTTTTTTTTATGTAAGAATGATGCTATCTATGTATTTCGGATTGTATTATTCGGAAATGAATAAATTTAAAGTTTCAATTCATTTAATTTTATATTATATTTACTATTTTAAATCAGATTTTAATATATACCTTCTCTAAATCTATTGTTACCATTTTCCTCTATGTGAAAGAGGTTTGGTCTTTGGGTGGGCCCATATTGAAATTTTGGGGTTAGCTCAAGCTTTCGGTGTAAGTTAGTGAACAGTTGGCTTCCTCTGTTAATATTTATAGCACTCCTCCAACTCCTCTGTTCTTCCCCCTCCCTAATTCTCAATTTCACATTACTAATTCTCTGAACTAATCAATTCTCTTCCCCAAAACATTCAAAAATTTCAGCTTTTTTCAGAGGTTTCTGAATGGTTTTAGTTTCTGGGTACTGGCAAAGGTTTCAATTTTAGAAGATTTGGTTGCCTCCGTTCAGTAAAGCTTGAAATCAATAGTCAGGTTCTGAAATTGAAGGCATTTTAGCTTCTGGGTGTCACTCAAAATCATTTTTTTTCAACTGAAAATCTCTGTTTTGGGATCTAATTATAAGGTTTTGGGGGGTTTAAGGGTTTTTAAGATAAAATTCAGATTTTTGAAGACGATGATCTTGCTCTACAACGGGTGCATAACATGGATGTTTTATTCTATCCTCAAGAAATCTATTGTTGATAAAAGCTTCTATTTTTGGATTTTCCAGATTTTCAATAGGTACAGTATGGGTACTTAGCATCACTACATTCTCCCCTGCTTTTTTGCTCTGCTCTGTTGTGCTCTGTTCTGCTCTGCTCTGTTCTGTTCTGCTCTGCTTTCTCTCTTACAGTTAAGAAATGGGAGGAGCTTCACTGCCACCGGGCTTCCGGTTCCACCCAACGGACGAGGAATTGGTGGGTTATTACCTGAAAAGGAAAGTAAAAGGGCTCGAAATCGAGCTTGAAGTCATCCCGGCCGTTGATTTGTACAAATTCGATCCTTGGGAGTTACCAGGTAGAGCTCCACACCACATGATCTTGTTTCAGAGCATAACAAGTGCTTTAGCTAACATGGGTGGGTTTTGATTTGCAGAGAAGTCGTTTCTTCCGAAACGGGACATGGAGTGGTTCTTTTTCTGTCCCCGGGACCGAAAGTATCCCAACGGCTCCAGAACCAACAGAGCCACCAGAGCCGGCTACTGGAAAACCACCGGAAAAGACCGGAGAGTTCTTTCTCACTCCGAGGTCATTGGCTTACGAAAGACCCTCGTTTTCTACCGGGGACGCGCTCCTTCCGGCGACAGAACTGGTTGGGTCATGCACGAGTATCGCCTCTCCGATGACCTCTCCGGTGGGTCGCCCACTTTTCAGGTAAATGTTGTTCTTTTTCGATTTTAGAACATCTCCAACGTTGAGGCCGATTCGAGGGTAGTTTTGTAAAATAGCCTATATTTGAATCACTCTTACCTTTTATGAATACCCGGTCATGTGGACCAGTTCTGATCGGAGGTAAGTCCCACCTAATCGGGTAACCTTTCGTTAAGGATAAAATCGGAAATCCATTAAAAGGAAGATTAGTTTGCAAAACATTTCAAATTGAATGTTAGTTTGCAAAGACTTCATTGTTTTAAGGCTATTTTGTAAATTACCCCTTATTTGTCCAAGTCAATGGCGTTTTTCCTGGCTGATTCGTCCAGCCTCTCACAATGGTATTAGCTCCGTCCATAAGCCAATATCCACGTGTTGTGTGAAAAGTGGTCACGGGGGTGGGAAAATTGAGCAATCCTTCGTTTGAAGGTGGGCGACTCAAAACACCATCTTTCACCTATTCACCCGTTGGATTTGCCCCGAATGCACCTAGCGTCCGAAACTGTTCTTAGAGTCCCGTGTCAAAAAGATATGAATCTATTTTCTTTTCTTTTGTAGGGTGGTTTTGCACTATGTAGGGTTATGAAGAAGGGTGATTCCTATGGAGAGCCAAGATCAAAAAGGGTCATTGAAGGTACCTCAACCAATATGGAGGTGGATTCAACCTCCACAGCAATGGCCAATGAGCCTTTAACCCATCATCAAGTAGCTGACCATGTGGGTTCTTCCTCTTCTTCTCCTTCCATGGAGACCAACCCTGCACACCTCTGGGTCTCCCCTGACCTCATCCTAGATTCTTCAAAGGTAAGGACACAACTCCTTTAATGATCAAACCCTTTTCATGGAATGATCATTTCTTATGTTGTTTTGCTTTAGGACTACTCAACACAAGTACGAGGAGGTGTGTCTGAATCTTATGATGAGCTTCCAACCCCAATGGCTCCATGGAACCAGCAATATGAGAACATAGATCTCTCATTCTCAGTCTCACCCACTTCATCTTTCTCAAATTTTACAGCAGAAAATGAACTTGCTGACCATTTCAGCCAAATTGGATGCCTGTCTCCTTATTTGGGTTTCTATGGAACTGAGGATTTGCAGTATCAAGGTTATGACCAGATCAGTGCCTTGGACTATCCACAACTGTTCTGACATAGAGTTACATGTCTGAAACTGTGAAACCAAGCTCTAAACATGTTGATCAAGACATGGATTATCTGATAATGATTATAATCTAAACGGGTTCCTGGGACAACGCCTTTTTTAACGTTTGTTCTTGGAGATTAATGGGTTATTAAACGTCTATGTGGTTGTGGTATTGAAGCTAATTTATCAGTTTTAGTACTGTGTAAGTTCATGTAGAATGTGGCTTGTTCTCTGGTGATAATCTCTTTTATTGATTTCACCTAGAGTTGGTTTTAGTTTATGGGTTTGGTTTGTATTTGTCAGCAGTGCCCTTCTGCATATTATATACAAGCTTTTAAATCTTAATTTGGTGGGTTTTGTAGATATTAAGTGTTTAAAACCTATTTGTGAATCACATGGAAAAAAAATGTTTTAAAAGGTGAATCCACACTGCTTCAGTGAAATAGGCTTTAAGTCAAGAACTTTCAAACTGTAACATCAATAAAGGAAAAAAGACTAGAGAATGTGTTACACATGAGAGAGAGTATGAACAAGAACAACTAAAGATCACTACAAAAGGGAGTGGAATGTGAGACATATTGACAAAAAAAGTGACCAAATTGAGAGGATCCATGTTATGTAAGATGTTGAACCTGAAATACAAGCGGTGGGTCATTGACAGTATAATGGAAGTCAGAAACCAAACTATGATGTTTCTACATGATCGATTATTATAAAAAAGTTAGGGAAAATTTCAATATAGTACTAGATAATACTCTAGCATATTTTTTTTTTACAATATAATATCCTACCAAACATTTATTTGCAAGATAATACCTTAATATATATTTTTTGCAATATAATACTATGTCCAACATTTAACCACAGTTTTGTACCTAACTGTTACTTTTTTGTTATTTTTTCATCTAAAGAGTATAAAAAGTCTAAAATACTCATCATCATGAAATGTCAAAATTATCCTTCATTGATCTTCAAATTTTCAAAATTGATTATTTATGGTAGATTTTAATATTTTTGAGGTTAATGAATGACAATTTTAACATTTCATGGAGAGGGGTGTTTTGAACTTTTTATACTCTCTGGATGAAAAAATAACAGAAAATTAACAGTTGGGTACCAAACTGTGGTTAAATGTTTATCAAGGTATCATATTATAAAAAATTTATGCTAGAATATATTTTGCAAATAAATGTTTGGTAGGGTATTATATTGCAAAAAAAATATGTCAAAGTATTATATTACAAATAAATGTTTAACAGAGTATTATATTAAAAATTTCTAAAAAATTATGATATTATATTAAAGCTGATAAGTAGAACGAATCCGAATGGCTTATGAAAGTTATAAAGAGATTTACATTACAAAAAAAAAGCGCATTGTCTAAAAAATGCACAATTCTCTTGGGTGAAGTCTCCAAAATGTTCCTCCACCTCCTTTCAGTAAGAATGTTGACAAAAGAGACCATACCTATGTGACTTTAAGATTGCTTTACCCAAAAAACGGATACTTAACATAATCAAAACTCTTTCTTCTGCAACCCCAACTTATTATATGTTCTCCAAAAACAGATTCTCCACCACCTCCTACTACTTGGCCTCAAGGTGTGGAATAAGCAAGTTGCCACTTTATTCAACTAAATAATGTTGTGTTTGGAGCTTGTTGAGTCCTAATACAAGCTACCAATTTGACAAGTTTCATAAACCTTGGACAAAAGGTCATGATTTTCCAAATGTGGGAAAAGCAGGGTTAATTATCTTTTGTGCTCCTTTTGAATTGATAACATGTCTTTAGTATCCCAAAGTTTTATAATGTTCAATAAAAGTCCTTACGTTTTGGTAACACACATTAGTACCCCTTATAAATTGGTCTCAGATCATTTAATACCCTAATGTATTGGAAATATTACATTTAATACCTCTTATGAATTGATCACAGATAATCAAAATGGCGTAAAGTTGATCAAAATTTTGTCCAGTGCGTTACCAATACACACAGGTACTAAAGGAGTGTTACCAATACATAAGAGGTACTAAAGGTAATTAACCGTTGCCACTTTATTCAACAAAAAAAATGTTGTGTTTGGAGCTTGTTGACTCCTAATACAAGCTACCAATTTGACAAGTTTCATGAACCTTGGACAAAAGGTCATGATTTTCCAAACAACATGGGAAAAGTAATAGATATTGAGTATCATGTGAGCTCACTCAATGCTTGTGAAGTAGTACTAAGCATCTGTTCCATGTGAAGCCAACTGGTTCTGAGCAACATCAAGAGGTGGTTTCTCACAAGTGACAACAATGTCATCACCTGGTCTGAACTCCTTGAAACACCCTATCCTCCCCAACTCCTCAACTTCCTCAATCACACTATCAAGCCTTGCAACTATCTCCACCAGCAAGGAAGCAAAAGCTGCAAAAGGAAGTGCCTCTGAGAACTCAACGCTTGTGATTGCCAATTTGCTCAGCTGTGGCCTCAGGACTTTCCTTTGGTTTTCTCTAGACTGCTCAGAGACACTCTTTGATTTCCACCCGAGCAATGCTGATGTGTCGGTCTTGACACTTGGCAGTGAGACTCCTATGTTTTTGTCCTGTTTTGGGCCAGATTGAGCTGCAGCAAAGGCAAGCATGTTGGAGTTTTGGCTGGTCTTGGAGCATTGGCCTAGGAAGAGCCTTGGTTGGGACTTTATGGCCTTGTTGAGGTCGCGTAAGGCGTCGTGGAGATGGTCTGAGAGTATCCCTGGAGAGCAGTGGCGACGGTTTCTTATGCTGTTTGCTAGCTCCATCAGTGCTTTTGATACTTCTCCAGCTAGTTGGATGCATGGGTGCTTGAACAAGGCTCTCACTGATCTTGGAGTCTGTATATACACAAAATGGAGATAAATTATGCAGCAGGTGAAACTAGTAAGCCAATTATAGAACCAGAACATAGTAAGCAGATCAATGAACATGAACAAAACCAAAGTTTGTTTGTCCAACTGGTCAAACACTTGAACTTAAGTCTTGGACATGGGTCCGAGTCCCAGCAGCAGTACCCCACTCCTTATTTATTGCTCCCAGTTTTTGTTGGGCTTCTTTCTATCCATCTTTTGAGCCTCTCTCTCTATTCAGTTTTATTGGGCCTCGCTCAAAGTGAGGGTCACAAACGTTTAGAATTCTCTTCTATACAAGGGAGTTCATGCTTGATACATCCAGTGGCGGATCTAGCTTTTGTAACGAGGGGGGGCACCGATTTTTTTTATAATAGACATAAGAATAATATAAAATAACATTAAGAATATTAATATCGTATAAAAAGATAATAATTAATACTTAATATAAAACATGACGTCGAATTTTTATATTTTGAAAATATTGTAAAACACTTTCTCGTCGATATAATAAAAAATATTTTTTATGTATACGATATTCATTAGCCTATTATTCGATTTCTTCTTGTTATTCTTATTCTGTCTAAAAACTATGGAGTTCGATGATAATAGTCTCAATCGTTAAACAATAACTAAAATAAAATTTTATATTAATGATAGTCTTGAATTTTGAAAACAATAACTTAAATTAAACTTTGACTCAAATTAAGAAACTTAATTAATATAAAATATAAAACAATTACGAAAAAAATATAAACAATATAAAAATGTAAGAAATTTCAATTAAGAAATTAGAAAAATTATAACAAAAATAGACTTTTATAAAAAGAATAGAAAAGAAAATAAAAATTAATATACTGTTTACAAATTTCAGTGGGACACTTATACTAAAAATATAGAATTGATGGAAAGAAATAAAAATAACTAAGATAATAAAGTGATTTTTATAAATTTGAGGGGGGGGGGGCACGTGCCCCCTCTGAGACATGAATAGATCCGCCTATGGATACATCAATCTTAAAAAGTTCTTTAATGATCAAACAAAATTTGGTGCTCCCTTGCTTCTACTGCATAAGCAAGATATTGAGACCAAATGCTTTGATACACTTGATTTAGTAGATAAAAAAGAAACAGAACCAAAATTACCTGAATTTCGGTCTGCAAGCATCCATGTAGAGCCACAACTGTGTACCCGAAATGGCGAAGAACACCTCCTAATTTCACATACTGCTGCCATGGAAACCTGTAACAGTGAATCGCGCGCCTCGGTTCCCAACTTGCATGCAGAGCCTGCTTGTATCAAAATCAGTGTTCCATTAAAACCATATTCAAGACTTAGCCAGAAATATCATACTGATCAACCTAGTAACTGACCAGAGTTTCATCAATAGATTTGGAGTCCAAAACTGCTTTGTAGCCTGTATATATTGGATCCTCCACGTCTTCTGAGCCATCTTCGAATCGTTCTTCAATCTCAGGATCCTTGAAGTACTCATCAACACAAACTGCAAGATTCGAATACGAGCAATGAGGTAGAGAATGTGACAAAAAAATGTGTAGTGTTACTACTTACTAGTGAGGTGTTGTACCTTGTATGGACCTCGCGAGGCCTTCGATCTTGGAGGCAGTGTAGTTGTGAAGGTCTTCTCCTGACCAGTTGGGGAAAATCACTAAGCTCATGAAGAGGCAGATTCCACAGCCAATGACAATGGTGTAGAGGCGCTCGTTTGCCATCTTCAATACGTTGTCAACTCTGTAGCTTGAGATGGTGATCAGATTGAAGGTCAGGAGGAAGATCACTATTCCATAGTCATGGTTCTTCTTTATGTAGGGAAAGAACCGGATGTATGTAGCTGCACCTCCTGTTCCATTTAAAGCAACATAGAAACTGATTAGAGGATCATAATAGTTATATTCTAACACGTCTCTTCGCGGATAAATCTGTTTATTGGTTTGGAGGTGAGTTATTTAGAAGTGGAGATGAGTCCGTTGAAAAGAGAAATAAAGGCGGACCCATTTAAAACAAATTTGATAAACTGAGAAGAAATTAGACTTTTTCGTAAAGAATAAGGTTTTAACCTCTGTCCGTGATGTATCTAGCTCTGATACTATGGAAACAACTCAATTAAAAACTTAAGTTGAAGGCCCAGTTATAGTTATATTCTAGTGATAAAATCAAGAACTCACTATCATCAACTTGTACCGTTCAAGAACTGACTGTTGACTTATTAGTCGATCAGATCATGTATGTAGACTTAAGGTAATTCCACAAACTAATGTTTTATGTTAGAAACTAACATTTATCGTTAGGAATAAGAAAACGTTTGGAAAAACTCCAAAAAGTAACAAGTCTACAATTAGTTTTTGAGTTCAATAGTCACATGACAGTTAGTGCTTGGTGTTTTTTCTAACGTTTTCTGTCATTTCTAACGGAAAATATTAGTTTGTGTAATTATTTTAAGTCTACAAGCCTGACCTGATCAACTAATAAGTCAATAGTCAGTTCTTGAAATATACAAATCTATGATAATTAGTACGTGGAGTTTTTCATATATTTCTAACAATATCTTTACAAACCAGAGATCAGTACAGATTAGTGTGTTGACTGATAGTAGTTGTTGCTTACCAATCACAAAAATTGAGGCTCCAATGAAAATGGCCCGACAGATTTTACCAGTGTGATCTGCAACATAGTCTACGAAAAATGCCAACAATCCTGCTAAAAGTGTCCCCAATCCTCTGTTAAGTCCTTTGCACAAAGTTGCTCCTATCAAATACACACAAACGAATCAATCAAAGATTCAAAACAAGTGACAATCTCTCATGGATCATAGAGAGGAACAAAACCTAACCTGCAGTGAACTCAAGCACAACAACAACAGTCATGACAGCCCAAATGGCATTGTGACCAGCCCCTTGGAACAATGGCTCAACAAGGTACAACAAAGACACCAGTGTCAGAGACATGCCCACTTTGAGTGCATGAATGGCCCTTCTCGGGTCGTCTCGACCCACCTTCCAGATTGTTCTACATGCCTTCCCTAGAAACCTCTTCACCTTCTCCCCCACAAGTTGCATCCTGTCCTATTCTAGTAATAGGACTCACAAAATTTAAGGTTTCAGGTTTGATTGACATGAGAACCCAAGGTTGTGGGAAGGTTTTGGCTTTATAGTGAGTGATGATGACTATGTTTTTTGCAGTCACATGACATTTCCCTCCATTGAAGTGTTGCTTTCAGATTTTGCTTTGTCTTGTAAAGTATAACACCTTTACCGAACCCGTTTCAGTTTTTATTTTATTTTATCAGCAAGCAATATTATAAAACTCACCGATTCCAGAGATTGGTGAACCCGTTAGTAGAGGTTTCTCTAGCAATCTCCACGATGACGAGTCTTCTTTTTCTTATTGTATCACAAAACTTGCAAAACCCACCTACTATAAAGTAAACGAGTCTCTCTTTTTGAAGATTTTCAACACTTGTTCATAAACTAGCTAGCTCCTCGTGGTGCCTTTTCTTATGAGTGTCACCTCCCTCCTCCCTTTCGACTACTATATAGCTATAAATATCAACAATATGTACTGAATCGGCAAGTCACAGACTGCATGTACATGAAAGGGAAAATGTATAATACACTTCTCAACATTATTCAGACATGTGAACTTTCAAAATTATGGGTTAAATGTAAAAACTTATTTTTATATATTAATCATAAATAGTAAGCTATCAAAAGTTTAATAGTGTTAAACAAGGACCTTAAATTATTTAGATGTCTTTATGCATTGGTCACATATCATCGGTATATATTTATAAATTGATCTCATATCTTTCACATGACTTATGATTTGGTCACATATCATTTATGTTAAAACTCTATCAAATCCAAAAACTCGAACTGATGGGTGGAAATATTAATATATATATGTCAAGTGGTCAATTTATCCGTACTTTTGATGTGGGACTCACACTTCAACACTCCCCTTCACGTGTAGGACTGGATATCTGCATGTAGGCCATAGCAGGACTGGACATCTACACATGGGCCTGAGACCATAGGGTGGAGGTGACAAACAAGTCGTGGGCCGAACCACCTCTGATACCATGTTTTTTTTATCCCAAAAAAAACGATTTTATTGAAAGCCGAAGCCGAGATTGGACAAGAGAGATTAAGAGGGCACAAGGCCTTACAGAAAAAAAAACAGAATCACAAGGAGCCGAGGGATCTAAGCAATGAAGTTGGGGAGCTTTTCCAGAGAGATAAGTCCATTTCTGTAATGGTTGAGAGCTTCAGTTTCAGCAAGGAGAAGGTGAAGAGCTGGACCTTGAGCAAGACTAATTCAACAAGTTCTTGTTGGTTGGAGAACATTGTCGAGTTCATGGAGAGCCAAAGATGTCAGAAGCTTACCATGTTAAAACCCTATTCAACCCAAAAGTTCGAACTTATGGGTGGAGACATCAATATGTATATCAAGGGATCAATTCATCTACATATTTTCGATGTGAGACTCACACTTCAATAATTTATATGCCTTCAATAATGACGTATACTTTAAAATAGTTTGTTGTTAATAACCAATACACAAAAATAGGTTTTTACCTCTAACCCCAAAGCTATGTATGTGCATGATTCTATTCCTACTACTGGAAATTGAAGTAATTGTTTACATACAACATATTACCTGAACAAATTTAAGGCTTTGATTGTCAATATTGCAACATTCCTCTTCAACAGAGATTTGATTGACTCGAGGTGGATGATTAAACAGCTTTGAACACTCAATGTCCCTTTACAATACATATACTTTCGATGAATATTTGGCCATCGACACCCTAGAAATATAGCCGAAAGGATCGATTTCCAACTTCTTGGGTTGAAAGTTGCGATTGGTTCAAATATGGTTGTCTCTCACACAACAACCCATGTGCGTATTTGTTTTTTTTTTTTTATCAGCAATGCATATATTAAAACATCGATTCTTTGAAATAAAGAATACGATGGGTGAAAATGAAACATGAGAGAGCATTTCTTTCGGAACCTCATGAAGCCCTACACCGGGGAAATGACTGGGTACGCAGACCCTAAAACATGAAGAAACCCCACGTCGGGGAAATGATTGGGTACGCAGACCCTGAAACAAGCAATGAAAGGGTACGCAGACCCTGGAACAATGAACGGGTACACAGACCCTGAAGCTAACAAGCAAGTAAAGAAAGGGTCAAACACCCAAATAACAACCAAGAAGCCCATAAAAGCACGACAACAACTAGCTAATCTTTTAAAACCAAGCCAAGCAGGAAAAAAAACAACTTCCAAGTCACTCGGGTAACAACTCTCTGCGAGAGGATACCAAGAGACAAACCCAGTTGGACTTACTAAACTAAGCGCAAGGCTTCTGAAGAGGACATACAATGCCCAATGAAATCGCCGGCGGCCAACACCTTTGAACCGACGAACTCAACCCACGCCCGGGTCGAGATGAAGCAAAACCTATACGCAAAGAAAAGCAAGAAGAACAGGGGGAAGCTATCTAACCAGACAGGGCGAGAAAAAAGAGTAGACCTCAAAGGACAACCCGTCATACCAGATACCCTAGTCCGGATAAAATGCTCAGTCTTTCCTAAGTTCTGGCCAACACCAAGAGACTCAAATGAGAAGACCGATATTTCTACAAAGCATAAATACGGACTAAAGAGCAGCCAGGGATACCTCAAAGCACAAGAGGTTGTCGCGCAAGGTAAGAAACCACTACGATGCCAAGAGTTTTACCAGCGAGCAGAAAATAGAGGAGAGCCGCAACAATCCGAGCCAGGAAAGCCTCCCACGAGCAACCAAACCTCTAACAATCAAGCCCCCTCACCACAACCAAACAGAAGAAGATAATGAACCGACCTTCGCCAATCTTCACCAAGGATGGATAAAGACCTCCCACTCAAGTATAGAACAACACCAACTCCCGAAGCTGAGGAGAAACTGAATCAACACACATCAACAGCAGCCACCAACAACACTTGTCTCCAACCCGAGGTCGGTCCGAATCCAACCCGAGCCCACATCAGCCTGAACCCACCACCGGCAAGCCAAAGAACACGTCCCAAACAGGCTCACCAGACCCAACGAGCCTACCCCTCTAGCCAGCCCACCACGGCCGGCCAACCAAGCGAACAACAGAAGTACAACACCAACCACTTGCGACGCCTTCGACGGAGCGGCGCTAGCCCGTATCCGTGCCAATCAGAGGCCGAAGAGACCAAAGAAAGGTGTCCCACGCCGGAGAAAAGGGAGAACGCCGGAGAACACTACGCTGAGGACGGCCGGAGAAGGTGAAGGCCTAAAGGAAAAAAAAGGAGAGGAGAAGAGGACTCAAAGGCGGCCGAACTAGGAAGAACGAGTCCGAGAAGGATCCCGAACCACCCACACCAGGTCTGGAGCAAAAACGACCCGGTCCGACCCGAATGGGGCAGCCCGAACCGGTTTCGAACTTGCGACGCCTTCGACGGAGCGGCGCTAGCCCATATCCGTGCCAATCAGAGGCCGAAGAAACCAAAGAAAGGTGTCCCACGCCGGAGAAAAGGGAGAACGCCGGAGAACACTACGCTGAGGACGACCGGAGAAGGTGAAGGCCTAAAGGAACAACAAGGAGAGGAGAAGAGGACTCAAAGGCGGCCGAACTAGGAAGAACGAGTTCGAGAAGGATCCCGAACCACCCACACCAGGTCTGGAGCAAAAACGACCCGGTCCGACCCGAATGGGGCAGCCCGAACCGGTTTCGGACCCAAACCCGGTCTGTCTGAGAAGTCCCAGAACTGCCAGCCCAGGCCAAGCCCAGATAAGCCAAACTAGACCAACCCGGATCTGGCATCCCGGGCCCAAACCGCAACCAAAAGCATCCCATAACCCAACCCTGAGGCTGCATCATCCGACCCGACCCACCAGCGAAGAGCCCTACCCGGAACAAGTCGCCGAACCCGCCGCCTCTGCCAACAGATCTCGCCGGACCGGAGCGAAAGGGATCACGCTGGACTGGAATGGAAGGGGTGTGAGCCGACACCACCGGAGCAGAGCACATCACCAGTCGAGTCAAACCTGCTGGAAAAAAGGACGCACGAGCAGATCGGACTCGCCGTCTGATGCGGATGCATTTTAACACTTAAAAGGGCCACATTATATCGAGTTTTATAGGCTTTTGGTCCCGATTTTCTATCATATATGTAGGTTTAGTATGAATAACTGATTTTATTGATATGTTCGGTGTTTCGATGGATTTCCGATGCATTTTGGGTGTTTCGTGCTTGTGGACCGTCAAGAGGGTCGATTTTGTTCGCTCTGAAATATATTCATGATTGGTCTTGTTTTGTAGGCATTGAAAAGACAAATTTTATGGCGCAAGAACGAGATCAATCGGAGCTCAAACGAAGCCGGAGCGAGCGAAATAGCGAAAAAACAGCAAAAGTAGAGCAGCCCATCAGAGACTGACACCTGGCGCCGCCAGCCATCCCTCTCGCGCGCGTGGCCTGTTCACCGGCCGATACGTGGCAGGATCAGAAGCAGCTCAGCCGCCAGCCGCCCTCCGTCCGCCTCGTGTCCCTTCTGGCCCCGCCCAGTCCAGCCGCCACACGCCCTCCGTCCGCCACGTGTCCGGCCCCGCCTCCGCTTCTGCCACGTGGTGTTCACCCAGCCGCCATTCCCCTAGTGCTCGCCACCTGTCCCCATCTACTCCCCTCTCCCTTCTCGACACCTGTCCACTCCAGCAGCCCTCTCTTTCCCTGACGCGTGTCCACAGTGCTGCCCTATCCCTTCCTTTTGTTTCAGCGCCGCACCAAGCCAAGGGATCATCTGAACTTCACCATTTTTTGGGGCAAAAAACACGAACAGTGGAGGAGAAAGCGATTTTTGTATAGATTTTATTTTTTATTTCTTTCATAGAATTTATGAGAGCTTATTATTTTGTATTATTTGTTGAGAATCAAATTAATTTGTGGGTAGAGAATCAATTTGAGATTTATTTGAGTGTTGATTTTTGGAGACAAACTCCATTGTTGGCTACACAAGTGAATTTCTTTTGGTGGATTTTCAAGAACATCAAGGTTAGAGATTGGAAGAAGAGAAGATCAAGCTTTGGACGACTAAATCGGTGATTGTACCTCAACTTTCATCTTGATTATGAGTTTAATTGTGTGCTTCTTTTCATTCTTGTATTTTCTCACCATGAACACCTAAACCCCCAATTTCTAGGGCTATGGGGGATTAGAGTAGGGATTTCCATATTTTGAATGATTCGATTGCGATGATTGTTGATTTGCTTTAGTGTCTATGATTGATTTGTGCTTAATGCTTTACCTCCCGTGTAGGCTTGGTAATTGTTTTGAATTAGCATTCGTCGCTCGAAAGAGGAGGATTTTAATTAAGTCAAAAATCGATCATAGATTGGATTTAAATTCTGGCTAGAACTAGCGGGGTTAATACAATTGCAATAGCTATAGACTTATTTGGTCGAAAGTTAGAAGTTGTCATAGAACTAAACGCTTTGGGTCTTCCTACATCGTGATTCGAAAGAACTCGGTGGTTAGATTCCATTAGGGTCCGAATCGTTCGAAAGAAGTTAGGACTAGAGTTGAGATGACTCGTTGCCTCTAAATCAAGTCTTCATCACAACAATCGAGTATTTTTGACTTTATGGAATGAACTCTATGAACCCGATATCCTAGAAATTTCATCATTTGATTCAAGAAGTTAAGAATTCTCGGTTTCGTGCTACGAGTGCTCTACTTGATTTGCATTACTTGTTAGTTTATTTTAGAAGCATAAAAACCAACTTTTTATAGAAATAGCTTAGCTACAAGCTTTAAATAGTAAGTGTTTGTTTATTGCTCCTTTGGGCTCGATATTCCGGACTTCAAATCCGTTACTACTTAAGGGGTGTGAGCCGACACCACCGGAGCAGAGCACATCACCAGTCGAGTCAAACCTGCTGGAAAAAAGGACGCACGAGCAGATCGGACTCGCCGTCCAAGCCAAAGAGACCCTCGCCGACCCACGCCGACCACCACGTGCAGACGACTTCTCAAGCCTGGCTAGACCAAAGCCGAGACCGGAAGACGGAGCTCACGACCACCAGATCCAAGACATGAGAGGACCTCGGAATCTGGAGAAAACAGGTGAAGAAAGAAAGAAGAGAAGAAGCTAAAAGGAAAGAAGAAGAAGCAAGAAGCGAAGCCTCCGGCGATAGCCATGGCCAAGGGCCACAACCATCGTCGGCGACGGCTGGAAGTGAGGAAGTAGGAGCAGAGAGAGTAGTGTTTTTTAGAGAGCGGGAGAGGATATCTAGTTAGCTACTCTCCTTCCATGTGTGTATTTGTTGATATGAGTTTGTATGAACATTTGAATTGATTCGATAGAGTACACATGAATGAGAAGGAGAATCACTGAGTCTCGTGACAATCGACGATTGGCTCTGCTCGTCCTCTTCGATTACCAATTGTTGATGATCGACTTATTCACGATTTGCTTTTCACTACGCCCGTAACCAAACATACCATCATCCCTTTGGAACCCAGACCATTGAAATCCCAAATACTATGCGACGTAGATAAGTCAATTCTTAAAATAATAGTCATAGTCGAGGCCATTTGAATGATCCGGTTCATCGGAGAAATGGGCCTTAAGGGGTAAAGTAACTGAAATGCTATTCTAGTAAAAATACAACAATTTTGCTTCGTTCCCCTTCCTTCCATTCGTCATTTCATGACTATGATTCAGTTATGTGTTCACGAATGTTCCTCCACAATCGCCATCGTTCTTTGACGTTGAAGCTTCCATTTTTTCCCTTATATTACACATGCGTACTTCTCTCTTTCTTCTGTAACTTTGTATACAGAGTATATGAGATTTGATTGATTGATTAATAAGAATTTGGGATCGCTGTTATTTTTTTCTTCTTCTGTTTATGATTCTGACTTTTAGGGTGTATATGTGTGTGTTTAATCATTCAAATTGTATTGAACCAATCTCTTGATTTATTCGGTGAATGATTTGTCCCCTTTTGTCCCGATTGATACTTCTCGATTTGGATCTCCTCAAAGGGGATGTCATTGTCGTAGGAATTAGTCCATATTTGCTTTGAAGAGTACAGACCTATGAAAATGTTATGTTGAAGCAACACAATCCACCATTTTTTCTTTTCCTTATTTCCATTTCATGTAGCACAAGCTGGAAGTGAACATTATGCTTAGTCATGGCATGCTGAAACATGATCCTCCCATAAGGGTCAGAGTCAGTCCAATTGTTATTGGGACTTAAAAACAAAAATTTGATCAATATATTTTTTGTTTATGAAATAATATAATAAAAAATAAGTAAATTTGTTCATAGAAAAATTATATTAGATGATATTGAGAATTTGATCTTCAACATCTATTTATAACACTAAAAAAAATGGATGATGGAGATTGATTTCTAACATGATACCCTCGATAGATAAGATTTATTGTCTAGAATTCCATACAAAAAAAAACTACATATTTAAAGATTCACATGTATTCATAAATAAGTTATATTCATGTGAAGTTAGGAGGTGGTATGTTCGAGATAATTCTAGACAATTACATCAAATTATGCTAGCTTACATGTGATGTCATGTGTTTATAACTAATGTCGTCAACTTTAAAAAAATCCCACATAAAAATTATTTTAAATACTAAACATATACTCTAATTAGGATTAATCAAATATAACTGAAATTAAAACTTCCCCTCGGTTAGGGTTTCCTCTCTCTGTATGCAACATGCGTCGCCCTCATGCTACTCGTCCACCTCTCCCACTACAGAAATGCTCCCCACCAGCCTCATCACCCTCGATGCTGCCCTTACTACCCTCCTTGTGATCCCATTGAACCAAGTGACACCGGCCATGCCCCCGTCTCCCTCTAGGGTGTTTATAAAACCACTTAGGAGAAAAAGAAGGACACAATGACCTCCCCATCACCTTTCTTGTCCCCCTCGTCAACCGTCGTCGGGGAAGACAGTGAGCATTAAAGATTCCACCGACACCAGACAGTGCCTGAGATATTCAACCAGCCCTCTAACTCTGGCATCGATGCTGGGCCGGTAGATGTTGCCACGACCTCCACAATCCTGGCTTTGCATTCCCTTCACTGTTCCCACTGTGGATGACCCGTATTACTCGGGATTGTCGACCCACCTCTTAGAGAAGTCTATCCTGACGGAGCCAGGCGTCCCAACATGCCTTATTCAGAGTACAGTGGCGAAAATTTGGGTTTGCATCCACTATACTAATGCGGCGGATCACGTCTAGATCCCTTGGTCGTGTGGTATGCATGGCAGCCAGACTCCACGAGGCTAATAGTAGCGGACTCCTCTGGATGAACTCGATCTTGGGTCAGATCTATAGTCCATGTAGGGGAGACCTTCCGCCGATATCGGGGCAAGAATCGAACTAGTGAAACTCACACCCGATATCCACCTCGCCATGAGCCCCTGACGAGTATGGAACTCGTCCTACCCTCCCTGAGGGAGTAAGTCCTCAGGATACATATCGTTGGGAGCCTCAACAAATGTCTTAGCACATGATTTCCTGCCTACCGCTTTGGTGCACACTGGGAGCTAGAAAAATACATTCCCTCAGGTTGGCTCATTACTCCCGACTTCCAAAGGAGGAGAATCGGCTAAGATTCGGACAACACAAGATCTCCTGCCTAATCAGGAGGAGTCCTGCTCTTCGCCAAAGCCCTACCCAACCCACTATACTAGAACTCTCCCGCTTGGAAGCTCCAAAGGCAAGGTCTGCAATACGGCCTTGGAAAGGCTAATGAGTGTGAGATCGAGCAAAAAAGTGTGTGGGGGGACGCATACCTCGCCCTACTAAGGTCTGACCCATCTCGACCCACCTCATCCCCCATTTCCTATAATTCTCCCTAAATGCTCGGTATCCCCTTATTTCCCAAAAAAAGGCCTCTCCCTTGGGACCACCGTGTTTAGAAAACACCACGGGTATCGTCAAGTCGAGACAGGAGATGAACAACACACATTGTAGGCAGCGGCCGACAGTCGAGGAGGATCTACCTCACCAATGGTCACTTGGATTATCCGAGTCTTTACTAATATGGTTAGCGTCAAGAACATGTTCTTCAAGATTATGCCTCGCCTTTATCTTTAATGTTTATCAAATGTTACCTTCCAGAATTTCTAGTCAATAAAATTGTCGTCCACGCTAAAAAAATAAAAATATAAATGAAAATAAGAAAATCGTCATAATTGACACCAACGAAGCAAGGTAATAGCTAGTGAGAATTTTCAAGCATTAAGGGGATTCGGTGTTGAAATCCACAGGTTAACCGACAAAAAAAAAAATAAGACAAGTCCACCATATTCTCTCGATTACCTTATGATATATGCCTAAATTTATTTAACTGCTGTAACTCCCTAAAGATTAAAAAAAATCTTAAAAACAAGGTTGTGACTATTGATCTTTTTTACTTGAAACAAAGAAATATCATATTCAATAATTATACTCATTGTCTTTTTTAATCATGAAAGGAAACTTTCGTGATACCTCTTTTTACTACAATAATTTTTCAAGAGTTTCTCATTCTCTTAGTCTGTACTCTGGTCTAATTAATCTTGGTTTTTTGCACAACTTTTATAGTTTATATTATATATTAGTACCTTGAGTTTTAATACTCTTGAACCCAATGAAACTCATGCTTCTAGTAATGAATTCCATGGATTGTTCTTTGATAAATGATCCTATTTTTCACTATATATTTTAGTACAAAGTCAAGCCATTCTGGCACCAATTACTAGTATATGTTATGTTTCTCTTCCAATAAAAAATAATGATATTCTTGAAGATTCATGTTTAGATGCATAACTTCAATTGAATGTCTAAAAAATTATATATAAAGTATTAAGGAAGTAGGATATATCAAAATCAATATTTGGTGGATTTCTTATATGTTTGTTTTACTCAGAAATTTGTACTCAATATTGGATTTGTTTCCCTAGTTTTTTTATCAGCAATGCATATATTAAGAACCGAGTCTTTGAAATAAAGAGCTCGAGGATGAAGAAACCATACAACTACAGAGCATTCCTCAACGGAGCCTTAAGAAGCCAGAGCCCTATACCAGGGATGGACGGTACAAACCAGAAGCAACAGATAAACACCAGAAGTACAACCTGAACAATAATAGAAAAACACCAAGAACAACCACAAAAAACAACAACCGAACAACAAGAGAAACCAAAGAATAAACTATGGCATAAAACCAATTTAACCACCTTGAAACACAATTTGGAGGTCTAACATACCCTGATTTGTCCACCATTAACCTCCAACAAAAGGATACTACCAACAACATAAGAACACCCTACCCCATTCTTTGTTGGGACTATCAACTCCTTGTTCATTTGTTAGTGGCCAGCACCATGGACGGTTGAGATTAATCTGGTAGAAAATACCAGAACCCGCTTAGCGAAACAAAAATCACAGAAGGGCTTTCGAGGCCAGATGCCTCAAGAACTCGTCGGCGACCAACACCTTGAAATCGGAGAGCCCGTACCTCTACATGTGCAGGAAGACAGGAAACCCTATCTGGAGATTGAAGGCAGGGGAGAGAGAAGACAACCCAGACAAGGAAAAGGGAAGGAGGAGAACCATACCTCTAAGCCGCAGAGAGAAGGTCGTTCGAAGGCAGCCACAGATCTGCAGATCTACAGGCGGAGCAGCAACGGAATAGTAGAACCTCCTCAGCCGCCAAAACCCCAGAAAAGAAATGATCCTCAATGCTGAAGGAAGCTTGACCCACGACCAAAACTGGAGAAATCACCGGGATCTGAAGAAGAATCGACCACCGCAACTACACTAGAGTAGAGCGACCTTCACGTCGATGAGGGCGTACAGATCCGTGACAATCCCCACCTTAAAAGGTGAGGAAAGGCGTCCCACGGTTGGAGCCGACACAACACCCTCAATACAGGCAAAGGAACGGCGACGCGCCAATCTACCAAGAGAAGGACGTCCCACGTTCGGATCTGAGAAGGCGTCATCGTCGGAGAGGAAAACGAACCACGAAACACATCACCGAAGAGGAACGAAGAAGAGAAGAAGAGAGGGGAAGAAGAAAGGAGGGGCGAAAGGAAAGGGAGAGAAGGTGTAGTCCATCGCCAACGACTTCCAAGGCCGAGAAGAGCCAGAGCGTCGTCGCATGGGTTTAAGGTTACGAAGGAACGAACGAAGAATGAAAAGAAGCAAAAAATCTAGAGAGAGGTCAACGACCTTCTCTCTATAAATAAAGATCCACACTTGTTTTCATTTGGTTTTTCCGTTCTTTTTTATCTCTCCTTTGTAGTTTACTGATCATTGGTAAATAGAACTTATTTTATTTGTTTCATTAACATTAGTTTTTTATTGCTAAATAAAGATCCATAGTGTAGTTAGAATGTTCAACAATCAATAAAAATTGTCTTCTTTTTCATAAGTTTTTTTTTCTTCTGAAAAACAAATTTAAATCGAGATTGAAATTTGCTCCAATTAGTGTTAAAATTTAATTTCAAAATTGAAATTTCAATATATTCGTTTTATTAGGTTTAATAAATAGTAACATGTCTTAAATTGTATGGATTTTTTTTCCTAATCCAAGACCTTAAATGATTGCTTATATAATTTTATGAGTTCTTTTTCGATCTGAGATCTTAAACGGTTGTTTAACTCGTTTAAAGCTTAAATCGGCACTGATGAGAATTGTTTTATTTGATTACTATATTCTGCAAGCAATACTTCTGAGAGAGCAATACTTCTCCTATGCTTCATAAATTAATTTGATCCTCAACTTGCAGCTTTCTGTCAGGAATAATAGAGTAGATAGGAAGAATAACGCGCAGCGACGACATTTCGACTCTGTGGTGGGGAAGAGGACACGTCGCGGGACGCGTGGCATGCAGTAGAGAAGGGCGCGAGAAGGTTCTCGAAGGAGCTTGGGAGAGCCGAGCCCAAGTCAACACAGGTGGGCTAGGTTGTTACAGGCCCAAGCCAAGCGGTTAAGGCCCAACATCGGGTTATTACACGTCCAGTCCAAAGTAGTTAGGCGTAACCGTATTCGGTTACACGACAGGTCGAGTCAACGGGTGACGTGGAGTCAACGCTGACGTGGCCGGCCCTACATAAGGGTCGAGCTTCGTCTTCGATAGGATCTTTCGACAATTCTGTGAATCAGAAAGAGAGAGCCATTGTAGTGTGTTGCAGAGCCATTCCTCTGCGTGTAACCCATTTTCGATCATCAATAAATCTTCCAAGTTCTCCAAGGCCTGACAAATTGGTATCATAGCCCCGTTCCAGCGACGATGACTTGAGCTTCCGACCTCCACGACGTAGCGCGTAGAGCGGCGGAGGCGAGCCTTCTGCCGGTACAAGGCCAGACAGAGGAAGTACAGACCATCCAACCAAGCGTTGAAGCCATGGTCGGGAGAACCGAAGGCCAGTTCAACGAGATCCTCACGATCCTCCAGAACTTGGCCGGACGAGTAGAAAACATTGAGAGAAGGAGCTTGCCGCGAGCTCGGGAGCACCACGGTACGCCATCGGATCTCCGGCGATCGGCATCGCGCGGGGACTCACGATGTGGCGGCAGCTCCCAAAGAGGACGCAGTAACAGAGAGAAGAAAAAGGTGACGGCGACACAGAAGAAGGAGAAAAGAGGCCGGTAAGGGCTAAACTGAGACGTGAGCACCACAGCGCTGGGGCGCATCGTCACCAGCGCGAACCGGAGTCAGAGGACGATCGCGTCAGGCACGACGGCCGACCACCGGAGGCCATGCGAGATCCGGCGTCCCTATCATTCTGGACACCTCAAATCCAGTTTCTGACCTTCAACGGTGAGGGGGTCCAGTCGTGGCTTCGCAAAAGCACCAGCTATTTCTTCCTATGATCGGTGCCGGCGGAGCTACGGGTCAGACTAACCGCCATACACTTCACCGGCAGGGCGGAGGTATGGTTCCAGGATTACCAGAAAGGCCGAGGTGAGTTTGACTGGGAGCAGTTGACTCAAGCTCTACTATGGAAGTTCGACGAAGGCCAGAATTCGGAAGTCATCTCCAACTTCAAGCAACTTCGGCAGGGAGGTTCAGTACAAGAGTATGAAGGGAAGTTCGAAGCCATGAGGGGGTTGATGTTGGCAAAGAATCCAACGTTCATAGAGGAGTTCTTCGTCGCCAATTTCATCAGTAGCCTCCGACCTCACCTGCGTACCGGAGTCTTGATTATGGAGCCAGACTCACTCGGAAGGGCAATGTTCTTGGCCAGAATGGAGGAGTCGCGCACGAATCAGAGGTGGGCGCCATAGACCAGTCAAGCGAACGAGGCCAACACCTCACAACCCAGGGCCAGATCGATGACAACCGCGGGTCCAAGAAACTGGACCAGAGATACAGGGCGAGCTCCACCGCCCCAGGTCCGAGACACCGCTCCGACCACGCAAGCTAGCAACAACATACGAGCACCTCAGGTCAGGAACATAGACTCCAACTACGCCAGTGAGAGGCGTAGGCTCGGCCTATGCTACAACTGCCCAGTCAGGTACTCCTGGTCCCATGATTTCCCGAATAAGAGATAGATGTTCCGACTGGTGAGGGTGGAGGGTGAAGAGGGCGAAGACATCCCAGAGGACGCCGTAGAGGTGGCGTGGGATGAGACAGAAGAGGGACCCTTCGATGAAGACGACATGGACTGGGCAGGCCCACAGATTGAGACTCTGAATTCGGCATGCTCAGACTCTTCACTGTCCCTCCGGGTTGAGGCCAGAGTGGGAGGAAGTCCGGTGTCCGTATTGCTAGATACAGGAGCCACAACCTGCTTCCTGGATGAGAAGGTAACCAAGAAGCTCGGGGTGATCGCCAAACCGACCACCGAGACCTTCATCAAGCTCGGTGACGACAATCAGTTTGTGTGCACCAGTCAGGGCAGGCTGATGTGGTGCCTTGGGCACCAGGAGTTTGTGTGGGCTGTACTGATCATGCCCTTGGGAGATGGCAAGCTCGTGCTCGAGACAGACTGGATGCGGTCCGTGAATCCCCTCACGTTTGACTTCGTCAAGCGGACCATCACCATCCGGGTCAACGGTCGCGAGCAGGTACTGAATGAGTAGGACAACAACGGCCTGGTGAAGGTCATTAATGAGAAGAGTCTCTGCAAGGAAGTTAAAAATGGAGGGGCCCTGTTTCTGGGCCAGTTTTGCAAGATGGAGGAAACACAGAGTCAGTACACAATCAGCACAAAGAAGGCAGTGACGGAATGTATAGAAGCTTACCCGGATATTTTCTAGACTCCGACAGAGCTTCCCCCGCGCCGCGAGCACGACCACAAAATACCCTTCTTACCCAGAGCCAAGCCACTGGCGGTCAGGCCCTATCGTTATAGCATCGTACAGAAGAGCGTGATCGAGGCAATGGTTGACGAGATGATGAAGGCGGGGATAGTTAAGAAGAGTGTGATCCTGTACTCGTTTCTGGTGCTCCTGGTGAAGAATAAAGACGGGACCTGGAGATTCTGTGTCGACTACCGGGCCCTGAACGAAATCATGGTCAAAGACCGGTTCCCGATTCCCACCATCGAGGAACTCCTGGACGAACTCGCTGGAAGCCAGTGGTATTCCAAAGTGGACCTGCGTGCGGGGTACCACCAGATCAGAATGGATGACGAAGACGAGCCGAAGACGGCGTTCAGAACCCACGACGGTCATTACCAATTCCGGGTAATGTTGTTTGGGCTCACAAACACCCCCTCCAACTTCCAGTCGTTGATGAACACAGTATTCAACGATTAACTGAGGCGCTTCGTCGTCATCTTCTTCGAAGACATCCTGATTTATAGCCCAGACCTGAGGAGCCACGTGGAGCATCTGAATTTGTTCTTCCAGCGGCTCCGGGAGCAGAAGTTGTATGCCAAGAAGTCAAAATGCTGCTTCAGAGTCAGAATCGTCGAGTATCTGGGCCACCTCATCTCGGGCCAAGGTGTGGCAACAGACCCAGAGAAGGTACGCGCAGTGCGGGACTTGTCGCGACCGCGCTCGGTGAGGGACGTTCCCGCCTTCTTGGGGCTCTCCGGCTACTACAGACACTTTGTAAAGGGGTATGGGGTACTGGCCCGTGCCATGACAGACCTGATGAAAAAAGGGAAGACCTTTGAGTGGACAGAGAAAGAAGAAGTAAGTTTAGAGCAACTAAAGGGGGCACTCAGTTCAGCACCGGTGCTGGCCTTACCGTCGTTCGAGAAAACCTTCGTCGTGGAGACCGACGCATCGGACAACGAAATCGGCGCGGTGCTGATTCAGGAAGGCCGACCGCTCACCTTTCTCAGCTGCGCCTTGGGCCCCCGGAACGCGGTCCTGTCGACTTACGAGAAGGAAATGCTGGCGGTGCTCATGGCGGTGCAACGGTGGCGCCGATACCTACAAGCACAAGAGTTCGTGATCAGAACAGACCAGCGCAGTCTAAAATTCTTAGAAGAACCGAGTTTAGTGACTCCCTCGCAGCACAAGTGGCTTGCCATAATGCTGGGACTCCAGTACACCATTAAGTACAAGGCGGGCACCTTGAACCGAGTCGCCGATGTTCTGTCGAGGCGAGCTCATCAAGAATTGGGGCAGGTGACGATAGTGGTTCCCTCGTGGTTGTCGGAAGTGGAGAGTAGCTACAAAGGGGATCCCGAGGCACAAGGGTTGATTCAAAGGCTCACTGTAGCATCGGGAAGCATGTCGGGTTACGAACTGAAACAGGGAATCGTCGCCGTCAACGGGCGAATATACATCGGCATCAGTGGTCAAGCACGCCAGAGAGTATTGGAGGCCCTGCACGCCTCAGCACTGGGGGATCACTCCAGGGTAAATGCAACCCTCAAGCGAGTGCTGGCTCATTTCTGGTGGCCACACGTCGCCGGCGACGTACAGAAGATGGTGGAGGTGTGCGACACCTGTCAACGCTGTAAAGCGGATACAGTGGCTTACCCCGGCCTCCTCCAACCACTCCCAGTGTCGAGCCGTCCCTGGTGCGACATCGGGCTAGATTTCATCGATGGACTTCCAAAGTCAGGCGGATGGGGCTCCGTCTTGGTTGTCGTCGATCGGTTCTCCAAGTACAGTCACTTCATCGGACTCCGGCACCCGTACACCGCCACTCAGGTAGCCCAGGCATTCCTCGACAACGTCTACAAACTTCACGGGGCGCCGGCCACCATGGTCTCCGATCGAGATCGGATCTTCCTCAGTCAATCCTGACGCGAGCTGTTCCGGCTCTTGGGGTCAAGGCTCTGCATGTCCACCGCGTACCACCCACAGACCGACGACAAGACGGAGCGGGTGAACCAGTGCCTGGAGAACTTTCTCCGTCTGGTCACCCATCAATTGTCGGCGCAGTGGTCACGGTGGCTATCCCTGGCGGGGTATTGGTACAACACGGCCTATCATACCGCGCTCAAAACGACGCCCTTCGAAGCCCTTTACGGTTACCCACCGCCATCGCCGACTCAGTCGATCTTTAGCACCACCGTGGCCGCCGTAGAGGAGTTTGACAGGGAAGGAGAATCTCGCCGTGGCCAGGGATAGGGCAAAGACCCACGCCGACAAGCACAAATCTGAAAGAGAGTTCTAGCTGGGCGATTGGGTTTACCTACGGCTGCAGCCATACCGCCAGAATACGGTAGCTCTGCGCCGGAACTTGAAGCTCGCCGCACGTTCTATGGGCTCTATGAGGTCGTCGCCAAGGTGGGGAAGGTAGCCTACACGCTCTGACTGCCGGATTGGTCAAGGATTCACCCAACCTTCCACGTCTCCTTGTTGAAGAGGAAGTTGGGAGAGGCGTGCGCAGTCGTGAAGGAGCTTCCGCCGACAACGGAGACCGGGCAACTCAAGGTCGAGCCTCAACGGATCTTGGCCACGCGCATGATCAAACTCCAGAAGCAAGCGGTGGTACAGAAGTTGGTGCAGTGGGCAGGAGCGCTTCCGGAAGACGCGACCTGGGAAGATATCGGCCACCTCCGAGCTCGCTTCCCAGGGCGAGGCTTCGACACCGAAGCTTGAGGACAAGCTTCATCTGATGGGAGGGAGGGGCAATGTCAGGAATGGTATAGTAGATAGGAAGAATAAGGCACATCGACGACATTTCGACTATGTGGTGGGGAAGAGGACACGTCGCGGGACGCGTGACACGCAGCAGAGAAGGGCGCGAGACAGCGAGAAGGTTCTCGAAGGAGCTCGGGAGAGCCGAGCCCAAGTCAACACAGGCAGGCCAGGTTGTTACAGGCTCAAGCCAAACGGTTAAGGCCCAACACCGGGTTGTTACACGTCCAGTCCAAAGTAGTTAGGCGTAACCGTATTCGGTTACACGACAGGTCGAGTCAGCGGGTGACGTGGAGTCAATGCTGACATGGCCGGCCCTACATAAGGGCCGAGCTTCGTTTTCGATAGGATCTTTCGACATTTCTGTGAATCAGAGAGAGAGAGTCATTGTAGTGTGTTGCAGAGCCATTCCTCTACGTGTAACCCATTTTCGATCATCAATAAAGCTTCTAAATTCTCCGAGGCCTGTCACTTTCATAACATACATCTTCTAAAAAATGTACTGTCTCTTAGATGAGTTTTGCAGATCGCCCTGTTGCACATTGCTTCTACATGGGTTACTTTCATTTTATTCAATCTAGTACCCCTTGGTGATAATCTTTGCTTTACTTGTTCTTACCTCAATGTATATAGCACAAATCTTCTTGGAGCAGTGTTCTGGTGAGAACAAAGGCTCAACTCATTGTCTTTATTTTGGATAAGCTCAAAAATTTAATTAGAAACAGATTTAATCCAAAAAAGATTAAACCTAAAGAAACCATAATAAGGGAGCTCTTAAAAAGAGTTGTGGGAACAAGACCTGAAAATAAAAAGGCCGAAGCCCGAAACAAAAACAAAAAAAAACACGATCACAAATGAAACGATTAACCCTCATAAGTGATCCACTCTTCTCCTTCCGAAGTCAAGGTCAGGTCACCGAAAACCTTTGCTGAAACCGGCTGAGAAACTTGAGCGCTTATAACTTCTGCAATCTCACGACTCAAAGAACGACCT
Organism: Erodium maritimum; assembly: GCA_963921825.1. Classification (NCBI taxonomy): domain Eukaryota; kingdom Viridiplantae; phylum Streptophyta; class Magnoliopsida; order Geraniales; family Geraniaceae; genus Erodium; species Erodium maritimum. Next base: position 67,375,263 of record OY997592.1, on the reverse strand, counting down.
CTTGGTTTTTGGATAAGCTCAACTCCTTGTCTTGCCTATACTAATATGGACTTTGACTAAAATGTTGCCAAGTGATCTAATGTTCTTTTGACTTCTGGGTTGTTGATCAGACTTCACCACTCCATACCACATGGAAATGGTTTGTCTTCCCCTTCATCTCATTAACAACTACTTGAAATGCACTCTTGTGTTTCCCTTGTTGAGCTATAAACTAACCTTGTATGAGTGTAGGATCCCTCTGGAATCTGGTATTCTTTTTTGTTGCTTTGTTAACCTTGTTTTTTCTGCACAAAAGTAAATACTATGTTAGTTTGTTTGCTATATGGTGACTGTTCTACTAGGTGGTTTCAAACTTATGAAGTCACCTTTTCTGTCTAGTGCACTGGTTCAGTTTATGATTTTTGTATCCATTAGATTGTAAAAGAATACTCCTTAGATTTCACTAAATGATACATCACATGAGCACTGTGAAAAAAGATTTAGGCAATACAATCTATGACGGTTGTCCTGTTCTTCTTCTGAATGGAAAATTATGCAATTTATGACCCCATTCAGAAGAACAGGACAACCGTCATAAACTGTTCTTTTGTGTTGCTAACCATTTGAAAAGGAAATAGTCACTGGGAATTGATACATTTGAACAGCAATATCTTACTTCTTACATGAGTAGTTGATACAGATCATAACGAACATTATGCAACTTATAAGTTGACCCACTTGTCGAAATTGTACATTTACTCAAATCCAGCCTTCATTCACTCATTTACAAACCTTTAGCACTTGGCATGCCTTGTCCTAAATGAAGATAGTGTTACATCCTTCACAAACTAGTTACAGATAATTGTTTACTTGTGTTAAAGTGAGTGTAGTTTAGACACAACATGTGAAGTGCAGAAATATTCTAATGGCTCATCACAGTTATTTTTCATCCTTGTGCATGTGAGATGTTTGATTGATAAACATTGAAACCCATGAATTTGAGGGTCCTGCTAATTTCCCTTTTCATATGCTTACAGTATATATATATATATATAGACTTTGTATGTCTTTCACATATTAAGAGCATACACAATATTAGTTTATTGGTGCTGCCTTTTCGATTAAAAAAATAATATTTCAACAAATTCTCAATCAACAGTCACCACTAACAGTCAACAACTTCCAGTGTAATTGTTGGTGCTGGCTATTCGTACCATTTTCTTCACAAATTTCCAACCGCTGACGGTTCGTGTCGATGGTGAGATTACCACCAGCCCTCACCGCCAGCGATGAAACGTCGGCTCCCCGTCAGCTCAACACCGATGTTTTCTTCCCGTCAGTGCCTTACCGCCAGCTCGCCCACCAGCGTTGTGGATGCTCTAACAAGTAACAAATCTGCCATATTTCACTCTACAGCTCATGGGAAGTAAGCAAAAGCCACAAAATCCTACATTTTGAGCAATTGGATATACAAGGGGAAGAGTGTGATGTTGCACAAAGCAATTCTCAAGGCCTAACATGGGAATCACAAAGTTATTATTTTTTCTGTTGTGTAGGGAAAGTCTTGATGGCCAAAACAGGTGAAAATGGAGTCACCACAGCATCTCCATTGCATAACCTATCCTTTACTGAGACTGGCAATTGATTGTGCAGAGAGTCAGCATTTCAATATAATACACTAAAGAAAAATTCTGAAAATGAAACATTCAACACATTTCTTTTTCAGGGAACTTGTGATGTTTATTTATTTGTGGGGTAACTTCGTTAACACCCCTCCCTCCCTTTGACCTTTGTTTCCAACATTCACACGGTAAAGATGAGGCGTTATCAGGAACACAATGTCACCCTTCGCTTATCATAAGAAACACCCGGATTTGCACCATTCTGTCCCAAAAAAAAAAAACACTACAGAAATGAGAAAGGGTGTTCTTGATAAAACCGTCACCTTTGCTGGTGTTTTTGATTAATACGAAAGGTAATAGTATGTGACTGATAACCTCTCACCTTTTATATAGCAATAACCTATTACCTTACCATGGTATAGGTACATATTTGTCATCGGGTACACGGGCCAGGGGGGCTTGCAGCCGCAGCTGCATAAGGTAATAGCTTCATCTTGTCGTCGATATCAGTAGATTGAGGACGATGTCTTGTGGGGAAGGGAATTGAGGCAGGTCCCTCATGCAATAATTCATATCAGATGTGTGGCCAAAAACTCAACTGTTTACAGCCTCTCTTTCCACAGATACATACATGGACTGAACAATCCAAACCTCATTAAAAAAAAGTTAAATATCTTATGTTCCAGGTTTGAATTGTCTTGGCTGGAGCACATAGTGCCATTGCCAATGCCACCCACAGAATTTTCCTCCAAACTCAAACTCATTGCCTTGAACTGGGTTTTTGTTCTGATATATGCAGAGAGTAGTTGATGTTCATTTGCTGAGAATTGGAGTTTGCAATTCTAGGGGCCACCCTGACCCTCCCACAGCCACAGGTTGAAGTTTATGTTTTCAACAAGGCTTTGTTTGTTTATGTTCTTGGTTGAGCTGCATGCTTTGTTTGTTTTTGGTTGGGACAGTGACAAGAGAGACCAATAGTTATCATCTAATGAAGATTAGAGTCCATTGGTTTAAGATGATGTTTTTGGTTATCATGATTCTTATCTGCTTTTTTCTTTTTGTGATCAACAAAACAGTATATAAATCTCTGAAATACAGATTCCTTACAAACCAACACAAACAATGAAATACCAAATACAACCCGAATACTGGTATAAAAACACAGTCTCAACACAAATCCAACAAAAAAGGATAATACTTTTTTAACTTAATTTGACAATCATATAAACACAAATTATTCTTATCTGTTAGGGGTGTGTTTAGGCTAATTGGGCCCACCTACCTCATGGCTCTTCCAAAACACAAATCTCAGAAATCTTGTAGCCTTATTTGGTTTTCAGGTAGATGCCAAAAGTGGGTGCTTCATTTAAAGACTCTCTCAACAAGTGGGATTGATGGCAACACATTTCAAACGTTTGTGGTTGATTAGATTTAGAGATGTTTGTGCTGATTAGTTCATCTATCTCACATCCATCACTAGCTTACTAATCCATTCTTATCCATCTACCACCTGCTTTGAAGAAAACCAAGCTTTCTTCCTATTGATACAGATGAAGGTCTTGAGATATTAGTTGATTAATATATAAATACTCATCTTTCCGTTAGAAGCGCCTTTTTTTTCTTCTCAAACAACAACATTCAAAACTGATGGCAAAATTGATGGTTTGAAATGTTGCATTGGAAGAAAGTAATAGTTCAATTTATATAATAGATTTGACCGCTAATTGTTGTATTATTTTGTCATTCCCTAACTATGATGTAATATAAAGGGTAGTTGCAAAAAGTTTTAGCAAGTTGTAATTTCATAAAAAAATATCATGAACTTACTCTGAAACAAAATTACATTAAATACAACAAGTTCATACCATTTTATTTACAATCATCTAAAAAGAGAACTACTGCTTATTCAAGATGAATATCTCATACTACTTTTTCACAACCATCCCTTCTTTTTCGGACATATACTATTCATTACTTCTGAAGAATAAAATTACTATTTTCAAAATAAAATTACTATTTTGAAACAAAATTACATTAACTACAACAAGTTCTTACCATTTTATTTACAATCATCAAAAAAGAGAACTACAACTTATACAAGATGAATATCTCATAATACTTTTTCAGGATCATCCTTGTTATAAATGATTATTTCACCCTACATGATACACTCACATTTTGATTAGAAATCATTCTTCATAAAATTATAATGTTCAAATAATTGATTTCACCAAACAAAACAAAATCATGCGACGTCCAAAACCAGGCACTCTACATTGAACACATTGATTGAAATGGTCACCAAAACAGTGAGCTTATCCCATCAATAAAGTTGGTTCACTGAAACTCAGGCCTCAAATATTTAATGTGAACGAGTTCGGATGGACATATAGTTCGAGGCAAGCTGGGTCCCAAAACTCAACCATTGACTTCTTCCAATTCGTTATCTCACTCTCTCACTCATTAAAATCTAACTCACACGTCACTGTACAAATAGAGACACAATCAAAGCCCTGTACACAAGCCTCATCTGGAACTGTATACCAAATGTATCATCACTACATGATATCCAAAATCATGAAGCTTCATGTGAATTAAGTATTAACACACATAAAAGAGGTTAAATTATTAGGGGTATAAAGTGGAACAGTGAGAGGAATATCCAGTTGGGATGAGGAGAAAAGTACAACCAAAGTGGTCCTCGAGCTTAGCATGCTTGTCTATGGACCCTCTCTCTCTCTCTGGAACCTTTCATTACAGTTTGTTTTCTAGCTTTCTCTCCAGTTTCTAAAGAGGAAACTTGCCCATATCTCTCTGTTCCAGTCCTTTTCTCTCCTAACTTTCTCCCTCGTTTTTATATTTTCTTCTCATTCTTAGCCTTGTACTCTAAATAACATACTAATAAATAAGCACAAAAACAAATTTTCTGACTAACCCTGATTGCCTAAAAGTGGTTCATGGGAATTGGGAAACAACAAAATCAGAATCGAGAATCTGATTTGTTCGTCGGACTGGACTCTACAGTTAAAATGTCAACTTCATTAATTGAACGTGACATCCTGTTACTATTTTCGACACCAAGGAAGTTTGTCTGTGTGAAACCATCAAAACCACACCATGTTTTCAGAATCCAGGGGGCTACTAATCTGCTGCTAATTAAACTCTTAGGCAGTTACCCATGCAAAGGATGAGGATTAGTCAGACAAAATTTATAACAATTAGTTGTTTTACTAGGAAAATGAATGCATCTAAATTGTGGGACTCTGCTGCTAACCTTTTTGGGGTTTAAGATCTTATCTTGGATTGTAAGTGACATCAGGGATCTGATCTTTTCTATTGGCCCAAAAGATTTCATCTGCAATTGAACAGCATATCCCAATAATTTTTAGTTTCTCATGATTAATGCTGCAAAAAAACAGAGAGCCTCTGGCCAATTCATGAAGAATTAGTTAATCTTGCACATGCAAAGACGTTACTGTGAACAACAACATGGGCCTAGGTGTTCTGTATCTGACACAACCTATTAAGCTAGTACCGTTCATAGGCCCAAACTAAATTACCTTTAGGTAGACTCACTTGCAAGCTCAATTTGGTTGGTAAAAACCTCTAAGTAAAACACACACACACAAGTGTAATAGTTAAAGAGACATAGATGCATGTTGTGACTCTACATAGCTCACCTTTCACAATAAATCAAAGGACCACCGACCAGAAGCAAAAGTTGCTAGCAACCCACTTTCGGTTTTGGCACGAAACAGGGGGTCCTTGACTCTCCCTTTGAGGTTGCGTGTCTCGGTCTAGACCACCCACACTCCTACGGGAGGGGGAAGCGTGTGGTGAGGTCACGTGCATGCAATGAACACCAAAGCACAAGAGTTTTAGGGAGAGAAGGTGGGACCCAGAATTTCCCTGACAAAGTTGATCTTGATATGCCACCAACAGAAATATGGAAGTTGGAATCCACCTCATCTATCTTTGGAAAAACTCATTACACCTTAAAATGAAACTGAGTAGGAAATAAAATTTTAAGGGCAAGGTAAAAAAAAAACTCTTTAAATTCACACATTCACTCTCTATCCTCTCCCTCTCTCTCTCTCTCTCTCAACTTCATCTGCAGACTGAGAGGGTATGTGCTTGTGCACACCATACTCCTCTCTACTCAATTCAATTCCCATTGCATTCAAATCTGCACCCCACTTTAATTCATATCTATATACCATGACTATGAGATATGGCTTGGGAATATATATGTTTTCTGGGTATTGGGTTTAGATCTTCATTTTGTGACATCTGTTTTTGGCTCTCTGTTCAGAATTTTTCTTGGTTTCATACGAACTATGTCTGAACTGTATCTACTTTCAGGATTGATAGGGAAGGGAGGAAAAGGAATGTATTTTCTGCATCTGATGTAGTATCTAGCAGATAAGATAACTGGTAAGACAGTGAAAGATATACCAGTCAGAAGTGAAACTGCACAATGCCAGTTCCTCTTGCTCCTTATCCCTCTCCTCCTGCTCAAGCTCCAGCACCAGCTCCATATGCACCACCACCTGCAAATGGTACATATTTTACTCAGTTACTTATGTATATGAACTCTCTCACTTCTCTCCTCTTTTTGTTCCCATGAACACTTCAAGATAAGTTTACACAGCTCTATATGGCATGGTAGTGATACATGAAGTTTAGGCAGATTAGTTTAGAGAATATACCATGAGATAAAAATAGGAAAGTTTAAAGCAAATAGAATTTTGGATAACAAGAATATAGTACAGAAATAGATTTTGAAATTGGCATAGAAATGTATAGTTTATCCATTTACTTTGTCACACCATTGACAATAATACCCAATAGAGGTAGCAGGAGAAAGTAGTTTGAAGACCAGTACCTAAAATCTACTATGTTTCTGTTTTGCATCCATCAGATGCCTTCAATAACTGAGACTGTGAATGCTGAGACTCACTGGTTTTTTCATAAACAGTTCATATAAGTGCTAATACATATTACTTTTTTTCTCCTAATCTCATTTGTAATATGCTTGTCACCAGGAACTCAAAGCCAACTTGTGTGTTCTGGATGTCGGAACCTTCTGCTATATCCAGTCGGCGCAACCTCTGTGTGTTGCGCTGTTTGCAATGCTGTCACAGCAGTGCCACCTCCGGGTATGTTCATCACTTTCTTGAGTCAAGAGTCCGTAGAAACAAAACAATATGGAAAGGCTAAGCATATTGAGTTCTGAATGATTAACCCAGAACAGGCACAGAAATGGCCCAGTTGGTTTGTGGAGGTTGCCACACTTTACTCATGTACATTCGTGGAGCAACCAGTGTGCAATGTTCTTGTTGTCACACTGTAAATTTGGCCTTGGAAGGTACAAAACCCAAGACAGAATTTAAAGCTTTGTCAAGTAAACCAGTTAGTTTGAACCAAAGAATATTTGTCAAGTAAATCAAAATGTTCACATATTATCACAGCAAACCAGGTAGCACATGTCAATTGTGGGAACTGCAGGATGCTGTTGATGTACCAATATGGAGCGAGATCTGTTAAATGTGCAGTCTGCAACTTTGTGACATCCGTTGGGGTCAGTACAATCCCTCTTTCCCTGACTCATATCATATTAATCAAACTAATGAGTGCAAAACTAGCTAAGCTATTTTACTAGTTCATTGATCCTGAGAAATGAATTTATTTGATTTTGTTGGATAATGCAGGTCTCATCAACAAGCACAGCTGAGCAGAAGTTCAACAGCTAAGGTTACTACTCAATTTGTTGACACTCAAAAGGACACTACATCTTTTGGTTTTGAATTTACAGCATCCCTATGATTGCATCATCAACTAGCAGAGAAAATCATCTCTGGTCACATGTATAGAGTTATTTTTCCCTTGCGTGACCTTTTTATGAATAAGCAGTTTTAGTATGTAGAGATGTGTTCTATTCTGTAAGAAGACTCTTGGTTTGAAACTGCAGCTGAAAATCATTGGGATATGAAGAACTTCACTTTCTTTTGCTTTGACAAGGAATAAATTTATTTTAGATATACTCTCATTTTTTATCAAGTCATCCAAGAAATCTGTGTAGTGATGCCCATAAATTACATGGGGAGGCCAAGAAGATATTTTAGAAAGACTACTGGGTGAGAATTATAAGGAACTCAGTGATTACATGGTTGGTGATGCAAGATGATGACTTAAATCAAATACTTTGTGGGGATTCTAGGACCAGTAACCCCACAAGGAATCTCTAGATAAATACAAACAGCTAGCTAATTAGAAATGCAATTCCTTGCTCATCGCATTCAAAAATTGATATTAACCTAACTATGCAAGGAAAAGGACTGAAAGTGGCTAATGAACGAGCATAAGGTCAAGGGGTACAACTTATCTAATAATCCTTAACCCAGAGAGCTCAGTTCTGAATTTTGATACTTCCATCTCTGCTCTCAAGTACATCCATCAATTCAGACACGTAGAGTCAGCAAATAAAGCATGCACCTCATGTTTGCATACTTGAAAGCTAATTCTAAATTAATCCTTTCAGCCTATCTTTTGATAGTTTGTGGGTACAACGGAAACATCTTAACATGTATGAATCACAATGCATCCAAAACATTGTTGATACAGATCACAAATCAAGCAGTACCAATAGAGGTAAAGGTAAATACATATTTGTATCTATCAATTAATGCTTTAATCCTTTCTGGTTTGAGGTTTAAATCCTTCTTCGGTTAACTTCATGTCATTTTCATTGGGTCCTTAATTCCTTATTCAAGGCACAAACATCAAAAGTTATATGTACTAGGCTAATTTCTCTTGTTAGATGCTATAAACATCAGTGGCCAACTAGCTGGCTACCTCTCGGATCATGCCACATCATGTCAATTATGGTCGGGGACCCCAATTCTGTACCAGAAGAATTGAGCTTTCAAGCTCAAAGTTTCTCAAAGTTTATGGTTTGATCCATGTAGGCCTATCTTCATTTGCATTTTGTCCATCCTTTTACAAGACAGCAGATACCAGGAAGTGATAGATCAGGACCTCTCTCTTTGAAATATTCAAGTGTTTCTGAGCAACACAATTAACGAGAACCAGCACAGCCTAACCATAGTGACATGTGATAAGAGGCACAGGTCCCATATTAGCCCAACAAGGATTAATGCCATGAGTCAATCTCATCAATTATGATGGCCCTAAGGCAGGGTAGGGTCCAGTTTCAATAGTGCTGGCTAATCACCGTATACTGACAATAACTACCTTTCTCATTAAGATATATCTCAATCATATACTTAATCTTATCATGCTTTGCCAGTTAAGGATCAAACAACCAACAATTTTTTCATCATCATGATGCAAGTGAATGAGAAGAGACTATGATTCTCAATCAACAAAAAAAATATCTCCTTTTAGTTAACGTATTATGATATCGGGTCATATTCACCGGTGAAAGGTTCAAGCATATGAAATGGACCTAAGATCAAATTCCAATCTCAATAGAAGTATACAGTGATGAAAGTCTTCATAAAAAATTAATAAAGCTAGATTCTGCAATATTTTGACAGGGATGGCATGCTAACCTTGTTCTGTCTGCATTTTAATCCTTCCACATGGGTGATCTTGATATTTTCAGTAATGCCAAAATGATCTGAACAAGACAAATACGTATCATTCTGCAACATGTCAACAAAACTAAAATGCATTCTGATAAACATAAATGCGAAGAACAATTAACAAAACATTTACATATTTAATGAGATAACCCCATCTGTCCAAAACTCTGGGAACTAATTTATCTTACCTACATCCCATAATAATATCCAAGTCCGAATTCTAATATGGGGTCATCTATCCTAATGGAGGATTGGAGGGCATCCAACCCTCAGCTTGAATTATTTTGTTCCCATGTTAATACTACTTTTATTTCCAGATCAGTGGCTAGGTGCTCTTCTCTGAGACTGAGATAAGATGAACAACAAGTAAAGAGTTGTAATAGTGACAAGATACATAGAGACTGTATATTATTTTGATCTGTCAGTCTATTCCAGTGGTAAAAAAATACGCATTAATAATTGAAAAAGAAAACTGCCTACCATCATTTTTGGATATATTCATTGCTCGTTGGCAGCAGAAAAATTGAGATCTTTCAATCTTGTCTATACTGGGTCACCTCACAAAGATAATATACATTTTCATCTGAAGTTCTTTAAACAAGAAATATTGGCAAGAGGACATTTTCACCCTGTCTAGCTTGGAAAGATCATTGGAACTGAAAAGAGAGGAACTAATTAATTTTCATGTCTATCTCCACAGACCCTTAATATCATACAGTATCCTACATTGATCATTCATCCCCCAAGGTTAATTCCAGTGCATAATCATCCCGTTCCTGCGACATTGAACAGATAGGTAAGCAACCTTACAAGGGGGGGAAAGAACGATATTTTCGAGCTCTTATTTTTCGTAAGACACTTTCTCTTGTGTCACTACTTCAGCAAATTTAAAGGATTCAGAACTTATAATTGGCCCTCATGCAAAATATCTTCCGAATTGAAGCCAATATATACCTGTACACAGGCCAGGACCACAAACATAATTTAGTAATCCATATTAACAATACGATAATTCAAAGATATTGCCAAGAGCCATTTATACCGATTGTATGTCTAGCAGGATGATGATCCCATGCTTCTACAGCATCCACTGGGGTAATGCATTCCAAGAGATCTTGATTTCACAATCTCATAAAGTAAACAATAAGTAACTCTCAAACGAAAATATGTGAAATGAAGCCATCAGATTATATAGAGCAAGTGAACTGAAATCATATTGTGAGATTGTCCACAAAGTACAACACACATTGCTGCCAGAGACAGTATGAATATATGTGAAATGTTCTTTAAGCTAAAACCGTTGATTCCGTTCCTATTGAAATCTAGACACACAAATAACCTCCTCTCTTAACTAATATGTCTGTTACCTCATCTCACCTTGAGTTTCTACTTCAAGATCTGAGGTAGGGAAACCAACATATAGGAGCGATACCCCTGCATTGTGTGGAAACTTAAGATCCCACATATTCAAGAGACAAAGAAACACTGACCATCATCAAAGTTTCAACAGGAATGAGATCCATTACACTCATTAAGGGGTGGGAATAGTTCATCTCAACCACACAGGTCAAGGACTGACCAAAAAATAATCTTTGGGGTCAGAATGATGTTCCAATAAATACTAAATTGCTTGAAATACTAAATACCTCCTCCATGCATTTTAAGGACTGGAGTTAGATTTGGGAAACTAAATTTCACGCTAGACAATATAGTTTTAATAGGAGGTGTTCCCATGATAGCCTAGGTGCCGAAAATAGTTTGGCTGCTAGAATCCCAAATTCGGTTGGTCAGTCCGACAGATACTTTGGTTATACTGAAACTACTCGTCGTGTTTCAAGGGATTGTGTTTTTGCTTCAAATGTCTGAAAGTTTACTCCTGCTTTGCCCACTTTTTTGAAGTCCAGAGACATTTTTGATTGATTGAAAGTTAACCTTACTTCTAGCAACCACATTGGTTCCCCATTAGCCTATTATCTTCTCTTCTGTCAGCTGGAGCCTTTGGCTGAATAGGAATGCTTGTTGTTTCTCGTCTAAATTTTTGGGCATTATAGCTCTAACACTACTGTTAAGTAATCTAAGAAACTTATCTCTTGAGAACTGAAATAAAAATTCCCAACATACTACAAAAATATCCATCCACACATAATCACAAGATTAGGGAAACAAAGAACAACAATGTGCCTGGAAGCAAATGGAAGTGAAATGTCCTGGGTTTCAGCTGTGTGCAGTATATACTGGTCCTGCATTTGATCACTCTAGCTTATCTATCACTGGTGCTAGCAAAACGAACTCAATTTCAGCTAACCTAAGCAGAACTGAACAACTTCATATCAAATTTGACCTAATTTTCTCCTCCCCATACCTCTAAGGAACTAAACACACCATCAGTAGAAGTATAAAATAAGATCGCTCCTGAAACCACAACCATCAAATCCCCAAAAAGACCTGTATCGTTAACTCAACCAGTTCACCGGCAAAGCCAAAGGAACAACAAAATGTACCTCGGGGACGACACCTCGTTGCCTCTCTCGAACTGCGAATTTGTGAGAGGGAGCCGTCGGGGAATATTCTCCGGCTCGACCATTAACTCCCGCCGGCGCTCGGAGCTCCGGAGACTCGGCTCTCCAGTTTAAGGAATGTAAGCGGCGGCCGTTTGTTTCCGGTGTATTGCAAGCCGGAGCAGCGGCGGGCTCCGATGAGCAGGAAACGGAAGGAAAAGGAAGGAAGAAGAAAGGCCATAGTGATGATCACCGTTTGTTCGTAGTAACTGAAAATTAAAGCGTGTTCTTAGGTACTTTCATTCACACGGTGCAGTCCGTGTGAACGTGTGTTTGAGCCGTCCGATCATAATGATCTAAGCGGTCTGATTATCAGTGTAAACCACAAGCTGAAACGTCGGGAAAGGGCAGGTGTCAGCACCCTAAAGGCAGATAATAGTCAGCATGACACGTGGAAAATGACGTGGCACTTTTGCTCTTTTTGTTGTAGTCTTCACCGTATATGCAGCGGCGGATCCATTAGAGCACGCACAACGGGTCGCTCCCGCTCCCCGCTCCGCTCCCGCTCCCCGCTCCGCTCCAGACGCGAAAATTCGCGTTTCCGCTCCCCATTTTCGCGCTCCCGCTCCCCTCTGCCTGGCCGAGCGCGCTGGACGAGCCTCGCGCCCTGGCCTGCGCTGGCAGGCTCCGGTGCCGCCACGTGTCCCGACCGTTGGCAACGGTCAACTCTAACGGCTATTTTTTTTAATTCAAAAATCAGATAAAATGAACCCTATAAATACCCAACCTCATTCCTCATTTTTGTCAAACCATTCTCTACTTACTCTTTCATTCTCACTTCCTACTCGCTATTTTTGAAAATGTCTGACGACGAGGTTATGTCCGACGCTGAGGAGATGACGTACGAGGAGCTGGCTTCCCGGATGCCGACGTATGAGGAGATGGCAGCCCAACTGCCGACATATGAGGAGATGGCAGCCCAAATGCAGCCAGTTGAGCGACGATTCCGGCGGATGATGGAGAGGCATATGCAGACAGTAATGCCAAGGGTCCAGAGGGCCATCCGTGGGGAACCAATGCGCCGAGAGATTAACAGAGGTCGTTCGGAAGCCCACATCCAATTGATGGCGAACTATTTTGACGAACAACCCCTATACGGCCCTGACATGTTCAGGCGTCGGTTCCGTATGTGCAAACCGCTTTTCCAACGGATTATGAACGCGGTGAAGGCTCACGACGACTACTTCGAACAGAAGCCCGACGCTGCCTCACGGCCGGCGTTATCAACGGAACAGAAGTGCACCGCCGCTATACAGATGCTTGTGTATGGGTCCGCGGCCGATTCACTGGACGAAACTCTGCGCATGGGGGTAAGTACCATACTTGAATGTTTACGTAAGTATTGCAAGGCCGTCATTGAGGTCTTCAGAGCCGAGTATGAGCGTACACCCACACCGACTGACATGGACCGCTTACTCCGAGAAGGGTACAGCCGAGGGTTTCCCGGAATGGCGGGGAGTCTTGACTGTATGCATTGGAAGTGGAAGAACTGCTCAACCGAAGAGCAGGGAGCCCATGGACGGGGAGGTCACCACGGGGAAAAGACGATTATGCTTGAAGCTGTAGCATCCCGTGATTTATGGATTTGGCATGCATTTTTCGGGATGACCGGATCGAACAACGACATCAACGTCCTCAACCACAGCCACTTATTCCAAGACGCTTACTACGGCCACGACCTTGTTGTTGAGTACTACATCAACGGCCATCGGTACGACCGACCTTATTACTTGGTGGACGGCATTTACCCAGCATGGGCACGGTTCGTGAAGACTATTCGGCATCCCTTCGAGCCCAAAGAGAAGTTGTTTGCTAGATGCCAAGAAGGTGCTCAGAAAGATATTGAAAGGGCTTTTGGAGTACTTCAAGCAAGGTGGCACATCATTTCCCGTCCCGCTCGTAGTTGGAGCAAACACACTTTGGCTGATATCATGCACACTTGCATAATTCTACACAACATGATTGTAGAGGATGAGCGCGACCGGTACGAGTATGGGGAGGAGGAGTTGTTGTGGGCGCAACCTCCAGAAATGCCGAATTGGACACCACCGGAACGATGGCACCACGAAGGGCCATTGCAATACCAGCAACGAGTGGATGCTCAACAAAGTGTCCTAAATCCTGAGATCCACCATCGACTACAACAAGATCTTATGGAGCACTTATGGGATCGATTTGGAGCTGGTTTCCATGACGACGAGTAATCGTTTGTGCTCTTGGAGCTGGTTTGTTTTGGGTTGTATTAAAAGGGGTTGAATAAAATTAGAAGTTCATTTATATTCGTGTTGAATTTATTAATTATTGATTGTCATTAATTATTGATTTCCAAAATTGTTTAAATTATGACTAAATTAAACGTTTTATGATAACGGATTAAATAAAACAGGAAAATATCAAATAATAATCCAGTCAGCACTGTTCTGCACTCCCAGGACCTCAAGGTCCTTTCTGTTGCAAAACACCCACTTTTCTGCATTCCCACTCTCTGACTTTTGTCTAGTCAGCACAAGGTCTGCACTCACACTCCCTGACCAAAGTCATTTCTGTTGTTCATGTTCTTAAGGACCCAAGGGGCGTGCCCCCACCCCACACACCCCTCAAATTCTACATAAGCATATTGGTGTTACCCTTTTTGTTACCTTTCTTACCATAAAACAATATATTTTATTACTAGTGCCCCACCTGGAATTAAAAAACAAAATTATTTTCACCTATATTCCTTCCATTTCAGTCTATAAAATATATTTTGTATTATAACTTTTCAAACTTCTTAACCTTATTTAGTTACAGGTATAAATTTTAATTTATTTATTATATAAAACTTTTCCTTTCATAACTATTTTATATTTTTTTTATCATTTCAATTTCTTAATTTGACAAAATTTTAATTTAAATTAATATTTTAAAATTTAAGACTATTATCAATTTAAGTTTTGAGTTCGTTTATTGTTTAAGGTTTGAGACTCCACAATAACTGATAAGCAGAAGAAGAAATCGAGTGATAGGCTAATGAATATCGTATACGTCGAGAAAAATATTTTTTTATTATGTTGACAATAAAGTGTTTTACAACATTTTCAAAATATGAAATTTTGACGTCATATTTAGTAATAAGTATAATTATTATCTTTTTATACGATATTAGTATTTTGATGTTATCTTATGCTAACTTTTTTCCGATTATTACTACATAAAAAAATCGGTGCCCCCCTCACCGAAAATGCTAGATCCGCCACTGCGTATATGTACGTATAAATGTGGTTGGCCTACTCATGAAATCATCACTGCGGTCACTGAAGACGAGAACAGTTGATGGAATGCGCAAAAGAGACCAATCAATCGACCCAAATCTGTTAAGAGATTTTGATCAATCAATACAATTTTGACCTGAATATGTTAACGAGATTTTGATCAACCAATACAATTTTAACACGTGGCACCGTTAAATAAAAAATATATATATATTAGTCCTGAATCAATCTAATGTCATTGCAGCACACGAGTTGATCGTTTCTGTCGTTTTCTTCATAATTTTTCAATCGTTGATGATAATCATAAGCGTTATGGTGAGATTACCACAGCAAATACATTGTCGGTTGTAAAAGATTATTTAATTATTATCTTTTATTTTCTCTCTGAATTTAAATTATTTTTTTAATTTACCATCAACACTTACCACCTAACATCAGAGATGCCTAAAGTAAAGAGAAACTGATTTAGCCTTGTATTAGACCAGATTTAGTCTATGCCACTGGGTACTCTAGCATTGGGTTTTATGCTGATAAAGCTTGCAGGTAGAGAGAAAGAAAAAGAAAGAGCAAGTGAGAGGAGAAGAGTGAAGGAGGCACTTGTGAGCATGGAGCTGGGCCAAGAGAAAGCAAAGCATGAAGCCCACAAATTGAGGCCTACACAAGCCCATCGACTCCATCGAATATGTTCATCAAAGCCAGCCACTGAAGAAGGATTCATGTAATAGAATTTTAACCAGTGAAATCTACACAACCCAATCTCTGTCATATGTTTACATCTGATTAACTTAGATTTCAAGTATCACCTGAAAATACAAGGTTCCAAGCATTTGATCGGTTCAGCTTTGACAGCAATACAATAAGGTACAGGCTCTCTCTCTCTCTCTTCCACACAAGTTATAGTGTAATTATCCGAAACAATTAAAGGGTTCTTCATATCCACTCCAATCTACCTCTGTGTTCCACACACAGCTGCAATTTTCCGTCCTTTGAGATCACCTGGTTCTTCACTCTAGCTGGTCTGGTGCAGTACTTCACTTGAAACTTGGGTAGAGGCTTAGGCTTCTCGTGTTCTTCATTGATCGATGATGTCTCCAACAGGACCTCTTCAAGAAACTCGTCTGCTACATCTCCATCTTCATCTATCCTCATGAGCTTCGCATACCATCTTAGACCCTGAATTCATTTAAGAACAAAGACAATTGTAAGCAGACAAATGCAGATGAAGTTACCATTATATATAAGTGTTGAATATTGTTCTCTATGTAATATGTATAAAAAGGGTCTAGGGAAAGTGGTAAGATATTCAGATTCTGGATCCATTCCATTCACAACTATAAAGCTTCAGGTTTACTCGATCCTGAATCTATTCACACCTATAAGGCTTCATGTCCATGGGATCAGATGGAGGCATGCCTTCTACCACAAGAAGAATGACAGTTTAGCAGACAAATCGTATCTAACAAAATTTACAAGGAGGTCCAAAATGAAACCCAAAAGACGACCAACCAGAGTTTAAAATTGGAATATCTTGTCCTCAACTCCTTAGAAGGAAAAGGAACTACATTTAGCATATAGTATGACAAATCCATATCCTAGGTAAGGATAATTTATAGGACAGTTGATGATCTATCTGACAATTCCATATCCTTTGTTGGACCATATAGGTACAGATAAAATCTACAGGGTAAGGATAGTCTATAGGAAAGGAGAATTTCATATCCTCTGTCAGGAGACATATTGGTAAGGATTATCTATAAAATGCTCTGTCGGGAGACATATAGGTAAGGGCACTTCCATATCATTTATCAATGTACTTATTCATTCTGTGTTATGGAGTGGTGCTCTCTCTTGGCATCGAGAAGTAGGAGCTTCTTTCACTGTGGGGCTTGTGCTATCCTTATTAATTTGTTTTGACTGTTGGGAAGGGGTTGTGTTTTTGTATAGCTTTGATTCTGTTTTCGTACCGTTTTTGTTTCCTAGTTCTGTTAGGGTGCCTATGTTGGGCATCTTGTATTTCCGTTCTAGCCTGTTTCTTGCAGGCTGTTTCTTTCTCCCATTTTGAAAGAGGTCTGTATAAAACTTCTCTGATAAAAAAATGTACTTATTCTGATGTGAATTTACATGTTATCATATCTCAACAAGAAGACAATTAAGTTACTGTCACATATCTAGTCTAAGAAAATATGAATAAAAATGCTTTTTATATCATCAACCAAAAGAGAGACAATCCTTCTGAAAGAGCTAAATTTGGACATTTCTTCAATTTTTCAACTTGTGAACCCGAGTGAAAAATGAATGAAAGCAAGATACAGTCATACAAAATAATAATGATGATAATGTTAACACTAGAGAGAAAAAGAACGGCAACAGTACAGAACACATGGATAAACCACCCATTTAAAAGGGAGAAAAGTAATCCTTGAGGGGTCATCCCAACTATTCAAGCTTCCCATCTCACTAGTGGAGATGGGTCGGAACCATTTTGGGTGCAGGAGGAGGGGTTAGAGGAGAAGGGAAGAGCTATCTCCTATTGTGTAGCTCATTTTTGGGCTTCCATCTCTGATCACACACACGGAAAAAGAAGAAGAAAAGTATGTATCTCTTACAGTAAAACAGGGAGATTTTATTTGATGATGTAGGCTATCCACATCTATTCTTAATACTGAAACAAACTAATGAAAAGAGAAGGCATAATAATCACCAATTCAACTCCACTCAAAACCTTCAGTTGGGGAAGTGCTTTTGGGTTTTAGGCATACGATAA
Organism: Erodium maritimum; assembly: GCA_963921825.1. Classification (NCBI taxonomy): domain Eukaryota; kingdom Viridiplantae; phylum Streptophyta; class Magnoliopsida; order Geraniales; family Geraniaceae; genus Erodium; species Erodium maritimum. The sequence goes on along the minus strand of OY997592.1, from coordinate 67,357,482 downwards.
GAGTGCTATCAGATATTTTTATATTTACGAAGATAAGAGGCAGGATTGGTGTTACTTCAGAGCACCCATCATAAACTACATCATCAACCAGGCGGTGTTTCAAAGAAGAAGAAAATCTAGCTGACAGTGTTGGCCTTTTACCTTTGACAACCCGAGCAATCAGATGTACTTCAACTATATAATCTCATACGTTAAACTTTACACATACAGAAAACCGCAAGGACTACACCCTCTAAATGCGTCCTACACTACAATGACTACTCCCAGGAAACGAATGTTTAAACTTCATTTAACATGAGAGTGATCCTCCACAGTAAGTGTGAGTAAAAATTCAAGCTTGCACTACTAAGGCTTCAGCAGTTTCCACCACAGGCAATAGTGGCTGTAATATAGTGGATAATGATCAAAATAACTTCACTGATGTCTGATTCAGTATCAAATGGCCACAGATTGTGTCAAACACACACATTAGATTCTAAAACAGAACGAACAATTCGAGATTAACACTTCTAAGCTCCTGTAGAGTGAAGTAAACACTAATGTTTTACCTTGTTCTCTTATAAAAACAGGACAACTTATGAAGCACTAAGCAGTACTCATCCAATCAGAAGAATCATATAGTAATCCTATCTTATACATCCTTAATCAATGGCAGTCTCTACCATTTTCTGAACTTTCCAGTTAGGAATTTCTAAAGATCCAAAGATCACACTTCAACAGAAGTGAGCACCATTTGGGGATCCCAGAACCCATATGCATAGCTAACTCAGACATTCTAGCATTTTCAACCCAATTGGGCAACCAGAAAGCAACTAATTTAGTACCCAAATCAACAATAAGCAACTGGACAACACTATTCTACACAATCATTCAGATATAACCTAAAACATCGTCAGAAATTCGGTGCAGATAAACAGTGCAAATGACGAACCTGAACCCCGCCGTCACCGGAAGTGCAAGGCACGACAATCGGGGCGAGCTGCGGGCGGTCGACGGCGACCTTGACCGGTACGGCGAAGCCTTTCCGGGGGAGCCCGGTTTCCTGAAACATGACGCGTTCTCGAAACTGTTCGTCGGATGTATTGGTATTGCCATCGTCGTCGTCGCCTTCGTGATTTTCGTCCTTTGCGAGCCCTAGCAGTCCTGCTAACCTCCTGAACAACCCCATCCACAAACTCCCTCCGAGATCACCAACCGCGCACCGCCGGTACCGATCTTCGGCGACGGAATTGCGGAAAACTAAGCAACGTGTGTTTGATTATATGCTCCGGAGATATCAATGATCGATCTACCCTTCTGCTATGTGGGGATTAAGGTTACTCATTTTGGGGATTCAGATTTCGTGTGTTGTGTTTGTGATGACGATAGGTTAAAGACAAAGGAAAAGAAAGGGATTTATGGAGCTAATATTACTGTGCAAGTAGTTAGGTTTCTGGTCTTGTTATGTGCTGTGTTTTTTTAGCAAATAGTAACACTTATTGATAGGAGAAAGTGATTAGAGCACAAACACGCGGGTCGGGCCTCAGCTCTTGCCCCTCGTCCTTCATACGTGGATCGCGCACACGTCCCTCGCCCTTGTTCCTCGCTCGGCTCCCGTCCAGTGGCGTGGTGCCACGTGTCCCTGCGTCAGAACGGTCAGCAACGGCTATTTTAAAAAAAATTAAATCTAAAACAATTTGAACTCTATAAATACCTCAACCCCAACCTCATTTTTTTCACACCCATTTTCCAATTTCACTCTCTCATTCCCACATTCTACTCTCTAATTTTTTTATTGTCATTAATTATTTTTCACATTTGTTTATATTTTATATAATTTAAACGGTTTCTAATAAAAAATTAAATAAAACGGCAAAATATCAATTAATTAACAACTCAGCATCCAGTCAGCACAAGGGACTCAGCCCTAGGGACTCACTGTGAGCCTTATTGCAAAACACCCACTATTCTGAGTCTCTAGTCCCTCGATTTTGTCCAGTCAGCACAAGGGACTCAGGACTAGGGACTCACCAAGGGCCTTTCCATTGTACATGCTCTTAGAACCCTACAGTGGCGTCGAGAGTCCGTCGAATATGTCGTAATATCTTAAAAAATGGGTCGAATTTTTGGAAAAGCGTCGGAGTTCGATCGAATCTACAATCACTGATAGTTTACAAATTAGACCTACATGGGCTCGTAGAAACATTGGTTGTCGTATAACATAGTGACAACTGACAAGTGGCAAAGACACAATTGTGCCATTAAAGCCGAAAGTGATTTTCGGCGTTAAATAACGGTCAACCGTTTCTCTTTTGTCTTCACCATGACCCCTATTCTGCAACGCTCTCGTTCTTCTTCTTCGACGATCATTATCGTTGCAGTAGATTCTTGGATGGTAGTTCTTGTGGTAGAAACGCGAAGCACGACGAAAAGTCGTCGTGTTTGTGAGTCGTTTTTGGCAATCCACCACTGAGTTTTCGGTTTCACCGTGTTGCATATTCATCCTGACGTCAGTTATTGTAGAGTCGTTGTTGGAAACTCTTTCGTTCATCTATCTCAGTTTATCCGCCAACACATATGGCCCACCCGAACATGTCACCCAGGTTCACTTGCGAGTGGGATTATGTCCCTGATTCGAACATTATTCGTGCGATAGGGAGGAAACGTCTTGACAGTAAGAGTGTGTCCCCTCCCCAATGCATACACCAGTCCCAGACTCCCCAATATGTCACGGCTCGAACCCGTTTTAGGTATCATCCACGTTTTCGAGTTGCACGACCTTTCAAGGGTCAACAACTTTTCCATCGTCCAGCTCGGGAATGGACCACAATGGGATGCACTCGTCTCGTGAATTCCTCACCCACCTCTTGCCATACACGTTTGTCCCCCCCCCCCCCCAAGAGAGTTGCAAGGCGAGCAAACTGCACAAAGCCACATGTAACGAAAGTGGACTCGGTCGGAGGAGGAAGCATTTGTTTATGCATAGCCAAATCAATCATAAGAGTTGGAGCACGGGGCCGACCAGACGGACAATCCATTATGGGATAGTATTTGGAGGGACCTCGTCATTGTGACCTGACAAAGCCTGACGAATGAGCGCACAACAAAGAACTACCAACAATATTGGAACGTCACCAACAAGGTGGTGAAGATGGTTCACGGGTGTTGGTCGAAGTTCAAGCACATATACCATAATGGTCGTTCCGACGACTAGATCATGATTGATGAGGAGAAAGAGTACATCGAAAAGTACGATTAGATATTCGCATGGAAGTGTAGGATTTAACCCAAAAGAAAAATGTCAAGTTGTGTTGAAGCAAAAATGACAAGATCATCTTTTCGCTCGTTTGAAAGGAACACCGAACTCTTGACTCAATACATACAGATGTTTGTGATATGAAATTGTGTCAAACAAGAGGTGGAAAAAATACTTTATTAGTTTTATTGATGATTGTACAAGATATTGTTATTTGTACCTATTGAGGTTTTCGCATGGTAACGGAAGTTGAAGGGTGCACAATGAGTTCTTCATCCAAAAGAAGAACGCTTTCAACCGATCTGATTTATCTACACAAAAAAAGAAGGAACTAAAGACTTTTATAATGAGGACCCTCCGAACATATTTGATTGTACACTACCAGAACGATGGCACCACAAAGTCCCCTTATCTTACTAGCAACACATAGGCGTTCGAGGACACTTGGAGAGTGATAACATCTACCGACAACTCCAATTTGATCTTATTGAGCACATATGAGATCGTTTTGGAAGGAACTATGACTTTGGAATAAATTTATTTCATATCTGTTTAATTTCATTATTTAATAGAATCAAAAATGAAAAATTAATCATTCAGTCACGATAAGAATCCCTACAAGATCCAGACATTATGAAAAACATGAATGTCAAACATTGATTTCTATCACACAAACGTCGTATATGCTCTTATAGTGAGTATCCAATTTATTTAGTCAAGGGGTTACTCGATTTCTGCACCCACACCTTTCATTTATTACTAAATCATAACTCATACGTATGAAAACTATTACACAGTAACGTTGACCGGAACCTATTGCATTTTCCGTCCTCAAGTGTAACGGTCATTAAGTAAGTAACAAGAAAAGTTGATAGGTCAGGGTTATGATTTGAGAATAAACGAAAGATCTACGTAATGACATCAAGTTTTCGTATGTCATATTAGGAAAGTTTTAAAACACGAGACAAACATGTGACTGGTATTTCACGGAGTTAGTCACATTTAACAAATTTTGATACATTTTGAAAATTAATTGGTGAAACCTGTTACTATATAATACTTTTCATATGTATTGGTTATGATTTGGTAATTGACCTTAATACAATGCTGTGACATGACGTTTCTCCTTTAGTTAACTAGCAACATGAACTTCATATTTTTGTTTTATAAAAGGAGAAAAATGGTCTCTTTCAAAGTTGTCGCTTTGGCCGAGTGGTTAAGGCGTGTGCCTGCTAAGTACATGGGGTTTCCCCGCGAGAGTTCGAATCTCTCAGGCGACGTTTAAATTTTTTATCTTTTCTGTCGAAACGCACGTGACCCTGTCACGTGCTGTCAGCCTCGCGTGGAGTGGCCAACAGCTCCGAACCGCTGACTGCTGCGTACAACTCATTTTCTCAAAGCTTTCTTCTCCATTTTTCTCTCTTCCCACTCGTCGTCGACCTCATCGGACGAATCCGAGTCGCCTCTTTTTCCGATTTCAGTAGACCTCCGAATCGCTAGATCTGAGACCCCGGCCGTTGATTTCTCCGTTGATTTGCCGGTTATCCTGGAACGCGATCCGCCGGATCGGAGATGCCGGTGGCTGCTTCAGCCGTTTACTTCCTGAATCTGCGAGGCGACGTTCTAATCAACCGCCTCTATCGCGACGATGTCGGGTAAGATTTCTTTCTCTGCACCTCCCCAATTGTTTCGTTCTAAGTTACTTGTCCGCATATGAATGTGCAAATGTTTCTCAGTCTCTCAGTATGTCACTGAGTTCGACGCACCTTTTGTGGTATTACTTGTTTTTGTACCACCAGACTACTTCCGAGCAGTGCGTGTTGATGATTCTGTATTTGGGTGTGGTTTGATTGCTTCAATCTTCAGTTCACCGAACTATCATGGTTAAATGTGCTACCATTGGTCTCAAAAGCATTTTATTCTTGTAAGATTTTCATGTTAAAGGTTCAGATTTAGTTTGTAATGCTGGTAGATTTATGTTTTCAGCACAACAGGGTAGATATACAGAATATGATGAAGTTGGTTGGACGGATTTGGGGTTACTATGGATGAGAATGAGAGAATCCCAATGTCTTAAGGGTGATGGAGATTCTATTTGCATATGGGTTGTGAGGTTTCTGTAACGGGCACTGTGTCAAACCATAGAACTAAGTTTTGAACTTTTGATTGGTTTTGTATGTAGAGTGAGGAGTTTTGGTTGATTCTAATGTTGAAGCCCTTCATTGATGCTACTGATTTCTAGGCTGACTATTTGTGGGATCCTGCTGCACTTTTTAGAAGTTGTGCCTTATTTCTTTCTTTGTTCGTTGTATGTACTCGTGCTTGTTGATGGACGGGTAATAATTGTATTTTTATTTTCCACCGTCATCTAAATTGAAATTCCACGTGCCATTGGAAAGTGTTTTTATATATGAAATCGAAATTCCATGAAGGTGTTCTGTGTGATAGCTCACATGTTGTTAATATATGCATCTATTTATTCGTACAGGGGGAATATGGTGGATGCCTTTCGTATGCATATAATGCAAACAAAAGAACTTGGTACATGTCCTGTGCGACAGATTGGAGGCTGCTCATTCTTTTATATGAGAATCAGCAATGTTTACATAGTGATTGTTGTCAGCAGCAATGCTAATGTGGCTTGTGCATTCAAGTTTGTTGTTGAGGTATTCAGCTTCTTCTTTTTCTTTACACTTCTGTATGAATTCAGTTCTGTTGTTAATTTGTTATGAATTAAAAATCAAGGTTCATCATTCATCAGGTAGTTTAATTTTTACCTGGCATCTAGAGTTAATTTTCTGACTGATTTGGTGCATCTGGAATGGGTCATTATATGATTACAAAGGTTGCCAGAAACATATATATTTATATGTAACTACTCCTTCCCATAGGTGTTGGCTTGCAAAAAGCTCAAGTACCACCCATTTAATCTTATGAATTGTTGCACTAGCCCTTTTCTTCGAACGTCTATCAATTATGCACTTCTCATCTCGTGCTATTCCAACCGTAGCGATTTCTATATGATAGATATTATATAGTGCCTTCCGCGACTGAACTGAGCTTATGTGTTCCTGCTTTGATAAAGACCTTAAGTTGAGGATGTCCACTTGTTAAGCTAGATTTTTAATTTAGATTCCATAGACAATTATACTCTATGACACTTTGCTTCAGTTGACTATGGTTAATACAATATTATAGTTTTTTTTTGTTCTTGTTCATTGTTATAACTTATAACTTCCAGGGCAATTCCATTTTCTAGAATGAAAGATAGGTATAGAACTGTGTATCACGCAGTTCTTGATATCTGATATTTGTTTTATTTGCAGGCTGTTGCTTTGTTCAAATCTTATTTTGGTGGATCTTTTGATGAAGACGCCATTCGAAATAACTTTGTTCTAATTTATGAGCTGTTAGATGGTATGTGATTTGTGAATCAATCCAATTTATTCTTTCCCACATACTTATGTTGTTGCACTTTTGTTTTACATTGTGATGTTTATATATATTTGTTGCACATGCTGCTATAGCTTTGTTTGACCAGAAAGATATATGTGAACACACACAGACATACTAAAATAATAAAAGTGAAGTAATATAATAAACTCATAAGATAGGAACATGGGCATAAGAAGTAAGGCTAAGACTTAGGGTATCTCAATACTTGAAGATTGTTGTAGATGTTCCACATCGGAATAATGCCGATTGAGTGACCATGTTAATGAGAACATTGAGGCCCCCATCCATTAGCTTGAGCTTTTGGGTTGGATCCGGGTTTAACAAAGATAAACCAGAAAAAAATTGACTTGTGAGGAAAAAAAGTAGAGAGAATAGGAAGTACTTACTGCATATGAGAATTAGTAAGAAAGATGTGGTTGACAGAATAAGATTTGCATAGGGACTGCATCAGATGTCACTACAGTATGAGAAGTTGTGAAGGCAATGGAATAAGGCATCATCTCCACAATGCCATTACTTGTATCTTTACAATCAGGCGAACATTATTTACGTAACACTCCACTTGAGTGTTACACTTGTTATATTTTTTGTGTTTTGTGTAGTATATTTAAATCCTTCAAGCCGTTCCTAAAAGAAAGAGATCTCTATTTTACCTATACCTGCAGTTTTGCTGTGTTTTTCTGTGTACAGCTGGACAAATACTTAGAAGAATATCATCTATGTAAAGTAAACCTGACTGAACTGTGTTGCCTTTTTTTCTCTTGAGACACTAACAAATTTCAGTTAGATTACTTAGTTCACTAGAACAGAATCGTATGTCTATAGAAAGTAATTGCTGTTTAGGTTTATCATGTTGGTGTTGTAGACAAAATGAATTGATAATTCAATCTATTTTCAAAAATTAAAGCTGTCAATTAAACCTATGAGTGGTATGTACATTCGTATGACAGAAATCATGGACTTCGGTTACCCACAAAATCTGTCACCGGAGATTTTAAAGCTTTACATCACTCAGGAAGGAGTGCGCTCACCATTTTCATCTAAGGTAAGAATTCTGTTAATAAATTTCAGATGGTTCTCTGATGCAAGAGACGTGCAACTTTTTTGTTTCTTCTATTTAGATGGAATTAGAGAGCACACGCCTATAGAACATGAAGCCTAAAGGTTCTTTTATGTGCATATTACATTAAATGTTTGACAACCTTTTTCTACGATGTGGAAAATTTGAATAGCCTACAGACAGACCAGTGCCAAATGCAACGTTACAAGTTACAGGTGCCGTTGGATGGCGACGTGAGGGCCTCGTTTATAAAAAGAATGAGGTGATTATACATCTATCTCTAGCACACAATATATTTTCTTGATTTTGGTGTATTTTTGACATCTACTCCGTACAGGTATTTCTGGATATTGTGGAAAGTGTCAATCTGCTTATGTCTTCCAAAGGTGTGTGTTAATTTTTTTTCTTTCAACAGAACCTCTATCCGTCCGAGCGCTGATTAACACTTTGGCGATTGTAGGTAGTGTTCTGCGTTGTGATGTGACGGGGAAGGTTCTAATGAAGTGCTTCCTTTCGGGAATGCCTGATTTGAAGTTGGGTTTAAATGATAAAATTGGGCTTGAAAAGGAATCACAACTTAAATCCCGTCCAGCTAAAAGGTAGCTGATATGCTTCCTCATCCTTATAATTTCTTTCTGTATTTCCACATTCTATTTGAGACTTAAGGATATGTTTCCTGAGTGTAAATGACCTCCTTTTTGTTTTTGTCCTTTGTAATTATTTCGTACACTGTTAAATAGAGTTTGATATCATTTGTGTCTGTAGCATACTAAAGTAAGCCAACTGCACACACCTAGCATATGTTGATTGCTTCATTTTTTAACTGATATCTTTTAGTATTTTATAGAGATTTAATTGTTGCCCTCTTTTCTGATGTGTTGCTGTTGTACTTTTTATATATTTTTTTAATTTCGTATCTAAACTTAATTTGTTTTTAGGACATGTATTCTTCTCGGGAAGATAATTTTGGTATTGGTTAGAGATGGGAAAATATGATCTCTTTATTTTAAATTGTTTGTTAGAGGATATTCGATTCTTCCAGATCACGTATATATGTTTAACTCAGTAATGACTTCTAATGCAGTGGTAAAACTATTGAGCTTGATGATGTTACCTTCCATCAATGTGTAAATTTAACAAGGTTCAACTCAGAAAAGACTGTTAGTTTTGTGCCTCCAGATGGTGAATTCGAGTTGATGAAGTAAGTTTATCTCTTCATGTACTTTCTTCTTTGCTTATTTATGACATGTATTGTACCAAGGCAAACCTAATCATATGTCTGAATACAATTTTGTGTATACATTTCTATTGTTATTGTTACTATTTTGTAAGTGATTGCCAGTTATTAACTTCTAAACAAACCATACCCATCCCAATTTTTGCACTATATAACAGTAGAAGGATTATTTCCGGGTTGTTCTTTTATGATTTGTTTGTTTGATTAAGTCACATTTTAACTTGTTTGACATAGATACCGTATCACTGAGGGTGTAAATCTTCCATTCCGGGTGTTGCCAACAATCAAGGAACTTGGCCGGACACGCATGGAAGTGAATGTCAAGGTTCTTGTTACATTTTGAGAATTCTATTTTATTCAAATGTTAGGAGTTCTTCAGTTAATTTATTAGTCATTTTTCCAGATCAAGAGTGTCTTCGGAGCAAAAATGTTTGCTCTTGGAGTTGTCATCAAGGTTCCAGTCCCGAAACAAACAGCGAAAACAAACTTCCAAGTGACATCAGGTCGAGCAAAGTACAATGCATCACTTGATTGTTTGGTTTGGAAGTAAGTAATTACTTATTCGCTGTTTTATTATTCCAGAAAGTTTTTTCTATATATGCATCTCAAGTTTTATTGCAAATCTGAGCATAACTTACTCGACATATATTGTTCTGATCTATCGAGTTGTGGAATATATCATTCATGTCATAATTTGTTCGTGTTGACTCTTGTTTCACAGTCAACAATCTATCTTCAGCAGTGTGGCTCACTTGTGGCATTCTGTTTTAACTTTGTAGGATTAAGAAGTTTCCGGGACAAACTGAAACTACCATGAGTGCAGAAGTTGAGTTGATATCTACAATAGTAGAAAAGAAATCTTGGACCCGTCCACCAATTCAGATGGAGTTTCAGGTTCCTAATCAATTTTATTTACTTTTCGTACTTCAATAATTTGGTTTCATTTAAGTATGCATCTTCTTATTTTAAAGACAGATTTAATTACCTGGCATTGTTGATGCGATTTGTACTTATAAGCTAGCAGAGTTATTACTTTTATACCTTGGTTTTCGGTTCCTAATCAGCCAACTCTTCTTCAGGTTCCCATGTTTACGGCCTCTGGCCTACGAGTCCGTTTCCTCAAGGTACTTATACCAACCTGTTTATGCATCTTCATTTTTTTATCGACTAAATCAGGTGTATCAAAGCATTTTGGACTGAAGAGCACCAAACAATTTTTGACTAAAGAACTTTTTAAAATGGCTGTATCAAGCAAGAAACGAGCTCCCTTATGTGAAAGAAATCGTCGAATTCTTGACCCCCGACCTTGAGAGAGACCCAATAAGGGCTGAATAGAGAAGGACATAGGCCCGAATGACTGGATAAATAGAGGCCCAACGTAAGTTAGGTAGAGAAATAAGAAGTGATGTGCTGTTGCTAGGACTTGAGCCCGGTTCCCCAACCCTAGTTCAAATGTTTGACCAGTTGGACAGACAAGTTTTGGTTGTGCAGCTTCCTTTTTGTTTAGAAACGCCTCAATTTCTCATGGCCTTATGCAGGTGTGGGAAAAGAGTGGATACAACACCGTTGAATGGGTCCGTTACATCACCAAAGCTGGATCATACGAGATTAGGTGCTAGAGAGCAATCTTAGGGGTGAGATTGAAGCAGGCCTATCAGCACTAATAGGCACAGTGGTCGCTTTGCGGTATTATTAAGTTTTTTTTTTTGTTCTCAGTGCTTGAAAAATAGTGGGGTTGTGTTCTGTCCATATATGATTATTTGGATTGAATTTTTTATTCATGTGTTGTAAAGTCCTTAGTACTTGAAAAATAGATTCGGTACCTTGCAACTTTTTTTTGTTTTTTGTCTTAATTGCATTTTGCCAAACCTTTGTGCTGTTCCTGAGACTGAGACCTTGACTGTACTTATTAATGGATGCGGTACCTAAGAAATGTTATTTTCGTTCTTTTTATAGACAATCTTTAATGTTCTTTTCATGATCAATACACTAGATTAGTACAGTAATACAAAATGCAAGAAAATAAGAGTGCCCTGCCCTCCTTCTCTTCTCTCGGACGGTTCTCTAGGGTTTTTAATGCAGCGTTATTATTAATGATGGTGACAACCTCTAACTGTAACTCGCACTTCCCCTACCTACTTCTTTTGGTAACTATCGGTCGCTCTCTGTTACGATATAGATATATCTGAAACTCAGATTATATTGAAAATTGGATGAACTCCTCACTTGATTGCCGGAAAAGCCAGCTTACAGACAAATCTAGCCTTAATGGCTTCTTCTATTCTAAGAAATGAAAAGCAAATAGAAAAACAAAGCTATGAAACTACAGAGATAACAAAACCAGTCTGATAATGGATGCCTCTCCACAGCTCCTGCGACGCCCTTTTGTGCGTGATGGTTGGGGAAGAAACATTGAACGAGAGAAACGGTGTCGTTTTCTCTTGTTTGGGCTTATCTGCCCAAATGGCCCAAAGCCGAAACGTGACAAATACACTCCCCTTAAGGCAAGCTTGTCCTCAAGCTTGGTTCTTGAAAAATAACCCCATAGTTTTGCCCACTCATAATATAAAGCCATCACTCATATCACATAGTTCACCGACATGTTGAAGAGCCAAAACATGTTCTTCCACCACATAACACTACAAGTCCAATCATGAAGTCTCAGAACCACCATACCCCAATCCAACAATTCTTCTGTAGTCAAAATATTCTGAGCAAACAATTCCAGAAAAAATAGTGTGGTTGTCGGATTTTTTTGTGACTTCCTATCCAAAACATTCAGGGCTCGTTGAGACATATTAACCCCAATAGCTAAAATTTGCAGCGGTTTAATTTTGCTAGTATAATCTATCACTATAGTCACCTCATTGTCATTCTTTCTCCCTACATCATCCCTAATTAACCCCATAGTACTCCACCTCTCATAGAAAAAGCTTGTCCTTAAGCTTATATTGTGAATTTGAGCATAACAGGACTTGAAAGTAAAATTGAGCATTTCATACCTCAAACATCCATATGAAGCAGTGTGTGGAACATTGTACTCCATGGCTCCTATGTAAAAGTCATACAAACTCAAGATAGGAATCCTCAAACAAACCTTTGAAAGCACTATCCAAGTGTCTTGAGCTGTAAAGAAAAAACTTTTTCTTCCCCATTTAATAGCATTATCATCTCCGGTAACCCACTCCACTAGAAAAATGAAAAGCCAAAATAGGTTCTTCCAAAATGCACTTGTATCAAGCCAATTCCCCACAACTCCGATCCCAATATCATTCTCTTTCCATATGCATGACAACCCAAGCATCTTGCAATTTCCATAACCAGTTGACAGAAAACAAGCCATTACTCCTTTCTCAATCAGTTGCAAAATATTAAGTGAACCATGAAATACAACACACCCACCTTGAAGCACATATGTCATCCAATCCCAAGGTTCCTTCCTCCCTTCTATTTTAGACACAGTTCTTATGACAACACTATCCCTGTCAGTTGTGAAATTCTTGCCTATCATTCCATCAGAAGCTTTTCCATTGTCCAATACCATATTAGCTTCATTAAACCTTAAAGCTATAACATAGCACAAGTCCAAAACTACCAATTCCACAGTAAAACCCATAATCCTTAAATAAATATCACCTACAACTTTCATCAATTTAATATCATCTAAAGTTGTTTGATAACATTCACCCGTCACTGTCTCAACTCGACGATCAACAATAATTTTAAATTCTTCTTCCAATAACCATACCCCAATGCCCTCCTTATGTCAACCAGAAATACCATCAAGTAAAGCTAAATGGCAAGAACATGAATCAATTAAGATTAAAAGTACCTTGGTGTTGCTCAAATATTTTCTCCATGGTACTGCTATTAGGTCTTTAGTTCCAGTCTGAACAGCTCGGCCAATAACACACCTCCAGACAGCTTTACAAATCATATTGCTTGGGCAAGAACCATCAACTTCATAAGTACCCATTTTGCTGTGTAGTATATAAATTACTCTTTTGAATTCCATTCCCATATCAACATGCTCAGCAGGTATAGGTGACAAGGAACCAACACTTTCCCTATTGAATTGAGTATATCCTGGATTCCATATCACAAAGCATTTAGGATCGTAAGAATTAGTAAATGATACAACTCCCCCATGATCTAGGCTATCTTTAACACCACCACTTGGAATAAAAGATTTATTGTCCACCAGATATCCTGCAACACTCAAAGCAGCAACCAATTCCCTTTCTGCCCATAGAACACTTGTTGACTTGGCCCAAGAGAAACTTTCTCATGTTTCTCAACCTCAACTAGTTGCTCCTCAATATGTATATCAACTGCATCTTTTTGGTGTTGTTCCTCTTGCCTCTCAAGTGCAGTCAATTGCTCATTAATATGTTCCTCAATGGAGACTTGATGTTGTGCCCAAATATTTTGTTCATCTAGCAGGTTCATAACTTTGAGCTCATCTCTCAGCCCGTATTCGGTCTTCCTCTAAACCTTAAGCTGATTGCACATAGCCATCCACCCAGCTCGATAAGATGCCTTTTTCCACCTTCTGTCACCCCAATAACAGTTCTGGTACTCGATCCTCATGTTGTCCAAATGCTTAGCGAGCATGCTCTGCTTCTGATCGAGCTCTGCAATTTCCAAAATGTATTGCTGCTGGGTTTTTAAAGAAGTAGGTAGTTGTATTGAGGATAGATGTGGTTGTGTTTGGTAGAAGTTGTTTTGGGTCGGTGTTGGCTGTGGTGAGGTAAAGCCTGGCTCAAATGTGGGAGTTCCATGGTCGGAAGTCAAGATGGAGCATGAGTTGGTCCCGGCGAGTGAAGGAACAAATCCCGGTGAAAAAATTTGGGGGCAATTTTCAATTATTTGTCCATAACCGAAGGACACAAAATTAAAATTTGAAGGGGAATCGAAAATAGCTTTACCTCGATCAACTGGTTCTCTGATTGGGTTACCATAATAGTCGAAACACTGAGAGAAAGGAAACACACCGGTATGGCACAAGCTCCGCCCGCCACCGGCACGAACTCAGTCCCGATAGGTGTGGAACCATTGACTGTCATTTCCCTGAAGCTCCTCTCTCTGAAAATCGAGTCCATATCTCCACAAATCGCAGAATCGAAGGCTCTTGATACCACTTGTTACGATATAGATATATCTGAAACTCAGATTATATTGAAAATTGGATGAACTCCTCACTTGATTACTGGAAAAGCCAGCTTACAGACAAATCTAGCCTTAATGGCTTCTTCTATTCTAAGAAATGGAAAGCAAATAGAAAAACAAAGCTATGAAACTACAGAGATAACAAAACCAGTCTGATAATGGATGCCTCTCCACAGCTCCTGTGATGCCCTTTTGTGCGTGATGGTTGGGGAAGAAACACTGAACGAGAGAAACGGTGTCGTTTTCTCTTGTTTGGGCTTATCTGCCCAAAGCTGCCCAAACGGCCCAAAGCCGAAACGTGACACTCTCCTCCACCTCCCGCGAGGTTGGGAAATTCCATATGTGTGAAAAGGCCAATGTACAAGGCGGGTTTTGTTCGAGGAAGCCTCGTGACACCCATAAGGTGGGTGGCGACCTTTTGCGCACGGCGGCTCGAGAGTCGGGTAAGCCCTGACACAAGGTGAACGGATTGGAGAAATGACCTACGTCGTCGACAGCGATTTCGATGGATGACCTACATGATCTCATGGGTGGATGACGCTAGAGGAGGTCACGATTCTAGAGGATGATGTGGTGAGAGAGGACTCTCCTTTCAGCTTAGTCTTCGTCGACACCATCATCTCTGATAAGTGTTTCAACTGGTTGACTCGAGCATGAGTCATGCGGATCATCAAGCGGCTCCCCAACATAGTAGTTCGATCCCTCAACGACGGGGTCCTGTTGTTTCTCTTCAAGACCGGAGAGGAAAATAATTAGGTATAGGGGTGAATCGTGGGACTTCTTCCTCTCGCTCTTGGTTCTGAAGGAGGTGGACTCGTGCATAATCCCATCCGAGATCGCCTTCATTCAGACCTTGGTGTGGGCGTGTATGTCCAATTTCCTGGTTAGGGCACGTAACGTCAAAATGGACGAACATATTGACGACAAAATTAAGGGCATGCATAGAAGTGGATACCAATACCACATGAAGGAGTTGAGGCGGTCCATTCCACGTTTATGCGAGGATCGGCCTATCTCAACCTCTTAACCACCAACCTCTCTTCATAGCAGGGGATGAGGGAAGGAATGCTCTCGTCAACATCAACTAAGCGAGGATGTCGAAGCACTGATATGGTTGTAGTCGGATCGACCTTGTAGGACGAGATTGTAAGTTGTAAGTACAGATCGTCGAGGCCCAACACACATAGACAACGAGAGACTACCTAGGTTGATTGTCGATCCATGGTGATTCCATCCCCACCACCTCTATTGCAAGTGGGGTAAGCCCCAACCCCTCAGAAGATCAGAGGCCCGAATTGCCTCCATCGTCTAAAGACATGATCTGAAAATGTCACTTTAAATGGATTGGGTATGAGTCCAGGGTTCAGAGATAGGTTAAGTGTATTTTAGTAGTAAAGGAATAAAATTTGGAGATACTTAAGTCTTCTTTGGTTTCTCTTTAATGATTTTCAGCAAATGAAAAGAAAATTGATTTTTTTGTCTTATTTGAGTTAAAACGGGTTAATTAGGCCTTTATTTCTTGTCACAACGTAAGCTCATTTCAAGTCCGATCGTTTCGATTGACTTTGGTGATGTCCAACCTCATCCTAATATCTTTTCGGGGTTCTCATCATCGTTTATTGATGGGCCAACTATGGCAAGTTTGCTGAGAGTATTGTGATCTGCTACAAAAGTCCAGTTGAGGAGAGTTTCAAGAAAATAAAAACGATCATGAGCACTTATTATAATAGTAGGATGTTTAGACTCGATGAGATCACTTGATCTTGTTTTCTTTTTGAAACGGAAAAGAGGTAGTTGTATTACGATTCAAAGGGGGACATAACAGTCCCGGATACCAGCTTTTTGTCCCAACCGGCCGTAGCCCGTCGGGCGCACATGGTTCCATACAATAGTCTGCTTTGATTCACAGATCGAAACTCAAGAGTTCCTCGATTCAACGTTACAAGAAAATAATAAACCAAAGTCCTAAACTTATTGAGCCAAGCTATTATTCGATCTAAAACAGTGTGACCTACTAGCAAATTAGCCTTTAGTGCAGATTCCCCGAGACTTCCCTGTTGCAAAAGCTTGGTTGGGGTTGAGAGTCCTGAATCTGGGTGCCGTTGAAATAGGCCCCAGCCGACCGTCCCTCCTCCCGGATCCCAGATCCACCGAGGGGGCGGACCCATGCCGGCGAGGGGTGACCCTGGGGCAGGAGGCCGCTGCAGATGGAAGACGGCGCGTGGAGCCCGTATTCCGGAAGACGTCAGGGGGGCCACGGTGGCTACTGGCTCGAGGGCGGGACCGGTCCGGCGACACATGATCGGTAGCGCGAAGCAAGGGAGAGGCCGTGGCACGGATTGAAGGGTAGGCGGCGACCTGCGGAGGTAGTCCGTCTGCAAAAAAGACAAGAAAAAATAAAACCGACTCCGATCAAAAGAACGACGACGGTAGATTGGACCCCGAAGGGTAGTGGAGAGCTTTAAAGCAGGGGCTTCAATGATGGAGAATGGTGGCTGTCATGCTGCGCGCAGAGAGAATTATGTTTCTCTCTGCGCACTGCTTTGATTTTTTTTCTTAGTTTGCTGTTTTCCTTATTTTTTTAAGTTTTTTTTTTGAGTAAATATTGCAGTTTATAAATAAATCATAAGAAACGAGTTTGGTAGGTACTGAAAAGTACCCCACCTACATAACATCCAACTAACAAATTGAAATGAACTGAAAGCAATAAAATCGGCTCCTGGTAATGGGTTTGACGGACGAAGGGGAAATCTGCGGTAGCGTCTGGTGACACCGATACAACGATCTTCTTCCAACATGGGACGAGGCGAGCCAACCAAGTTTTGGGGAATACTGGTGGACCTACATCTCCCCCGGTGTGTCAGCGTGCGTCGTCCTCCCTTGAATGATAATGGTAGGGCTCCTGAACGCATGATTGCTGACTCCGGACTGGCAGGGGAGACAAATATCAACTGATGATGGTGCCGTCGCCATCCATCCGCCGGGAAGGGGCCAAAGTTGACCCGCCCCTCCCCGGGCCACCTCGGACTCATTCCTTCAGGCGGGGGTGCTTGACGCCCCCGCCGCTGCTGCCTGTGACTCCCCATCAGACGCTGTCGAGGCCTCTGACTCGAGCTGATCCTCCTCCCTTTCTAGGCATTTCTTCCCAGATAGTGTCGGCCTTCTCTCCTTCTGCACCCAGTCAGACGGAATTGCCCGATCTAGCCCATCCCCTAGGCCCAGGTCAGGCCCAGTAGGGTTTTCAGCAGGGTCATCTTGCCACGACCCCTTACCCTTGCTTCGCCTCCAAGCAAGAGTCGCCGCCGTCTCCTCCGCCATCACATCCGTCTCCGAAGAGATCCCCACCACCGGCACCATCGCCGTCACCCGCGGCGCTTGTCCCAGCGTGTCCCCCGCCCTGGTTCGCCCGTCCCCACCACGGGCCTCCTCTTCCGGCCGCAGAACCGACGAGACCACCAGTCCCGGCTCCAGTCCATCCCTCGCCGTCAACGACAACGCCGACAACAGAGATCCATTATCCCCGGCCTTTCCCCCACCATCAGACGATAATGGGATCACGCCCGTTTTCGCCGCCAATCCCATCACGAGCGTCCGATCAGGACGATCCACGCCGTTCCCCCGTCCCGGCATCACGCCTGCGTCCCCGAAGCCCTTGTCTGTTTCAGCACCAACCACAAACATCGCGTCCAGCTCCGGATCGACCCACAAAGGAGGAGCATCGGAGGTGCTGGAGAGACACGCCGCCGAGAACGTCATCGCCTCCAACCAGCCAAGCCCTAGATCTGTTCGCCTGAGAAGAAACAGAGAGGCGGCTACATCAAGAGGTAATCTAGTAAGAGCACATCTACCGGGGATCATGGCCTTGACCATGGCCATGATCCCTCTCTGCTTCGCCAAAAGCCGCTGCGGCGCTAGGGCAGCAGAGACGATCATCTAGCTGCCTTACTATTTATTTTTTTAAGTTGATGAGTCTCTTGTTCTTGTATTATTTATTCCGTCAATATATTTATTTCTCTCTAATAAAAAAATCTGATCGGTCCATTTAAAACGGAAACCAACCCCACAACCGAAATTCTGGATTTGATGGTTCTGATTAACCGACCGATGATAAGTCAAACAAATGTTAATCCATTATTAATGGCTAATTATCTATTTAACCCATTATTAATCCCTAATTATCCATTAAAGTGAACTAGATAGAGCCTATCACGAACTGCCACGTAAACGAGAGTCTCCGACTTGTGTAATTAAGGAGATCTGATTTAAAACCCTAAATCTAAACCCTACTTTGAATAATCTGCTGATTTCAGCTCCGTTTTTTTCTTCAATTTTCCAAGTTATTTAATTTGATTTGTACACACACTCTCTTTTCTCCTGAGAGTAGGTCTCAATCTCAAGTACATAGCTTCGCGAGAGAGCACCCAAACCTACATTTTCTTTTCTTTTCTTTTCCTCCTCTATTTTCTCACCATCCAAACAAATCGGTACGCAGGAAAAAGGTCCCCGCTTTGTGTATCTGGTATGGATTCACGGGAAGGAGCACCGCCAGCTCCACCGCCTCGCCAGAACATGATGATGGTCCCTGGCCCCTACTCCGCCGGCATGGGGGCCAACAACCACCACCATCTCCACCACCACCACCACAACCACAACTCTTCCATGATGATCCCCAATTACGGCCAAATGATGCAGTCCAGCTCCGGATTTCCGTTCAACACGCCGCCTCCCAGGCCTCAGGAGCATATGAACATGAACAGGCCTGTATACGACGGATCGTCGCCGTCGCCGTCGCCGTCCCAGGGATTGCGCCCCGCCGCTGTTAGTGGGAGTGGCGGAGATACTCGGAAGAAGAGGGGTCGGCCTAGGAAGTATGTTCCTGATGGGAACATTGCTCTAGGTCTCACGCCGGCGCCTGCTTCCGCCCAGACTTCTGCTCCCCCGGCGGCGAATCAAGGTAATTCCGGGAATTCCGGCGGCACGCCGTCGTCGGAGAATCCGTCGAAGAGGAATAGGGGAAGGCCGCCGGGGTCTGGGAAGAAGCAGCTCGATGCTCTAGGTAATTGCTCATCTACAGCTTGTAAATTTCTCTCAACTTAATTTTTTGCTGAGTGGTTGGTAAAGTTGGGTTTTGTATGTGCAGGAGGAACGGGTGGAATTGGATTCACTCCTCATGTTATCAAAGTTGAAGAGGGGGAGGTGTGATTTTTATTTACTCATTACTTATTAGCCTTATTGATTGTTTGTTTGTTTTGGAGTTGCCAATTGAGTGTTTATGTTGGTTTATTTTGCATTTGGTAAAGTATTGACTCAACTCAATGCTTAGCCTCAAGGATGTTTTGATTTACTTATGTGGAAGAATAATCTTAATGCTAATCATGGTCTTGAAGTAAGGATTTACTTTACCCCGTATTTGAGTTAGAGGGGTACTCGTACTTGACATGATTTGGTGTTCCCTTGTGTAGATTAGCAAATACAAAGCTTGTGATGTATAGATTAACATATGTGCCCCGACCATATACTGACAGACATTCGAATTTAATATTGCTTCACTGATCTGATTGTACCTTTATTCTACTAATTTGGTGATTCCACAGGCTTGGACTGGGATGTGTGTGCAGTAAGCTTGTTAGGTTTCCCCTCTTTATTCTCTCTAGTATTCTAGAAGATATAACTAACTGGTTGCCACAGATATGAGAAAGTTTGGTTAGTTGGTGGAGTCAAAGGTAGATGAGTTACTCTTTCCTCCCAATTTTCTGCTTGTCTAGGTTAAGGAGATTGAAAAAAAAAACATGAAGGTACTGAAGTTGCTATTATATACTAGGTCTCAATGATTGCCCTTAAAATGTGAGCAATGGCTAGAGGTTGCCTCTATCCATAAAATTGGAAGCATTTGAGGTGGAGCACTTACTTCCATCAGTATTACACAGATCACATGTATGACTTATTTCCTTTATGTCCTTTGAGTTAAAAAGTCATTTCACATGGATGGGTTATCCCTTAACTAGTTTAGACACTACAAAGGTCGCGACGCCTAGATTAGTTTTTGTGCCCTGACCTTAGGATACTGATATTTGAAGTGAATGTCCCTAGTATCCCTGATCTGATAGTAGTTTGGTTTATCTAATTAGGCCGCACTTGCTTTTGCATGGGTTATTTTATTTTTATCACCAATGGAAATTCATTAAAAGATTAGGATGTCTGAGGAGTAAGCTTGTTATGTTTTTCTTTTATTTTCATTTGTAGTATTCTAAAAGATGTAACCAACTTTCTATATAATATTAAAGATTGGAAAGATTTCAAGGGATTGGAGTTGAAGTGGAGACAGTTCCCATGCCTAGTTTCTCGTTATTTAGTTGTGGATAAAGAAATAATTGAAGAAACGGAAATTATGATCTCACGGTATATCTACAAAGATATCCCTTAGAAAAAATGTGAATAGGGGAAAGAGGATATAACTACCTAGAAACATAGGAATCATTGGAGATAGCTTTCTCTACGCTCTCCCGAGGAAAGCTGAAGGAACACTTCCATATGCTATACATGATATTACGAGGTTGAAACTAATTTGGGCTTAAGTTAAGAAGAGGCAATATTGGTGAGCATTCTTTATATAGCTTATAACTTAACCAGAATTTTTTGAGAAAAGAATCATCCAAAGAATTTGGAGTTGATGCCTTGGTGTCTGGTAGTGGTACCAGCTACTAGGTATGTTAAAAAGTCTAAATGGGAACCCATTCATCTATGTTACTATGACTATGTCCATCTTAGTTTTTTTTCTCACCTAATGTTCTGTATTACTGATTTGCTCGGATAGTATGCACGCGTTCTACTAATGTCTTCAGACTCTTCACTAATTTGTTTAGTTCTCGTAACACATCATGAATAAGAAAGACTAGCATTTTGGGTTTGTTCCTTATGATTTATTTGACTTATATGAACAACAGTTTTCTTTCTGCCATTGTCTTCTATTGAATTAAAAAATGATGGTAATTGGTGGTCTTTTCATGTGCCAATTTGAACGAAATTTCCATGGCATAATGAGGTAGACTATTCTGTTGAAGTGGCAATAGTTTGTTTTTTATTTTGTATTTTTTATCTAGTTTAGAAGCTGGATGATATGGTTACTCATATGGGTTTCCTCCATCTGCGCAGGACATCATAGAGAAAATCAATGCCTTTTCAATGCAAGGGCCACGGTCCATTTGCATTTTGTCTGCTAATGGTGCCATCTGCAACGTCACCCTCCGTCAGCCAACAATCCCTGCAAATGCGCCTGGGCAGACACTTACATATGAGGTATGTCATTCACTGTATAACAGATCAGATGCTTTTGTATTGTTTGTTGAGTTTGAACAAAGCTATGGTTCACAATTTTGATTTGATACAAGGACTTCAGTTTTCTGTCTGTCGACTTTTTGTTGTTGTGTGAACTATGATCTTGCTGCCAATCTTGTTATTATAGTCTTCAATGTGTCTTTGAGAAAATGTCGGTATATAGGCAATGTGGTTAATTTTGGTATTCCTCTGCTCCAAAATAAGTGACCTCCCACCATGTCCCCATGCGCTCCCATTTGCTATCCACCTTGATTATACACCCATGTGATAATAATTAACTTATAGAAGGATATTAGGGGTAATTAATGCAAAAATTCACTTCCTCAAAAGGAAAGTTGACACTTATTCTAGAACATCCATTTTGTTAAGTAATACACTTACTTAGGAACAGAAAGTTTATAAATTGATGTT
This sequence comes from Erodium maritimum, assembly GCA_963921825.1. NCBI lineage: Eukaryota > Viridiplantae > Streptophyta > Magnoliopsida > Geraniales > Geraniaceae > Erodium > Erodium maritimum. Next base: position 67,335,579 of record OY997592.1, on the reverse strand, counting down.
ATGGAGATTCTTGAGGTGCTTTATTGGGAATAGAGACCACCTTATATTTGATGAGTAGTAATTGTCTCTTCCTCAGGGGTCTCTTAACTGAATGCTCTATTTTAGATATACTTATAGGTTCTATTGTCAATCTTGTATGCTTCGTTTTAGAGTATGTCATATCTTCATGTCTTCCTACTCCTTAACTCTGGCTGATTGAGTTTCTCTTGTTCTTGTAAAGATTCGTTAAAAATAATAGTAGTAGTTTTGTCAATCAGAGAACACAATAGAACTTCAGGATCAACTAAATTGTGTTCTAATCTTTCTAGTTAGGATTTTCTGTCTTCTTCTGTTGTAATGTGTGGAAAATGTCACAAAAATAATGCACGAGTCAACTATTTCTTGTGTGGATATCTGTACCCATGTGAGATATTTTTTATTTGCAGGGTCGCTTTCACATCATCTCTCTATCAGGTTCATTCTTAGCCTCAAACTCCGGTGACAGCAAAAGAGACATTAGTCTCCGTGTCTCCCTCGCTGGTGCAGATGGTCAGGTTCTAGGTGGTGGAGTCAGTGGAGTTTTAGTTGCAGCCTCACCTGTTCAGGTATGTCTCCCGTGACTTCTACAATGATTTGCATACCATTTGTTTAGTATCTCAACACTGTATTTTCAGATCATTGTGGGCAGTTTCATTGAAGATGGCAAAAAGGCAAGCATCAATTTTGCAAAACCTGAACCTTCATCAGCACCTCCACTCAAAATGCTAACCTTTGGTGGAGCAGGAGAAGCATCAAGCCCACCTTCTCAGGGAGCAGGATCGAGCGATACATCTGGTGAGAACGGAAGTAGCCAAATGGATCGGGGCCCTGGACTGTATAGTAGCTCAAACCCGCCCATTCACAATTACATGTACCAACAACTATGGGCCAGTCAAACTCACCAGTGAAGCCTTTTCCGCCAACAGATCAGTTTTTTTTTTAATTTATTTATCGCCTTTTCGTTTCACATGTTATTTTTAAGCCTTTGTTACTGTCACGAATCTGTTTACATGAAAATGATCTTCAATGGGTTGAACTTGAAGGCTCGAGGTTGTTGAATTAATTCAGGATTTTTGCAAGTTCACGTAGTTTTAAGTAGTTAGTTAGGATTTAGTTTTATAGAGATGGAGGGTTTTGTGTACACAATTAAACATTTGGTTCTGCAGTTTTCTTCAATGTTTACCATTAAGCAGAACTAAACTAATTTAGTTTGTCACAGTGAATTCTTTGAATTTTTCTTCCACTATATAATATTTGGTAGCTCTAACTTGTATTGATCTTTGACTTCTTTTCTAACATGATTCTTGCAATTACAATATTCATGTGCATCTTTGACCTTTTCTATTGAGGATTTGAGGTAGATATTGCTGTTACCACCTCATACAACATTTATCCATTCTTTGATTTTTTCTTCCACCAAACAAAATCGATTTACCACAGTTCATATTTACTCCATCTCGATCTGGTGTACTTAAAATTTTTTATTAAAGGGATAATATAGAGAAGTATTATGAGATATTCATTTATTTTTGTAAATTATTGCAATTTGTATAGAATGATGTTTTTTTTATCAACCAATTTTATAAACCTTATCCTTTGAAAAAGGAACAAAACTAAGGGAAACCCTCAGAGAACAATTACATACAAACAAAGGCGGTTTAAAACGAGTTCTCTAGCACAATACAAAGTATGTAACAACAACAAATGAGAACTGGAATGGAACCCATCCTCAGATGTTTCCCAACAAGGGGAGAAACTAAAACCGATCTAAAAATCATATTACAATGAGAAGCATAACTAAGCCAACCAGGGCTGAAACAAGAACATATAAAAACCAAACGGGTCTAAAACACCCAGATCAAATACAGATAAACCCAACAATCAGAAGAAAAAGAAAGTCTCCTGAGTCCAAGCTCCAAATCCTCCAAATAGGCGAGCGCACAATCGGCCAACAATCCTAGCCTGTCTAGACCTCCCTTTCACTTGATCCCCGATAAGCAAAAGTTAAGTTTTCTCCAGCCAATCTTGGAAGAAAACTCCCTAAAGGGGCTAAGGATCGGTATCAAGTTGATACCGAGTGGAAGAAGAGTACTGAAACAAAAGGGGACAGAAACCCAGCGAGAACAGAACCCACCAACCCAATCCCCAACAATCGACGAGTAATTCTGGTCAAAACCAAGAGAAAACCCAAAGTCGAAATGATGAAAAAAGGGACGTGGGAATTACCTGTCAAACATGCGAAGCCTGGAAGGAAAGAAACCAAAATTGTCCTTCTCGACCCAAGCAATAACACCCTACTCCTCGTCTCGGATCTGTGGGAGCCAGATCTCGTCGAAGGACAACACCAAAACGACGACCACGAGTGGCGAGGCGTAACTTCTGCAGTAGCTGGAGCAAAGTACCAGCAAGGGCCACGAGGCTGGAAAAAGCCAGCAACAGATCCGACCCAGGTTACCCCCAACCCCTAAATCCGACTCTAAACTCCGAAACAAGGTCCTCAAGACCAAAACCCTCGATGATACACACAACTGACAAGGCCCAGCAGCCCCAACTACCAGGAAACCGACGAAGAAACGGGGAAGGAGAAGAGTTCGAGAAAAAAAACCAAGGAACGGGAGAAGGAGACAGAGAAGAGAACCAGATCTCCGACCAACACCACCAAAACGGTGAGGAAGCGACTCCCACCTGAAGATATGAGAAGCTCAACGGTTGAAGGGAGAAAGGACAGAGACGAACCGAGAAAGGGGAAAAGGGGGGAAAGAAAAGGGATCGAAGGGAGAATAGAAAGGGAGGAGGGAAGGAGCGAAAGGGTGAGGACGAGGAAGAAGCTGCGCCAGTGACTCCCGTGGCCGTGGCCATAGAAATCACCGGCAAAACCAACAGGACAAAGCGGTACTAGGGTTTGTTTTTGAAATTTCTAAAAGGAGGAGCACCTCTCTCTAGAACTTGAAAAGGCTAAGTTTTTATATATATATATATAAAATGACGCTTTAACCCTTGTAATTTAATTTTAACAATAAAAAGTAAAAAGAAAACAAAAAACCCAAATTGTTATATCTTAATTTTATTTTATTTTACCGTACAAAAAAATAAAAAGTGTAAGGGACATGAAAACTTCAATTTCTGTTATTTAATTACTATTTTCGAACATTTTTATTTCCGATGTTGAAAGTAATTTATACAAATTGTAAAAAACGAGTTCGGACATTTTTTTACTACAAATTGTAAAAAGTGAACATACCAAAATATTTTTTTGCAATCACTTGATCAAATATGCCAGATCCTATCAAGTGCTTATGAGGTTTTAGAGGTCCACCAATAGTAAACCACTAGTTTGGGTATTTTTTTTCCTCCAAACCACTACTTTCTACCACTACATCTCCAATAAACAATCACTCCTAGTGGTTTGAAGGTATGATTTATACTTTCAATATTTAAAAACCTTTCCACAAATAACTACTACTTTTATTTATGTCAAATATGAAATACATTATATTATTATATTACTCTAATTATTGGTGTCATCTCCAAATTTAGCCCATATGTGTTCGATGAGGTCGGGGTGAAGGCTGTTATGAACATCCCAATCTCGGATCCTTCCTTTATGTCCCATGATACTATCCAAGTTCACCGCTGGTGGTGGTCCTCTACGACTGGGTCTGGGACACCAATATCTACAAACAAATCAGTGGGGTACAACCTCCGTTGATCCTTAACAATCATCCTTCCTCTATGCCTCATGATATTGTCAAAGTTCACCGCTGGTGGTGGTCCTCTACGAAGCGCTGAGTCCAAGACACCAATATATGCAAACGGATCAGTGGGGTACGACCTCCGTTGATCCTTAACAATCATGTTGTGCAGGACAACACAACAAGTCATGATGATTGCGAGTGATGCCTATCCCATATTCGGCTCGGACGAGTGACGATGTGGAAGCGAGCCTGTAAAACTCCAAATGCTCGTTCGATATCCTTCTTGCATGCTTCTTGGACTCTAGCAAAGCACTTTTGCTTCGCCGTTTATGGTGCCGGTATTGTCTTCACAAATATAGCTCAAGGAGGATAAATTCTGACGGTCAAGTAATAAGGGGTTGTGTATCCGTTACCGTTGACCTTGAACTTCACATCTGGAGTGAAGCCTCAAAATGCATGGTGAAACAATGTAAACCTATTGAGCATGTTGATGTTGTTGTTAGAGCCCGATGTTTCGAAAAAGGAGTGTCATATCCACATGTATTGGGATGCAACGACTTCTAGCATGATTGTGGAGACGTTCCCGTGGTCCCTGCTTGAGAATTGTGCACCCCATGCCACAGGACAAATCTACCAATCCCAGTGCATGCAGTCGAGACTCCCTATCATCCCTGGGAAGCCGCACAGTTCGTTGATTTCCAGCAGACGACATGTATCTTCCTCGGACAGACGTCGTAGATATGTCCGCCCAAAAATCCTGATGATGCCGATGCAAAACTTTTTGACGCATTCCAAAGAAGTGCTCTTCGCCATTCACAAGTGCTCATCAACGGGATCGGCGGGACCTCCATAACAGAGATGACGAAGTGCTACCGTGCACCTCTGGTGTGGAGAGAATCTGCGTTTCCCTATAGCATCCTGTTGTCGACGGAAGTACGCGTACCGATCACTCAATGCATTCATGATCCGTAGGAACAATTCCCTCGATATCTGGAAGCGTCGACGAAATTATTGGTCGTTGTACACCGGATTAGGCGCAAAGTAGTGAGCAATCAAGCGCTTGTTTCCTTCGTCTCGATTGCGCTCTATCATTCTCCGCTTTGGTGGCGCCGTCGAAGTTAGACCCTCAGCCTCATCTTCTACCCTTGGATGTATACTTCCTTAAAGCCGATTCTGAATCTGTAGCGTCGTTGTTGTAGCCACCCTTGTTATCGTCTCATTTATTTCTTTAGGAGTCACTTTCTCTAACTCCGTCAATGTTGATAAACGATCCATCGATAAAAAAAATTGGAGAACGAAGTTTGAAAGAGAAGATAATGAATGACGAACTGTAGTGTAGAAGATAGGTGTGAATTTGGGGGTAGAGGTGGTTGTGTACTTATATAAAAAAAAGGGTTTTTTTGAATTCTGGCGTCGTCACGTGTCGGCGTGGGACATGCCCGTCGACTAGCCGTTGGGTCAATGACGATTCGTCGCGCCGCTGCAGGATCCTGAGGCGACAGTTTGCAACAACCGAATAAGCCACGGCTACAATGACAGTTAGTCGTGACGGAGCCTACGACGACACGCAAATCACAAAACAACGACTACTGTTGGAGGTGCTCTTACACCGAAACTCTTCCAAAATCTATGGACATTTTTTTGTGAGACGCTCGATCATATTTGGGCAAGGTTGTCCAGAGACCAAAATTATCATCTAATCAAACATCGTTTCAGAGCAATAAAATGATCATTTATCTAAAATATATATATAGGCTAGGATCTTGAATCCCCGATTAACTTCATATATCCAATCATTTTGTGATTCGAAACATTTTGTCATCTCAAATACCGTCACAATCCATCATTTATTTGCGTACTCAACCCACAACCATACTTTAAGCATCATAAAACCACCATTGACAGATCAGTGATGGATCCAATTAACAAAACCAGAACCTCCACCATTGATAAGAACCGTCCCGCGCCACTGACAGCGACCGCCCCTACCCCACCCTCTGCCGCCGGGTCGGCAGGACAGTTCACAAACTCCAAGAAGACTCCTCCTCCCTTCCCAACGGCTCTTTTTCTCGTCACCACCCATAAAACCAAACGCGTTACTCACCAAAAAGCAACGCTTTGGCCTCTTCCACCACGACTCCGTCAACCCAATCCACCCATCTCCGATTATAAAAATCCGATTTTGCCATCAACCCAACTCGTCTCTCATCTCCAAACCATGGATTGCCTGCCCCTCCCCGTCTCTTCCATCCTCAAACGGCGGTACACGGCGTCGCGGCTCGGCTACCGGCAGCTGTCGGAGGAGGCTGCGCCGCCGGTGAGGGTGGTGGTGGGGAAGGAGAAGAGGGAGTTTTTGGTGGACCCTTTTATCCTCGAAGAGAACCCTTTCCGGGTTCTGATGGAAATGATGAGGAGACAAGGCGGCGGCGATGATGAAGACTACGACGGTGGTGGTGTCAGGGGAAGGAGGAGGAAGAAGAACAGAGTGATATATGTTGATGTGGATGCGATTCTGTTCGAGCACATGTTGTGGCTGATGCATAATGATTGCTCGTCTCTGTTTCAGCTCAACTTGGAGGAGGTTATTGACTTCTATGCTCTTGATTTTTAGATTGATTCGTTGTTGATTACATGGAGAAGATGGTGCTCTGTTTCTGACTTTCCATTGTAGTACTGAATCTGGACTCTGGAGCTCTCTGTTTTTGAGCCCCCTTGTGTAAAAAAACCGTTTATATATATATGTTAATAGACAGAAAGTTTCAAGCTTTTCTTCTTTTTCTGAGTGGCTGATTAATTAGAATGATTCTGATTCATAAGTACCGAATCCATGGTTTTGGGTTTTTGATTTTGTGTGTGTCTGAAGTATGATGTTTTTGGATGAGTTCATGTTGACGAGGTAAGGAAAAGGGAGGGTCTGGTGACGATGACAGCGGAAAATTCAGATTACCTACTAGATTTTTGATTTACGCCTTGGCCACCTAACACAGGTCGGCTAGTTGAAGATGATGAAAAATGATTGATGGGCTTTGATTGATGGATTGGGCCCGGATAAGCAATCTTCGGGGCTAAAGTTCAGCACTATCGATCTCTTAGTTCTTATTTATTTAGCATATGGGAATACTTTTATTGGTCGAAAAATTTAAGCATACTTAGATAGATAAGAACTAAAAATAAAAATAGTTAGACTTTTAGTTCTATTCCGTAGACATCAAACGTGAATTCTGTAACAGAATATACGACTATATCAAGGATATTTGTTGGGAGGCTAGTGTCTCGGTTGTAGCGGCAGACGATAAAACGTCAGTGATGCTCACTTCCTGACTCAACCTAAAAAAGGCCGCAGTAAAGAATCGGGGATACTTGAGGGGATAGCGGCCATCCAAAGAGAACACCAGGAAGTGGGAGAATCATGGGGTCGGATTTGCACTGACCATGGCAGGGAGAGGTGTGCATCCCCATACACACCTTGTTACTGATGGGGCTACTCATGGACCCTGGCGAGACTTCTTGACAAGCCTTGCCTTGATCGTAGCTGGAGCATTCGTATCCTCACCCCGGGGCGAGTTTGAAAACCGGGGAGGGGGTGTGTGGTATCCTTCGTAGTTCAAACGCAAATGTTGGTGGTCCTTCTCTTAGGATGATTGATCATCAGGGTGCTATGTGTGTCCCCCGAGGCATGCAAGGTCCTTGCCCAATCAGAGATGGGCTCGGGTTAGGTAGGAAGTTCTGTATCGCTTCTGCCTCACCCGGTCTTGGGAGCCGACCTTTATCGGAACGGGTTGGAGAGAGTGGACACAATGTGCCTATCCCAAGTTGGTGATAGTGCGTTAGGCAGATGTCTCTTCTGACAGCTTCCATGGTGAGATTATTGTCGAGGATTACCAACTTACTCCTCGAGAGTTCATGTAGTTGTTTTGTTACAATGGACCCTCCGAGGATCTTCCCCTCTTCTAAAGGTTCCTTCTTTTATTCGTTCACAAGTTTAATAAATGTAGGTTTCCAAGAATGAGAAGAAAGAATAATGATTTTGAAACCTAGGTATGGGTCTCTCCAAGCCTTGATCACAAACATTTTGAAAATGTTCACCACCAAACCATTAAAATGCAAGATTGCTATGTTCACTTGAACCATTTGTGAGAAGCAAATAAAACCAAACCATTTTCCATTGTTGTTTGGACCAATGGAAACTGCATAGGAAAGAATCGTTCTCATGTCAGAGAAGAGTTCCTCTAGCCACCGATTAGTTGTGGATGGAGGAATATTAAAAATAAAAACCCATCTTCCGTGTCTAGAGTGTTTCTTGGCCAAGTTTTTGAGTTTGTTCAGCATGTATGAGGCCATCATCTTATAGTTGTGTCTTTGTTTATCCTTAAAACCAGGTAAAGGTAACCCAAAGAAGAAGAAGACTCCCCCACAAAACCCAAAGCTTGTTTCTTCGCCTGAACCTGTTGTGAGGAAATGACTATTGATTTTAAAGCTTTGCACTGGTCCTTTGCAATTTATGTGAAGTAATGTTGATTTCCATAATAATCCTCCCTTCCAAATGGTCTTTAGAGGTCCTCAATGTTGAAGTACTACGTTCCTGCAACTCCTAATCTCTGTCCAGCCGCTGTGAAATGCATCGGAGTGGAGAGATGTCTAGCACCAACCGGAGTGAGGTCATAATCCGATCTCCTAGAAAGAGTTCTTGGATCTCGGCTCTGTTTTCCTTGATTAACAGGACATGTCCTTCTTGTCATTGATGAATTTTGTCTTTCTGTTCGGTGACCAGCCTTCTCTGATCGGAGGAAAAGACAAGCTCCTCATCTCACAATTTCTCTCGTAGTCGTTGGAGATGTCCCGGAGTTGGACCAAGGCACTACAGTGGAAAAACTAGCGAGAGAAAAAAATTCTTGGTGGATTAAGTTTGAGTTCGATTAACATTATAGCATGATGTGGACATCGAAACTAGAGGTGGCAAAAAAACCCGAACCCGACGGGTACCCGATGTTCCCGACCCGATCGGGGCGGGTTCGGGGCGGGGCAAAACCCGGTCAACGGGTATTTGACCGGGGTCGGGGCGGGGACGGGTTTGGCACTTCTTGCCCCGATATTAGTACTATACATTCAATTATACCATTTATTATATGATGAAAGGTGGTATAGTGGTTGATGCTGACCTCTAACACTTGAAGAGCCTAGGTTCGAGTCTTATGAGTTGCATGTTTTAATTTCATTTTTACTCAAATCACAAAAACAGGAGCAACATGTGAGACTCGAAACTAAGACCTCCATCACTCTCATGGGACCACCTGACCGCTAGGCCACCATATGGTTTATGATTTTGTTTCTCTTTATCTATTAAAATATGAGTTTGTCTGTATATTTAAAATAGAAACTGAAGGTACCACATCGCCCAAATTTTAAAATATGGCAAATTAACTTCCCTATATAATGAAGTTTCTTATCTACAATATAACAAAACTCGTTCCATAAATCTTCTTTTTGGTTTAACAGAGTTTAACATTGAGTATAAATAAATTAAGTCCATTTTAAATGCACTTAATATTTATTATAGTTTTAAAATTTTATTTTATTTTAATTTTTGTTTTGTGGTAGAAATATACGGGGCGGGTCGAGGAATCCCCGACCCGAGCGGGTCACCTTTGGGGCGGGGCGATGTCGGGTCAAGGTCGGGGCGGGTACGGGTTTAGGGGTTATATGTTCGGGTCGGGTTCGGGTATTACTAAACCCGCCCCAAACCCGCCCCGTTGTCATTCCTAATCGAAACTAGCTCTTAAGGGAAATGAAGAAGACATTCAAAATCAATTGAAGATTCCAACAAATCTGTTTTGGCTCATTCCAAGGAATTAAATGAAGGCATTTTGGCTCTTTCAAAGGAATTAATGAAGGCAACTTGTTCCATATTTCCAAAGACAAATCAGCCACTTATTCAATGCAAGGGAGATGAATTCAAGACCATTGATGAGTTATTTGTGCTGATTTGCAGATTTCCAACATTTAGATAAACAAAGAGTCATTTAATTGTCCAATGCTATTAATTTCGAGTCTTGTTGTTGTCCTATATAAGGTCCATATTCAGAATTTAATAGAAAAGTTTATGCAAGTTTTATAAAAAAAAATCGAGTTTTCTTCTGGGAAGAACCTTAAGCAATTCAACCTTCTTGTGTGCGAATCCTTGAAGTTTGTTTGTTTCGACTTATCACAGACTTTCCATAATCTGTGTGGCGTCATTCAATCCACCATCTATCCTCCTAGTTACTTCGATTCTTTAAAAAGTGTTGTACGACCATTTGAAGCAATCTTCATCATCGACTCCATTTTCATCATTGGAACCTTAGAAAGTGTTGTGCGGCCAGCTAAGGTTCTCCATCCTACCACCACGTTCCTGTATCATAACATATGACACGTCCAGGTCCGATGAGGCAATTAAGGATTGAATTCTGTATTTTGTGTGTTCTTTTTTTTTTATTTATCATTATAACTAGTTCTCTCTTCTAGATACTTTGTTGTTAACTATCATGATCTCCGTCCAGCGACTTCGTTGGAATGTGGTTCAATTTCATCAATCCTTAATTATAAAATGTTATTGTTGTAAATACTAAAAGAAAATTAGAGTGAATACTAAAATAAAAAGTAGGAGCCATCCTAGTTATTGAATCTAAATTAATAATAAAATTATAAGATTATTTATTTGATATGTAAAACATATCCGATCTAACTTCGAATATACAAAACTTCTTATGTATCTCTATCGGGTGACCTTCTTATACTTTCAACCTTTTAAGATATGCAAATCCATGGTATCTGAGCTCGCTCCTTGGATAAGATATGTGCATTCGCATACAATGAAAAAAAATTCGTATTTTAGTGCTCGACGAGACAGACTTTGGTTGTGACACCCTCGAATCATTAAGAAATTCTAGCAGTACATGAAGCTATCCGAGAGTGTGTGTTCCTACGATATGTCATTCAACATATACGAACCAAAATCCAACATTCTTCAATATATGAGGATAATACAACTTGTATTGCTCATATCACATGAGGCTCGGTTAATTATCTAGCAAGTTCAACGACTCAGCCGCCTACTTTAGAGCTTCTTCGTGCGTACGTGGTGAATCCTTGCATGGTCGACTTCTTCCAGATCTGAAGTGAGATGTTCTTTTTTTTTCCTTCCTAGGCTTAGATCGTCATGGATATGTCAAAGTTGGTCGGTCCGCCTTTGATTTTCCTCCTTTGTCGTCACTGGTGTGTTGTTCTGCCATGGGAAGCGATTATGACTTAGATTCATTATGGATCTATACTCGTACGTGGCGCTCGAGATTTTCTCAGTCTTCCTCGTCCGATGAATCGCGCTCAACGCTTTAATCGCGCTTCTTCTCGGCTATATGGTCGTTGGTTCTTAGGTGTTGGCCGTCAGCGAGAAATCGTATTCTGATTCGAGGTGTGTGGCGGATCCAATTGCTAGCTCCCTTCTCAACTTCAGCTAGTTCTCTTTTATCGATCTCAGACCGTTTAGTCTTCCTCTTCCTCGACCACTGTTTAGGGGTGGTCGGGGCCCCACGGGATTGTGCAAGTATTGGAAGACATGGTGTTGTCTGCCATTATTTTTCTTTGTCAGAAGATCTAGATGGTGGTGTGGTCGTGGGGTTGTTCCCTAATGGTGGCGATGGTTATGTTGCAGGTAGTCAGTTAGAGTGGCGGTCGGAGTTGGGACTTGGTTGTATCTTGCTTTAGGCTTAAGGTTTTTTTTGGGGCCTGAGTTCAAGCCCAATCGATTCTGGGCTTTATGTTAGAGAAATCTGGGGTGAGACCTTGTATTTTTTAGTCTGTTATTTTTCTTGTTTGTTTCATGTTTGCAAAGTCTGGGTGTAGGACCTACTATACCCTTTTGTTGGTTGCTAGAGTTTTCATCTTTGGATTGTTCTCAGCTATGTTTGCTTATAGGTTGTGAAGTCTTAGTGTCTTATATCTATTAGACCTAGTATTAGGTTCTTGTGTTTGTCACGTTTATTTTAGGGATTTTTCTCCTTGTAAGAGTACAAGATTCATAAACTTCATTTGCGGATTAAAAAAGATCATATGAGGCTCCACCAAAGGAAGTATAATCAAACTTATTCTCCAAAGTTCTCCTACACTCATGAATCGTAGAATATACATGAGATAGATATCAAACAGATTCAAACTAGTGAAAATCTTGTTGATTTACTCGCCACGGTTTTGTCGACATCCACTTTTGAGAAGTTAATATACAAAACCAGTATACGCCGAATTAATTGAACAATCAAAATAACCCTGTCAATTTTAGGGAGGGAGTGCACTGCATTATTCTTATTTTTGAAGAATTATTCTATTTTTTAGAAGGAATGGAAATATTATTAATTAAAACGTTCAGATGATCGCAAAATTGCTTTCACCATACAACCAAATACTATAACAATATTGGAAAACATTGACTGAAAATTAACTATTGCTCTAGGCATAAGGGCGGTCGGAGGGGGGAACTGCGGTAGCATCCGAAGACACCGATATAGCATACGCCAACCATAAGACACTGTTCGAGCAAACCGAGTGAAGAAAGTGCATTGGTAGACCGATATCTCCCCCGGAGAGTCAGCGTGCGTCGTCCTCCCTTGACTGATATTTGTAGGGCTCTTAAACGCGGGAGTGCTGACCCCGAACTAGTAGGGGAGAATCATGTGGACAGTTGGTGGAACCGTTGCCACCTTCTAGCCAGAGAGAGGGTACCATCGACCACCCCTCCCGAGGCCTCTATGGACTCATTCCTGGAGGCGGGGGTGCCTGTGGCCCCCCGCCGCTGCTATACCTCCAAACACGACCCGGTCCAGCCCGACCGGACCCAGGCCACCCCAACCGTTTTCCACCTCAGTCTCGACTAGGTCCGACCCGGCCTGGCCAGCCTCGTCCGGCTTGTAACCAGAGCCCATCTCGGCCCAAGACCACCGAGCCCTAGATTCCCTTGCCTGCAGCGCCGTCAACCCTTCTCCCTGAACCCTAGCCAACGCCGGTGTCTTCACTAGCGCCACCATCTTCTCCTGCCAGCCGCCGGACTCCTTCGCTTCCCAAGCCAGTATGCTTGGAACCCTAGCCTCTCGTTCCTCTTTCCCCTGCAACGCCACCACCTTATCCCGTCGTCCACCGAGCTCAGACACCACGGACTCCGACTCCTGCATGCGTCGTACCACACCCCGCGACGCCGCCTGTAAACGAACCGTCCCCAACGGCGCCCGACCTTCCTCCCCGATCCTCAGTGCCGTTAGGACCTCTGAGACGAGACCCGCGACTCCTCCTCCGAGAGATCCGGTGAGACTCTCCACGTCCGAAACCGACGATGCGGGACGTGAAGAAAATCGAAACGATGGGATGCGGGGAACCACACGGCCGGACGCCGCCCTCTCCTTGCCGCTCTCTCCATCTCTCACATACACAGAGGTGGTGAAAAATTCCACTGCCGCCGTCTTTCACAAAACCCTAGTGGTGGAGCTGCACCCTAGATTTATCTTGCCTCGTCCGTGCATGAGCCGTGAAACCTTCGCTGCCCTGCTCCCCGCTACTGCAAGCCTCTCCCTTGATGCTCCACTTGTTGTGATCGCCACAAAGAGAAGCCGGTATTTATCCATGGCCATAGCCATGGCAAATCACGCCACAAACCTTTGGCCTAGAGGCGGCGGCTCTAGAGAGCTTTTTTCCTATTGTTCCAAACCTTTTTTTAAAAAAATTATTAAGTTTTACTGAAAATATTTTTAAGAGAAAACTTTAAACACATTTGATATTTGCTTGAAAAAGGTGGTGCCAATGAAAAATGTTATGATGATATGACCTCACCGCTTCTAATAGTAAATAGAATATTTTTTATTGAACAGAACAGTAAAGAGAAATTGTACATTACATTAACATGAATGCTCATTTTTTACCTAACATAAAGTCCGGTCCTTTTTAACCTTTCTAACATTCATGTTTGCTCATCATCACATAAGCTCTTTATGTTGTGGGAGTTGGTTTTATAATCATCCCACAACACGTATACTATTTTGGATGGTGAAAAAAACTTATTCAACTTCATGTGCCAAAATATATGTTTTGTTTATGTTAGAAAATAATTATGATTAAGATTGTTTTTACTCATTATTTTGAGTTTTTAATTGTGTTGGTTCTTTAGTATGATATCAAAGTTTTATATCTTTTAATTCTACTCTTTATAAAAAAAAAATTAATTTCTTTTTAGTTTATCAAAATTTTCCTAAACAGATCAGTGTTTATATCTTTTTTTCATGGACTCATTTTCTCTTTTAAATAATCCAATAAAATTATAATTGGGTTTGCCATCAACTATCAATTGAATTTTTAGTTGAATTGATTCTCTAACAGTTTACAACCGATGTTAGTATTCTTATAGTGGTTTGAACTTTGAATTGCTCAAAATGGCGATGGAGGTGGTAGTGATCATTGTCAACATCTGGGAGATTTACCGTTGTGGTTCGGTGATACTCAAAGATGAGAAGGAAACGTGAAGATGGAAACCGAAGAGAGCCCTTAATATTTTTTGAATTTAAACATAAAGTTAGATAAACAACAAGTTTCGTCGAACATACCTTCTCAAATTGTTCCATCTGTACAACCTATAATTAACTTATAAACATCTTATTTTTGTTTTTACTAGACCCACTATTTTAAAACCTTCCCATCTTAACAAGACAACAACATTCGAACTTGGAAATTGCATATAAAGTAAAAGCGTACGTGAAACCTCTGGTATTTCTCTTCCTCACATTCATAAAAAAAACTTAAAGCTTTTACACATATAAGAATATGAATTAAGTAGCATCAGTAAAGTACAAGTTCGAGCATATCCTAAAATAGCTGCTTTTAAGGTATCGATTTCCGTAGAAGAGGCAATGAAAGTTTGTTTCACCCACTAGATAATGTAGTATACTTCATCGAATTAATAATTACAGTTTTGAGCTGATCATCTTTTCAGATAAATTAATCTATTAATAGCATAAACACTGAGAATAAAATCAGCTATGATATATCCTAATTTGGTGATATTATGGATTGTGCTTTTAAGTTGTTTAGTGTTATTTTTTAGGTATTTTAAATATTTATTATCATTTTTAATATAAGAAAGTTCGTATTTTGTTTCTATATATAGTAATATATCTATTAAAAAATTTAAAAATTTAAAAATACAAATCCGATTAGTCCCCGATTAATCTCAGTCTAGCCTCCGATCAGTTTGTGAAAATCATAGCCGCCCGATTAACATCTAACGTCTTTTGGATACTTGGTTGATACAATAATAAAACTCAAATGACAGTCGCATTCCATTGTTAATCACCAGGAAACTGAGTAGATTACCATAAAATCAAGAGTTTTTAAAATACCAAGGAAATTTATCATCAAGACCGATTATTACTTAAACCAAGATTTCACTACACATAAAATATTCATCTAGACGATATTCTAAGCTTTCAAAATTTTCATTGTATTTCAAAAAAAACAAAGGAGTGATGTGAAAATCGGATATCATGATGGATTTTTGAAACTCCGGATACCACCAAAACACATTTATTTAGATATGATAGTTATATGAAGATCGGACATAACAAGAGTGGTTAAGAGCATCTCCAATCATTAACCTTGTTGTTGGCTCGTTTAAAAAAAAACCTTGTTGTTGGCTAAAAGAGACATTTTTTTTGCAGTTACGAGACTGAAAAGAAAAGGTAAGAGCTTTTTTTTCACTTTTCGTATAAGCCGGTCGATACCACTGGCGGTTAGCTAACCGCTGACTAAAAGCGATGATTGTTGACTATATTTTAATAATTTATCTCTCTTATTTTTGTTTTCAGCCTCCTCTTTCAACCACCTATCAGCCTCGGGCTGAAAATGCTCTAAGTGAAGTATTCCTCAAACCTATTTCTCGTCCAAAAGAACATATGTTCACTTTTTTTCTCATCATTTTTTTTATAAAAGACCCCACCTTTGAAATAAATGAAGAGGCACAAGGAAGAATCCCTCAAACGAGCTTACAAACAAAGGCATCCCCAAAATAGAGGATCCTAAAGGAACCAAGCTCAACAATTACAACAAACCATATCAAAGAGGACAAACAGGTCTAAAACCTAGATGTTACAACCGTTAAGCAAACCGAAAAAAACAATAAGGGGTGAAAACAAAGTTAGCTGAAAAGGTCTAACAAACCAAATAATCAACCAAGAAGCACGAAGGTAACAATCAAACAGAAGGTACCCAACAAGGGGAAACCAATGCACAAGGAAAGGTTTACGACCTATATTTTACTACCATGAAGCTCAAAAAACTCTAAACCCCCAAAACCTAACTAGTGTAAATAAATACCACTATATCTCATCGAGAACACCAACTCGAAGAATTGAATGGTCACCGACACACCAACGGCCAACCCCAAAACGACAGAGATAGGTCAAAGGTTCAAAAACCCCCGATACTTTAAATCCCCTGGAATATGAATCGGCGAGTTTTCAAACATAGGTACCGAGACCTATAACCGCTCGTCGGAGGGAAACACCTAAATAACCAATGAGCCTCAATCACCAAGTGATGGGGACAGAGAAGAACAAACCAGATTCCTATCCAAGGGGTAAAGTAGTGCATTCACAACAACTAATCATACATGGGAAAGTAAAGATTAACCTTACCCAGTCGGGCCAGTACCGATAGACCACTAAAAGGAACGACGACCCTCGCCACTAGCCAAGACAGAGACTACCACCTAAGTGAGCTCCCGAGCGAGACACGAACATATCCACACCGATCTACAATCGTAGAGACCGAGAAAACGGTGACCCACACCCATATCTAGAAATGTGCGGCCGAGAGAACCGCCGGAAGTGGGGAACTGGCCGGAAGCCAGACCAAACATCTGACCTCACCGTTGACGATGAAAGCACGAACCACGGACCTGAGTAGACGATCGAAGAAGGTCGGGGAACACACCAGTAGCCAAAGAGGTCGAGCACTAGGAAGAAGACACAGTCCACAGCGAATCCAAGCAGGAAACGCTTCCTATAGGTAGATATGCTACTAATCACTGGTGACCAACCACAAAACGGTCACGACAATGAACAAGGGTGACAAAGCAAACACCCAAACAAAAAAATGAAGAAGAAGGTCTAGTCGCCTCCGAGTTTCACCAAAACAGATATGGTATTCGACCATGGCTGAGAAGCTATCCACGGTCGAGGAACTCAAAGCCGACCAAGCGAGACTAAGGTCGGTGGAAGGAGTCACCAGAACACGGAAGGGACGGTTGGTGAAGAATAGGAAGAGAAAATATTTGCCTCAAACGGAAGGGGAAGAAGTAGTGAGAAAGGTAGGAATAGAGAGAAGGTTGTCGACGACTCACTAGCCCAAGTAAATCGCCGACAACGATAAGCTGAGAAGAAAAAGAAAACTAAGGTTGTACAGTTCCTATATAGAGAGAAAAATCTCTCAACATATGTTCACTTTGCTTCTAAGTAGAGTGAGAAAAGACAAGTCTTTAATGAAATTTAAAGGTGGATTAAATTAATTAGAGCTAGAAAACAAGTAATTTATTTCATGTAAGATCCTAATTGTGAGACATGTTTATGTAGTAGCATTAATTAAAACTATTAGAAAACCAGGTTCCCAAAACAAAGCATAGACCAATAAAAATCCCCATTTAAAGAAACTGAGCTTTTATTAATTGATCTTAATTTCCTGAAAACAATGCAACACCCCAAACACAAACCCATACATTTTCAGGCAACATACACACATGTGTTTCATCACTGAGGAGACTAAAATAAAGAGATGTTTCGAGAACTTCACAACTAAAATAAACCACTTCAAATCCCTAGAAAAAGAAACCTATAATAAGATGGGCTAGTTAAGGAACTAAGTGTGGCATATAAGGACTCCAAATCAAATTCACAAACTCAAACATGTAGTTCAAATAACATATAATAAAGAAAGAACTATCCAAATGATATGATATAAGATCCAAGTTAAGATCAAATGAGAAAACCTAATCAATTAATACAACAAAAAAATTAACAGCAGGTTGATAATCTCCATATATATGAATATATAGATAACATATATAGATGTAGCTAAATTGTTCTGACCTTTTCAAAGTTTCGATTCAAGATCAAGTCGTATCCTCCCGACACATTTGAAAATACCGTCCACACGTCAATACAGATCTCAAATATCAACAAAATCAACTCAACTAAAAGCTCAAGCGTTCAGAACAGACCAGAAGGCCGGCCACCAGAGTTTCCTGTCCAACCATCAGCGGTCATATCCGGCATGTTCACCGGAAGATTAAAGAAGGGAAGGCCGGAGGATGGGTCGGGGAAGGGGTTTCCGGCGGACCCTTGTGAAGCCTGCGGCTGCTGAATCTGTTCTTCCTCGTCAAGAGGAAGCCTCTCGTAGGCCACATTCGTGAACGACGACGCGATCACGATGACCGGTCCGGCGGCGGTGAGCTCCCCGACGACATTCCCTCCCACGACCTGCCCCTGCCCTCCGGCGAGGAAGATCGTGAGGCTGGTGGCCCCCGGCGGGGCGGGCGGGGGGAGGAAGGAGCCGGTGAGGGACAGTATCTCGAACCTGCCGTGGAGCGTGACGACGGCGCCGGCGGCGCCGGCCTGGCGGAGCGTGACGTTGGTCACAGTGCCGGACCCGGAGAGGATGCACACGCCGCGCTGGCGGCGGCGGGCGTAGGTGGCGACGGAGTCGAAGACGTCGGAGCCGGTGGAGACCTCGAGGATGTGGGCCCGGAGCGTGTTGGCGCTCTCCCGGGTGATGATGACCGGCGGCTTCGGCTTGTTCTTCGACCCCGGCGGCCGCCCCCGGGGGCGGCGGGACACGACGTCGCCGTTGTTGTTGCCGGCGACGAGGTCGAAGCCGTGGTTGTTGTTATGCTCCTCCTCCTCCTCCGGGGAGGAGAAGAGATGAGGCCGGAGGGTATTGTTGTTGTTGGTTTCTCGGTGGTCGGCGTCGGAGTGACGGTGGAAGTCCGGGCGGTGGAGCTGTTGCTGGTGGTGGACGTAACGAGAAGCGGTTCCTAAATCCAAACCAGCCATGGGTGCATCCAAAGCCGAGACTTAAACTGAAAACTAGGCAAAAATAATATTAATAAAAATCAATATTAAAAACAAACAAAAATAAAAAAAGGAAGTAAATTTCTTGTTGGGTTTTGGATATATAATACTGATATAGATGAAGTAGTGGGAGGTTTATATATATAAGAGCACAGAGATTAGTTTATAAATATAGAAGACATGGAGGGATATATAAGAGCTTATCTTGTCTCTGAAATTAGGGTTTTGATAGATTATAATGAAAAGGGTTTGAAGGTAGAGAAGAAGAGAGGCTTGGAAAGAGTAGAGAAAGGTGAGGAAGATCTAGAGGAG
The DNA here is from genome assembly GCA_963921825.1 of Erodium maritimum. Lineage (NCBI taxonomy): Eukaryota > Viridiplantae > Streptophyta > Magnoliopsida > Geraniales > Geraniaceae > Erodium > Erodium maritimum. Next base: position 67,316,423 of record OY997592.1, on the reverse strand, counting down.
AGATAGGAGGATGAAGAAGAAGAACAAGATGAAGGAAGAGACAGAGTCATGTCTTCTCCCTTGGAAAGCTTGTATTATATGCTTAAACTATTAATTGGTTGACATTTTTTTTTATTTCCATGTGCTCTCTTTTCTTTCGTAATAAGGAGAGATAGTTCCCACCATCACTCGCATCTATGTGGTGCGTGCACTTCAACACCCCTAACAACTCATATACAATACAGATTGTTTTTACTAATTTAAGTAGTTCTTTAATCAGAAAGAAATACAAGAAATCATATTTTAGTTCAATCTAATTTATTACTCACACATGTTCATAAACAAGCGTTTATTATGGAAATATACTGTAAAGCTCTAAGAATGCGAAAGTGTTGGTTTTCGAGTTGAAAGAAGAGTATCGTGTTAAAACTTGGAGATATCACTGCTACCATACGTCCAATGGAGTGGTGTTGTTGGCCGACTCTCAACTGGACCATGAGCTCCTCATTGATCGAGATGAGGGTGCTTGATGCCGCCCCATCGCTGTTCAGTGCGCCCTCTCGGAGAGTGCAAAGACCTCGGACTCCAAGTCATGTATCTCCCCTACCAGACGCTTCCGACCCGTCGGGAGAGAAGATGTAGCTAACTCCCAGGTAGCACCCGGGTGCTCTTATGCATGACTCCGCGAGAAGGAGTGGGAGAGGCCTCTAGGTCGTGGTGGGTGTGACCGAGGCCCTCTACCTCGCAGTGAGGACTCAACAAGAGCTTCTGGGCGAGTCCCCATGCCGAGAAAGGACCTAACTCTAAATACATTCAACCAAGCCAACCAAACCCTATATTCGTTCAAAAATCTTCCCCAAATTCGTTCAACCAAACCCTGAATTGTCTTCTTCATCTTTCCTGTAGAATTCGTACCAAAAGATGATATCGATATCGAGATATGCAATCCCTCCGGCGAACAAGAACACAATGAACACTAGATGTTTACAACATTAGCAAATGAACACGATTTTGTGGATAATTGATAATAGAGATCTCCGACTGCCACAACTAGCTTGGGGGTAATTGTACCCCACAACACTGACCGGAAACGCAAAACTCTGTAGTGAACAGAACACTATAACAGTCATGCTTCCGAGGAATAAGAGTCGTGTCGCACACGACGGAGGAACGACGACGCATTGACATGCGCGAACGAGGAAGGACTCTAGGTTCGGCTTACTAGGGACGAGAGGAAATCCGACGAGGGAAGAGGTTAAACACCCGCGCGCGTGAGGCAATATATGAACACTAGATTCTTACAAAATTAACAGTGAGCACGATGAACACCAGGTTGTGTCCTAGTTCATCACGCTCCTCCTCATCAGCCCGGAAAGGTTTGAATATCACCAGATTTTTACAGATCTGAAGCTGAGGAAGAAGAGGAGGCATACTTTTGTTTATGATTCACGCAGAGAAGATGAACCGATGAGAAGCCTGATTTATTTATACGGATAATAGTAGGAGGGAAGGAACTTTATGTGTTTATAAATAGTTTTAGATCCCGGATGGAATAAAATCGTGAGGAAGATTAGGATTAAATCTGAAAAGAAAATGAAGAGATTGAACAAATTGGATAGATATAAGGAAAATATGCCGGTTGGATTTATGTATTATTTAGTTTAAATTAAATTAAATTATTTATCATTTAAATTCATTTATTTATTATCTAATGAGAGTAAAATAGTAATTTTCTTATACAATTTTAAAAATTTAAACGAGTAAGTATAAAATCGTAATTTCACTCATCACTTTACTGTACATGGTGTCACCTGATTAACAGAATATGATCGTTCTCAAACATATGAAACCTTAATATCCGTGGAGCAAACGTTAATATATCTAATTGTATTTAACCCTAAAATAGCAGTGTTTGAAAAAACTCCTGAAAAGAATGTTTAGTTGTTTCTTAACAAAATTTATTGAAGTGATAAATTGTATATTTGTAATACTTTTAAATCACATCAAAGAAATATATCTATTTTCTAGGTAGTGTTGGGAATGTGTTTGTCTGAACCTTTTCAAAAAGAAAATACCTTGAGTAGTGATGCTAACTCAAATAATTAACCATGGTTGGTTAAATAATCAGGAACTCGACCAGGTTTAAGGTATGGTTGATATAAAAATAATATCGTATTAATATAAAAATGGAATGAGGACGTGGGTGCTGCGGCCGGTGGGACCCACAGTTGTTTGATAGCCTCTCTTTCTATTAAGAAAGATGCGTAGAAACTGGTTGGTGAGGGGAGTGAAAACAACTTTTCTATATTTTTATAGAATAATGAGGTAATTGTGCGAATTTTGAGAACCCATGGGTGCAAACTATAAAGTTCGTAAGGATAAATATGAAAAATAAAAAGAAGTTGGTGGTGGATTTCGAAATAAAAAAGTTAAGTAAGGGCACCACCACGCCACCGACTTTTGGCCGTGGCTGTCACCGTCGCTTGACTCACCTGCCCCCTACTATTCTACACGGCTCTTTTTAATCTATTTTATTTGAAAACAATATTTCTCTTGATTTAAATTTGGATTAGTTACACATTAATTATATCTAATTATAATCATTTTCTCCAAGCTCTCGTGTGTTCTCTTAGAGCGATTGTAATCTTAGTTTAGCTCTAGCTCTCCTCTGTCAATGTGTACCCTTGTGACTTCCACTATCACGTCGTTGCTCTTCCCGTCAATGGAGCTTGTTGCGCCCTTACCCCCTTTTAGTTGGTTGTCCCTCGGTGGCCCTAATAATACCCCCATGTGCTCCTTTTGGTTTCATCCGTCCGGTAAGAGAGACAAAGAAGCGGAAGCCCAAAACTGCCTCTAACATCGCCTATCTTTCACCGATCAATCCATTGCCACCAATGCTTCCCTCACCAGATCATATGTCCATGATGTCCTCAACCTTGGTGTTCTTCTCCCCAAGAGGGGATTCGGCGCACTTCGTCCCGATTAGACCTAAGCGAGGTCGTCCCCCAAGGCTATCGCCGCTTCCCCGCCTCATCTCGCTGCTTCACTGACCACGGAAGGACATGTTTTCGTGGGATCGACGGCTCCTAAGGATGAAAATCCTAACTCCGTATTGTTGTGTCACCTTGTCGCGTCACCGTTCTCAAAAGGACCTAGTTTCGTGGGCTTGGCGGCATCGAGGGTTGGTGGCCCTCCTAGAGACCCTGAACTATTCGCAGTGAATCTCCCGGTCGACTTCTCGGCTTGCTCTCTTGATGAGGAAGAGACGATGGAGATCATGGTGCCTTACACCCCGACATATCCCACTGTCATCGCTCGCTTGCAATTCGGTGTGGCGCGTCGTCTACTGTCCCCAAAACCACTTTGTTAGGATTTCATGCTCAAAGTTATCATGCGAGCATGGGGACGTTCGACGTTAGGGTTAGTGGTGAAAGACCTGGAGCTCGATACTTACGGGTTCTACTTCGACTAGCAAGAGGCTGGGGCCTGGGTTTGGAACAACGAACCCTAGTTATTCAATGGTTACCCGTTACTGTTAGGGGAGATTCTGGACCCGATGGCCAGAGACCTTCCCAAATTGGATCGGATCCAATTATGAGTGTATGCACGGGGTCTCCCGCCTTCGGTTCTTACAAAGGCCACTAGGGAGTTTATTAGAGCCAAGATGGGGGAATGTGTGGACGTGCCTTGTGATCAGTGGGGTCTATGTTTGGGTAAGACCGTCAAGGTTAGATTTTTGATGGAGCTTCATCGGCCCCTTCACCGGTCCATAATCATGAGGTTCTGGGAATTTCAGGAGTCGGTTCCGGTCACATTGACCTATCATTGACTCCCTACTTTCTGCTTTAATTGTGGTCGGATCGAGCATGTGGTCCGTGACTGGGAGCTGGAACTACTGGGGATATAGCGGTTTGACGACTTCCTCTTGGATTTCAAACTTGATAAGATTGCAAACTCCTATGCTATGGTCTAAGGGGAAAGTGCCGCTGCATCCCCTTGATTTCGAGCCTTTGATCTCGGATACTCTACCTAAGACTGCGTTGTCTCGAGGAATGGGGCTAATTGTAACCTCGGTTACCCTACCTAATTCTCAGGTAGGGGTGGAGCAACATGAGCTTCACAGGGCGTCGTCTATGGGAGGAGGTTTTGGGTTTGACCAATCTATGAGGTTGCTTGTCCCATCTGTGACGCTGCATGTCCCATTTGTGAAGCTGGGTCTGAAGAGGGACACTACGGGGAGCCTCGTGAAGACCAGTCGACGGTTGAAAAACACCCCCCTCTAGAAGGAATGTTAGACATTTGTGGTTCAAGTTATGGAGGGGTCCCTTGTTAAAGTCTACCCCCCGCCGCCTCGTGTTACTGATAACCTCAGGCTCGGTCGCACTCCACACCACAAAAAGAGTCATCTCCATGGGATCAAACAGCGTTTAAGCACCACCTTGAGCAACCCTTTTTAGTTTCTTAGTTTAACTTTTGTTCGCCTATATGGCTTCTTACAAACAGTCTTGTATGGTCAACCTGTTTTAGAGTTTTTTGTTAGGGAACCTTTTGGCCCCAAACGTTATAATGACTATTTTCCATTATTAATAAATAGTGCACCTTTTCATGCCAAAATTATAATTGTTTTTCATTTAGCTATATTCTGGACGACATCTTAATTTGTCAAGATTTGTTTGGACGGTGTCCGTTTTTCACATGATTACCTTGTTTTTTCATAGTAACACGATTTTTTGTAAAAGTTAAGATATCATTTAGACGAAATTTATAATTAGATATAGCTAGATGAAACAAACTTATAATTAAATATAACTCGATGCAATTCTTCTCTCTTCCATATATCCTCTCCCCCGCATCTCCCTCATGAGTCTCATGATAGGTTATTCTGCTACGGCTTCCCTTTTCGATCCGCCTCTAGCTACCGCGATGTTGGCTCCCTCCCGCCACCAACGAAGCGTCTCCCGACCTTGTTCGGCCCCCCTCTGTAACCCTGATGGTTGTTGTCTGGCTCAACTCGGTGTCAATTGACCTCAGGCCATCTCTGAAGTCGTCGGCGTCTCTGAAGCCGACACCCCCTTTAAAGTCGTCGTCGTCTCTAAAGCCGTTGCCTCCGTCTATGAAACCGCCACTGGCGCGTCCTCCTTCCTGGCCTCCACCACCGCACCCTCCTCGACCCCTTTCTCGATTATGAATCTGGTTAATCGAGTGGGTCTCAACCAAAAAGGCTTCAGGGAGGATTATTGGAAGGGATCTCTGAGACAAGCTAGTTCTTCCTTCACTACTGATGAACAAGGTTCTGTTTACAACCAGACGAAAGGATCCCTCTCCGGGGGCCAAGCGGCACTTTGGCCACACCTTGAGCAGTGTTTTTCAGTACTCTTTACTTTTAGTTGGTCATAGTGGCCCTTTTAAAGACCGTCTTAAACGTTCTAAAATAACGAACAGTTATATTATTTGTCTGTTCTTCGTGATCATGGATTTATCCATGATGCATTCAGATGTAATTGATATCTAAATTGATATAATTGCACCTTTTTTCTCGTAAAAAACCCTTCGAAATTAAACACATTTACAAGTTAATTAGTATGTAATGTATAGCCTTACCGTATTGCTTCAGTATTTTTGGTGTAACTAAGGTGCGTTAGTGGAGTTTATCTTATGTGTTTAAAAAATAACTTTTGTTTAATTTTTTTTTGATAAGAACAGATACTATTATTAATGAAATCTAAAGTAGGTCGATGAGCACATAATTGTACTCATCTTACATGACATAAACCAACTAGCGAACATAAAGCAATAACAGGAAAATAAACTTTGCTCTTGACATAGGGGCGGTTGAAGGGGATATCACTGCGGTAGCATCCTGAGATACCGATACAGCATACTTCTACCAAAAGGCACTGGACTGACATCTCCCCCGGTAAGTCAGCGTGCGTCGTCCTCCCTGGACTGATAATTTTAGGGCTCCTGAACGCGGGATTGCTGACTCCGGACTGGTAGGGGAGACTGTTGTCGGCTGGAGACGGAACCACCGCCATCTAGCAGCCAGGAAGGGGGTACAGCCGACCAACCCCTTCCTGGGTCTCCTTAGACTCAATTCTGGAGGCGGGGGTGCTTGTGGCCCCCCTTCGCTGCTATGTATGACGCCCCATCAGTACGGGGCACCCTCCCTAGACGAACCCGGCCCATCACCGGACCTGACCCCGTCTGATTACCCGACCCAACCGGGTTGACCCGTGGAGGAATGACCTGAACCTGCGCTGGGTTGCCCGACCCGTACCTGGTAGCCCACGCCCCGACGTCGCCCGACCCATCCCGTTTCCAACCTGTCCTAGCTACGGGTTGGGCCACCCTTGCGTCGCGCCGACTAGGCCCTAACCCGGCACACGTCCACCACGTCAGCCATCCTGCCAGGACCTCTAGGTGACTGCGAGTAACCCACGGCCCAGGCCCGTGTCCTCGTGGTTCCGGTTCGGCCCACGTTCAGAAACCCTAACGTTTCGCGCGCCACCGCCATCCCCTTCCTTCTCCGCCACGCCAACGCCCCGATCTTCCCTGATAGCGTCGGCGCCTCCCGTCCAACCTTTGGACGCTGTCCCTTCACCTGCGTGCGACGTACCACACCCCACGCCGCCGCCTTGAAACAACCTGTCCCCAACGGCGCCCGGCCTTCCTCCCCGATCCTCTGTGCCGTCAAGACCTCTGAGACGAATCCCCGACTCCTCCTCCGAGAGATCCGGCGAGAACCTCCACATCCGCGATCGACGATACGAAACGTGGAGAAAATCAAGTCGATGAGATGCTGGGAAACGCACGGCCGGACGCCGCCCTCTCCTTGTCGCTCTCTCCATCTCTCGCATACACGGTAGTGATGAAAAGCTCCCCAGCTGCCGTATGCAATCGCAAACCCCTAGAAGTAGGGCGGCGCATCGCTAAATCTTACAAAAAAAAAATGTTCTAATAATAATAATAGAATATATAAAAAGATTAATTTATTTTATAACTAATCAAATACTATTACATTCAGGGTTGGATTAGGAGTGTTTTATAATGCCTTTTTTTATATATGAGTTTTTAATTCAAGTATGGAATATATTTTTGAATATTTAATTTGATCACTGAAGTATAAATCTATATAACATAGTAAAATCATTTTTCATGAGTTCGATATGTGGACAGAATAACCTTAATCCCTTCACAATAAAATGAATATGTTGTTAGATGATGGAAGGTGTGTGCGGCTCACAATCATGACAATTCAATTGATAAAATAATAATTTACAGATATATGTGTCAATGTACTAGAATATTAATTTAAAATGAGCACAAAAATCCCTCTAAAAATTCAACTCTCCTTTTGAATGCATGACAATTTAATATAGTTATGCTCTTTCAAGAATATACAAATATTATAAAACAATCGTTCTTCCAAGGTTCCGTGCTTCCTCTCTCTTCATCTCCCGCCACGCCTTCACCAAGCCTTTGTGTCGGCCTTCTCGAAGAACCCAACCGTTCACCAGTCCAAATATCACGCCCCAAATCCTGTTTTGACCGGACTCGAGACGTGACCTGAGTTGATAATAGAAGATAATAAACAATTATGAAATCCTTTAAAAGTTCAAATAAAACTCCATCAAATCCTCATAATAAAATAATCCAAAATCTCAAATACGAGTCAAAGCTCAACATGAAGTGCGAGATAAATAATGTTTAGTACAAAAGACCAACACGGCTCTAGAATAACCCTCAAAACATCCAGAAGTTCCCGAGTCTCGAACCCCCTAAACATCAGGTACGCCTGTAACAACAATAAGAAAACAAATAAGGGTGAGCTTGCGCTCAGTAGGGAAAATCGTAACAGATGGAACCTCCAATTTACAACTACCACTTCATTAATCCGACGACACATAAATATACTTAAAACTTTCAATTCAAATACTACAGTAAAAAGAAAAGGAATAAGAACAACATCACATTCTTAAGAATAACGGTAGCTTTCAGAAAGATAAATGAAAAGTACTCAGAACAATGGAAAACTACTAGTATGAGAATAGGAAACATCACACCAACCACTTGCTTTCTCAAGCCTCCGATCCACGGATAGATTCTGGAGTCACATCGGGTCCCATACTCCGATCCACCAGAGTATCCATGTCATATTAGATTTTCCCTCGATCCAGAGGAGGCACATGCATCGGGGCACCGGAAACAATCCCAGAGGGACGCTTATCATCGAGATTCTCGGAAATGCCTCCAAAGGACCATATGTCATAGGGAACCAAGGTAGTGCTCCCGCAGGACGCATACACTTGGGTGAAACCACAAGTAACCATTCCCCGCAGGGTAAACCGTCCAATTGCCCCGCAGGGTCCACCTCCAATGCTCGCAGGCTCCGATAATCAATACCCCGCAAGGTCCAATAACCAATGCCCGCAGGCTCCAATAATCAATGCCCCGCAGGGTCCAATAACCAATGCCCGCAGGATCCGATAATCAATGCCCCGCAGGGTCCAATAACCAATGCCCGCAGGCTCCAATCAATATCCCTCAGGATCAACCAACCAATGCCCCGCAGGGTCCTCCAATCACTAACGACTATGATACTACCGGATTACCCCCCCCCCCCCCCCCCGGTGTAAGTACCATACCGAACAACCAAACATCTTAAGAACAAGAATAAGAGAATCACACAATAACACATCAACCAACCAACGCTTATCGAATCACACTTTCACTACAACACACCAAAGACATCCATTTACCCTTTACACTTACCGTTATACTTACCAGTAACGATCCACCGGTCCATCGATCACCTGATCGTACCGTTTGGTACAATCAGTCATACTCGATCATCCGTTCAAACATTCAATCATTCAGACATTCGTTCAATCATCCAATCATTCAAACGTTTAATCAATCAATCATTCAAGCACGCGGTTTAGCTAGTTTCATTAGACTCTTAAATTAACTTAAAACTAAGCAAGCAAGCATGTGAAGCAAACACAACTAATCCGAGGGCTCATCACGACCTCTCTACCAGTAAAGCAATTCCCAAGTATTGAAAGCGAGTTACACTAGTTATTCACATCCTACGCATGCACACTAGACACGTCCGGTTATTAGTAATTGAAAGACGATTATTCTAGTTATTTGCATCCTATATGCAATTCTAGTACCTTTCCGATTTTATTAACCTAATAGGCATACTAGTATTGAAATACTCGAGGAGTTAGACTTTCCCTACCTGGTGGTCTTCCTCTAATAAAACTCCTAGCTGCTGACGACCGGGCCACTCCGTCTTCTCGGGCGGAGTCCGAGCGAAGTCCAAACTCGAGCCTGGTGTTAACAGATAAAGGTGACTAATCAGTTCTGGTATTTGCCCAAAGGTCCGTTGATTTAACAGGTGAGTCCTTTAATTTAACTGAGTTAAGTACCTTGATTTAACTGATTTAAAACCTTTTAATTTAATTAATTTATTAATTAAATTTCTCTGAACCGGATCCGACCCGACCCGACCTAAAATCCGCCCCAGACTCGGTCCGAGCCCAAGCCCGAGCCTAGACCCGAGTCCAGAGTTCGGTTGTAGTCCTGGGTCTGGCCCAATGGCCCATCTGATCCATGCGTTGCACAGGCCCAAAGCCAGCTCGATCCTGACTGGCCCAAGGTTCCAGCCGTTGCTTGGCCTGAGTTGGAGCCGGAGAGGGGCGGCGCTCGAGTTGCTCCGGCCGCCGACGGCGACGCCAGAGGGGTTCGAAGGGGAAGAAAGCTTGCCGGGAGGAGCGCCAGGTTCAGGTGTGACTGTGGCAGGGAAGGGCGGTGGCTGGCGAACGACCCGACGGCCCCTCCGTTCAGATCTGACGAGGACGAGGGTTCGCCGCCGTCGTTCCGGTAGCTCTCGTCCAAACCAGTCCGGCCTGAGGAGTTTCTGGGTAAAACGGGGTCGGGGAAGAGAAGCATCCACCGCGCTAACCCTCTTCGCCGGCGATGGGTTGAGCTGTAGAATTCGGACCCGAGGCGTATTCCGGCGAGTTTGTCTCAGATCTGTGCGTGGTGGCTCGGATTGAAGGCGGGGCGAAGCAGAAGAGAGGAGTGAAGGAGAAGGAGGTGGAGAGGGCGTTCGGAGAGAGTGAAGGGTCGGAGAAGAAGGGTGTGGTGAGGAGTGAGGGTTCAGAATCGCGAAGGTGAGAGAGAGAGGAGTTGAGAGTGGCGTGGGTTTCTACCTCGGAATGCGTGTCAGAACGCGTGAAGAAAAGGAGAGGCTGCAGGGTTCAGTTTGGGTTGGGCCGGCTCTGGCTCGTGGGCCGACGTGCGTGAACTAGTTTGGGCCTAAGCTGGCCCAACCTCCCAAAACAGTCCAATTTTCTTCCTTTCCCCCCTTTTTTTATTTGTTCTTTTCAAATCCCACTCGTTGCAAATTCCTACCCAAACATTTCGATTTCCACAATATTACCCTTTTTAATAAATGGGGTTTTACACCAAACATCATTGTCCTGACATGACCAGTGTCGCCCTCGTGCTCCACCTTTCATGTCGAGTCCAGATGAACTCACGACCATCACCATCATTATTGCGTCCTTCCCAACCTATACTTGTGTCATGCCGCTGGCCTACCTCGAGCCTTTATAAAACCAATCCGACCAAAGAAGAAGAGATATCGTCCACCCCTTTCATCGCCCTGCTCACGACCGACACCACTCGTACCGGCTCCTCCTTCTTCACTTTCGATGTCGATCATGTCTACCCTTATCGGACCTTTATTGGACATGATCGAACGGGCTTCAACGAACCTGATCTCCATCGCACCCGAGGAGCGTTAGCCTGCGGCCGCGAGGTCCACTTTGTTCCGTTGGGATTCCTCCCTTTGATTTCACGCATATACCCCTCTCTCCACCATTGACCCGACTAAACATACCCACCGATGGTGCAACAGAAAATGGTATGGACTACCATTTTCAATGAGGAGGAAGCACCGGAGCATGATTCATTATTGGGTCTCGAAATGTTGGCAATGGCTCCATCGTTGGGAAGCTCAGCCTAGCCACAATATGCGGTCAACAACACTGTCAACCGAGGATGTCCATATCAAGCCCCCACGAAGAAGTGTTCATTGGGGGGACAACATGGGATCAAAAACGCATCTCCCCTAATCCAACCCGGGAACATCTGTCATATGCCATCTTCATTGATACATGTTGTGTCTGATTGGGAAGAAATGTTGAGGTCCTCATGGTCATTGTCTTGGACGACCAAGCTTTGGATTTCCGCCCCGATGGGGAGACAGACTGGGATCACAACCCAAGATTTTCTTCCTAACAAGACAGCATGCCCGAGGTATTGGAAGTACGCGTGGCATTAGGTCTCATTTCATGTAGGATGTGTTGACCTATGTGGGGGAAGCTCGAACATCACACAGATCCGTGTCCTGCATAACACATGTTATGAGATCTATATAACATCTTTTTTCAGCAAAACCTTGTATCCCTGCTATTAGAACCGAAAGCCTTGATCCTCATACTATAAGGTCTTGAAGAGATTTCTTCGCTAGTCTTGGAATGAGAAGCAAAAGAACTCATACCCCTACCTTCCTTAGGCCCAGAAGGACGATGAACATGAAAGGTTAGGCTAGGGAGAGGGATAAGTGGGCCCATACAGTCAAAGCCCAAATGAAAAAAATGGGACTATTCTTTTATGGAGTTCGGCCGAAGTTCATCAGTACAGAAGGAGGTGGATGACCTAATCTTAACGGAGAGATCTGCAAAATAGTCTCGATAAGGGATATGATCCACTGGGCGGGGTGTTAGATTGAGATTAGAAGCCCACCTCACAGGCTCACATCAGCTTGGGCCAAATCCTCTTGACTCTCTTCTATAAGTAAGGATAACCCGATTTGTCCTAACAACCATAACATGGTTTATAACTCTTTTGTTTTTTTGTATGTGTTCTATAATTTTTTTAAGTTTTTAACTATGATACAATAATATAACATATGATATATTTTTTCCAATTTCCTTTCTTTATGTCGAGTGCATCTCCCAAATAAACCGTAGCGCAACCTAAAGTGCTCCTTACCCTTTTCATAACCGCCGACAATACGACGCTTTCAATCGGCCTTGTCCCATTGTCGCCCCATACCATGCAATTCTCTACAGCTCTACCCCTCGTCCTTCTTTTGAGGTCTTAATCCCATTAAAGACACGACGTAAGAGGAAGCTGAAGCATACCCTAGCCGGCCTTCTTCCATCAGCACCATCATTCGTATTACCTCTATCACCACCATCATCCACGACGATTACAGCTTCATCTATAGGGATCACTACATTGTAGGCGTCTCCACTACTAAAACCACGGAGGGTTCGTTCGATGAAAAGTCTAACCGTAACTTCGGCTCCACACAACTCGCCACCAGACATTCCGCTTCCTCCCAACGATGGTCCTGAGTCTCTGCCGCTGCTGCATCGGGATCCTAGTCGAGGAAACGCTCTTATCGACGACGACCGGAGAACGGAGTTGGAGGCGCCCTTTCTTGCTGGTCTCTCGCTCCCCAATACCGATCGGATCCCGGTGATCACGTCTTTACTAACTATTCCTACAGGTATGGTTCAACGACGAGGAATAATGCTTTTTCCAGAGGAATCTCTAACTCCAAAGGTTCTGGTGCCATTGAGTTTTCCTACGTTCACTACGGCAAGCCTCTAGGATTGCCTCTCCTCATGCTCACTTGAGGAGGAAGTGGAAACGGAGGTCCTGATTCCTTACTCACTGGTCAACCCATCGTTGTTGGCACACCAACAATTTGACATGGTGGGGAAGATCTGGGCTCCAAGGCCTCCACGGAACGAAGTCATGTTGCGTATAATCACCAATGCGTGGGGACGGTCAACGGTGGGTCTGATCATTGAGGATATAGGCCCAAAGATCTTTGGGGTCTACTTTGAATCGGAAGAGGCTGGGCATGGGTCCGGGGCAATGAGTCTTGATGATTTGATGGCTGTCCTCTTCTACTTGGGGACATTGACCCATTGGCCAGGGAACTGCCTACCCTGGATCGCCTGCAGATATGGGTCTAGGGCTGGGCAAATATCCGGCCGTCACCGAAATTCGACCGTCACCGGCCGTCCCCATCACCGGAATTACCCGAACCGGTGTCACCGGCGACGGTTACGGTTAAGAAAATACCAACCCGGCAACATTTTGGGTGGGTACGGTTTTTTATCTTCCAAACCGGTAAAAACCGACCGACCGGCTTTAGGTGTGTATATAAAAATGTTTATGTTTTGTTTTACTAATTTGATGGTTATAGTATTATAAGACGTTTAAATTAAATGTTGACACTAGTATTAATGAGTTTATTTGATTTTAAAGTTCAAAGTTTATTTGATTGTAATGAACTTGAATTTAAATCCTTTTACTTCAATGAACATACATTTTAATCCTTTATTTATTATTTGTGGCATGTATTTAACTTGAAGGTTTTTTCTTAGAGACCATTGAAGAATTTTTTAAAATGTTTTTCTTGATGTAAATAGCTTAATAAAAAATTACTAGTAATAATTGATTGTGTTTTTGTTGTAAATTGGTTTTATTGTTCTAGTTGTTTTAGAAATTGATGTTTTTTTATTTTATTTTGGGCTTTAATTGAAAGCCCAATGGGCCGGTTAAAAACCTTAACCGGCCAGGTCCATGACGGTCGGTTTTTAGGTTTCCCGTTGGAACCCGGTGCGGTGACGGTTATGGATTTCAAGTAACCGGTCCTCCCGGTTTGGGTTACGGATAGTGAAAATAATGTCGGGGCCCGGCCGATGCCCACCCCTATATGGGTCCATACCTGTGGTCTCCCTCCATTGGTCTGGACGAAGTCGATAGGAGAAACGATTGGCTCGGCTTTGGGTACTTGTGTGGAGGTCATGTGAGATCTATAGGCATATATTGGGGATGGGCGGTAAGGGTTCGGTTCTGGAAACGTGTGGACCATCCTCTTCACCGACATTTACTGTTGCGTTTTGGGGAATTCCCGAACGCTGTTTGGGTGTCGCTCACCTACACGAAGCTTCCCGCATTTTTCTTTAACTTTGGGATAATTGGGCATGGAGCTCGGGAGTGTGACCGGGAGATGCGTGGTACTCCACGCTTCGATGACTTGATGCTAGAGTTTCAGAATGATCATAAGGCGAAGTAGTACGCAACAAATTGTGAGGTCAAAGAATATTCGGCAATCCCACCAGGTTTCGGACCAATGTCCATGACCACTACACCTGAGGGAGTCTCCCATCTAGACAGAGGCCCAATACTATACCCAAACATTGTACCTAACATTATAGGACCACAGGGGGCTATCCTAGCCAGATTAGGTGATCTAGGCTAGAAGAACTTGGTGATCGGCCAACTCTCTAGAGGCAAGGAAACCGAAGTTTCAGGTTCATCTCCGACTATAGTTGGAGGAATAAAGAGGGGGTTAGCTAGATAACCCCGCAAAGATCAGCCAGGGCTGTAAAACAAACTCGCCATGAAGAATGTTAGGCCACTCTAGCTTGAGGGATTGGCTTCCAGAAAGGGTACATGGTGAAAGTCATGCCTCCTACTACTGAGGAGTTGAGGTTTGGTCGTTTTGCACCCGTTAAGCAGTGTTTAGGCGATACCTTGAGCAGTACTCCTAGTTCTGTTTTCCAACTCTCACCCTTCCTTCCTGCCTATGTGGCGAGTTCAATATCGTCTATGACGGTTATTTTATCTTAGAGTTATATGTGTTGATCCTTCCGAAAACTCTTTACTTATACTGACCTCATATTATTAATAAACTTTTGCACATTTCAATAAAAAAAAACTATGGTTAAATGTCGAAACTTACTCTTAAGTATTGGCCACGAACACTACAATACCCAACGTTTCAAAATAACAAATGCACTACCTAAAGTATTGGTCACTCGATTTTGTTAGGAAAAATGGACGGATTATTTTTTTCCGTTAGTCATATGACCTCAAGTGTCATATGATGGATGGTGAAATAACATATTCCCCTTAATTATTTGACATCTATAAATTTTATAAAGAACATTATGTACCATTGTACCCTCATTATTGTTCCTTATAAAATGTATAGAGGTCAAATACTTAAGGAAAAAATGTTATTTTATCTTCCATTATGTGACACTTGAGGTCATATGACTAATGTAATGTAATATTCCGTCTATTTTAACTAACAAAATTGTGTAGTAAATATTTATTATAGTGCATTTGTCATTTTAAAATGTTAGGTAAAGTTAAATTCGCGATCAATAATTAAAAATAAAATTTGATATTTAACCGAAAAACTAAACAAAATTGCTTTTGGTTACACGGTTTATAGCTCTGAAACACATATATTGTTCATATGCGAAAAACCATTTTTAAAATAGAAATAATTTAAGAACCTTTTCTCTCTCGCAACTTGAGATCAAACCCTAACCCTAGCCTCCATACCCCTGCGAATATGGTGCTTTTCTAGCCCTATCCTTGCTGCCGACACCCTCGTTGACGTTGCTGTCGCACTCCCTGCCGGCTCTGTCTTGGCATCTCCGATGCAGATTTCTCCCTCGAAGCTTCCGTCGTCTCCTCTTGTGAATCCGCCTTTGAAGGTCCGGCGCAGGAGGACGTTGAAGCAACCTTTACACGGTATTTCTTCTCCTCCGGCGCTACCTCTGCAACCGCCATTAAAGCATCCATCGTTGTCCCCACCTCTTTGGCCTCCACTGATGCATACGAATAATGTACAGGTTCGGTGCACCCCTGTTTCCTATACCTCTTACAGATTGATCTGGCACTGGATCATACTATATCAGATTATCTCGCCTGAGCAACCCTCGCCATCTCTGAAGTCGGCACGTCCAATTCCCTAGCCTCCACCGACTCAACTTCCTCGACCCCTCTCTCGATTCTGGATCAAGCTAATCGAGTGGGTCTTTTTTATTTTCATTACTTTCGTTTTTGCAGGGTAAAAAATTAAGGCGCGGTGATGCTTTGCCTCCCACCATCATCATTACTGTTGAGGTCTTTGATCTCCGGTACCCTCTTCCCCCTCCCCGTCTTCTTTCCTTCCCCATGGGGCGTCAAAATACCGTCTGTGACGGTTCTGGTATTACAAGGTCAATCGAGTGGGTCTCTGAAACTGATGTAGCAGGTTCGATCGCACTTTCCAGGGTATGCAGCGTTTAGGCAATACCTTGAGCAGCCGTAGTCAGTTTCGTCATAGTTTAGAAGTTGATGGTTGCAAGTTCGGTCATACTCTATTGTGCATGCAGTGTTTAGATAAGACCTTGAGCAGTCGTAGTTCACTTCGACTAGTTTTCAATATCATCAGTGACGGTTATAATGTGAAAAGAACTGCGATACCATTGTGTCTTTTGTCTGTTTTTCGTGGTCAGAGATTTATTCCTGATACACTTAGATGTATTTGAATTTAAACGAATGAGTTACACCTACCGCTCAAAAGAAATAGCTCCGAAATACCTGTATGGAGATCCTATGCTATACTTTGACCTTGAAGGCTTGTCCCTGTGATCTTGTAATCGGTTTACACAGCTAATAAAGATCACCCCCAATCGAAAAAGATTACAGAGTCTCCACATTTTGACCATTTACGAATACGGGAATTAATTAAACCGCCAGTGTGTTTAATTAAAATGTTTTAATAAACGTGTGATACTTCTCCACATTTTGACCATTTACGAATACGGGAATTAATTAAACCGCCAGTGTGTTTAATTAAAATGTTTTAATAAACGTGTGATACTGCGAATCCCTAAGAACTATTTAGAATTGGTCCTAGATTTTATACGTTTTCTCGACCATACTCAACAACGACCTCATCTATTTTTTTATCCACATTGGTATAGTCTTTTATCACACAGTAAAAGAAGAAAAAAGATTGTCGTCGTATTTTCGGGTTACTGCTAAAACAATCCATGTTCATATTAAATCGCTTTTTGTTTCTAAAATAAGAGAATGGAGAAAAAAAAAGAATGAAACACAAAGTACTTTATTTTGTTAGCTTATCATGTAATGTTACTCTTTTTTGAACTAGAAGATTCATTAATAAATAATAAATCTTACATAAGAAAGTACAAACCGAATAAACGTTGTATTTATCGATCGTTTTTAGAAATCTAAAGACGACTAGCGAGATGAATAACTTTAAACCAGGGCGATGCATCGCTTAAATAAACCGTAAAGACTAAGTCAGCCGTTTTTATCGATTCTCCGAAAAGATACGTCGATAAAAAGATCCGACAGAACATGATACCAAAGGCGACAACAAACCCTACCGAAGATCCGAGATTCCGATAGAGCGTACAAACAAGAAATAGACAAAAAAAAATGAACATAAATGACAACTACGACCACGAACCACACGCGATTGATCTCCGATATCAGGAGCTAAGGATGAAGGTGGGTGGCGTCGACGGGTACAAATTTATTCTGCTTGGGACCGGTGCACGAATTTGGCCGAAAGAACATCGTATACAGTGTGACTAAGTGGCACAGACTTCGGAGCTCCATCAAAAAGTGAGAATAGATCTTACCGTCTTGTCGAAAAAGCATGGCTAAGAGGCTCAACCGAAGAAACTCGGATTGTTGTTATCATGGGATGAAGCCGTAGGGGGAACAAGCAGCTGACCATCATCATCGTCGAAAAAGAGGTCGGAAGGGGAGCCAGGGTGGGAGGACGTGAGGGGAGAGCGAAGGAGTGGATCTAATTGGAAAAGTGCAAGGGGGGAGGGACTTGATCAGATGAGGTGGGTAGGAAACCAACCGGTGGAAGGAGGGGTGGCATGGAGGAGGGGCAAGGAATAGAGGAGTGGCGGTGGGAGGTTGAGATGGCGGTGGACTTGACCGGAGGAAGAGCAAAGACAATGGGGGGAGGGAAGTGGCCGGGGAGGCAAGTGAAACGGAGGTAGGAGGCTGCAGATCTAGTATGAGAACCTGCAAAACAGGTCGAACGGCTACGAGACTCAGATGACAGAATCGATTGTCGGAAGGGAAACGTGGTGACGAAAAATCCCGAAACGATCAGAGAACATAAGAGTCATGAAAGAGAAGAGCCCCATCAACAATCTCGTGACAGAGGCTACCCGTGGCGACAACAAAAACTAAGTACGGGATAGTAAAGTTTTGGTTAGGGAGAGAGAAACACAGTCCCTTTTTTTGGAGACCGAACAAATATGTGTATGAAATCAATGATATTTTTCATAAACATATTTGCTCGGTCTCCAAAATTTCATCAATACTCCTGTGCTTCATATATTAAATTCTTGGATTTGGCATAGTTTATATGTAATGGACCGACATATACACGAAACTTAGAAATTAATTAACCAATTTATTTGTTACTCTTGGAGTAATCCAATTGACATATAACTTCGGCAGCCTCTTTCTATGGTTTCTCTCTAAGAAATACACACTCGGCTTTACAATTCATAGAGGCTGCGGTAAGGATCAGCAAGTCGGATACCGACAACTACCATGCTTTGAGCGACGAGGATGGAACCCGGACGGTGAGTCTCTCTCGCCCATGGTCTCCACCATTGTTCTCTCGCAATGGATCGCGGTCCCCTGACTCAACATCACCGGTACGCGGAGGTGATAGGTTTCAAGGAGGGCCAGAGATCGTGTTCTCTGCAAACAAAGGGGCGGAGAACAGGAACTAGGGCGGTAGAGTACCTGGTTTTCGGCGATCGCATGGACTTCTTCTAGAGAGGTCTCATGGGATTGTGAGGCAAAATCCGGCGTTGGGACCATGATCGCAGTTGAGGAGGACGTTGCAACCTTCGGCGGGGAATGCTCAAGGGGTATCAACTTCGAGTTCGCCTCCTCCGGCCTTCTTGGCAGGGCTTGCAAATATGGAAGGAGCTCATTGGAAGGCGAAGGCCGTAGTGGAGGAGGAGCCGGTTGAGGACGAGGACACCAAATTATTGACGGTGTACGGAGGAAGGTTACCGGAGCCCCCGGTTGCATAAGACCGGGTAGTGGTCGGTGATCACCATCCCCGCCAAGCGACGATTGTGACCTGGAAGCGGCAGGAGGGTAAGGAACCTGTTAGGATTCCGAGTGACACCGGTGAGGAGATGGGTCAAACTAGAGCTCTAGGCCTAGACCGCCTAAACATTGGGCTGAACAACAGGAGGGGGACCTATGTCGTGGACTTGGGCCGGAGCTCTCTCCACATTAAGTCGTAACTGAGACATGGGACGGGGTTTACTGGGAAGGTTCGGGTCAACCCAGGCCATTCCCAGACAAATATGGGGTCCCGACCCGGATACCCAGCAACACAACGACCTCTTGGGATGGGTCTAGAACTGGTGGGAGCTTGAGAGTCGAGGCTCGTAGGGGGATGGAACCCACACACCAGATATGACTAGGGTCTTTGGGAGACTAGATGGGTAATTTATGCATCAAAGACGTGATGGTTCTACCGTCGGAGGTATGCGGTCGAGGCCCAAATTTCTCTTTTGTTTTAGCTGCAAAGGTACTATCCAAGAGGGCTTTCTTCTAGAAGACCCTAGTGGAATGAATGGAGGACAAATGGGATCAACATAATATAGAGGCCAAATTGTTAGAGGAAGGTGTGGTCGCGTTTTTTTCTCAAGAGTGCACAGAAAAGGGCAAAGGTCCTTATAGGGGAACCGTGAGAGTTTTGCAACTCTTTGGTCATGTTCGTTGACCTTAGGCTACATATGAGTCCTGGAGACATGATATTTACTCACTTCTCGGTCTGGGCGAGGATATTGAATCTACCTGTGGGGGCTTGGAATAGAGGGGTTGGGTTAGTCTGGGGAGTGTTATGGGAGTCTGCCAAACAGTGGATGATGATGCTGACAGGATGTGCTGGGGTGATTTTATGGGGATCAGAGTCCGGGTCGACATTCACATTCCCCTCTAGAGTCAGCTATGGTTCAAACTCACGGAGTCTCAGGTGCGTATGATACTTCATGTTTCGTATGAAAAACTAACTCCCCACTGTTTTAGTTGTAGCTGTGCGGGCCACTTGTTTATGGCATGTCCAATGGATAGGAGTACTAGAGGCCCAACTCTGCGAGCTCCGGCAGAGCCTTGGTCGGCTCTGGCTCGATCAAGACATGGGAAACCTGTCCATAGAACAAACTAAGATTACCTACAAGGTTCTTCGGGACACCAAATCACACAGTTTGCCCCGAAAGGACCAAGCCAACCAAGAGGGTAAGGACGTACCCCTACTCGGGAACAGGGACGGGAGACATCTCGGTGGCTACCAAGAGAGGATGGAGATCCCCAAGGAGAAAAAGCGGCTTATCTAGAGATCAACCCGGATTATCATGCTATAACCTCAATATCTGTTGGACGGAAGAGGTTGTAAGGGAGGAGGGGGAAGAGGAATCTGAAGGCTCATCAAGAGGAGGAGAGTCGACAAGTACAACGGTGGGGGGGGGGGGCTATAAGCACCCTCGCCTAACAGAATGAGTTTGAACTGGTTCAGTTGGGGGTTGGTCGGTATCACTGCCCCACTAAACATATGGTGGAGAAGGTTCCACCAAGATCCGACAAGATGCCCCTCTAGTTTCTCAATTTCCAACAATTCTACATTTGGGAACCCTATTCTTATCATTTCAGGGAGGACGATGCACGCTAGCATCCTGAAGGAGTAGTCAGTCCACCGTAGTACCAATCTGGAAAGGGTTCCGCTCTACCCTAGCTTTCAGGTCAGATTAGCTGTATCGGTGTCACAGGGCCCTACCATAGTACACCCTTCTGAACGTCTTAGTAAAATGGTTCGGTCAATGAGTCAAATTTACTTTCCTCGTAATTTGTTATTTATCATCTATTTTTACCCAATACTTCTAGTTTAGAGGTGTTTGAAGTAATTACCTTTCATCAGTTACAAGTTATAATACCACTCGTTTATCTATATAAAAAAAATGGTTACTCTTGTGTTTCATATCTTTTTTTTGAAACGGTAACGAGATCAAGATGCATTATTGCAAGTAGGGGTTACAATAGGGCCGAAACCCTGGGCTCCAGAATATGGTCTGGGTCCCCCGTAGGGTACCCGGCGCTCGTGGACCCGTAGAACTAGTCTGCTTAGCCTTCACAGACACACACAAAATTGAGATCTCGTCCGACCGTCCCCAAAAACAAAGGGAACGCCAAACTAACAAATGAGTTCTAAACATAATAAAAGTCCAAGCACCGAACAACTAAAAACATAAATAACGAACAAAAAATATAAGTAGAGGCCCAAGCTTCCAATTTCTTCCCGAGGCGAGTAAGCACTACCCACCACGGGTCTAGGGGAATAGGTTCACTACCCCTCCCCCCTTCCCGGGGTCCTCTCATTGTCCCTGGCGGGGCTGCTTCGAAGCCCTCACCTACTGAACATCAACGGATTTGCCGACCCGTTCCCCTCCTAGATCTTGTCCGAGTCTCGGATGAGGGATCGGGCACGTGTCCTTATCTCCCTCAATTATAAATGCTACGTCCATTGAGCCAGACCACCTACCGGGCCTTCTTGCGTCCGCCATCAGCCCACGGCCTAGATCAGATCGGACCTCATTCTTCCTCGACCCCGACAGCAAGCCCATACAGTCGCCCTTCTCCACCGAAACCCTAGCAGACTCCATCACACGCCGCCGCTCAGGTCCTTCCTCCCTTAGGTCGGTCGGAGTCACCCCGCCCTGAGGGACCTGCCGCGACGACACGCCTATAAGTAATGAAACTGGAGGCTTCAAAACTCGCCTCAAATTCTCCAGCACGGTCCGCCCCCATCGGTAACTCCCGCCCTTGAATCTTTGTGGGTCTGGAGCCCGTATGTTCCGCCTTACAACGTCCCTGAAGCCACCATATGATCGTCGAAATTTCATAACTGCATCTCCACCGATGTTATTGTAGACATACCTCGGGGATTTTGCATAGTTGGACTCCACGGGAGACTAGTGTTGTTTGTGAGATGGTTGTTGTGGGAAAAAGAGGGGGATGTCGGCTGCAAGAAGAAGAAGAGGGTGGTGGCTAATGGTGGCTGTGCGGCAGTTTTTACAACCTTAGGGAAGCCTTATCGTAGCAGTTCTTTATTTCTTGGATTATTGTATGTGATGGGCCGACACATATACTCAACTGGTAAATTAATTAATCATCTTTTTTTATATTATTAATCAACTTCTTTTTTCTTTTTTTTGAGAATAACCATTGCAATTGTATTAAACCATAATAAGATAGTTTGGTGGGTACACAAACGTACTCCACCTACATAAGCAAATCCAACTAATAAAAAGAATTGAAACGAAAAGCAATAAATTCGGCTCTGGTAATTGGTTGCGGACGAAGGGGATATCTGCGATAGCGTCTGGTGACACCGATACAACATGCTTCTTCTAAGTGGGACGAGGCGAGCCAACCAAGTTTAGGGGAATACTGGTGGACCTACATCTCCCCCGGTGTGTCAGCGTGCATCGTCCTCCCTTGATTGATAATGGTAGGGCTCCTGAACGCGGGATTGCTGACTCCGGACTGGCAGGGGAGACAAATATCAACTGAAGATGGTGCCGTCTCCATCCATCCGCCGGGAAGGGGCCAAAGTTGACCCACCCCTCCCCGGGCCACCTCGGACTCATTCCTTCAGGCGTGGGTGCTTGACGCCCCCCCCCCCCCCCGCCGCTGCTGCCTGTAACTCCCCATCAGACGATGTCGAGTCCTCTGACTCGATCTGATCTTCCTCCCTTTCTAGGCGTTTCTTCCCGGAAAGTGTCGGACTCATCTCCTTCTGCACCCATTCGGACGGTACCGCATCGGACCCCGTCTCATAGGTCTCCTCCCGCTCCCTCCCGGGGCTATATCGCGGAGATGGCGTCCGGGGCCCCCCCGACCGCCCTTATTCCTTGTCTCCCCATAATTCCAGTTCGTGCCCGAGATCGCCTTCCCATGCTTGGCCTTCTCCAAGGCCGACCTCGGGTCCCCCGGGGCACGCAACGAGTGACCTCTGGTTCCACCCGCCACCAGGCACGACGAGAATAGATGTCCCGCACAGCTACATCCATAACAGTGATCACGTAAATGTTCATAAGAAACATGGAGTAGCGTTCGTACCTGCGATTCCGACAGATGGAACCAAATCTGACTCTGCAGAGGAAGACGGATATCTGCCCGGATTCTGATCCGCATAAAGTCTGCCCAGCATCGCCCCGACCCGTCCACATCCACTGCCTGACAGGTACCCAGAGCACTTCCGATCCGAAATCCCACCTCTCTGTTCCAGGCTCCCACCGGTAAGTTGGAGACCCTGGCCCAAACCGAGAACTGATGGAAGCTCAGCTCACTCGCCTGCATATGAGCTTGCAAGTCCGTAAAGAGGACCAGGGACTCCTAGAACGCCCATGGTTCCCCAACCAAGACTCGCGCACGCTCCCGCGCCGTGCAGAAGAAAAAACCAACCAGGTCCCCCTCTAGAGGGCGAGCCTCCACCTTCATGCCTCATAAATCTTCCATTCTTTCCACCAGAGATTTCCAGAAGAACCGCTTCGAGGTCAGAACCTTAGCGGCGAGAGCAAACTGGAACTGCCCTCCTTCCTTAGCAATATCCCCCGTCGGGATGACTACCTCCCTGATACAGAGGGAGGAGGGTCGCGTGCCCAAGTCCGGCATCCCCTCGGTATCCTCCCCGGGGCATACCTCACGGTCACCAGGGCCGACCCGGTCTTCGGCCGGCGAGCTTGGGCTCTCGGTGCCAGCCCCGTCCCTCTAGGTCCCGCCCATCCCGATCCATACCGGGCCGCCCATCTTTCCACATCACCCGGCCCATACGATCCATTCCTACCGCCCCGGCCCGCTCTAGGAACCCAGTTGTCCTGGCCCCAACCTGCACGACGCGCATCCCCCATGAACGTCCCCCCGCGGCCCAGCCCAGTCTTCTGCCCCCTACCCGGCCCAATCTCGCTAGGGTTAGCCCCTAACTCGACCACCGCCTTACCCTTCCGCCGCCGCCGCTCCTGCACTTCCGGCGACTCCGTCTGCGTCTCCTTCGAGCCCTCCAGAGCCCGAGCCGGCATCCGGCACTCAACCCCATCAGCATGCAGCACCCCCGCCGGCTGGAAGTGCGAGCCTCGACGAGCCCTAGCGTGCAGACCCCGTGCCGGACTCCTGGTCGACCCCAGCGCCGCTCCGGTCCGACTCTCCCCACCACGATCCGCCTCGCCCGAGCCCCGGATCGCCGAGAAGATCAGATCCTGCATCGGAGCCACCCTCATCCACGACTCCACCGACGAGGATTTTGCTCCTCCAGTCCCGGTCTCATCTCCATCTCCCGACGACAGCGGTATTACTTGCACCGCTGCCGGGCCCGATCCCACAATCTCTTCTGCGCGAGCAGGGGCGCCGTTCACCACTCCCCCTCCCGCCTCCACAGTCACGGCTCCTCCAGCCGTAACCTCCTCTGCACCGTCTACCACCGGAAGCACCTCCTCTGGTTCGTCCCACACCGCCGGATCAATAGAGAGAAAAGAAAGTCGAGAATTCTCCATCGCCTCCAACTAAACCAAATCTAGGGTTTCAGAGAGAAACTCAGAGACGGCTAATCAACTTCTTTATTTGATAAAGTTAGATACGTACGTGTAAGATAAATACCACTTGTTTTCGTGCTTTATTAATTTCACAAATTTCAGTCTGATCAATTAATGCTCCTCATTAATACAATATATGTACACTATAGAATGAATTCGGATGGGTGAGCATAGTACGGCGAATGAACCCATAGGTCCGCACAATTACTTCATTTCATGACTAGGGTAGTGTTGAATGTAGCATACTTAATAGCAATGGTTATAAATATGACAAGTTATAGTCGACCACCATTAGCTTTTACGATTGTTATCGTCATCGTTTTTGTTGATCTACTTTTTTGGGGCCATCATCCTTTTAAGAGAAGAGATTTTCACTCCGTCTCTCAGATGCTCTCATTCTCTTATGAATATCATGTACGAATCTCGGAACAATACAAACGCTGGATTTGGGATTCGGGAGGAGGGATGATAGGACGAGGGCTGTATCCACGACACCCAAAGTCGGGCACCTCGAAACTGGACAGGCCCTTATGGGTGGACCCGATGATGATCAATCTGCTTCTGCAAGAAGTATCAGTGAAGTCACATCCGGAGCATGCTCCGATATCCTTATTACATTCAAACATCTCGACGACTCAAGACGATGAGTTAGCGATACCAGAACGCCCCAATACGAAAGTTATGGGGCTTAGAAGAACTGGCATCGCATGCTCTTTTGTGTTCTTATGTTCGTTTTTATGTTTATATATGTTCTTTATGGTCAACGATAAAAAAGTGGACCAACAATATGGGTTCAAGTTCGTCGGAATTCCTACGAGCGCTTCGAACATAACTGGAACTCAGGGTCAGGGACACAATTTATGTTTATGATTCATTGTTTTGATTAATAAAATACATTTGTTCACATTTCAAAAAAAAGAAGATCACCCGTCTTTAAAAATGTATTTTAGGGTTTTCTCCCTCTCATTTGCTACACTCTCTTTCGTAGCTATGACAATTATGTCTTCTTCCTCCTCATACGATGTTATTGCAATCTTTAACCCCAACTTCCAAATCTACTCCATCTCGCGGAGGATTCTCACTCTCACCATATATATATACACACGTTGAAATTATACCGTTTGGCAACGGTACGAAAAAAATTCCCCATTAGAGCCACGTGTCTCGCGGTCATTGGCCGGGTGTAAACCGCACGACTCACACACCGCACACCACTTTTGTGGGTCGTGACGCGCACCGCTACTCGCGCTGGTGTGGTGCGTGGTTCACAAACCATGTACGTCACAGCGTGTATGGTGTGAACTGCGAGGCATGATACAAGGGCATAATTTACACGATGTAGGTGCTCTTAAACGCGGATCGCCATGCGATTGGGTGGACTGTAAATAGTCTAAGAAAATGTGTCAGCGTGTGTTAAGCATGGAGATGATCAAATCCAAGTCAAATCAAAGCAGAAGGAGCAGCAATAGAGTAATGGTGTATACGTACACATCAATGAAGTATGTATATGTACGTACTAGGTTTACTTCTGTAGCAGCACAAAGCTGGTCTCAAATATTTGATAATTCTCATTTTATGCATGTCATGATATATATATATCGATAGGCGTGTCCGTCTGTGATTCCATCGTCACTTGAGAAGCTACCTATTTACCTAATGACTTATCAATCATCATCATATCCCTATTCTCCACTCTAGCTAAAATCGTCTTCTCTTCGAATGAATTTTTGTATAGTTCATAAGTAAACTCCATTATTCGACATGTGAATTTTTGTTTTGAAATCGAATGGTAGGATTTGAAGGTATAAATATATCTTTATAACATTTTAGTACTCTAAATTAACGTTAATTTATTTATAATATGTTAAATTATTTTGTCACCTCAATACCCTATTCATTTTAGTACTCACCGTTAACTTTGCCTTAAATTTTGGTTGTTAGTGAGGGGGTATTATGGTCGCTTTATCTGTTTTGTATGAAAAAACATATGAAAAGTTAATAACGGGTACTAAAATGCAATTATGAAAGTTTATAGTACTAAGATGATACAAAAAATTTTAAGGTACTCTAAATGAATTAATGAAAATTTAGGGTACTGAGATTACATAAAAAAGATTTAAAGTGCTCTAAATAAAATATGAAAGATTTAGTGTACTAAGGTAAAATTATCCCTCATAACTAACATTGTGTTCTTATGTTTTCATATGTGACTTCAGTTTCACACTTCTCTCATCCGTATCTCTAAACTTCTATTGTTAGGATTTAGAGAACAAATAAATAATAAACCCTAAATCATATATATATATATATATATATATATATATATATATATATATATAAAGTCTTGTTGTTACTTGATGTAAAGACCGCTCCTGTTTAAAGCGGGTTAAGCTTTAAAGGTTGTTCGATTGGAACGTCGAGGTTAAAAAAAGGTTTGGGCTGGACCGGGCAGACCCGGCCCAAGTTTCCGACCCGGCCCAGTTACAGTCTGGCCCGGCTATTTAATCCCCTTTTAAGGGTTTCTGCTCATTTTCTTCTTCTCCTTCGCGCAGCCCCTCTCCCGAGCTCCCGCTCCCTCTCGCCTTTCATCCTCTCCGCCCTGTAGCCGTCGTCCTCGTCTCCGACCAACCCTCTCTCACTCTCCCGACCTTCCACTCTCAGACGCTTCCACCTCCTCTTCCCCCACGCCGCCGCCGTCGTTCTCTCTCCCGTCCTCACATCCTCTCAGATATGCTCAACCTCGCCGTCCACATCCCGTATCGAGCCCTCGATCTCCCTCTTCCACGACCGCCAAGGCCACTAGAGAAGCCACCACCTCGCCGTCGTTCCCAGATCTGAAGCGAGTGGAGGATCGCGTTACTCCGGCCACCGTGGTCATCGAGTCCTCGCCGGCCTCGCCCGGATCTGGAGCGAGACAAACTCTCTGTGCTCCACCGCTCCCAAGACGACAACCACCACCCCGTCGTTGTCCGTTTCCCCTACAGTGAGTCGCAACCGTTGGGTTTGGTCGCCGGCGTCTCCGTCGGTGGTCGGCCGGACTCAAAACCGAGCCTTTTCTCTTCTTCCCTTTTTGTTCCCGAGCAACTTCTGGTTCTGGACAATGTTGAAGCGTTTAATTAAAGAAATTAAAAGAAAAAGGAAAAGAAAACATATTTGAAATTAAAAGGAAAATAAGATTTGTTTTAATTAAAAAGGTTTGTTTTTGGACTTTGATCGATTTCTAGAACTTAGGGACATCGGACAAATAAACTGGATGGTTAAATCGGACTTGGGACGGGACTAAAGGCGGGAACGCCGAATTGGACACCTCGAAAATTATGCCTTGAAAACCGCGCCTCGAGATTTGTGCCACAGAACCCTATGACGCGAAACTCGCGCCTCAGAACTCATACATCGGAATCTGTGCCTCGGGGTCCGTGCATCGACATATGTGCATTGGGAACCGTGCCTCGGGAAACGTGCACCGGGTTCTGTGCCTCGTCATTTAATCCCGCTTTTGGCCTGCTCGAGTTTAAAAGATAACTATTGAATTTAAATTGGACTGATCGTAACCTTTAAATTAACGTTGGAACCGTTATTAATTATGACTTTCCGTGTTAATTTAGAGTCCGGCTTCAATCGTGGAAAAGACCGGAGGTAGCGAGCCAGGACGTCAGCAGCTAAGAGACGTAGTTGTCGGTTCTTCTTGAGGTAGGGAACGTAGCGGATACCGGTTTAATTGCGGAAAGTTACTAGTATGCATGCTAGGTATTAAAAAAATTGGAATGGTCGTTTATATTAGATAATAACCAGACGAGTTTTAGTAACATGTAGGATATGATTCACTAGTGTAGCCGCTTTCAATACTTGGGAAATTGTCGTGCTGGTAGATTGGCTATGTCGAGTCGTAGGTTGTGTGCTGATTGAATTGCCTGTTATTGTTTGAGATGCCGCTGTGTGACTTAGTGTCGATAAGTTTAAGAGTCAAGAATTAGTATATCCGGTGAACATGTTGTTGCTATGTGTGGGCGAGTGTGCCGTGTTTGTTATGATGTGAACCCTTGGATGTGATATGGTCGGGTGAGTGATAGACCGACGTGACGTGTTGTGGTACGATTGTTGGGCTTGGTAAGCCGTGTTTGATTATAGCATTGTGATGTGTGCTATTATCTTGATGTGTGCTATTATCTTGATGTGTGTTCCGAGGAGTTGTTTCCGGTATGGTAACTACGACCGAGGGGGTACGCCGGTGTAGGGTAGTACCTAGGCCGACGGTGTGGTCCCACGTGTGCGCGGTCCCCCGGGTAGTGGTTCCGGTACGATACCTACATCGAGGGGGTAGTCCGATGTGGGATATCTAGGGCGACGGTTTGTGTTGACTTTTCGTTACCCGAAGGAGTGCCGGGAAGATGTCTAGGCCGATGGAGATTCCGGTATGACGTATTGAGATTGTGCCCCGAGTGTTTGCCGGGAAGATATCTAGGCCGACGTTGTGTGTTCCGGTACGATATGTTAGAGTCGGGCTGTGGACAGTCGGCGGAGTAGGGGACTGCGGTACGGGACGTGTTTATGTTTTTACTGTTTACTTTATGCTTGTTGATTTGTTAAGTGTCGTGGTAAGTTTGTGCTTGGTCGTTTGAGTACGTTTGTGAGTGTGTGGCTGGTCTTGAGTTGAGGTTTGTGGTTACGAGTTCCGTTGGAAATTAGTTGTGTGCTGTACTAGTATGCCCTAATTGGACGGTTACCCGCGGTGGTGAGCGCTTGCTTATAACCTTAACTACTTTTCCTACTGAGCGAAAGCTCACCCCCTCACCGTTTTGTTTTTCAGGTCCTGAGCGGGATGTGTACTAGCTGGATGCTCGACGCTTGGGAGCTTGCGAGGGTCCTAGGCTAGTAGTCTAGAGACATACCGTTATCTTTTGAACTGTTTTACCGTTGTTTTTACCGAGCTGTCGACTCGTGATGTTGTTAAAAGTTTTGAAAGTATTAATTGAGACTTGTTTTGGCTTTAATTTTGTTTTAAATTATTATTGTTTTAGTCCACGTCTCGGGTCCAGTCAAAACTGGATTTGGGGCGTGACACTTGATGTCATTGATGAACATGAGAATTGTTACTTACTTGATGCCATTAATGAACGATGAAAGATGAATTTCCAAGTTGTAGTTTGGTTTTCCAATAAAATAGACGCTCTCTAATTTGATTATTTTCTCAAATGGGGTGAAGTAAAATAAGAGAAACACATCTATTTATTGGGGACCATAAGCATTTTCCAACTATAATTAGGTTTCCAAGTCCATCCCTAATTAGGTTACCAAGTTTCTATAATTTGTAATTCCGCCCCTCAACAAATAACAAATTACAGATCTGATATCTACACATTAAATTCCATGACAATTTATAATACCCATAATACAATATTTAATTGGTCACTTTAATTTGTATCCAACCTTAGGGGTGGGCATTGGGTGGTTAACCACCCAATGGAACCTTTTACGAGCCCAACCCGATATTATCGGTTTGATATATCTTGGAACCAGCCCCAACCCAAAAACCAATTTTGTACAGTGAAATCAACCAATTCACTGACCAGTTGGTTAGTGGTTTTAACCAACCAACCATTTTACCACATGTGAGTACTAATTTAGATACCAATAACCATACACATAAATCTATTTCAAGCCAAAACATATTACTACATTCTCCAAAACAAAAGAAAAATTACATATAAGTCATCGTGTTCTATGTTAGCAATTTGTGTGACACAAAAGAGTGCTCATGGGTCATTCATCTATATCAGATCAGTGGTTATTATGAAGCCACATGTATATTATGAATAGTACCGATTTGGTTGGTTAACCGATGATTTTGCGTTTCAAGAACCGACAACCAACCGTTAACTTTTTGGTTCGATCGTCAAGAACCCGCAACCAACCGTTAACTTTCCGGTTTCGGGTTTTTCGGTGTGGTTTGCGGTTGGTGGTGGTTGGTTTTAACGGTTTCGGTTTTTTTTGCCCACCACTATCCAACCTTATGATAACATGTACATTAAATACATATGTGCCCATAATAGAATTTTAATCCAACATCTACGTCGCCCATTTTTTTCGTTCAATTTTTTGATCAACCAATTCTCTCACCTGATGATTTTAAATATAATTTCCCATTCCTTCAACCCAAAATATTCCAGCTTCTGAGTAGGAGCGACCTTGTTACCAACCCTTACCATATATCCATATTCATACCCAACAGGCTCAAAGATTTAGTCGCCAATTATTTTTTCCTCACAAGGCTCTTGACTGGTCATTTGGCTTCGAGTACCATCCTTGTCCTATCGATTTGACTATATGAAACCCTAAAACGCGGGTGAATGCGTAAACGTTGTTGGGCATAAGGATTAGATCATAAGATAAACACGAACATGTACAAGATATTAACAACAAATAAGAAAATTCAGAGTAATCAAGCCTTGTGTTGCGAGTTTCCTTGAAACCTTTATTGCCCGTGTGACAGGGTTTCCCAGGATACAACAATTGTGTAAGCAAACTCTAAACCGAGTAGAGAAAGTCACCATGAGATAAAAGGAGAAAGCTTTTTTAGGTCTTGATGTATTTTTTTATATGTGTTTCAAGTCGTGGAAAGGAGGTATAAATAGACTCTTGGGAAGGGCAAAAAAGAAAATGTGTGAGGAGACAAATCCTACGATTTCCACCCTCAATTCATTGTGATAATCAGGATTGATTGTTAATTCAATTCTAATTTAAGACCTCATTCATAAATTGAAAAATCAAAAGAATTAAAGACATTTTAAATAGACTTCACATTTTTATCCAACATCTATAGTAGAATGTCTTGTTTGCACATTAATCGACAACTAAATTGATACGGCCCATGGTAATGGCAAGAAAACTTGGACTTTCTGGGACGTCATAGAAAATTAGGTAATGTTTATACAAATTGACGACAAATTCATTCGAAGTGAGAAGAATTACAAAGATTGTTAAAGACTCGTCAATGGGAAGGGTTCAACTTTGAATGGTTATTGTATGAAGTGTGAGTGCATCCATCTAAGCGAGAGAGCCGACAACCAACTCATGGCTCAAGCGGAAACAATGTACAAATAATATCAATACCATAATTTTTGGGGAAAACATGGGTGAAGACTCGTCAACGATCAACCAAAGTGAAACAACTGGTACCACGGTGCAGAAGATGACCAAAACGACAAATAGTAATTTAGACGTACGTGGTTGGGTCCTGTACAACGACCGAGCACATATCGACCAATCGGTGTTCCACGGTTGGGTTAAATGAAGAGAGTTTTTAGCTGATAATTAACAAAATTAATTTTGTGTATTTTAAACTCAATTGGGCATAGACCCGGTTCTTATTGGTCGACCCGCCCACCCGCCCGACGCCGAAACCCGGTCCACCCACTCTCCTCCGTGTCCGGGTCCGGAAGTCTTGAACTCATACCACTTTGACCTGGGCGGGTCAGGGTATCGCATGAACGGATCGGGTACCCGCCCGTTGAGCAGTCCTGAAATAAGCTCCCCCACGGTAAGTTTTTGCAATTGTGATCCAATTTAATCGGTTTGCCCGCCAAATTAGCTGACCTGTGATTTGGGGACCCACACATAACTTAGGTTGTAGAAGCCGATGAAGTATAATAATACAAATATGATTTGGAAATGGTCAAATTTGCCCCTTGAATCCCGGGGGAGCCTATGTGTTTAATTAGAGTTCAGCTGGCTCGACGTACCTGCTCCCGTCCATCGTCTTCATCTCCCCACCCTCCTTCTACCGCGCGTGATACTACGTCCACCATCAAAATCACTCTAAGCCTGCCTTGCTTCACTAATTATAGTCAACTTAGTTCTAACCTTTCATTGAGGACCTTAATTAATAAGAAAACAGAACACAAAACTCTACTAACTAGCAACTTCTGATTTGGATCGAGTTGATTTTAAATGAAGATCATTGCTCATTATATACTTGAAGTTTTGCGGAAAAGAACGTTGTCAAGTGAATAATGCCCTTAAACTGCATCTCTCAATTTTTCTTGTCAGAAAACCCTAGTTTTGCGACGACGGTGATGGCGTATTCAAGCAACTCCAAACACCATCACCAATCGAGTAATAAGGACAAGAGCATCGAGTTGGCGGGTTTCGATCGTCCGACTTCCTCTCCCTCACCATTTCGTGGAACTCCTCGATCACTGACGCCTAATTCTGTTGGGGCGGCGATGGGGGATGAACCACTTACCTTTTCTACGCACAAGAAGGAAGGAGAACCTCCGCTGATAGCCAAAGGGATGGGCGGCCGAAAACCACAGGGGCACCTCCTGGACTATCGGCGCGACCTGATGCGTCGTACCCCAATGTTGAGATCGCGTCCTCGTCACTGTCTGGGGGATAAAACTTGGAGGCGGCGGTCAGGGAAAGAACCATCTAGGGTTCCAGATGTGGACTCGAGAGACTTGGGCCCTCAGCATGGGCCTAGGGTTCGTGGGCCTCTAAAAGCAGACTTTAGGGCTCGAGGTGATGGGTATCAGACCAGGGAGGCGGGGAGGCCCAGAGGCTCTCTGAATTGGGTGTGTGGGTCGAACCGAGGCAAATCAGTTATGGGGGCACCAAAGTTCAAAATCGGGTTAGGTGGGATTCAACCTCGCGATCGAAATGGAACTCACTTGCAGCGACGGGGGGCTTTAAGCACCCCCGCCTCGCCAAATGAGTCTGAGGCAGTCCAGAGGGGGGTCGACCGAATTCACCGCCCCTCTGGACGTAAGGTGGCAGAGGTTCCACCAAGAACCGGAAAGGTACTCCCCTACCCTCTCGGAGGCCAGCAATCTCGCGTTTTGGAGCCATGCCATTATCAGCCTAGGGAGGACGACACACGCTGACATCCGGGGGAGTACTCAGTCCACCATAGTTTTTCTTCGGCAATGGGCCTGCTATATCCTAACTTCCAGTCTGGATTCGATGTATCGGTGTCATTAGATGCTACCGCAACATCCTCTTCCAGACATTTCAAGGAGGCGGTCGATGCCTTGAGCTCTTTATTTTCCTGTTTGAGTGTCCTCCATCGCCGAAACTCGTTTTCAATTATGTCGTTTCATTTCATTTCCAGTGCTTTATTTTTTATTTGCTAGTAAACACTCGTTATTTATAATATATAATTGTTATTCTAAAAAAATTGCTCATTATATAAACTACGAAATGTCAATTTCTTATTTTAACATGGATATTTTTAATAGATAATTTAAACTCGTCGATCTTACAATTATAGCTGATAAGGTTGGTATTGGTAAATGTGATTCATGTTAAAAAGATAAACTCAATAAAATTGAAATACCTAATCATAACTCGACTTGATACAAACTAGATTGTTTGATTGTCGTTTGGTCCTTTGGAGGGGACCGGTTGTTTCATGTGGGATGTATTCTAATTGATCAGGGATCACAATAACTGGTGGAGGAAGTCGGTTAATTGGTGCTAACTGTGTAGGGGTTGAGACACTTTTCCTTACCAACGTCCAATATCCTATAAGGAAACTTATTTACCCTTGCGAGATTGTTTCCCTGACCTCGCCTCATTTTTGTGTCTCTTTTGTAGATAGTATATGTCGATCAGGCCTAAGGCTCTGCCCTTTGTCGTGATCTTCATCAGCTCAATGGCTGGTTGTGGTTATACTTTCTTCCCTTTATCGGTCTTCTCGGGTGCCAGCTTCTCTACCCGATGCCCCATGGTGATTGGTGGTGGTGACCAGATAAAAAAAGATCACTCAATTGGCTCCCAACGAGGACATGTCCTACCCAACTGTGGAGTAGGTAGAACTCTAATGTTCTCTGTCTCTATTAAATGTGGGTTATGCAAGAATTGGCGTGTCTACCCTGAGTCGAACCTTCTTCTGTCTTCACCCCGGGTTAGGGTTGCCTAGTGGGCATCTTATCCAAGAATATGTTGGACTCTTAGTCAAGACGTCCGATGTCATAATTGGAGCAATGTCTTGTGGCCACCCCGGTCTGAAACTCAAGAGAAAATCAGATTGTGGTCAAGCTAATTAGGGTGATGCTTAAATGAAAGGGGTCTCCAAAGATGTCCAATATGTGTTGAAATGTAAACACAGCCCTACCATTTGATCAGCCACCAGGGATATGTCATATCGGGGCAGTGCAAGTGTGACAGTCCGACACTTATGGGATGCATGTCCGAAATGACCGTATTTAACGAAAAAGGGGGAAACCGTTTGTACTTGAGGCTAATACGAACTTGTTGAGGCAATGCCCAAAATCTAAGGACCATAAATCGACGGAAGGGCAATTTATGCGCATTCGAAACCAAATCAGGATTCCCCTTCCCTATAGAGACCCCATTGGTCACAGTTGACCTTCAGACATCCCCCGAGAATGTCTCTCATAAGGATTCCCATAACCTTCATCATGATTTCCGATATAATATCCCGTGAGTGAGTGCACAACTAGAGAAGATAAGAGGAGCACGATCAAAACCCCAAGGCTCACTACTCCTCACATTTCCCTTCGCATCCTCAGAAGTAGAGAAAAACACGAAAACGTTTGTCTCCATGTACTTCACCATGAGACCGTCAGAAGAAGCTCCCCAGTTTTTAGTGATGACCTGTAGCACCGCCTTCTGATTATAGGACCAATCAGTACGAAGGTGACCAACCATGTCGTAGAGGCATCATGCCAAAGAATTCTGGTCTAACGGCGCGTACAGTTCAATAATTATCGCATCCTCATCTAGGTGAATGGTGATTAAAAGAAACCTTCTTGGAGGTCCTCGAGGTACGGTAGGGGCTCCAGAGGTGGAGTGTGAGTAGCAACGACATTATGGTCGATGGTGGAGTGGCCGTGAGCAGCGACAACATGGTGGTCGGTGGTAAAGTGGCCATGAGTAGTGATGACATGGTGGTCGGTAGATGGTGCTATGGGAGAAACGTATAGAGAAGGAAGGTTAAGGAGACGTTGTTTTATAGATTTCAGAGCTCACTTGGGTCTAATGACCTCAGACGATGGATAATATAGTATCACCAATGGTTCTGTAGTAGTTAGGAGAGGTATGGGAGTGCTCACATGCATCGACGACATGGTGTTGATTACTGCTTATAAGAGCACCTCCAATGGTCGTGGTAGGATCCATGGTAGAGATTTTTGAGGAGAGAGAAATAATATAATAATCAAATTTAAGAAGAGAGAGTGTTGGCCATGATAGGATCCTACTACGGCTTGGGTCGTCGATGCAAGGCATTTTAGAGCACCTACAATGGTATACTACGAGTAGTAGTATGGAGCCATGGTAAGAGAGCATTTTTAGGCTTCTCTCTCCCGCATACTACTACCTCTTACTATAACTTCTCAAATGGCAAACCATGACTATTAGTAGGGAGCCATGGTTTGCACTTGAAATTAAATTGTTTGTATTTTTTTATTTGTTGTCGCCACGTGTCGACGTGGGATTGGCACACCGACTAGGCTTGGGGCTTCCACGGCTGGGCTGGATGAGTCGTTGCAAGATCCTACAACGGCCGCCTGCAACGACACCCCTTACCACGACTGGTCGTGGCCGGGCCTGCAACGGGGTTGCCGCGACCATTGCAGCTGCTCTTAGAGGAGAGAGAACGTTATTTTTCTCCAAAACAACTACAAACAATAGCTCCCCACTACTAGTCATGGTTTTCTGTATATTGGAAATGACATGATAGGAGTCATGGTATGAAGGAGAGAGAAAGCCAAAGAATGAGCTCTTACCATGGCTCCCTACCACTAATCGTGGCATACCATTGTGGTTGCTCTAAGAGGAAAAGAAATTTTTTAAGATTGGACGGCTAGAAACTTTTATAGGGTTTTGAGAAAACTTTAATGACATCTAAAGTTGTTTTTTCTTAGAGATTATAACATAATATTTAAATTTATAATTTATTTCCAAATCTTATTTAAAAAATATAATCTATTATATTGTCACGCCCCAAATCCGGTTTTGGCCGGACTCGAAATAAAAGAGATAAGAGTAGTAAAACATTAATAAACTCCTTTAAAGCTGAACGAGTTCCAAGATATTTCTCAAATAATTCGATCCAAAATTCCAAATATAAAGTCAAAGTTCGACGAGTAACATAAGATAAATAAAGTTCGACAACGTGGACCAATACTTCTCTAATACAACCCTCGAGACATCCAGAACCTCCCGAGCCTCGAATTCCCCAGATCTCAAGTACACATGTACACACAATAAATAAACAAATAGGGGTGAGCTTACGCTCAGTAGAGAAAATCGTAAACAACTTTAGCCTTCAAGTTTAATAATAGAACTGCTTTAGTTCGATGTCACAAAAGTGCTTAAAACCCTTGGACCAAAAGATATAATGAACAAATAAAAGCAACAATAACAATAGCGCATTCTCAAGGATAACGATAACTTCCCAGAGAATAAATAGAGAACATTATAATGAAATAGAGTACCATCACGACTGGGAACGAGTAAATACTATTAATCAATGAAATGCTATGGAATCAGTGTAAATAAAATAGTATCGCTTTTTCAAAGGTAACAGTGACATAAAAGATTCCATGAAAATACTATAACGAATCATAACTCATTAAAATGAGAGTAATTAATATCACGCCAACCACTCGCTTTCTCAAGCCTCCGATCCATGGGTAGATTCTGGGATCACATCGGTTCCCATATTCCGATCCACCAGAGTACCCATATCATATCATATTTTCCCTCGGTCCAGAGGAGGCACATGCGTCGGGGCACCGGAAACAATCACAAATGGGCGCTTATAATCGGAATTCTTGGAAATGCCTCCAAAGGACCATAAGTCATAGGGAACCAAGTAGTGCTCCCGTAGGACGCACACACTTGGGTGAAACCGCAGTAACCATCTCTCACGAAGTAATCCAACCAAGTGCCCCGTAGGGTCCAATAATCAATGCCCTCAGGCTCCAATCATCACTCCTCATAATACTCAGTAACGAACGCCCTTAGGCTCCAATAATCAATCCTCATCATATCCAGTAACCAATGCCCTCAGGCTCCAATAATCAATCCTCATAATCACCAACAACCGATGCCCTCAGGCTCCAATACTCAACCAACATCTCAACATATCAGTCAATCTCCAACCACCACAACGGCACCGGATTACCCCCCCCCCCCGGTGTAGTACCAAACCAAAAAAACAAACATACATACATTTCAAGAATAAGAATAAAGGAACAACACTATCATTCATCCATCAATCAACACTCATCGAAACACACTTTCATCACAGCAAAGACATCCAATATCATTCCGCACTTACCGTATACTTACCTGTCACGAACCATCGGTACATCGATCACCTGATTGTACCCCTTGGCACAACCAATCATACTCGATCATCCGTTCAATCAACAATTAACCACCACTCAATCAATCAACCAATCATCCAAGCATTCAAGTTCAATCTTTCAAAATTCAAGCATGCGTTCGATTTAGTTTCATTAGACTCTTGATTATCCTAATAACTATCAAACAAGCATGTGAAGCTAACACACAACTAATCCGATGGCTCATCACGACCTCTCTACCAGTAAAACAATTCCCAAGTATTGAAAGCGAGCTATGCTAGTGATTTCACATCCTAAGCATGCATTCTAGACACTTCCGGTTATTAGTAAAAGAAAACGATTAATCTAGTTATTCGCATCCTATATGCAATTCTAGGACCTTTCCATTTTTATTAACCTAATAGGCATACTAAACGTTATTTAAACGAGAAGTTAAGACTTTCCCTACCTTGTGGTCTTCCTCTAAAACTCTGTTGTCAAGCTCAGAAATCTCTTCTCCGTTCTTCACATGGGTTCCGGCGTGATCTTCATTCTTCTAGCTCGGGTCCAAGTTCTTCGTTCTCGGGCGAAGTCCCGTCTAGGTTTGACAAATAAAATGTCCAAATCAATACTGATAAATGTCCAAAGGTCCTTTGAGGTTTAAAACAATCCTTCAATTTCTCACCTTTAATTAAATAAAATTAATTATTTAATCTGATTTTTAAATTATTTGTAATTGACTCGGGTTGACCCGGATCCAAGTCCAAACCCGGATCCAGATCCGGTCCGGACCCAAGCTTGACCCGGACCCGGCCACGCCCGAGCCCAAACCCTGTGTCTAGCTGGGCCTGGCCCAAGCTTCAGGTGTCGGCCCAAGACTCGGCCGGCCCGCCCTCCACCTGGCCCAATCCTGTCTGTGCCTGAGCTGTGGCACTCCGGCGAGACAGCATCGCTCCGACAACCGCCAAAGGTGTCAGGTGAGGTCGTGGAGGGAGAAACGAGAGCGGGGAAGCGGCGTCAGGGCCTAGAGACGTCGTGGCTGCGACGGCGGGGCTCAGGTGTGACCCATGAGCGCTTCCTTTTCAGATCTGGAGTTCACGCCTTCGCCGGCGGAGAATCCGACTGAAACTGCTCGGATTTAGCTCGGGGAGACGCGTTTCCTGTCGATTCGTGGTCAGAGAAGGAGGATAAGGGTGTGAGCGAGCTCGGACCGCTCGGTTTGGTAGCTGGCGTGCTCGGTTGTAGTTCGGAGACGACGATTAGAGGCGAAGAGCTCCGGCGACGACGTCTCGCGTCCGATAGTGGCGTGGTTCGCTCTGTACGAGGAAGAGAGGGATAAGGCGAGGTGTGGGTCTTGGTCGGCGAAGGGCAGAGAGGGAGGGAGGTTCGAGAACGGGGAGAGGGAGCCGAAGGGTCGAGAGGAAACTGGATGAGAGGCGCTGCGTGAAATGCCTCGGGAGATGCGTTGTGTCACGAAGAAGGAGCGTGAACAGGAACCCTAAACGCGTGCGTTTTGGGTTAGTTCGCGTTTCGTGGGCCTGGGCTCGCGTGTGGCCTGTCTCCTCTCCGTTTGGGCCCAACCCGGCCCAAACTTTTGATCCAATCTAAAATACCTCTTTTTTTTAATTTCTTTTTCTTTTAAACCAAAAACACAAAGTTGCACTTCCCTACCCCCAACGTTCTGATTTCACAATAATGCCCTCTAGAAATAAATGGGGTTTTACAGTCTACCCCCCCTTAAAAGAATTTCGTCCTCGAAATTTTAAAACGCACGCGCTCCTCCTGATCCTATCTCAGGGAACGTCCTGCTCACGACTCACAGCGAGAGATCCGCGATGTACTCCCGCAGTTTGGGAAACACGCGGAAGCTGCTAGGCAACGACTCTAGTCCTGCCTGAAGATCTCAAAATGGTCGATAGGCTGCGTGGCCAACTTGCCTCTGACGCGGTCGAACCGCTTAAAGTTCTACTTAGGCTCACTTTCAGAAATACGCGCTCACCGACTGTAAACTCCAGATGTCTACGCCTTCTAACTGCATGATTCTTTTGTCGGCTTTGCACGATCTTTAACCGTTTCCGAAATTACGCAACAGTCACTTAATCGTGCTTCACTAGATCACGTTATTTCTCGAACGTCGCCCTTAGCGGAGCAAAGCCGCCTTACCCAAAACTTCACGAAAACACGCGCAACGTATTCACCAACTTAGGAACACCGAGTGATAACACAAGCCGAGAAAGATCTAAGCATTTAAGAAAACTAAGGTGAAGATCTCGATATCTTACACCGGAAATTCCGCCGTCAAAGTATCCTGCTGGCACTCTTTACAAGTCACACAAGGTTGGAACCACACACAAACGTAGCTAAACCAAAATCTCCTTAGTGATCGCCAAGGGATTAATCCCAACAGAACTCAAATACTAACAAGTCAAGACCGACCACAAGCAAATTACCAGGAAGTAGTACGCACTCACCCAACAAACAAAAGATCTCAGTAACACTGCAGGGTCTAGAACAATCGTTCGTTTCGTCACCACTCGTGGAAAGGTAGGCGTACCTCAATCAAGTGAATGATGCAATGCACCGACCTCTAGTCGGAAGGTGGCACGCCTCAGACAAACTACGATTAGAAGCTCACGTTATCCAAAGTGCGGCACACTTGCCCAATCCTATCGACGGGTCACACTTGGTAATTCCTTTCAAGATTCTCAACCTGATAAAGATCCAAACAGTCATCACGAAAACACGATCCTAGAAAAAGGTGAAACTAACAAATCTCAACTACGGTCGATCACAAAAGTTAACCAACTTGCTATAACTCTTTTACCGTCGATACCTAATCACACTTCTGACCAAACCAACTCACAAGTCGCTTCGTCTAAGTCATTGTATCGGCGAGACCACGGTTCTCAAAACCGGTGCATGGTTCAGTACTACCATGAATACTACCGACATCTAGTCGGACGAACGACGTACAACAATCAAGAACCGATAAAACCTCTTACTGGCCTTTAGTAGAAAGCAGGTGTCCTTCAAAACATCAAAACTAACCGTACGATAATCACATTCTACAATGAAACACACTCCAAGATCGATCAACAAAGGTTATCCCAACCAGTGGTGTTCCTTATACCGTTGACACTCGTTCACGAGCTGTCGATCAAAACACTTAAAGTCAAGTCCACCCAAGTCACCCCATAAGGAATAATCATCAAGCACTGTGATCTCGATAATTTGAAGAACTTAGAACTAGCGCGATTCATATTGGTATTGATGCGCTGTGTCATGAAGAACAACTTAAATTTTAAAAATCCTATGATTAGTTCTTCAAAATATTAAAATTGGTATTGATTTATATTTTAATATATATATATATATTTAAGGATTTCAAATTATTAAACGTATACATGAGAGTTATAAATGATAAAAATACATATAATATAAATAACAAAAATTTCATTGCTTAAAGAATTGAAATCATATAACTATTTTTTGTTAAGAGTAACAAACATAAAATCGTTAAAAATATTTTTTTCGATAAAATGATTTATCAATCAATATTATTTATGATAGGAACATAAATCAGGACAACTATTTATAATATCCATTTAATCTATTGATTCAAGTTGAAGTTGAATTATTCTACAAATACCCAAGTGTAGCTAGTGTGTAGTTTAATAACACTTCAGATTTCAGGCCGCACATCTCTTTCTTTGACCTTGTAATATATTATTATATATCGTTGATTGGACTTAGATGAGACCCTAATGATGGATGTTGACATGTAGATATAGATGTCTCCGTTCAAAGATTCACCAATATGGATGTACATGCCAACCCATATCACATCTATCTTCTTCATAGCTAGCAGCATTTCCATTTCCACATCAATATATCATATAGGGGTGCTGGGGTGGACATTGGGTGGTTTTCCTACCCAATGAAACATTTTACGAAATCAGTTCGATTTTATCGGTTTCATATATCTTAGAGTCAGCTCAAATTTAAAAACCAATTTTTTTATAATAAATCTAACCAGTTTACTGACCGTTTGGTTAGTGGTTTTAACCAACCAACTACTTTACTACATGTAAGTACAAATTTAGATATCAATAACCATACACATATTTTTATTTCAAGCTAAAACATATTACTACATTCTCCAAAACAAAAGAAAAATTACATATAAGTCATTGTGTTTAATGTTAGCAATCTGTGTGACACAGAAAAGTGCTCATGGGTCATTCATCTATATCAGATTAGTGGCTATTATGAAGCCACATGTATATGATGAACAATACCAGTTTGATTGAATAACCGATGGTTTGACGTTTCAAGAACCGACAACCAGCCGTTAATTTTCCAGTTCGATCGTCAAGAACCATCAATCAACCTTTAACTTTCCGGTTCTGGATTTTCCGGTGCGGTTTCCGATTGGTGGTGGTTGGTTTTAGCGGTTTCGGTTTTTTTTGTCCACCCCTAATATCATATCACCATCAACGATCATACATACATTCATCTAAGTCCATGCATGCATATACCATGATACGAAGATATGTATACATGTATGCAGCTTCTGTCAACTATCTTTTCCTCCATCAAACATGGATGATAATGGATGCATGATACGAACATTTAATAACATATGGACGTGACATGAAACCCTTCTCTTTTGCCTCTTCTCTGCTCCACGACCACGAGCCGGTTTGTTTCTCTCTCATCGTGGCATTTTCAACAAGCGTTCGTCATAAAAACATTATAATATACGTATTTAAATGAAAAAAAAATAAACAATCACATAACAGATTTCATATAATGATTTAAGAGTGTCTTGCTTTATTTATCAACGGATAGGGAAAACAATTTTATTTATTCTGATTGTATAATTAAACTCAAACACAAAGGATCATAATGTGCTTTGTTAGGGTTTTCAGAGTTCTAGTTCTGACGGCGGTCTCTTTTCGGAGACGGTGTCGGTCTTTTCGACCGTAGTCCGGTACTTTCTTTCTGTCAATATGACGTTCATCTCTTTTATTCTTTCATGTTCGTCCACTGTCTACGAGGGTCGTCGCTACCGAAGCTCCACCTTCTCCATTGTCCCCAATTCCCCCAATCTAACCCCCACCTCCCAACACCACGACCACGCCATCGATATCGCCTGCTCCATCTCCTGTCCATCTCCCTGCAACATTCCCACGATGTCCAACACTGCCTGCCCGGATCCCTTTTTCTGAGCAGCCCTCACCGCCTCTGTTATCGCAATTGAAGCCTCCATCGATGTATCCACCTCCTTGGCCTCCACCGAGGCCTCCTTCTCGATCTTTATCCCGAGTCTGGGTCAAGATGATCGACTGGTTTTGTTTTATTTTTGTTCCTTTTTGCTAGGTGGGTCCCTGAAAAGAACTATGATTTATCTTGAAATCAATGATCGCAGGTTCAGTTTAACACAACGAATGGATCATGAAGTCTACACCTTAAGAAACAATCATTGGTTTCGTCATAGTTTAGTTTCATTTTCAGTTCGCCTTTATGGATCATCCAACACCGGTTGTACCGGATCATTTGTCTTAGAGTTTTTTTTTGTAAAAAGACTTTATGGGGCTCTATACAGTATAATGACTCTTTTATTTATCATGGTCAGGTATATACTCTGATGCATTCACTTGTAGTTGAAATCTAATTTAATGAAATTGCACATTTTTAGTCAAAATACTCGAACACAAAGTAAAACCACTATTATTTTTGTTAATGCCTCCTGGCCTTCAGACCGTCCTAAATGAACATATAAATTTAAATTGACTTAAAACATGTATCACATTCCTAAGCAG
This sequence comes from Erodium maritimum, assembly GCA_963921825.1. Classification (NCBI taxonomy): domain Eukaryota; kingdom Viridiplantae; phylum Streptophyta; class Magnoliopsida; order Geraniales; family Geraniaceae; genus Erodium; species Erodium maritimum. Next base: position 67,272,752 of record OY997592.1, on the reverse strand, counting down.
GTGAAATTAATAATTGTCTTTTATATTATATGGAAACCTCATAACATACATTTGAACGATGTTTTGAAACACAAGCATGTTATCAATGTTTTTTTTTCAAAATTTTACTTATACCTTTCGTTTATAATCTGAAAAAAAAAAAACTGTTTCTCACTTGGATTAGCCTGGTGTTGAATATTTCTTCATGTCTCACATCTCCTCAAGGTCATATGTTCGAATTCTGGTGGGTGCATTTGATTGGAACAAGTGTGGGTGGTGGGTTAGATTAGGATTAAATCCCTATATTTTCCTCTGATAAAAAAAAAACGGTTTCTGTTAATTTTCATAAATTTCCGTTAATTTTGACGAAATATCCCTAGAAAATTTAAAAAGTCCCTAAAAGTACCCCTACCCGTAATCCCTAAATAATTTTCCCGGAACCTTAAAAACCCTAAGCGATACTCTGTTGTGGAAGAGCTAGATAAATGATTTAGAGGTTGAGGGTTAGAGAAGTTTTTTTAAGGCTTGAGGTAGGGATGTTTTAGGTATTTTTAATATATTTTTGGAATTCTTTATCCAAATTAAAGTTGGATGATATATTATCGGGGTGTTTCCTTAAAAGTATTAGTATGATAGCGACTGTATGTGTTATATCTTGATCTGTCAAAAACTTTTTATGAGAAACATCAACTCCCAATTGAACTTCCTGATGAGTATATATACACATTAAAAAGATAAAAAAAATTAGGGATAACTTTGTTTCTTAACCTTTACAAACGATTCATTATCAGATCCTAATCCAGGCCAACGTTTGGTCTCAATTCCTAACATAATAGGTTTGGAATTTCTCAGAAACTATAAAAAGCCGTCTAAACTCACGATTCCGTCAACTCATCCAAGTGTTGTCGTTGTTGGCGTACATTACCCATGGTGCCTTCCTCGACGTTGAACTTATCCTCTTTCTCAAGCAACCGAACCCAGTGCTCGACGAGTTGACGGACTCGTGAGTTTGGACGGCTTTTTTTTATAGTTTCTGAGAAATTCCAAACCTTATATGTTAGGAATTGAGACCAAACGTTGGCCTGGGTTAAGATCTGATAATGAAACGTTTGTAAAGGTTAGGAAACAGAGTTTTCCCAAAAAATTATTCTGCTAAAGTTGAGAGCTCTCAACCTTATCCATCGTACCAGTTGTCATGAAACCACTATTATGTACGCTTTTTCAACCACCATGAGATCGATCGTGTGTCTCATATTCTCTCTACTCCTAGTAGTGTTCTTCTTTGTGCATCCCAAATCCAGCGGTGTTGTACTGAAGGAATGGAGTATCGACGACGGACTGCGACTCTTTGTTGCGGTGGTGTTCTCCTCTGCGTTTCCACAATACAGCGGTGTTGTATCAGAAGGATAGTGCATAGGCGACGATCAACGACTCCATGTTGCGGTGATGCTCGTATTATTCGTGTTAGCCTCCCACGTCTCGAGCGGGGACACGGAAGGCACTATAGTCAGGAAAAATCACATGAATCAGGCGAGACTGTTATGCAGCCTCGCTAGAAGGAATGATAGAAAACCATGGCTTTAGGGACTTGTCTTGGGATGAACCTTGGTGAAAGCCATTCCTCCTTATGTTACTGAGGAGTTTAGGTTCGATCGCACTTCACATGGAATCATGCAGCGTTTAGGAAATACTTTAAGCAATACTCGTCAGTTTCGTTCTTTCTCTAACCCCCTTTCTATCTACTTATATAGCTTTTTCCAAACCGTTTATAACGGCCATACTGTTCTAGAGTTATTTGTTAGGAGACCTTATGGGACTCCTTACCTTGTAATTACTCTATTTTATTCTTAATAATATATGCATCTTTTAGTAATAAAAAAACAATTGATTTAAAAAAATACAAATCCAATGAAATCATAAAACTCATGTATATTAGTCTGTTAAAATGGAAACGGAAGGCCATATGTTGTTTCAGCGTATCAATGTGGAGAGAATCTGGGATAAGTTTGGTATGATATGGGTGAGATCGGACCCGGATCCACGAGTATGGCTTGAACATTTTCTGAATTCGGGGAGTAAGGGAATGTCAAAGAAGATGAATGTCTTATGGTGGGAAATATGGCGAGCTAGAAATACTTGGGTGTGGAGACAGGAACAGAGGAGTTAGGAGGACATTTGGAGGGATGCTGAAGCATTACTATGTGATTGGGAGGTAGCGAAAATCAAGCAAGGGGATGGATGCCATCGGGTGTTACAACCGGATCGCATCTAGAGGAAGCCGAGACCGGGCTCAATAACGGTGAACATCACTAGAGCGGTGGTGGAGTCGAGCAGGGGTGGTGGTGGAATGTTATGTCAAGGTGAGGAAGGGTTGGCTATGACTGCTCGTTGTATTGTGCTATCGGGACAAGTGAACCCAGAGTTGGTTGAGTTAATTACCTTGAATGAAGCACTAACTTGGGTTTATGAAGAAGGTTGGTCTGAAGGTCTTATTGAATCAGATTGTCTATGTTAGAATATGTTGTATAAGCCCAGCCCATGTGGCTCGTTAGGGTTAACATCGGGTTTAGGAAACCTTAGTGGTACAACACCACTATATATACACATGTACATTGTAGGTTTATTTATCGAATTCAATACAATTACACAATTGTTATCATGGTATCAGAGCCTCTATCGCTCTAAATCTCGCTTCCGCTTCAGCCGTCGTCGCCGTCGCCGCCGTCGTCGTTCACTTTCGTTGAACGAGTTACTCTGCCGGTTCCAGCCCGAGCTCCCTGCGTCTCCAGCTTCCAGCCTGAGCTTTCTGCGTCTCCAGCCGTCCCGGCCGTCCGTCACACTCCGTCCGAACCAGCACGTCCGATCAAATCACGCCGGCGAAGCACTCCGTCTCCAGCACGTCGAGATCTCGCCTCCGCTGCTGCTCCCACGTCGCTGCTATTCCCTCGTCGACCCACGACAACAAAGCACCGCAGACGCCGACATCGCAGACGCCGGAATCGCGCGCCGCCGAAAAACGCACGAACCAGCTCGACGAAGAAGACGCGTGCACAACACGCGCCTGGTTCTTCCGATCGCGCCCACGCGCTCCACGCGCCCACGCGCATCACGCGCCTCCGCTGCTGACCGCGTGACTCACACGTGCCTTTGACCTGCATTAAAAAAAACTAATCCTGTTATTTCAGTGTTTTCTTTTCAGGCATTCCTAATGGAGAAATTTGGTATCGCTGTTGGTGGATCTCTTGCCAAGCCCCACTGTACGTTCTGCAACAGATCTGGACATGTCTTAACCGAATGCAGAACTCATGCTCGTCACCTCCTTGCCTCAGAAACCCCTCGATAAGGTAACTCCAGAACCTCTCAAAACTTTAGGGGGGCGTTGCTCCCGTGGGGATCATCGGCCTTCCAACAGGCCCAATGGCACTGTTGCTGCTCCACCTGGTGTGTCTGCCAAATCTCCTGACATGACTGCTCTCTTGGGTGACATACGAGCGCTCCTATCAGCTCACACTGCCTCGTCAGGTAGCTCATCCACTGTTGCTGCTACACCTGCTGTGTCTGCCAAACCTCCTGACTTGACGTCTCTCTTGGGTGACATACGAGCGTTCCTATCAGCTCACACTGCCTCATCAGGTAGCCCATCCACTACTAAGCCAGGTAGCACATCCACGTGGTATCTTGATTCTGCTTGTTTCAATCATATGAGCCCTCAGTCAGATTTGCTCACATGTGTAACCCTAGTCACCAAGTCTCCGTCTATTCGTACTGCTGATAATTCCACTTTGCTTGCTACACACTGTGGTACCGCAACCACAGTCCAGCTATCACTGCCGAACACCTTGCTTGTCCCAGATTTGTCACTGAACCTTGTATCGGTTGGTCAATTGTGTGATTTGGGTTTTGACGTTAATTTTTCTGGTCGTACTTCTTCTGTTCTTGTGCAGGATCCGCTGACGGGACAAATCCATGTGACAGGACGTAAAGTTGGTCGCCTATTCGAACTCACCTCACTGGTGGTTCCCTCACCATCATCATCATCCTCGTCTACTTGTGGCGCTGTCGTCTCTTCCGATCTCTGGCACTCTCGCCTAGGTCATCCCTCTTCCTCTCGTTTGCGTAGTCTTATTTCTAGTGGGTTGTTGGGGTTAGTTTCGCATAACTTTTGTGATTGTTAGTCTTGTCAGCTTGCTAAACATCATAAACTGTCGTTTTCCCTTAATAATACTACTTCCTCTGCACCTTTTGATCTTGTTCACTCTGACTTGTGGGGAGCGGAACATGTTCCAACCATAGGGGGGTCTCGGTGGTTTGTCATATTTATTGATGATCATACTCGTTTTACTTGGATTTATCTCATGCATAATAAATCTGACTTCAACAAAATTTATTATGAGTTTTCTACCATGGTTCGCACACAATTCTCTAAAATTATCAAAACACTGCGTATGGATAACGGCATGGAACTTAAAGAGTCATCCTTCCTTGCACAACTTGCTTCCACCGGTACTATCGTTCAGCGCTCCTGTCCTGGTACATCGCAACAAAATGGTCGAGCAGAACGCAAACATCGCCATATTCTTAATACGGTTCGTGCTCTTACCATTGCAATTGCCTGTCCTGAACGTTTTTGGGGGGAGGCTTCCCTCACAGCCGTCTACACCATGAACAGGGTTCCATCCCCAGTCATAGGTAACAAAACTCCTTACGAGTGTTTCTATGGTCGTCCTCCAGTTTATGATCTTCTTCGTGTCTTTGGGTGTGTCTGTTTTGTTCATCTACAACCTCATGAACGTACTAAACTTGAACCTCGTTCTCGTCTTTGTTGCTTTATTGAGTATGGGATCGAACACAAAGGGTACAGATGTTGGGACCCGGTTTCCAAACGTCTCCGCATATCTCGCCATGTCACATTCTGGGAACATAAGATGTTTTCTTCCATGTCTTCTTTTCACATTCCCGAGTCTACTCCTTTCTTTTCTAATCCTGATATTGATCTGTTTTCTGATGATGATGAGGGTTCTCCTATTGAGCTAACTCCTGCAGGTGCTCCGACATCTTTGCCTCCTACTGTGGACCATGTTCCGCCAGAGGATCCTGTGCTAGAGGATCCTGTGCTACCGACTCGACCACAACGTCATCGGCAACTCACATCTCACCTCCAGGACTTTGAGGTAACCCTACCATCTCGTGTCGCTTCCATAGTGTCCTCTGTATATGAGCCTGACACCTATCGGGAGGCTTGCACTAACCCCCTGCGGCAGCAAGCAATGACTGAGGAACTACAGGCCATGGTGAAGACTCATACATGGGATCTGGTACCTTTACCTCAGGACAAACATGTGGTCGGTTCTAGATGGGTATACAAGGTGAAGACCAAGGAAGATGGTTCTATCGAGCGCTACAAGGCACGTATTGTGGCTCGTGGATTTACCCAGGAACATGGGGTTAATTATGAGGAAACATTTGCTCCTGTTGCAAGACTCACTTCTGTTCGCACCATTCTTGTTGTTGCTGCTGGTCGACAGTGGGCCGTTTTTCAAATGGACGTGAAGAATGCTTTTCTCAATGGAGATCTTACAGAGGAGGTTTATATGAAGCCCCCGCCCGGCTATGATCATCCCCCACACATGGTTTTCCATTTGCACAAATCCATTTATGGACTCAAGCAGGCTCCGCGGGCATGGTACTCCAAGTTCAGTAGTGCGATGGCAGTCTTTGGTTTCATCTCTAGTCCGCACGACAGCTCCCTGTTTGTTCGTCGGACCTCTCGGGGCCATACTCTCTTACTTCTGTATGTGGATGATATGATCATTACTGGTGATGATGCTATCGGCATTGTGGATCTTAAGCGACATCTAAGCGACCAGTTCGAGATGAAGGATTTGGGTCATCTCTCTTACTTTCTTGGTTTGGAGATTTCCTCTCTGTTCTCTGGTTATCATTTGTCCCAAGCCAAATATGCAGCCGAGCTCATCTCCAAGGGGGGACTAGCCGATAGCAAGATCGCTTCCACTCCCATTGAAGCGAATGTCAAGTATCTTCCATCAAATGGTCAAGCTCTCGAGAATACCATTTTATATCGCTGATTAGTTGGAGGGCTGGTATACCTCACCGTTACTAGGCCTGACATTGCATATGTTGTCCACATCGTCCGTCAGTTCATGTGCGCACCTCGTACTACTCACTATGAGGCCGTTCTTCGGATCTTGCGCTATGTTCGAGGCACCTTAACACAAGGACTACATTTCTCTTATGGCTCACCTTTAGTCCTACATGCCTATTCAGATGCAGATTGGGCAGGCGATCCCACAGACCGACGATCTACCACAGGTTACTGTTTCTTTCTTGGTAACTCTCTGATTTCCTGGAGAAGTAAGAAACAAACAACCATTGCCCGCTCCAGCACGGAAGCTGAGTATCGAGCCCTCGCTGATACTACTTCCGAACTCATATGGCTTCGTTGGTTACTACATGACATGGGTGATGTTCACAAGTCAGCCACTACCATTCATTGTGACAGTCAGAGTGCTATTCAGATTGCTCATAATGATGTCTTCCATGAACGCACCAAGCATATTGAGATCGATTGTCACTTTGTCAGACAACATCTCAATCAGGGCACCCTCACTCTCCGATCTGTCTCCTCTAGCGATCAGATTGTAGATATCTTCACTAAAGCTTTAATCCCAGGAAAGTTCAAACCTTTAGTTGACAAACTCAACTTGGGTCATTACCACCATCTTGAGTTTGAGGGGGTGTGGGTGGGTGTTAGAATATGTTGTATAGGCCCAGCCCATGTGGCTCGTTAGGGTTAACATCGGGTTTAGGAAACCCTAGTGATACAACACCACTATATATACACATGTGCATTGTAGGTTTATTTATCGAATTCAATACAATTACACAATTGTTATCAGTCTAAATGTAGTCCAGACAGTTATTAGTACAGAGGCAATGCTTTCTCCCATGGAACTTCTAGTGTCGGAATATAGAGCAAAGTTAAGAGCGGTCTCGGGTTTTAAACTAAAACTATTTGTAGAGAAGCCAATAAGACTACTCATTGCTTAGCTCGCAATGTTGTTGAATGAAATTCTTTTGGCCGGCATATCACAAAGATACCTATTATTCTTCATGATATATTTTCCAACGATTTGATAAGTTAATACAAATTACAACTTTTTCCTCAAAAAAAAAATCCAGCCAAATTAAAATTTTAAGTTTCTGATAACAAAATTCCAGCACAAATTAGTAAGTGATGTTCCATGTGAAACTCTGATATGATCACGTGTAATAAGTGTAGTATTACTACTGTTATTATTGCAGCTAAATAAACGTAGCCATTATTGGTAACGTGTGAATGTTCTTATATTATTGGTTTAAGAATATAATATTATTGTGTCAATGTCAAATATTCATTGTTATGTTCGTTTCAGTCTCACAATTAAGCATTGACTGACTCAATGCACGATCCATCCAAGAAATAGCTAACTAGCTACCCTTTGGTTTTGACTTTTGAGTTCAATTCAACCCAACTTGTCCTCGTTCTTCACATTTCTTGTTATTTTAAAACCCTAGGTTGCCCTATAAAGTCTCCATCTTCTCGTTTTATTGTCGTATGATATGCCCTAATCATTCTAATCTTTTTTGGCTTTGGCCCGAAAGCAAGTAATAAACATCGGTGACTTTTTGTTTATAATTAACGTATAAATTAATTAATCTCACTTTGGTTTGTTTCGTAACACTGTTCTGAGTTCTTACTCGTGCCATTGCCTATTCAATCTCTCCATTATTTCTTTGTATAACATTTAAACATTAAACATGCAACAACAGGCAAAAGTATGATTATTCCTCTTTGAAAAGTAATGTTACACGCAATGTACTTTAGAATGTTCTTGGACACGAAAGTGTAAAACCCCTATTCTTCTCTCTGAAACCTTCTCCAAACCCTTGCCGAAGCTTCAGCCGTCGCCCCCCCCTTCTCTATCCGCGATGGCTGGCATGACTGCCATTGGTAGAGTCTTACCCTTCCTTTCTCTCATTTCCTTCTCTCCTTCGCTCTCCTTCACTTCTGCTCTCTTTTCCTTGTTAATTCTTTTTGTTTTTGGCGTAAGTCTCTACCGGACGGTCGGACTCTAGCTCGCAGGTTCTTCTTCCTCCTTCTTCTCGTCGGCGTGCGGTTGCTGGCCTGGTTGCGTTGTCGATCTGGAACCTCGTAGCTGCAGATATGTTCTCTTGAGTGTTTCAGGCGAAAGCTAGTCTGGTGGAGTGTGTCCTCTTCGTGAGAGGTTCGGCCGGAGTACTTGCCTTGGTTGCTGGCTTGCAGGTGGTTCGGCCGACGACTGGTCGGTTCCCGATCTTGTTGTTTTGGTCGGGAAAAATTGGACGGTTTCAGGAGGGGTACCGGTCTGGGCCTGGAACTGGGCCTGGGTCAGGTTTGGGTATTTTCAGCCCAAATCCATTCTGCTTGCTCCAACGCTCAACTTGTGTGGTACAGTCGGTGGCGGTCGGGGTTTTTTTTTTTCTGACGGAGTCGATAGTGGTGATTGCTTCGGTGTTTGATCTGTCCGGGTTCCGGTTGGCTCGTGCTCGGTATAATTACAGGCCTTTCCCTACGGGTCCTCGCTTGGTGTTGGCCGAAGAGGGGTTGCCGGTCTCAGTTTCAGAACGCTCAGCTCGAGTTCCAGCCTCGGATCCCCGGAAGTGATGTCTTGTTGCTTTCGTTTTGGAGGGTTAAGTTCGAGCTCCATCGTCTGATTAGTCACATGCGTTCTTGACGGCGAAGCGTCTCTCGGGTATTTGAAAGTGCCTAGTTCGAGCTCTGGTCGTGTGATGCGCTTCTTCATCCTACATGGTGTGGATCGTTGCAGAGCTGCTCTAGTTGCAGTCGGAGGCTCGTGTGGTTGCCTGTCGTTTCGTTTCAGATCCGGTCGTGGGACGCGCTTCTTCATCCATCTAGGTGTTGATCGCCGTGGATCGAGCGATTCGTCATGGTACTGATACTGGTAGTCCCTCCCTCCAACTTAAGATTTGTGTCCCCGCATTTCCCATTTATCGTTTTCTGTTAGTTATTCACCTGCTTCTTTCCACTTCGGTAGTTAGGACTTGTCGGTTTAAGGTGTTGGCCGCCGGTTAGTGGTTTGGCCACTGTGCCTCTCAACTATTTACTTACATATTCGTTTATGGGGTTTATGTGTTCGGGTGGGTATTACTCATCGAAATTGTCTCTATCGCTTGCAGTGTTGGTCGTCGACGTGTTAGTGTTCATCTTCCAATTTGTGTGACAGGTTGATGGTCCTAATGAGATAGGGTGTCCTACTTTCTTAGGGTGTTGGTTGGTTCTTTACCAGTATCGCTAGTGCTTACAGGTTGCAAAATCCAGGTTAAAGACCTTTTCTTTTGTGCGCTTCATGGTTGTAATATTTGGGTTTTTAGACCTTTACTATCTAGTTTGCTCTCATGTTGGGAAGCCGAGGTTCCTTGTATATGAATGCTCTTTCATGTATCTAGTTGTTCCACTGGTTGGGATTGTCATGAGGTTGAGTTGTCATGTCAGCGCTCGATTCATTCACAAGTCTTTAGCTAGACCTACTCCATATACTCATTTTCTCTCTCCGAAGAGGTTCAATTTAAATTTGCATTCGCTGATAAAAAAATGTTACACAATATTTTCTACATCACAACCACTACTGCAGAAATGGACTTGGCACACGGATAGAAAATATCCGTAGCTAAAGTTTTAGAACCTTAACCACGGATAGGCACATCCGTCAGCCAGGTTATCACTTGCCTGACGGATATGACATTCGTAGCTGAGGTGGTCGAACCTGGCTGACGGATAAAATATCCGTGGAAATGGTCACCCGTATCCGTCAAGCAGGTGGACACTTCATTGACGGATACGGTATCCGTAGGAAAGGCGATCTAACCTGGCTGACGGATATATTGTCCGTGGAAAAGGTAGCCGGTATCCGTCAGGCAGGTTAGTAAACCTTTCCTACGGATACCGTATCCGTCAGTGAAGTCTAGACAGTGCGAATCCTTACCCATGGATATGTTATCTGTCAGTGAAGCTTCTTGTATCCGTTGGTAAAGTGAGGCAGTGTACAAACTAATTCCGAAATCATTTATAGTCATCCAGATGAAAAATATCGACATAATACATGAACTTGTATTATACAAGCGGTATATAAGCACAACAACATTTAATAGATAATTTATTTTGTAAAAGTACATTTTTTAATAACCGATTAATCAGCCGAATACTTAAACAACAAAATTCATAAACGAGTAGCAGTTATTTTCAAAAAAAAATACATAAATGCATAATGATAGAGTTACGAAGCAAGCAGACTTCTGATAACACGCTCTTGCATTGCCTTCAAATCTTCCATCCATTCAACAAATCGTCTAAACCAAACAGGCTCCTCTATAGCTTCAAGGTCATTCTCCTGAACCTCGTCCAAGAACGGAGGCCTCGGCAGCGGGCCTACACCATCAGGGGGTGGAGGAAGGTCATCACCTTTCTGACGCATAAGGCGACGAATATAGGCGAAGCGTTCATGTCCTTCCATCACTAGTCGGTGATAATGTTGCAGCCACGCTGGGCCAGCTGCAGCGTTGGCTCTTTGTGGATCAGGTAGTACAACTGTTCCTGCATTTTCACGACGACGCCACCTGCGCTCGAGTCGCGAATTAAAGTTTGGTTCCATCCTGACTCAAACAACAAATTACAATTATAACTAATCCCAAATAATTATTTCAAAGCATACGGAAGTAATATTCATAAAAACTAACACTTAATTAATAAAGTAAAGAAAAAATAAAGCATTCGTTAAAACATTAAAACACAGTCATATATATAAAATGATAGTTAAACACAAGTTATCCTTACTTAACACAACAGATAATAGTACTAATACAATAATATTCTAGCAAGGGCGTCTAGTCTTCGAACTCGCGCTTCATATTGTCTTTCAGCCACTGCACGTACACCATTGCGTCATGCTTCGGGCCGCGCATGGAGGTGGCTCCATCAGTTGTACTCATCTCAGCAACACGTGCATAAACACGCCTAGATCTTTCCTCCAACCTAGCTATTGCAGCAGCTCTTTCAGCGGCTCTTTCAGCAGCAAGCTGTTCTCTGTCAGCGGCTCTTTCAGCAACAAGCCGTTCTCTTTCAGCAGCTCTTTCAGCCGCAATCCTTCGTCCCTCTCGGTTAATGAGGCCCCGTAACCTCATCCGAGCTGCTGCTACCACTCTCGTGCGTGGCAACGACTCTGTTGGAATGCTGTTGAACAATCGCATCATCTCAGCATGGAGATCAACCTCTCGTGGTCCATCATATTCGTCCTCTGGGAGTTCGTTTTCCCTTACGCTACTTCGGTCATCCATGACTAAATGAAACCAAACCTTAGTACAATATTAAAACGAATATACCAGAAACAAATTTAAATCAACCCCGACCACTCAAAACATAATAACCATACAAATATTACCATTCATAAAAGGTATTAGCATGACACATTAATTACCGAGTCATAACAGTCATACTTACATATAACCTAATTTAAACATCGTTCATATACTAAGTAGCAGTAAACTACGGACGCTTGGAAGTCGATCCCACAGACGAAATCCGTCTGGCACTTTCAGCAGACTGTCTCTCAGCGGCGAGCCTATCTCGTTCTGCCCTTTTCTTTCTAAGTCTAGCTCCTTCTGCTGTAATCAGACGCCTTATATACATGCGAGTCTCTGCCTCGCGAACCGAAGAAAGTCCCCTAGGCAATTTGCTCATGACTAAATTCATTGATTTCTCCCAGTCTACATCCCTCACTACTGGCACTTCTTCTTCAATGGGATCTACCTCAGTTAGGCTATTATCCCCAACACTACTGCTATTGGTTTCATCCATCGAAATGAAAACCTAATATACATGCAGTCATGAACTTGTATTTCATAATGTTATTTACTGTACTAATTGTAGTTATGCAGAATACAAAACTAATAATTGCAGAATTCCTAATGGATGCTAAGTTTACGATTCATGTGCAAACTAAAGGGATTATTGCATAAATTTCCAAAGTTCAAACCCTAAAGATTCAAATTTATATTCCAACATAAACATAGGGTATTATAAATTTCAGGTTCTATTTCTAAACGTTGATTAATTTATGAAAATATTTCTAAATTTATGAAACTATTATACATTCCTGAAACTATTCCAGTTCTCGATTTCTGAAACTATTCTACATTTCTGAAACTATTATATTTCTACCAAGGGTCTAAAAATCGCTAGGCGTTAGTCAGGCAGTAGTTAAGGCCTTTTGAGGATTAATGGGGGACTGTTAGAATATGAATTAATGATGAATAGTTGAAGAGTCTATTATTAATTAGGTAGTTAGAAGGTGAAGAGTCTACTATTAATTAAATGAGTGGGAGGTGAAGAGTTTAGTTAGATGCTAGTGTTACTCTTTATAAATAGAGAGCTGCCCTTGTTCTTTGTATCAAGTTATCATCAATATATTCTATACATTTCCTAGTTTTACATGGTATCAGAGCCTTGGTAAGCTTTGTAAGAGTTTTGTGGCTTTGCCCACTCGTTAGTTTATGAATGTAACGAGTGGGCAAGGCATTCACAAGGCGTTACACAGTGAGCATTCCCTCTTCCTTTTCACCACACGTGTCGATAAGCCTTTTGCATGTTGCTCAGCCGACGTGAACAGTACTTCGCCGTGAACAGTACATCGCTGTGAGCAGTACCAATGACATGAACAGCACCTGCTGCCGTGAACAGTACCCGTCACCGCTGCCCGTCACGTGCTGACATCACCCCAGTGCATTCTCTAGTTGTTTTTCAGCTGTACTACCTTTGGTTTTGAGATATTTGTTAGGTTATGCTACCCAGGTGTGTAGCGGTCATTGTTGAGAGACGTGCTACCCAGGTGTGTAGCGGTATTGTTGAGAGACGAGCTACCCAAGTGTGTAGCGGTTGGTCTGCCCTGGTGTGTAGTCAACCTGTCTCTGTTCCAGGATGCCCAAGTGTGCATCGGTAAAACTCAACTCCAATGGTGTGTCCAATTGTGTGTCCAAGCGTGTATGTTAAAGTTATGTGGGAATGATGTTTGTTATTGTCACGTGCAAGACTTGTTATGTTATCGGCTTGCACGTGAGGGGGAGTGTTAGAATATGAATTAATGATGAATAGTTGAAGAGTCTATTATTAATTAGGTAGTTAGAAGGTGAAGAGTCTACTATTAATTAAGTGAATGGGAGGTGAAGAGTTTAGTTAGATGCTAGTGTTACTCTCTATAAATAGAGAGCTGCCCTTGTTCTTTGTATCAAGTTATCATCAATATATTCTCTACATTTCCTAGTTTTACAGGGACTAAATGGGGATTATTCGGAATTTAATCAAATTAGTCGGGTATTAATCGGGATTTTTAGAACATTGATTTCTACATTTCTGAAACTATTGCACATTTTATGATACTATTCCAACAACATACATTTCAACAACAATACACAAACTCATATATACATTTGATGTAACACTATACATTTCAACAACAATACACAAACTCATATATACATTTGAACAACAATACACAAACTCATTTCAAGAACAATACACCAAAAATGATTAACAAACCCACAACTTACCTGATGTGACGAACTGAAAGGGAGGACGCCGGAGGCCGAGGGAGGACGTCGGAGGCCGACTGAGGACGCCAGAGGCCGAGGGAGGACGCCAGAGGCGAGGGACGAGGCCGGAGGCGAGGGACGAGGCCGGAGGACGCGGAGGAAGCCGGAGCACAGTTCAGGGAAGCGCCTGAACCGAGGGAGGCGCTGGAATGAGGGGAAATTAGGGTTCGTGGGTTATATAGAGCTTTCAGCTTACCGACGGATACATATCCGTCGGGAGGCCTTAGTATTTGGAACGACACCGTTTTTCCCACGACACTTAGCGAAACGGTGCGAGTTGGGACATTAGGGTATGGGCCTACCGACGGATACACATCCGTATGTGAAAACCCGTTGACTGGTTTGACCAACTACCGGTCATCCTTCCCGACCCGAAATTCTATTCGTAATGGAATGTTACGTTCACGGGTCATGTATACCACACCAAATTTGTAACTATGCAGAATATTGTGAAAATATCCTAGTTAGACTAAACACGTTCGTGTTTCATAGTACAGTATATTGGCATTGAGCATTGTAAAAATGATAACTTTTACAGTACGTCCGTCTTTCGTTGAAATATTATGTAATCAACACCGTTCATGTTGTATTTACTGTGATAAAGAGTATCCTTATGCCCAAAATCCTGTGATCGAACGGTTCAAACCTCCCGAACATTATGGTCAATGTTGTCGATGACGTATGGTCAAACAGCTTTACCTACGGATACATTAAACTACAGCTACGGATGCATATCCCTAATGTAAGTAGTTCTTTACCTACAGATCTAACCCTATCCGTCGGTTTGGTCATCAGATACTTGTCTGATACCTGCGTATTAAAAATCTATTTATTACACAATTGTTTACCTACGGATATCCGTATCCGTCGGCGTAGAGTTAGACCTGTATTACTCCCAGCCACAAAAACTGCTTTCCTCTTTATCCCTTTTTCCATCTCTACACCCCCTTCTTCCTCCCTCAACTCATTCTTCCTCCCCCAACTCAGTTTTCTCTCCCAACTCATTCTCAACCCCATCTTCCACTACATTTGTTCCACAACACTCTTCCTCACATGTTCGTATAGGTGTTGCTTGCTTCAAACACGAGAATGGTACGTAACCAATTTTTAAATTTTTCCAATCATCACTATTTATATTGTTTTTGTGTTTATATTGTGTCCAATATTATTACGTATTATTGAATGTTGTTCAGGAATATATTGATAAGAGTTGGATGAGTTTGAGTAAGTACGACTCAAGTTATATAGAAGGGGTAGGGTTGTTTATCGAATATATGCAGAGAAATGTACCGAATATGGAACGACATAGGTGTCCGTGTGGTTGTTGTCTGAATGCATACTATCAATGTGTGCCCGATATATATATTCATTTGTTAAGGAACGGGATGATGAGGGGTTACGATGTGTGGATTTTTCACGGAGAAAAAGTGTCCATGCCTTCGATGACGGACATAAGGAATATGTGTAGAAGTAGTAATTGGGAAACTAGAGGGACATCAAGTAACAATAATATTGTTGTAAATGAAGAGCACGTCCAAAATGATCCAGTAAGGGAGTATATGAAAGATGTGTTCCCATTTCGTTGCGGCGGACAGATGGATGAACTCGTGGAGGGTGACGATGAAATTGATGATGTTGAAAGAACGGTTGCACAGGAAGCGGCAAACAACTACAGAAAAATGTTGGCAGAGCATAAAAAACAGTTGTATAAAGACGCGCCAACAGATAGGTTGACGGTGATCATGGAGTTGATGGCGCATAAGGAGAAATATCAATTGTCTAATGAAGCTTTCACGGCGTCTTGTGTGTTGCATAAAGCAATGCTCCCAAAAGACAACCACTACCCGGAGTCATTCAAAGCGGCGAAAAAGGTGTTGAAGAGTGTGGGGATGGGTTATAAAACTTACCATGCTTGTGAAAATGGTTGTACCTGATTTGACGGACCTCATGCGGATGATGATATTTGTTACATATGTGATTCACCTCGTTACGAGAAAACTGTTGGCATGCGAAAAACTAAGGCTAAAAAAACGGTGAGATACTTCCCCATTATTCCACAGTTGTAGAAATTGTTCACTTCGGCAGATATTGCAAAGAAAATGCAGTGGCATCGTAGTAAGGAGAGAGTAGTCGACCCGGATAAGTTGAAGCATCCAGCTGACGGGGAAGCCTGGTTGGATTTCGACAAGACCTGGCCGCGATTTGCAGATGAAGCTGCCAATGTGCGTCTTGCATTGGCAACAGACGGATTTAGTCCATTTCGTTCAAATGCTGTCCCTTACAGTTTTTGGCCCGTTGTAGTGATGCCTTATAATCTACCGCCGGAGTCATGCATGAAGAAAGAATTTAACATCTTAACGCTATTGATATCTGGGCCTAAATCGCCAGGTAAGTGCCTGAATCAGTCAATGAGGCCTTTGATTGATGATTTACAAAAGTTGTGGGCTGACGGTGTTGTGACCTATGATGCCTTCAAGAATCGAACTTTCAAGATGCGAGCGGCAATATTATTGACTATCAGTGACTTCCCCGGGTTAGGAATGTTGGGAGGCATACAGACAAAGGGGTACAAAGCATGTCCAATTTGCTTGGATGACCTTGAATCACGTCACAGTCGCAACAGGACTTACTACGTTGGAGCCAGGAAGGACTTGCCAGCTAATCACGCTCTGCGTAAGAATAAAAAAATCGACGGGAAACAAGAGAAAAGGAAATCCCGTCCCCAAAAGAATGGCTATGAAATATATGAAGAAATATCGGGAATTCAGTTTCCCATCATGTCATTACATCCAAAGTTTGTAAAGAAGACAAAGGGCGTCGAAGATAGGTTGTGTTGGACACATGAGTCGATATTCTGGGAACTCCCATACTGGACATCTTTGACGACAAGGCACGCATTAGACGTGATGCATATTGAGAAAAATATTTGCGACAATCTTGTTGGAACCCTGTTCCACTTACCAGGAAAAACAAAAGATGATTTGAAAGCCAGACAAATGTGGCAGGATATAGGTGTGCACAATGATCTGTGGCCCCAAACAAGAGGTAGGACGACTTGGTTACCCTATGCCAACTACACGATCAAGCCTGAGAAGTGTGGGGAAGTGCTTGAAAAGGTTGCGAATATACAGTATCCGTCAGGTTATGCATGATGCTTGAAAAACAAAATCAGCTTGAAGGATAAGAAGTTTTTCGGCTTAAAGACTCACGACAATCATGTGTTGCTGCAACGGATATTTCCTATCGTCATACGCCCGTATGTGGCACCTCATGTGGCAACCGTTATCTGTGAGTTGACAAATTTCTTTCAATCTCTCTGTGCATGGGTGATTTCAAAAAAGAAACTGCAGCAGATGCAAGAAGATATTTACTTGATTCTCAGTAAGTTGGAGATGATATTTCCTCCGGCATTCCAAACTATCATGGTACATTTATGTAAACACCTTCCGTCTCAAGTTTTACAAACCAGTCTTGTCCACTATACTTGGATGTTCTCTATGGAACGTGAATTGGGGTATTACAAAAAATGGGTGCGCAACCACCGGTTTCCAGAGGGTTGCATCACAGAATCATATATTAATCACCAATGTGCGACGTTCATCAATTTATACCTCGATAAACGAAGCATCGAACTGGAGAAGCCAGATAGATGGGGTATTTCAATAGTGTCTAACCATGTAATCCCATCAATTCAGCTGTGGGAGGCAACATTAACCACGAGGGAAAAAAAAAGTTGCGCATTGGACAGTGATGCAGAATTGTGAAGCTTTCCGGACCACGATGATAGATTTTATAGAGGATTACGAAAGTGAATACCCGCAATCAACCAGTGTACATCATCGAATCGATACATTCTGCACAATGTTCAAGGACACTGTAAGTGCAAAACTACCTAACTGGTGTATATATTTAGGTTTAACCATTATCTTGCACATGAGTTTCTAGTAATTTCTGTTTCTTTGAATTACCAGATGGATCCTTATTCCGACCAAGATCCACAATATGCGGCGGCGAAGGCTTTGAGTCGTTATGTGCAGAGAGTCAATTTTTATGCACAATGCCACGTACACGGTGTGAAATTCCTATCCGAAGATCGGGATAAGGGAAGAACATCACAGAATTGTGGAGTAATGCTCGAAGCAGAGGGCGATGTTGTGTATTACGGTGTGTTGTTATATGTAGTCGAGCTTATCTACACGGGAAGGATGCCGGTAGTTTTGTTCAAATGTCGATGGTATGATTTGAATACCGTGATTGTAGATAATGGTTTGATATCGATAAATACCAACACAAATGCTTATAAGGATGATGCTTTCTGCCTCGCAACCATGGCCAAACAGGAAAGTTATAATTCTCATTAACGCATATTTATTATGTGAGTTGTCGACTTTCGAAGTTTACTTATAATTAATATTCTACGTTTGTGTGCATGTAACAGATATTCTACGTCGATGACCCGAAAAAAGGTGGAGGTTATAAGATCGTGAACAAGGTTGCACATAGAGGATTATTCATCTCCGAAAAGGTTGTGAATGAAATTTCATATGAAGTTGACACCCCTTACAAAGAGATCCAGCCTGAAACTTCTTGCCCAGTTGTAGCCGAACTACATGAAGTCCCTCATTCTGTTGGGGAATTGCAAGAGGTCGAAGATGTTGCGGATAACGACGACGTCGACGAGGATACTGAAGATGACTGTGATATTGGTCATGGGTACAACAATGACGAGAGGACCGACTCTGATTAAATATGTTAATTGTGTAACTCTGTTATAACTACAACTACCTACTATAACTACAGATTTTTGTAACACTATTATTTATGTACCAAATATTTAGTTATTGCAGGTGGTTTCTGAAAGACGAAAAGGCAGTTATTTGAAAATTATATGTTACCCACACCGACGGATAGGGTTACATCCGTCGGATAGGACATAAACCTTTCCGACGGATCCAACCACCAAGAACAGAGAGCAATTCCCCTGTTTTGATTACAAAATAGTACAGAAATACATCAAAATAACATTTTTTTGGATTCTAAAGTACACACCTAATTGTTTTATCATATTACAAACATATTTGTGATGATTAATTGAATTATGTGTACCAAATGAGTCATTTTTATATTTATTTAATTCCTTACCTACGGATAGGGTTAGATCCGTAGGAATAGAAATTCTTACCCTATGGATCATGTATCCGTAGTTGAGCTTTATAAATCCGTAGGTAGAGCTTGTTGACCATACTTCATCGACATCATTGACCACAATGTTCAGGAGATTCCAACCATTCGATCACATGATTTTGGGCATAAGGATAATCTTTATCACATTACATACAACATGAACGGTGTTGATTACATAATATTACAACGAAACGCGGACTTACTGATTGAAATGATCATTTTTACAATGCTCAATGCATAGATACTGTACTATGAAATACGAACATGTTTAGCTCGAGTAGGAGATGTTCATATTAATACCTATCGTTTACAATTATGTGTAGCATGCATGAACCATTAAATCTGTTAGCATTCCATTAGGAATAGAACGAGGGTCGGGAAGGATGACGGGTAGTTGGTCAAACCAGTCAATGGTTGTTTTTTCGCTAAGTGTCCCGTGCCAGATCGATTTTTCGCTAAGTGTCGTGGTCGCAACGACGTCGTGTCAGATAATAATGTTTACAGACGGATCTATATCCGTCGGCAAGAATTGTATTATATAAAGCCCTCGAGCCCTAATTTCCTCTCAGTCACTCGATCTCTCTCGATATCTCTCTCCCTCACAGACGCCAGCTACCTCCGACTCCGACCTCTTCGCCGGCCTCAACTCCGACTCCGACGGCATCGCCGACCTCACCCGACTCCGAGCATCTCCGACCTCACCCCGACCTCACCCCGACTCCGAGCGTCTCCGACCTCTACCCCGACTCCAACCTCATCGCCCACCCCATCTCCGACCTCATCGACATCGCCGACATCCCCCCGTCTCCGACCCATCTCGGTCTCCGACCTCCCCCCGTCTCCGACCTCATCTCCGAGTACTGACATCTACGAGGCTTCACTGACAGGTTCGTTTTCTCTTCATTTTTTGGGATTTATGGTTTGAATTGCTTTAGGGTCTGAATTGATTTAGGTTTTTTAAGGATTGAGGGTTTGAATTGATTTAGGTTTTGTATGGATTGAGGGTTTGAATTGATTTAGGGTTTATATGGATTTAGGGTTTCAATTCAGTTAGGGTTTGAATTGATTTAGGGTTGGAATTGATATAGGGTTTGAATTGATTAAGGGTTTGAATTGATTTAGGATTTGATTTGATTCAGGGTTTGAATTGATTTCGTTTTCTACCTTGGGATTGTTCTTCTGCTTGTAGTTGGTAGATATGTAGACTGCAAGTCATTTCTAGATATGTGTTTTTTGTTTTGGTAATGGTTTGTTAAGAATGCCTCAAATTGATCAGTAGTAGATACAATTTGTCTTAGATAATGATTTTAGATACAATGTTGTGTACATAATGATTGTAGTCGTTATGTTTCTCTACCTGATTTATTTGTTATGTGAGTTTTCAGTATGGGAAGGAAAAATAGCACACTGTTCTTCACCCGACTCCAATTCTTGTTCAACCCTCAGACCCCTCAACAACCATCTGAATCGGGAGGCAATACGATCGCCTCTTCACAGTCTACAGCTTGCGCTCCTCCCAATCGGCGCATAAGAGACTGCCGGACCCCCGCCAGTAGCGTGGATGAGGCAACCTCCACAACAAGCACCCGTCCGCTTGCACCCAGCATCCGCTGTCCTCAGGAAGTCCTGGACGATGAAGATGTGGCTGCTATGTTGGAGGGAGAGGAGTCTAGGCCTCAAAAGAAGGCAAAGACGGGGAAAAGAGGCATGGTGACGAACAAAAACCTCCAACGTCGCCTGAAGGAGATGGCTGATGGGGGGAAATTCAAGTTGGGGCATAACAGGAAGGAAGTAACCGGCACGCTGGACCGGGGGATGTCGTTAGGGTCATTGGCGCAACAATTCGTACGTACATGCCAATGAACAAACCTAACTTCGACAGCTTGCCTGAAGATGATCAGGAGGTTCTATTCCACCAGTTAACCGTAAGTGTAGTATTAAATTTTTCTTCTCATTACAATTTTTATTTAGGTTTGTAGTTTATTTCTGTTTGTTTGCCTTTTGTGTAGTGTATGTTTGAGTTCTGTCCTGGGGAGCACCATGTGGAGCTGCTGCAGTTCATAATGTCAACGGCCAGAAGCCGTTTTAGGGAGTGGAAGTATGAGATACACAAGTGGGTCCTCAAATGGGAGAAGAAGAACCCGGGTGTAGCACTGCCCACACCGTTCGAGTTTGTAGAATGTCCCGAGCAGTTCGAGTGGCTAGTCGACCACTTTAAATCCACGAAATTCAAGGTAAAATATTTCATTGTAATAAAAAAGTTGTCGAAACAGATTTTTTTTTACATATCTCTCCGTGATAATAATTATTCTGTAGATTACTAAATTCAAATTTATAATAGTCTTAAACCTTAAACAATACATTTATGTAAAATCAAATTAATACTAATTTTGAAATTTAAAACAATGAATTATGTTGAAGTTTTACACCAACTAAGAATGTGAAACTTAATAGGTTCCCTCTAGAGCATCATTATGTTATGCTAGGCTATTGTCCAATGTAGCAGCTAACTCCTAAAACGCGAAAACTAATAGGTTTTACAGATAAGGGAAATTTGTGTAGGTGATATATGCATTTTTAGTTTATTGTTCCTTTTCAATTTAATTCCATTATTAATATTATTGTTATGATATGCCCTTTATCTCTCTCATGTTATTAGTAACCTACAATATGTTCCCGTTCAATATCAACCTATACTAGTTTTGTTTCATAATTTTCAGTTTATGTTTGAGTTTTTCTAACACATAATTGCAGTTATTGAGCGATTGTGGAACTGCAAATCGGAAAAAGAACGTCTACGCTCACCACGGGGGTAGTATGGCATTCAAGAAACGGGCCAAACTTTGGCTTGCACGCAAATCCCTTCTTCCCAGCATTGACGCTTACATAGAGGCTTACACGAAGGAAAATGACAACAACGAGCACAACGTACAACGCGTGGTAAGTTTCTTGAATTTTTGAGCAGGTTATTATATTTATATTAGGTAGTTTTTTATGGCATAAATTCATACAATTTTACAACATATTTGTCTAATGCTGGGTTTCTTGCTGTATTTTTCATTAGGAAGAAGCCAAACTCATTGTGGAAGCGGCTCGGGAGAAGGTGAGCGAGTCAAGGATGACCGAGTGTGAGGATTCATCCCCTACCGTCTTCACACCGTTGACTGTGGAGGAGGAGCTACCCATCATGCAGCAAATCGTGAAGAAGCCTCAGAAGGGTAGATTCCAATCTGGTTTCGGTCATGCGGTCATCATCCCAACAGTGAGGGATAGGCACGACGGTCACTGCTCCAGTGCGCGGTCTACAAGCTCATCTGAGGAGCTCGAAGAGTTGCGGACCCGCATGGAGCAGCAAGAGGCCGCGTTCGCACAACGTTTGGAGGAGCAGCGCCAAGCCATGATTGCTGAGCAGCGCAAACTGATGGAAGAGCAGCGCAAGGATATGGATGCCAGGTTTCAAGAAATGATGGCAATGGTTCTCTCCCAGCAAGCTGTCGTCCCTTCCACAGCGACCCCGTCTTCAGCGACCCCATCTTCACCAGCAAACCCCGAGTAGTAACATTTCCCCCCGAACTTTTATTCATTTTTAAAACTTTTATATATGTTTGTATAAATAGATTGACATGACTTTTAACGATGTTGTGGGTTGGAACAATTTTATTTTATGCACGATTGGATGCAGTTTGTAGAATAATTTATACCGGTTTACAGGTTTGCACAGGTACCAGACCCAATATAGGGTATATGCACGATTGGGTGCAGCAATTTCAAATGTTTTTTTTTGTTCTGGTCATAACACTTCACCTACGGATACGAACCGTAGTTAAAGACAGATAGCTACGCTACGGATAGTATCCGTAGCCAAGGTTGTATACTTTACCTACGGATGGTATCCGTAGGATTAGTAGAAAACCTTGGCTACGGATACTATCCGTAGGTAGAGTACAAAACCTTGGCTACGGATACTATCCGTAGGTAGAGTACAAAACCTTGGCTACGGATACTATCCGTAGGTAGAGTATAAAACCTTGGCTACGGATCCTATCCGTAGGAATAGTACAAACCCTTGGCCACGGATACAATCCGTAGCCAGGGTATCCGTAGGAAGAGTAAAAAAGCCTAGCTACGGATCAAATCCGTAGCAATGGTATCCGTAGGAAAAGAATAAAAACATCGCCTACGGATACAATCCGTCTGACAACGTGAACACATGGCCTACGGATACTATCCGTAGGTAAGTTGGTCAACCTTACTTACAGATACTATCCGTAGGTGAGGATATCTCCTCACAAACGGACACAACTGTCCGTCTTCCAAAAAGTTCCCCGACGAGACCTGGCCGACGGATCCTGGCCGACGGAAGCATCCGTAGGCGAAAATCCATACCGACGGATATGAAGACATAGCCTACGGATCCTATGCGTCTGCCAAGCCCCTTTCAGCAGTAGTGAACTTACTACTTGTTACTATCTAAAGCCATAATATTATCGTTGTTATTGCTGTTTTTTTTAAAGATGGGGGTGAATTGGTATTACTTATATGATATCTGCATACAAGTGATTGCATCAAGGCCAGGAGATTCGGACTACGTAAAAATCAGGAAAAATAATTTACAAAGATAATGAAAGGAAGAAAATAATGATAGAGCCCCTAAAATCCAGATTGATGTCTGGAACCCCCACAATAGAAAGTATTCACAACTCCCTAAATAAACAATAATGATAGATAAAATGTTTGATTCAGTTTAACAACATACATTCTAGGTGGAAGATAATCCAGAGACAGAGAAAAGTGAAAACTCCCCCATGAGCAGTTTGAAAGAAACGGAACAACGAGCCTGCAAAGAGTACCTAGAGTCACATATCTTAGACACCTTGAAACCCCCACAAAAAGGGGCCACTTCCAAAGATACCACTAGAAACAAATACCACAACAACACGACGACCTCCGACCACCCTCACGACGTCACTCTTCTCGAGAACACCACCTACCAGACAGGACAATTACAGACGTCCGATCCTCCGTTATCGAAAAGGTAACTGACCTCCAGCCAACACTGATAGGTGACCTAACGGGGGAGGATAGATACCATAGTGATACCGAGCAAAAATAAAAGACCCAAATGGTAGCCCCTAACCCTAAAACCCCCATAATCAGACCCATATGTCGTCGGCCATCACCGATAAAACAACAAGTCCGAAATCTCTGAAACCTAAAGACAAGAGGGAGTTAAAAAGGTATAAAGCATACCAGAGAGTAGGTGATAAAACAAGAGCATCATCTAGCAATCAGACACAGGAGCCAAAGGGAAAAGTTGATATCCCCGCCCACAAGAACTCTACACTTCGAGAGAAGACCATACGCTAGTTAGAACCACTCTAGACCAACACTTTCCGATGCGGCCCAGAGTAACAAAGAAATCGGAGAAGCAGAGAAGGAAAGTGAATTTGGGACATGTGACACCAACACGCCTTCATCGGAAGACCAGGACCGAGACTCGACCAAATCTACGACAACCAACGATCGGGAGGAAGTTGAAACATGTCCCATAGTCTAGATCTGATATGAGGCGCCCTTGTCGATAGTGAGGACAAAAATCGTCGAGGCTCTAAGGAAAAATAGGAATAGAAGAAGAAGAGGAGAAGGAAGGGAAGAGAAAAGAGGAAATGAGAAGACCAGCGGTGACCATCGTGGACGAAGCCACCGAGGCCACGCCGACGACAGCTTAAAGTTGAAAAGGGTTGAAGAGAAGGTTCGAGAAAGAGAGATTTTATTCGACTACTCTATTACGTTCCCTATCATGTCACACCAACATATAATGCCACATTATGATGAAAAACAATGAGGATACATATATCAATGTGTTCAGGGAATTGATTTGGATATTCGGATTGCAGATCGGTTTTGGGATCGATTAATATACAGATAGATCTGGATAAGTTTTTCTATATTTCTGGATTTCGGTTTTTTTAACACATCCCTAGATCAGTGGACCATGAAAAAAAATATATTTAGAAATTGTTTTAATCAGGAAAACCCTAATAATATGTCTTCCAACGATTTTTTATAGCACAAACTTGTTGTCTAATTGAGTGTAGTTTGAGGAAGGGGTATTTTATGGATTTCAGAATTTTTTGGGAGAATTTCCGTTCAAATAAACAAAAACCATTGTAAGCAAAAAGTATAAATGTGTTTTTGAAAAATAATAATATAAAGACTATGTTTGTATTAAAAAAATGTTGTTCGAGACTATACTATTGGGATTTTCCCATTTAACTAATATTGTATGATTTTTTTTTTGAAACGGGAAAGAAGGATTTGTATTACGATATCATGTCATGCTTACAAGGAGGGACATAACAGTCCCGGATACCAGCTTTCTGTTCCAACCGGTCGTGGCCCGTCGGGCGCACATGGTTCCATACATATAGTCTGCTTTGTTTCGCAGATCCGAACTCAAGAGTTCCTCGATCAAACGTTTCAAACGAGAAATAAAACCCAAAACTAAACCTAACTAGCCAAAGTATTATTCGTCCTAAAACAATGAAAATAGGTTGTAGCTTAGCCTTGACTGTGGATTCCCCGAGACCTCCCGGCTGCAGTTGTCTCGGGTCTGTGGGTATAGGCCCCAGACGGTCCTTCCCACTCCCGCCATGGGGAATCATTCATCCCCCGGGGGATTATAGCCCCCGGGCTTAACTCCCTTTTCTGTTCCTGTTCAGTAGTGTCTGGCGGCATCAAGGGCTCGTTTGGGACCTCCGGAGCCGCTGGCTTATGTCCCGTCTTGATCTTCCTGGGTCTGGGTCCAATGCCGGTAGTGAATCTCAGGATCCCCCGGCGGACCAAAGGTGAGTCGCTCAGTGCATAGCGATTCACCCGGGGGTTTGGGCTTCCAGGCAGCCTAGGTTTAGGTGACTTCTCCCTCGTACCGATCGGCGACTGTGGCCTGGGCCGTGGTGACACCCCTCCATGTCGTTTGACTACCACTGGACTCGGGCCCAAAACCCTAGACGGAACACCATGGTTCCCCGGACTTGCATATCCCCTAGGGTTTGCATGCACCCTAGGGTTTGCAAGTATCCTAGGGTTTGCAAGCACCCTAGGGCTTGCATAGCCCATAGGTTGTGTCGGCGGCCATGACATCCGAGACGACGGAAACCACGGGTAAGGCATTGAAGCATGCCGCTCCGGTGGTGGGATGGGGGCCAGGCCCCGGTAATGGATGCCCTGGCGAGGGACCGTTTGATGCCAACCCAGTCGCGGGCGGTGATCCCAGTGGCTGGCTTTCAGGAACCGGTCCGGCTCCATCAGAGGTGCTCTGATCCAGAGTGGTGGATACGACCACAACGGATCTGAAGCTTCTCCCTGCAAATACCACCCATCTCGGCGGTGCGTGGCCACATTCGGCCTGGACGGGCCGAACAGGATGAGGCGAGGCCGGGGAGGATTCCTCGACGACCATGCGACCTGGGACGCGCTTCACCATGATGACGACGTGAGACTGGGGGGATCATCTCTGATGGAAGAGGGTTGGTTGCAGGTTGAGAAGGAGAACGACGGTGCGAAGATCCGAATGAGAGGAGGACGACGGCGTGGTGGGGGCGTGGTGGACGGCGGCGGCGACAGTAAACCCTAGAGGGTAGAGAGGACCTCACGAGAAGGTAGAAGAGAGCCTTTTTTTCACGCAACGGAGAGATCTAGAATTGCTAATATTGTATGATTAGGTGTCCAATTCTATCTTTTTCAAATATGTCGGGGCACCATGAGACAACTTTTTTATTCAGCCCCATGTTTGTGCACCCTTGATATCATCCCTATCAGATTAAATTCATTCCTCAAGAATCTAAGGACAGGCTAAGGCAAGAATATGACTCACTGTGGAGGGTAGGAACCACCTAGGATAATATTTTATCCGCAATAAAGTTGAGATAATTAAGTGAGTGTTTAAGGA
Organism: Erodium maritimum; assembly: GCA_963921825.1. NCBI lineage: Eukaryota > Viridiplantae > Streptophyta > Magnoliopsida > Geraniales > Geraniaceae > Erodium > Erodium maritimum. Next base: position 67,245,937 of record OY997592.1, on the reverse strand, counting down.
GGGGTTGAATTAATTAATGGCACTGTTAATTAAATAATACAAGTAGCTAGATAAAGATATGTAAAGTAAAAGGATAACATAGTTATTGGAGCTAAAAAGAGTAGAAAGAAGAGACCTTTATGGAGGGGAGGGAGGCGATGCAAGTGGGTTTGTGGTGCGGGCCGGAGAGCCGCGAGAAACGGTCTCTTTTGCCGATGGATTATGAGCTCTCGTTCTTACGTTTGACGAGCTTACATTGAATAAATAGTTATCAGTTAAACGCGTATAACATAAGATATGTCAACGTAATTTAGTTTTAAATATCTCAATTTTTATTTATCAATTTGAGATTTTGTTATCAAACCATAACTCGCACGCATGCAATTTATGATGATGTGGCTAGACATTTGAAGATGAGCTACTTGATTCAAGTCTCACATATAAAAAATGGGGTTAATTACCTTTAGTACCCCTTATGTATTGGTAAAACACATTTAGTACCTCTTATGTATTGGTAACACACTAGATAAATTTTTGGTCAAGTTTATGCCATTTTGACGACCTGTGACCAATTCATAAGGCGTGTAATTGTCTCGTTACCAATACATAAGGGGTATTAAATGATGTATGATCAATTCATAAGGGGTGCTAAATGCGTGTTACCAAAACGTAGGGAATGTTTTTGAACGTTACCAAACAAAAGGGTGCTAAAGGTATGTTACCAATAGAAAAAGGGGTACAAAAGGTAATTGACCCTAAAAAATGTGGATCCGCTCACCATCGTAAAGAGTATATCGAGACATCCCCTTTTCAACTTAAATTTTAAGTGAATTGAGCTTCAATATATGGATGGCCAATTTTTTTCACTATTATGAATGATCATGTATTTTTTTTATCAGCAAGCAATATTATAAAACTCACCATTTCCAGAGATTGGAAAGGCGGACCAATTACAAATATGAGGACCAAACTAATGTCAGTCCAGACAGAAGGAACCACACGAGAACGGGTATACAAGCACCGCCTCAATACAAACCCAACAAGAGAGGACAATGGTCTGAAAACCTAATATGACAATCATTTCAGCACAATACAAAGCGGTGTATGTTACTTGAATGTATATGGCAAAATAGTTGAGCATAATGTGTTGATCATCCTCTCTTTTACAGACTTACCCAACGGAATAGCCCTCAGAGATTGACTTTGCAAATCAATTTCAGAAATAAGCAGGTGAGTTGTTCTATATGAAGTGCAGAACATAATTAGTGTAGGTGAGTTAACTTGCTAGGATCTGGTTGGACTGGGCTGGAATCAACTGAATCCAACATCAATTCCAAGTTCAGCCCACTAAAGTTTTTCTTTCCCACTTCAGCACATTATCAGCTGAAAATACCAGGCCCAATTTATTGCCAAACAGCTTAGATCGTAAGAATAATTACAAAAATATATATATCATCAAGAATTCACGTTAAACCGGTTGCAGATAATTTTAGGGGTAAGTTCATCGTTTTGTAACAAAACTACCCACAATTTCTTAGTTAAGAAAAAAAAAAGATACTATAACTATCTAAAAATGAATATCCAAGCATGGCTTAAGCAACCATTTTCGGCTTCTAGGGTTTCTCATCTTTTTTTTATGTCCTCTTTTCCCCGTCGCGTTGCCACCTGTGCATTACCCGTGTTGGTTTTATCAGGAATCTTCCCCTCCCATTCCAACCTTCGCTGCTTTGATTTGCCTGTCAGCGTTGTCTTTCTGCTTCCCGCGTGTCATGATAAGTTCCAATGTCCTCCCATCTACCACCATAATAGTTGAGTCGTTTCCTACCCATGTGATTTCATCCTATCCCCGTGTCATACCTCCAACCCACCTCGAGGGTCTATAAAGTCGATCCGACCGAAAAGGAAGATAGATCGTCCATCACCCCCTCCGTCCTCCTCACGATCAACACCATCACCGCATATTCCTCCCTTCACTATGTCAGTGCAGATTAGGATCATCCCCATCGTACCTTTTTTTGGGTGCAATTGAGCGGGCTGCTGCAACCCCACTACTAGCACTGCCGAGAAACACTGGGTCGGGGATGTAGAACACCCTACTACTGATAAGATCTCTGCGTCTGACTGTGTGACTGACCACTTTCCTCCGTTGGTGATTTGACCATCCGGGGTCAACGCTAGGGCGACGACACACGGCCTAACCTATCCATTTCAAAGGGGAGAAGTTCCGGAGTGACATTCCCGGCCCTTGGCATGTTGGTGATGGTCCCATCACAGAGCTATCGGTCTGGCCACCTTACACGGTCCATCATTCTGCCAGTCGAAGAATCCCTCCACAAACAGCCATGATTGTCTCACCGAAGGAATGTCACGGGATCGGAGAGGCCTCTATTTGTCACCAAGCCGAAAACATGGACCGCAGACCACCCCCACTACTGTCGGCAACTTTGAATACAAGAGGAATGCTGGGGGCCTCCCCAATACTCTCCTGATCGACCAAACGTTGGCTCCCCTCCCCGTTGGGACTGAAGATCGAGATTGTAATACAAGATCTCCTGCCTACCACGATAGTACTTTCGCGGTGTGGGTGTGTAATGTGACGACACGACTTCATATTTCATTCTCAGGAATCCATAATAAAGATGACAAGTAAGGTGGAAGCGGTAGTGTCATTTCTCAAGGAACGTAGCAAGTAGTGTAAAGACTGGGGAATTTAATAGCTTATTTTTTTGTTGGAACGTCGAGGGTTGGAGAACGAGCTTAATTTTGGATCGATTTAAAAAAATAAAAAAGGAAGAGAAAGGAAAAGGGGATTGGGCCAGCCCAGACCCATCCATTTGGGCCGAGCCAGACCCGGCCCGATCAAACAAACCAGGTCCAGCCAGCCCAACAAGCGTCAGGCCCAAACCCAAGTTCACCTAACCCTAAACGCGTCGCTTCGTCTCTCAGTTTCACGCATGCAAACCGAGACGCCTCCTTCGTTTCTCTCTCGCCCCCTCCATTCCAGATCCGTTCTCTCGCCGTCCGAACCACGCCGGGGCTCCCCTCGTCCTCGCCTGACCTTCCCCTTCCACCACGACCCACCATCGCCACGCCCCGTACCAGAAGACCTCCCTCCTCTTCCTTCTTCCCCCTCGACTCGACGAGAACCAGCGCCGCCTTTATCGATTCGAGCTTCGCCTCACCGGAATCGAGTGAACCAGTGACGGTGACCTCTTTTCCTGACCTCTTTTTCCCCGAAAATCGCACGGTCGCGACCTCTATTTGCCTGAGTTCGGTCGGAGAATCTTCTCCGGAAACCTCGAGCTTCAGATCTGAGGTTTCCGCGCCGGCGAAGCTTCCACGCCGTCAATCTGGACGGAAAAGCCCTAGTTTTGGTACCATCAACCTCCCCTCGTCATCCCGAGCCTCCTGGCGCCTCCACCACCGTCGTGAACCCCTCTAACCTCGTATGCCGCCGTCGCCGTAGTTGGACCGGACCCTAGCTCGCCTCCGTCCACGTCTCAGGCCAGGGCCGAGTTCTGGGCCAGAACTGAGACACAAACGGGTCTGGGCCAGAACCGAGATACGGACGGGCTCGGGCCTGTACTTGGTTTAGGCCTCGGGCCTAGACCTGGTTTGGGCCTCGGGCCTGGACTGGATCTGGATTCGGGTCTGGACTCGGGTTTGGGTCCGGGTCTGGGTCGGGCTCGGATCTGTACTATGTCGGATTCGGGTCCGGGTTTCGGACTCGGGTCGGATCCGGGTCAGGACAGTTTAATTAATTTAATTAATTAATTAATTGGTTTAAAATCAGATAAATTCAAGGACTTATCGGACTTTTAAAGGACTGATCTGATAATTTAGAGGACTGTTACGGACTGGACCGGGACTGATTACCGTCCCTTTTTGTTAAACCCAGGCTTTCACCCCGAGCGAGGAGAAGACCGAAGTAGGCCCGGACGTTAACAGCTAGGCGATCCAGATAGAGACTGAGAGGTAGGGAATACCTCGGAACCCTGCTAGTTACGGTCGTACTAGAATGCATATAGGGAAACCTAATAACCGGATAAATAACTAGTATGTATATAGGATGTGATTAACTATAGTAGCCTTATAAACTGCGAACGACCTACGAGCCATGTCGTGCCGTAGGTGTTGGTATGCCATGCTGGTAGAATCAGGTCATGTCGCGCCTGTAGGATTGTTTGATGGTTGTGTTTGATTGTGTACTATAACATGTTTGAACGGTTAATAAATAACGAACATGAAAACGAGTAGAGGTGAACTTAGTGTTGCATAGTCGTGACTTGAGTGGTTATTTCATGTTTATTTTATGTGTTGAAATGTGGGTATTGGGGGATGGATACCGGTTAAGCCGGTGGGGTTACCACGTTGAGTGTGGTGTCGGTAAGTGATGGTAAGTGCGTGTTAGTGGTGTGAGCATGATTGTGATTGTGATTGGTTACATGATAAAGGTGGTTTCCCTACCTTCCGACCTTGAGTTGGTAAAACGCTGTGTCCCGCGAAGAGGTGTTTTCCCTACCTTCCGACTAGCACTCGGTAAAACACTGTGTTCCACGATGAGATTGTACCGCGAAGAGGCTGGGCCTGTGTTCCGCGATGAGGTTGTTCCGCGAAGAGGCGATTTCCCTGCCTTACGTGTATCGGTGAAACGCTGTTTTCCACGATGAGGTTGTACCGCGAAGAGGCTGGGCCTATGTTCCGCGATGAGGTCGACCGCCTCTCCCGACTTTGTGTTGGGGAAAGTTGCGTGCGGCTACGCCAGGCCGAGCGGGTTGCTCCCGAGACCGTACAATTGTGCGGATTGTTGTGTTGAGAATGTCTTGCATTTTGAATGAGTGTGACTGTGCTTGTGAGTGCTGTTGTGCTTGTGGTTATGGTAATCTTGCATTGGTTGTTCCGTCGGTGTTGCCTCGGTGTAGTGGTTAGTGTTGGGTTGACGTTGGGAATTGTTAGTCTGGGAATGTCTGAGTAAAGTGGGTATTGACTCTGAAATGGTCTAAGTGTCGCATCGATTTATCAACCTCTTTTATTTAAACGTTAAATCTTGGAAAATCTTTCTTGTAAATCTGTAATGAGGTGGATCCCTACTGAGCGTCAAGCTCACCCCTTACCGTGTTTTCTACAGGTAGTAGCTTTGATTTGGAGTAGAGGACATCGCGGAGCGTGGGGCTAGCGAGGGTCCGAGACTTATCTTTACTTTATATTTCTTAGAGACGTATTGTTGTTTTGACTATTGTATTTGACTGAGCATAGGACTCAGGGTTTGAATATTTGTTGGTTCACATTATTCCTTTTGTCAGTTATTATTTACTTTTAAACTGTTTTTATTTACTTTCACTAAGTCAAGTCTCGGGTCCGGTCAATATCGGATTTGGGGCGTGACAAGTAGTGTCACGTGACCGTGACAAAGATATAGTAACGTTACACTACTTGTTATGTTCTTCGAGTAATGACATTACCGCTTCCACGTCACTTTCCATCTTTGATTATGGAAAATTAAGGTAAAATTTGAAGTCGTGTCATCACATTACACCTCCACAACCCATTACGATCTACGACTCCATTTATTAGGGCTTGTCCCGGATGAGGATTCACCAGTGCTTCCATACGAAGTAGTGTTCTTATTTCTCGACATACTCCTTCTCTACAAGATCCATGACCTGGGCGTCGAACGGACCGGGTTGGTAAATGCGCTTCAACTACGACCGGCACACGTTGAACGACTTCACCTTTTGATTGATGACGGTCCAATGATATTTGCAGTTCTCGGTGGACCACTCTATCTCTAGGGTTTTAAGGGTCACGTGGGCGAGCTCCGCTTGAATGCTATCCCAAAAAGCTTCTCCGGTTCGGTCGCCTCCGTGCTCCGCTAGTTTGAGCCACACACACATCAATGTAACCTTTTCGGGCTGACTCCACTTCCGGTATATAAGTATCATGTCACGCCCCAAATCCGGTTTTGACCGGACTCGAGACGTGACCTGAGTTAATAGTAGAAAATAATAAACAATTAATAGATTTTTGAGAAATCCAAATAAACTCCATCAAATCCTCATAGTAAATAATCCAAAAACCTCGAATATGAGTCACAGCTCAATATAAAGTGCAAGATAAATAATGTTTAGTACAAAGGACCAACACAACTCTAGAACAATCCCCAAGACAATCAGAAGCTCCCGAGCCTCGAACTCCCTAGACATCTGGTACGCCTGTAAAAACAGTAAGAAAACCATAGGGGTGAGCTTGCGCTCAGTAGGGAAAATCGTAATTAAGTTAACCTTCAGTTTAGTAAGAAACCTGCCTTAGCGTGGCAATACAATTTACAATTAAACGTTATCAAACAATGAAATACTAGGAATCAGTATAAATAAAAATAGTATCGCATTTTCAAGGATAACTGTAGCTTTAAAAGATTACGTGAGAAGTACTATAATTACGTCATAACCGCAAAAATGGGAACAAGTAATATCACGCCAACCACTTGCTTTCTCAAGCCTCCGATCCATGAATAGATCCTGGTGTCACATCGGTTCCCATACTCCGATCCACCAGAGTATTCATATCACATTAGATTTTCCCTCGGTCTAGAGGTGGCACATACATCGGGACTACCGGAAACCATCCCTGAGGGACGCTCATCGTCGGGATTCCCGGAAATGCCCCCAAAGGACCATAGGTCATAGGGAACCAAGGTAATGCTCCCGCAAGACGCATACACTTGGGTGAAACCACGGTAACCATTTCTCGCAGAGTAAACCAACCAATTGCCCCGTAGGGTCCACCTCCAATGCCCTCAGGCTCCGATAATCAATGCCCCGTAGGGTCCAGTAACTAATGCCCTCAGGCTCCAATAATCAATGCCCCGTAGGGTCCAATAACCAACGCCCTCAGGCTCCAATAATCAATGCCCCGTAGGGTCCAATAACCAATACCCTCAGACTCCAGTACTCAACCATTATCCCGCAGGATCTGCCAAACACCACGACCACAACACCACCGGATTACCCCCCCCCCCCCCCCACCACCTCCCCCCCGGTGTAGTACCGAACCGAACAACCAAACATCTCAAGAACATAAATAAGGGAAACACACTATTCCCCCCCCCCCCCCCCCCCCCCGGTGTAGTACCGAACCGAATAACCAAACATCTCAAGAACATAAGTAAGGGAAACACACTATAACTTATCCACCAATCAATACTTATCAAGTCACACTTTCACCACAACACAATAAAAACATCCATTAGTCCTCTACACTTACCGTTATACTTACATGTCACGAACCATCGGTACATCGATCACCTGATTGCAACCGTCTGGCACAATCAGTCATACTCGATCATCCGTTCAACCAATCAATCATTCAATAAATCAACTAATTATGTAAACATTCAATCAATCACTCAAGCATACGATTTAGCTAGTTTCGTTAGACTCTTAACTTATCCAAACTAGGCAACCAAGCATGTGAACCTATCATAACAACTAATCCGATGGCTCATCACGACCTCTCTACCAGTAAAACAATTACCAAGTATTGAAAGCGAGTTACACTAGTCATTCTCATCCTAAGCATGCATACTAGACACATCCGATTATTAGTAATTGAAAGACGATTATTCTAGTTGTTCACATCCTATATGCAATTCTAGGACCTTTCCGATTTTATTAACCTAATAGGCATACTAGTATTGAAATACTCGAGTAGTTAGACTTTCCCTACCTTGTGGTCTTCCTCTAATAATTCTTTGTTGTAACGCTCGTTTCACCTCTCTTCCGTTCTTCATACGGGTTCCGCAAAGATCGTCGTCCCTCGAGTTCGAAACCAAGGTCTTGGAACACAAGTAAACTCTAGTCAAGATCTAACTAAGAAGCAAACAAAGACCCAAAAACAACCCCAAAAGACCAGTTCATATCAAAGATCGAAATTGACGAAAAACACCCAAAAGGACCCAAACTGGTCTGCCACGGAATGGGTCACGGAGCCGCGACACCACCCGTCACGGATGACGTCACGGAACCGTGACTCGTGCCGTCCCGGAATCCGTCACAGAGCCGTGACGCCTCCCGTCACGGTATCCGTCGCGGATCCGTGGCAGGTCTGGGCAGACTCGCCCTTCTTCAACCTCTAGCTCCTTTTTCCCGAAATTACCATCCAAACTCCATTTTAAGTCAACAAAAACTCCCAAAATAGATAAATAACTCCTAAGCTCCTCTACCCATGGTAGGAATCAACAAAACTTCAACAATCCAAACTAATTCCAACTTCAAAAACCCCAATCAACCCAAGGATTTCCAT